>CM032446.1:17662844-17989692 GCA_019049505.1 Pachyrhynchus sulphureomaculatus
GAATCAGAGGGTCGGCGGCTCGATTCCGCCTATCTGCCTGGGTGTTGTGTTGTGTTTTGTTGTGTTGTCCTTTAAAATAATTAGCAAGTGGTAAAATAATAGTGCTTGCAAACGGACTAATTGATCGAAGCCATGGTAGATGAAAAAAAAAAAATTCCAAACTAAAAAATCATTAATGATTTAGAACTCTTTCTTACAACACTGCAAAAAGTCACTTTTCGGAACAAGCCCTAAAGAGGCCGACAGGATGATCGGCGAAACGTTAGCACATATGAGGCGTTGCGGATAGTAAGGGCGAACTCAACAAAATGAAGTTTCGAAAAAAATTGAATTTATAGAAATGGCGAACTCAACAAAATATTGGCAAAATTAGGTTTTTATTATTTATTTATAATTTATTAGCTTTTTATTATTTACTTAAGTAGAATAGTGTATTCCGTGAATTTTTAAATGTTTTTTAAATATTTATTTGTGTATTTTTTTTTCATATATTACTGTTCGTTTCTGATGCTACACTATCACCTAAAATTGGCAATACCTGGGAAAAAATTAGACCGGTATTAAAAATTTTGAACACATTTTATTTAATTTTAAGGTTATTGTTTTAATTAAAGGTTTTGTTATTACAAAATAGTTACTTGATACAACATACAAAACAGTGGAAATATGGTATTGACACTAACATAAAAAAAACTAATGAAAAGAAACAAATAATTAGCCAGTTGTAATCTATTTGGTCATCGTCCATAACATCTTCATTTTCGGTGCTCTTATTCGTTGCTGCGTCTTGAGAGGCTATAATGTTAGTAAAGTACCGACTCCAAGGTAGGGGAACATACGGTAACAAGTCCTGAATGTCCTTTAATTTGGGGGCTGGTATTTTAATGGGAGCACTGTAAAGTCTCGTCAGTGTTTCACTGGTCAAATGAAAATGATCAGGATCATAGTTTTTCACCTTGCCTTTTTGTAGTTTGACTGCCGTTTTGACATCCAAATTGTAAGCAGAATGAATGTAGAAACCTTGCTTAAAGTTATTTGTAAATTCAAAGATCTGTCCATCTTTAAACTTAGCACCAGCCATCTGCATTTTAGTAATTTTCTTTTGAAAATTAGAGAAATTGAAAATCATGTCCTGTCTAAGTTGGACAACGCAAAACTGGTTTTTTCGGCGACAGCTTTCAATCATTAACTTATAGTGATCCATGGTATACACAGTGCTATTCCGTATTTCTCTCTCAATGTTCCCAAAATCCCTATCACAGGGAAGGTATGAGTGCCCAGGTATCATAAAATAGTGTTTAATTTCAGTGAACTGGTCTTTGTATAGATTTGCCAAAACAAGATTTAAATTCTTGTTCTGTCCAGAACAGTTATCACTGAACATAACTTTTTTAACATTAACATCAATTTTACACATATAATCGTACAAGCAACTTGCAATCTCACATGATCCACGCCTCCCTGTACTTTCATCCCAAAGGTACATCGTTGAAGAACCGGTTTTTACATTATGGATACAAAAGTTATAGGTCCATAGCTTCCTTTTGTAATACTGAATCCCAGTAGTCAGCTTTGGGGTTGGCAAAGCCTGCTGCAGATCAAAAGCTATGACCAGAAAAGTCATCGGCATTACTTCTTAATCCCTTAAGAAGAGACTGAGCAGCTTTTGCACGGGTCAGATGTAACTCCTTCTCTTGTTTAAGATTCTCGATTTCAGCAACATTTTCGGAATCGTGCATTTGACTACTTTTAATTTTTATGTCTACTTTATCGCAATAATTACAGGTGTCACTTTTTGGGGGCTCAAAACCAATATTGAACTGCATATTAAACGTATCACGATAATAGTGCTGATTTACCGGGCTGTAACCAGGGTAATTTTCCGTAAGCCATTCATTGTAAAGAGAATAGAGCTTTTTAATATTAAGTCCAACAGGTAAGTATTTTCGATGAGGGCTTTTGGCGCGACTGTAATGACTGGTGACAGTAGGTAGTGACATGATGTGTTCTTTTACTTTAGAAAGATCGTCATTTCCTATTTTCTTCGCGGGTTCACACCTCCCCCTTTGATCCGTTGTAACAGTTCCAGTTCTGCTGGTTTTGTCAAGTACGACTCGAACGCGCTTTTCAGAGATGCCATGAATGTTATAAAACGCAGTACGACAAACTTCACGATTAGCGTGATCAACAGTCACATTATATTGAATGCATCTCAGGGTACGACTTGGACGCCCCTTTACGTAAGATCTTTTTACATCATTGCAGATCAACAATTTTGATAAGTAAACATTCTGTAGATCATAGTTTCCAATTTGCCAAAAAGAGTCAAAAATATTGGTGACCAGTTCAGCGCCTATTTTCTCAAAACATCCACACTTGCAAGGAGGTCCAATTTTGCGGGCAACAACGTGCCTTTTGTTATTTCTTGAAATGTAAGCACTTCCTGAATTTCGTTTCAACTTACACTCGTTTTTTTTGCCAATCATTCATCTTAGCAGGTCTCTTTCGCGAATAACCCGACACAGCACTACCATCTAAATGTTGTACACTTACTTCACTACTAGAAGGTCCAGGTTGCGCCATACTTTTCTTAAAAAAAGAAGCAACAAAACCAAACAAAACATAAACGTATTAACTTCAAAATTAACTCGAACTAACACGCAGAAAGCGTAAAATTTCAAGTAAACCTCATTTAGTGACGCAATACCGGCGGTTGCTCCGCGCGAAATTGTTGAGTTCGCCCTTACTACCCGCCCGGCTATCGCCTGTTCGAAATTTTTCATTTATTTGATACTGAAATTTGAAGGCGAAGCAAGGGCGAACTCAACAATTAGACCGGTATGTGATGTAGGAAAAGTACTATAAAATAGAATTACATAAAAAAAAAAATTTTACCCAATGTTGAGTTCGCCCTTACTATCCGCAACGCCTCATATTCAATCGACACAAAAGAATTTCACCTGTGGGTGTCATGGGTATCTGTCTCCTCTCTTCAATACACTTTTAAAACTTCCTCTCTCTCTCTAGCATTCAGGAATTCCAACGGTCATTTCAGCTGTGCCAGTAGCGGCGCGAAATTACACAGTGGTCTATAAAATTTTGAACAATGCTCAAATATTTTTTTTTTATGGATCTAGTACACGTACTGCAGGGAAGCCCCTAAAGCGCTCCAGGAGCGGCATGTGTGCGGAAAAAGCGATTCACGTTGTTCTTGAATCGCTGTAAATTTTACTTGGTTGGAAACAGCCCTGGGCAAATTATTCCAAAGGGATGATGTTCTCCATATAAAAGACTGCTTGAAAAGCGTTGTACGCGGAGTAACAAGCTGAACCTTATACGGATGTGAAGTATTAGCACAACGTGTATTTCTAACATGCACCGCTATGGGAGGAATTAAGCGGGTTACATCCTTCGAACATTTTCCATGAAAATACTTGTAGAACAGACTCAAGTCGCCAACCGTTCTTCGATGTTCCAGCGAATCAAGGCTGCCGGTCAGTTCCGGGTCTCCAATCAGATGAACAGCTCTTTTCTGAATAGAATCCAACAAATGCAGTATATGTTTGGGAGCGGAGCCCTAAAGATGGGAGCACATAGTTGGTCGAATTTGTGCTTTGGAAAGAATTAACAGTTGTTGTGGAGTGTAAAGCTTTCTAGTTCGAAATAATATTCCCAATTTTTGAGAAGCTCTCCTTGCTGTGCCTGTAACATGTTCGTGCCAGGACATATTTGCTTCAAATTAACGCCCAACAAATTGAGTAACGATGCTAGGGGAATGGCGTGCCCCAACATAACTATGTCGGACTCAGCAACGTTAACTTTTTTAGAAAAACGGCCGCCTGGGTTTTTGTAGCGTTAAGTTCCACTTAGTTACTGTCACTCCAAGCTAGAATTTCTTCCAGGTCTTTGTTAAGTTGAACGACCCCTGCTGTCTGCGGATATTCGCCTGAGTAGTCGATGTCCGAACGTTCAACGTGAATGAAGAGATAAGCGTACTGTCATCTGCAAAGCTGTAGATTGGATTCCCGGTCTTTTCCAGCAGATCGTTAATGTAAATGAGAAAGGGAGTAGGAGACAGTATGGAGCCGTGGGGCACACCGGCGTTGATAGTGAAGGTGTTAGAAAGAAATCTGTCGACCACCACTCGTAAAAAACGTTCTCTGAGGAAACATGAGAGCTACAAACAGAACTTTTCAGACATACCACAAGTGCGTATCTTAACCAAGAGTCCATCGTGCCAAACACGGTCGAATGCCTCGGATATGTCAAGAGCAACCGCTCGAGATTCTCCAGCGTTCAGTTGCATTGTTCCAAACATGTGTTACATAAATCAGAAGATCTCCTGTTGATTTATATTTACGAAAGCCATATTGGTGATCTCTAATAATGTTGAATCGTTCAAGATATTTTAGAAGATGCTGATTGATAACCTTTTCTATGACTTTCGATATTATTGAAAGCAGTGCGAGTGGTCGGTAGTTATTTGGCAAGGCCTTTTTTTTTTTCTTTCTTCGAAAAAGGGATGTTGGCTTCCATACCAGCCAAAATAATAAAAATAAGTAATAGATGTGTTTTCAATTGACTCGAGAAGTCATATATATATATATATATATATATATATATATATATATATATATATATATATATATATATATATATATATATATATTATTTTATTTTATTTTATTTTTTTGTTGAGTGTAAGGTTCTTTGATCTTGGTATATATATATATATATATATAATATATATATATATATATATATATATATATATATATATATTATATTTTACGTGTTCTTGGAATTAGATCATTAAAACTATTCTTGGATCTGTTATATATTTATTGACGTTTCGACCTTCGGAAGAGGTCTTCTTCAAAATTTGCTCTAAAAGATTACATTAGAAGAAATAAATATAGATACGTTGTGTATTTCGGGGTTAAAATATTTGTATCTTTTCGTAGTTTTTAATTTAAGACACATAACTGTATACATTAATGAGGGCCTTACCTTAGAAAGTAGTTCATTTTATGGGATGTTAAGTTTAAATCACTGTTAAAATCACATTTTTTGCTTTCTACAAACAAACCACTTAACTTAAGGGTAGGTAGATACGGTTTAGGTTATTATATTTTATATATATATATATATATATATATATATATATATATATATATATATATATATATATATGTGTGTGTGTGTTATGGTGTTACATTTTGAATATTTTTCCTTTTTAAATGTTTTTGTGGTTTACATGTACACTGTGTGGTGAAAAAAGGAAAAAGAAAGTTTTTTTGAAAAGGGAAGAATGTTGGAAGAGCCTAGTTTATGTTTTGTAACCTCACTTACAGTAATTTTTTTAATAATTTTTTCTTTTTAAAACCTTTTTTTAACGACCACCGTTCCTTTTTGTAGAGTGACTGAGGAAAGATTGAATATACCCCAAAGATTTCACTAAGTAAAAAAGTATTATTTTTTGTAAATGTCCTAGAAAATACCTTATAATCTGGTTGCAAACCTGCGAAACTCACAGCTTTATCTAAATACACAACCGTGAAATTGATAACAATATATATATATATATATATATATATATATATATATATATATTATATATATATATATATATATAACACATGGGCTGAAAAGTCCCGGGCCTAACAAAGAAAACACGGTTTTTTTGGTTCAAAATTAGCTTTATTCATCAACGTAATCTCCATCAAGAGCAACGCAATCATTCCAGCGCCGCTCTAACATTTCAATACCACTTTTGTAGAACGATTTATCTTTTGCCTCAAAATAGGCCTCAGTTTCAGCGATAACCTCTTCATTCGTGCGAAATTTCTTACCGGCGAGCATTTTTTTCAGGTCTGCGAACAGCCAGTAGTCGCTGGGAGCCAAATCTGGCGAATACGGTGGATGTGGGAGCAATTCGAAGTTCAATTCATGTAGTTTTGCCATTGTTTTGATTGACTTGTGACACGGTGCGTTGTCTTGATGAAACAAAATTTTTTTCTTTGCCATATGTGGTCGTTTCTTTGCAATTTCGGCCTTCAAACGCTCCAATAACGCTATATAATAATTCACTGTTGATGGTATTTCCTTTCTCAAGATAGTCGATGAATATTACACCACGCACATCCCAAAATACCGAGGCCATAACCTTTCCAGCCGATTGTTGTGCTTTCGGGCGCTTTGGACGGGTTTCACCACTTGCTGTCCACTCAGATGACGATCGTTTTGATTCCGGAGTGAAGTGATGGATCCATGTTTCATCCATTGTCACATATCGACGCAAAAATTCCGGTTTGTTACGTTTAAACATGGCCAAACACTGCTCAGAATCATCAACACGTTCTTGTTTTTGATCAACAGTGAGCAAACGCGGCACCCACTTTGAACAGAGCTTTCTCATAGTCAAATGCTCATGCAATATAAAGCCAACACGTTCTTTTGATATCTTTACGATGTCAGCTAACTCACGCAACTTCACTTTTCGATCATTCAAAACGATTTTATGGATTTTTTTGATGTTTTCTGGTGTTACCGCCTCATTTGGACGTCCACTGCGTTCTGCATCATCGGTGTCTCTACGACCACGTTTGAAGTCAGCAAACAAACGTTTTATTGTTGTTTCTGATGGAGCGGAGTCCCCATAACACTTTTCAAGCCATTGCTTCGCTTGAACGGTATTTTTTCCCCATCAAGAAGCAGTGTAAAATTAAAACACGAAATTGTTTTTGATCCATTGTTTTGAAAATAACAAAAGTAGCGTCACTCTTAGCACAATAACTCACAAACTAATGAATAGAATATCATAAAATTTTAACAGCTGTCTTTTGAAGGTTAGTATTAACTGAAAAAAAGGTGACTGCAATAAAGCTAGCGCCATCTATGTGTTAGGCCCGGGACTTTTCAGCCCATGTGTTATATATATATATATATATATACTTATATATATATATATATATATATATATATATATATATATATATAAGTTGGATTGAATTCTTTCTTGAACCTTGGAATATTGAATATATATTTTTTCAATTTCTTGGGCTTTATGGTTCTTTTGTTTTAAGGATAGATTACATCATTACATCATGTTCTAGTTTAGAATTTATTGAAAACGTTTCGCCCGATTTTCAGGCTTCTTCAGTTCATCTAAAAATTGAAATTTTCTGTTTTGGATATTCAATAGGACGCACAAATTTTTTTTAATTATGAATATATAAAATTCTTAAACTTATAATACAATGTAGAAGGTGAAAATAATAATAAAAATACACTCAAAATATATATGAAAACTTACATGTGTGGGTTGAAACGAAGACACACTTAACATTCTTTAAAAGGTGTTACTAAGACGGTCACATTTTTTAAAAATAACTTTAGATTTGTATTGGGAACGAAAGTCATCCTTTGGTTTGTTTAAGTGTTTTTTTATTTATTATCTGCTATTGAGTTACTATGAGAAGAGTCCGAAATAAATAGGACTCAGACCCCTAACGTCGCTTTTGTCGTTTATATTGTTTTTCTCTTTATTAATACAGATCATTTTCATGCATTGATCTTTTAAAATAATTTGACTCTTTTTTTAGGATTTTTGTATTTTAAAATCAAACGAGTGTTTGGTTTGTTTAACGTTTAACTCATTAAAACACCTTTTTTACCCCCCTAAAATCCAAAACACCCCTACTGAAACAATCAAACCTGATATATTCTATTCCATGTCAAAACTGCAACGGCTGTTATATCGGCATGACTAAACAACATCTAGAAACTAGACTGAATGGCCATACGTATGATAAAAATAACCCAACAGCTCTATCAAAACACGTTAAACAAACCAAAACACTCGTTTGATTTTAAAAATACAAAAATCCTAAAAAAAGAGTCAAATTATTTTAAAAGATCAATGCATGAAATGATCTGTATTAATAAAGAGAAAAAACAATATAAACGACAAAAGCGACGTTAGGGGTCTGAGTCCTATTTATTTCGGACTCTTCTCATAGTAACTCAATAGCAGATAATAAATAAAAAAAACACTTAAACAAACCAAAGGATGACTTTCGTTCCCAATACAAATCTAAAGTTATTTTAAAAAATGTGACCGTCTTAGTAACACCTTTTAAAGAATGTTAAGTGTGTCTTCGTTTCAACCCACACATGTAAGTTTTCATATATATTTTGAGTGTATTTTTATTATTATTTTCACCTTCTACATTGTATTATAAGTTTAAGAATTTTATATATTCATAATAAAAAAAAAAATTTGTGCGTCCTATTGAATATCCAAAACAGAAAATTTCAATTTTTAGATGAACTGAAGAAGCCTGAAAATCGGGCGAAACGTTTTTAATAAATTCTAACTAGAACATGATGTAATTTCTCTATCCTTAAAACAAAAGAACCATAAAGCCCAAGAAATTGAAAATATATATATATATATATATATATATATATATATATATATATATATATATATATATATTATATATATATATATATAATATATATATATATATATATATATATATATATATATATATGTATATATATATATATATATATATATATATATATATATATATATATATATATATATATATATATATATATATATATATATATATATATATATATATATATATATATAAATATATATATATATAAAATATATATATATATATAAAATATATATATATATATATATATATATATATATATATATAATATATATCTATCTATTTATATATATATATATAAATATATATATATATATATATATATATATATATATATTTATATATATATATATATATATATATATATATATTATATATATATATAAAAATATATATATATATATATATATATATATATATATATATATATATATATTATATATATATATATATTATAATATATATATATATATATATATATATATATATATATATATAATATATATATAAATAAATATAAAATATATAAAATATATATAAAATATATATATATATATATATATATATAGATATATATATATATATATATATATATGTATATATATGGGTGTGTGTATCTGTATTTTTAAATTTTTCTTTTCTAGGCTAATATTCCTTCAGTTTGCAAAAAACAATTTCGATTGGCGAAAATGCGGTACCCACGTGGGAACTAAGTTCGGTCGAGGAGTATCATTCGCCAAATATGAAACTTATGCCACATTTTATCCAAAACTCACAGAAAAACCGAGAGCGTTATTGGTAACGAAAAAATAATGTTCCATCAAAAAACAAGTCGGTACCAGGTCGATGATGAATCCCAAATGAAGGTTACGATACCACTACTAATCAGAAAGGGGAAGTGATTGTCAAGTATGACGATGCGGAATTTTATCCTTTATATGTCATTTACTATTCCTAGTTCTATGTTTTCAAAATATTGCAGTAATTTCGAACAGTCAAGTTCACTACATAAACTAGGTCTACATTAAAACTTCTTAAACTTAGATATTGCTTAAACCTTTTCAACACAGTAAAATCAAAACCACTGACCGGAAGGAAGGGATTTTTCACAGAAAAGAACTCTTAATTGATTGGGACTTTAAAAATTTAAAACACATTTAAAATTCATAGACTTTTCACGAAAATGTATCCTTTCATACAATAAGACTTTAAAAATATTCCTAAATAAAAAGAAGCCCTGTTTTTAAGAGAGCCCTATCTTCCATATCGATCTGGACGTACGCTCCCGCCAGTAGGGTTTGTCTTTTTTTGGACAAAAAGGTTTAGAAGCGTTTAAGGCTTAGACTAATGGTTTAAATTCCTTCTGAGCTGAGAATGTTTTATTTTTACCCCTTTGTTGTCATTTATATGTATTATCACATTCACATTTATAGTTACGAATGATAATGCAAGAGATACTTATAATATTGCTCAGTCAAAGAGGGATTCAACCTCAGAATGAATGTTAAAAAACTGAAAATTTGCATAGATCTTTGTTTTGACATTCTAAAAGTTATCTCGTGTCTGCGAGTCGAGATATTTAAGCTCGAACGTGGCAAAAATCGGTTTTCATTAACTGTTAACTCAAATAAATTGTAATAGGTTTAGTATAAACTTATGATAAATAAAAATGTAATTACAGTGTATATAAACTATTTCATTTCAATCTCTTATTATTTATGAATAATATTTATATTCTATATATATATATATATATATATATATATATATATATATATAATAATATATATATATATATATATATATAAATAAATAAATAAATAAATAAATACATAAGTCAAATTTCTTAATAATTATAATATTTGTAAATAATTAATTTGATGAACTGTACTATTCATTTGATTCCACAGTTGACATAGCGTTGTCCTATATACGGATGGGCGTTTCCCACTCTTCGCGCTCTATCTGGAGAACGATTAATTATATAAAATATCGTCTGAAACCAAATTTGTAGAGAATTGTATGCTCTACAAGTTTTGTAATAGCTTCAAACATCATTCGAAGCATAGGAAACAAGATAATTGCAGAAATTGATGTTCACGATGTTTGACCCTGAATATCTCTACATGCGGACACGAGATTCTATGAGACTTTTGAGCTAACTTTTAGAATGTCAAATCAAAGATTTACGCAAATTTTTAACATTATAACTTACATTCCTAGGTTAACCCTTTTTTTCATCTTATATGACCGTACTAATAGTAGAGTATTCAGTAAATAGCTATTGATAAGGGCTACTCTTCATTTATCATTATAAAAAAATAATAGTTTTTACATTCCAGTGGACATAACTATATCAAAATTCTAAAGCTGAGGCTTTAATTTCACCCATCGCAAATCGCTTGGCTGTTAGCTGCCTCATATTTGTTTTAGACAATTCATGATACATATTTAGGTAAAATATAACTGAATAGTGGAGGCAAATGCCGTAAAATTTTCATGATTTTTGGAAATTTTTAGGTACAGCTTGGAAATGGATTTAGCTACTTTGAAATAATGTAAACGAGTTATCTCGGCCTAATTTTTTTTAACATTTTAACGCTTTCGTTTCACTGTTTCTTAAATACCTCAGCTTCTGTTCGTTGTTATGCGACAAAAAAAATTCGTTTTACTCGTCATAAAATTGCCTAAAAAACTGCGTAGATTGCATTAAAAAATATTAAGTACATAACCTAAAAAAGTTCTTACTATTGCAAATTGAAAAATGGTTTTTACGGGTAAGGTCCGTTCAATTCGATATTACGGCTTCAAATTTACTTACTTAATCCTTATTTCTTTCTACCCCTTTTGTTAGGAGTATAAGACCCGTGGAGTTGAGTTATTCTATAATTAGAGAATTCGATCCCGGTCGATTTTTCTATTCCCGAGATTTCGGGATTATCTACAATTAATCTCGGGATCCCGGGATAGTCCCGGGATTGTATTGGTAATAGAAAGTGGTAACAAAAAGTCAGTAAAACATATCAAAATCAACTCTTTATTTTAAATCTTTAGTTAAATCTTCGAAAAACAAACAAAATTATACTTTCTTCTGATAAAATAAACAACAAACTAGGCACTTCTGTAAATAATTTATGAAATAGTTTCATAATTGCCTAATTTGTTTTTATTTTATTTTACAATAAACTTAAAACAAATCAACTTCTTAAAATTTGTTTAGTTATATATACTATAAAAAAGACTATATGCTAAAGAGATCAATGTTCATAGGTACTCAAATTTTAAATTAAATAGACCAGAAACTTTATGAAATTACTTATTTAAGCTACGAAAATAAAATCTATAACAACGCATCGAACGTCTCATCCGAAAGCATACTTCTCAATTTGTTGCACAAATATGAAGAGGCGGAAAAAGCGCGTTCAGGCTCGATGGAAGTTGGAGGAATCGTCAATACATTTTTATAAGTCTTCTCCAAATTACAACCTCGTGAGGAACTATTCTCATAAAGATTCATTTCTTGTTTAATGATTTTAGAAAGATCAGTTTCTTTATATGCTTCTGGATTTATAGTTTTCATGCTGTTTTCTAATTCGTTCTGAAGCTTTTCTTTCAATGTCAAATCAGTTTTTACTAGTTGTATGCACAGGTTCAATTTTCATGTCATTTTCTTCATTATCATTGTTTTCCATCCTTGCAGTTAATGAAATAATCTGTTTTTTTATTGCCATCTTGCTTGGACTTGAAAATAACCCCTTTACATCACAATCAGTATCCAAATTGTTACTCTCAGTAGTCTCAGTCTTCTCAGTATGAGGATTTTGTAGATAGTTTTAATACTCCACTTAACTCATTTCGTCGACGATCTTTCATGCGGTTTCAATAAATGTGTCTTCAATTTGGAAGCCAAAAATTGAGTCATTTTCACGCAATTGTTGAAAAAGAAACCTGAGTGTCGCATCAGCCGTGCACAAATTGGCATCAGAACGACAAAGTGCTTCTACGGATAATTTAACTGGCGCCAAGACCTTGATTATCTCATTAATGAGTTGAAAATCTGATTCCTCAAATTGTACAGCATTATTTAGGTCAATAAGTACCTTTTTTACGCTATTTTTTAAAAGATCAAATCGCTCCAGCATTGTAAAGAGACTATTCCAACGCGTTTTTTACAGTCGAGCAGTAAATTAAGCTCTCTTCCATGTTCTTTTTTAACATATTTTTGAAGTATTGTATCATTTTTCAAGGATGCTCTTTTGAAAATAAGAACTACTTTACGAACTTTCTTTATTACTTCATTAATATTTCGATCATTAGTCAAATCCCGTCCATTTCCAGTTTCAATGGCTAATCCTGAGTCTAGTTCTTCATTATCATCATCCGAGTCATCAATATCATCAATGGTAGGCTCATTTGCAGGTGTGTTTTTATACAATAAATCACAAACGCTAAATGAATACCATGTGCAAAACAAACTTGGTGTTCTGTATTAACAAGTTTTCCAACCTTCACCATTACATTTGGACCATCGGTCACTATTGCCACAATATCGGTATCTAATGAGATATGGAACTCCAAAAGCCGCTTTTTTAGTGTATGAACACAAGTTTTCGGCTGTCAGCGATTTATTAATTCGAATAAGTCCCAAATTCCAATTTTCTTTACCTGAATGAATATTTAAATTCATATATCTCTTATTAGAGCTAGACGTCCATTCATCAAAACTTAGACTAAATCGTTGTCCTCCTTTTTTTAATGTAGATAGTTCAGCTGTCATTTGTTTTTTTTATGTTTTCGACTGTAGTCTACTACTCTGTTGCGGATTGTTGAAGCAGATTTAGGTAAGTCTGAGTAACCTTTTGCTAATAATAACGATCTTAAATCTTTTGATGTCACAAATACGCTAAAAGGGAAAACCATCTAGCGCAGTCATACGGGCCAAAACATCGTCAAGGGTATCAGACTTCACAAAATAGTCGGCAACTGACGTAATTTTTCTTTTCAAAGGTGGTCCTTCATTATTTTGGCCCGTTGAGGAAAATGCCTTAGCAGAATCTACTTTCACAGAATGTTTTGAAGATAGATGAGTATGTAGGCCTCTGGTTGATCCTCCTAAAGTCTTTAAAATAGCGAAAACAACGCTTACATTGTGCTGAGCTACCCGCTTTATCGACTAAAAAATGACTCCACACTGACGAAACATCTTCATCTTTTTTATGTTTGACATAAAAACTTTCTTTGGATAGTGACATTGTTTACTTCTTAAACCTAAACAAAAAAGAAAAAAAACATTTAAGTCTATGCACAACATAAACATAACCTCTTAGAGCTACAGAAAATAAACACTCGTTGTTTTTCATCTATATTTATTCAGACACATTTTATGCATTGTTGTTTTTTAATAAATTCATTGATTATCACCAATTAACAAGAAAAATATCAATACTTACACGATGAGAAAGCGAATATTTTACACACTTTTACACATAAAACCCGGCACCGTCGTTAGCAAAAACAAATGAAATCACTGTGTACACAAGATGGCCATCAAAACGTCAAATGAAATTAAGTGCGTTTTTCGTTTCACGCACATTTTTATTGACTTATATACAAAAATATTTTAATCCCGAAAATCCCGGGATTCATTAAATTTAATCCCGAAAATTTCGGGACTAAAATACGACCGGGATCCCGGGACCCGGGATCCCGAGATCGAATCCTCTATCTATAATTGTCTTTTCCATATTTCCTTCTATATCCTTCCATCCCGTTTAAATTGTCGATTGCCTCTTTGTTTTCTTCTATTTGTGTGAGTTCTGTATCTTGTTCCGGTATTATGTCTCTATGTTGATTTTTGTATGCTTTTCCTTCTAATTTTTTGCATCTATTTCCTTTCCTTTCCTTTCTGTTTCAGTGATTCCCACATAGTGCATTTGTTGTTCTTCTATCAGTTCAACCTCTCTTTTCCGTTTTATACCCCGATTATTCTGTGTTCTCAATCTAATAACTCGATAATTATTTCTCATTTCTTTCTTCCTATCTATTTCTTTGATTATCTTCTTATTTGTATGCATTTTACTAGTCTTCTCTTCCGTATTCTTTATCTTTGCCAGGGGTCGTCGTCAATCTACCTATCTCTCCTCTCCTTTTTCTCAGTTTTTTTGACTTGATGGTCGTAGTATTTTTTGTTTCTTCTTTCAATTTTTCTTCATCAATGTTCCATTCCTTCAATTTTTTGATATCCTATTTTCACCCTTTTTCCATTCTTTCTCTCGTTCTCTGCTATATGCTTCAATTCTTTTGAATTTCTTGTTCATGTTTTGTTAAATCGTTGTTTATGTAAACTCTCTCCCTTAGGTTTCTCAGTTTGTTTTTATTTTTCATTACAGCTTCTTTATCTCCCGTGTTTCCAAGTTCTATCTTGTATATAGTCGCTCCTATTTTTACCACATCTTTAATCTGTACTTTTGTGTCCATACTCTTCTCCATAAAATGTTCTACACCCATTTTCAGATCTGGTTGGCTATTCGCTTCAAATCTCATTCCGGATATTACAGTATTATTCCTTACGTTATCTTTTTCCAGTCTACTCATCTTCAAATCCATACTTCTCATTGTTTTCTCTAATTATCTTATTTTCCTCTTTCAGTACTTCATTCTCCATTTTTAGTTCCTTCAAATCTTGTTGATATCTGTTCTGATCTTGTTTTATATCCTTTATATCTGACATTAGCGCTCTGATCGTTTCTATCAAATTGTCTGTCTTATTTACTCTTTCGTTTTTCTCTTTCTGTGGTGTTCCTATCAGCTTTTTACTCTTCTTGAATTTTCTCATTAGCTTTTCTTTTTCTTCGACTCTTCCTCTTTTCGAGACTCCTGAGGTATAATCATCGCTATCCATTGTTCTTTATGTTATAAAAACTTTACGTGTGTTCCTCGTATATTCCATTTTCAAATACGGGAGAAAAAAATTGTTGTTTATATTTCTTATTACCGTAAACAGTAAAATGATCAAGGCCGACGCTTATCGTCTCTTTAGCTTCATATAATTTTACAGATTTATTCTCATAAACCTCCAAATTTTTTATTTATTTTCTTAATTCTGTCACTACACTCTGCTTTATTTCTAGTCCCTCTCGTTTGCAATCGACAAGATGATTCAATATATCGAAACACTACCGTAATAATGCTCGTTGAACGAGTTGACTATTGCCGGACGGTCGATTCACATGTACACACTTCGCAACCGGAACTCAACTCCACTGCTTCAAATTATAGGAAAATATAGCTTTTATATTAACATAAAGTGTGCGAAATTTTGTTAAAAAATATTAAGAGGATTGGACAAAATTCGCATTTTAGTCCAAATCTTATTATTCTTGTGGATAAAAGGTGTTTTTTTTTTAAAAATATGCGAAATTTTATGCTCTTCATGATGGTCAGAAGGAAAAATAAAGGATATACAAAAAATTATCTTATTTTTCAATTTTTTCATTACAAAAAATTCAATTTTTTTCGCTTTTGCTCTAGGACAGGTCTGGTTCATTCTCTTTATTTCTATTAAGTATAACATGAAAAATATAGCTTTTATATTAACATAAAGTGTGCGAAATTTTGTTAAAAAATATTAAGAGGATTGGACAAAATTCGCATTTTAGTCCAAATCTTATTATTCTTGTGGATAAAAGGTCGTTTTTTTTAAAAATATGCGAAATTTTATGCTCTTCATGATGGTCAGAAGGAAAAATAAAGGATATACAAAAAATTATCTTATTTTTCAATTTTTTCATTACAAAAGATTCAATTTTTTTTCGCTTTTGCTCTAGGACAAGTCTGGTTCATTCTCTTTATTTCTATTCAATATTTTATCTTAAGTATAACATGAAAAATATAGCTTTTATATTAACATAAAGTGTGCGAAATTTTGTTAAAAAATATTAAGAGGATTGGACAAAATTCGCATTTTAGTCCAAATCTTATTATTCTTGTGGATAAAAGGTGGTTTTTTTTTAAAAATATGCGAAATTTTATGCTCTTCATGATGGTCAGAAGGAAAAATAAAGGATATGCAAAAAATTATCTTATTTTTCAATTTTTTCATTACAAAAAATTCAATTTTTTTTCTCTTTTGCTCTAGGACAGGTCTGGTTCATTCTCTTTATTTCTATTCAATATTTTATCTTAAGTATAACATGAAAAATATAGCTTTTATATTAACATAAAGTGTGCGAAATTTTGTTAAAAAATATTAAGAGGATTGGACAAAATTCGCATTTTAGTCCAAATCTTATTATTCTTGTGGATAAAAGGTCGTTTTTTTTAAAAATATGCGAAATTTTATGCTCTTCATGATGGTCAGAAGGAAAAATAAAGGATATACAAAAAATTATCTTATTTTTCAATTTTTTCATTACAAAAAATTCAATTTTTTTCGCTTTTGTTCTAGGACAAGTCTGGTTCATTCTCTTTATTTCTATTCAATATTTTATCTTAAGTATAACATGAAAAATATAGCTTTTATATTAACATAAAGTGTGCGAAATTTTGTTAAAAAATATTAAGAGGATTGGACAAAATTCGCATTTTAGTCCAAATCTTATTATTCTTGTGGATAAAAGGTGATTTTTTTAAAAATATGCGAAATTTTTATGCTCTTCATGATGGTCAGAAGGAAAAATAAAGGATATGCAAAAAATTATCTTATTTTTCAATTTTTTCATTACAAAAAATTCAATTTTTTTCGCTTTTGCTCTAGGACAGGTCTGGTTCATTCTCTTTATTTCTATTAAGTATAACATGAAAAATATAGCTTTTATATTAACATAAAGTGTGCGAAATTTTGTTAAAAAATATTAAGAGGATTAGACAAAATTCGCATTTTAGTCCAAATCTTATTATTCTTGTGGATAAAAGGTCGTTTTTTTTTTTTTTAAAAATATGCGAAATTTTATGCTCTTCATGATGGTCAGAAGGAAAAATAAAGGATATACAAAAAATTATCTTATTTTTCAATTTTTTCATTACAAAAAATTCAATTTTTTTCGCTTTTGCTTTAGGACAGGTCTGGTTCATTCTCTTTATTTCTATTCAATATTTTATCTTAAGTATAACATGAAAAATATAGCTTTTATATTAACATAAAGTGTGCGAAATTTTGTTAAAAAATATTAAGAGGATTGGACAAAATTCGCATTTTAGTCCAAATCTTATTATTCTTGTGGATAAAAGGTCGTTTTTTTTCAAAATATGCGAAATTTTATGCTCTTCATGATGGTCAGAAGGAAAAATAAAGCATATACAAAAAATTATCTTATTTTTCAATTTTTTTCATTACAAAAAATTCAATTTTTTTTTTTCGCTTTTGCTCTAGGACAAGTCTGGTTCATTCTCTTTATTTCTATTCAATATTTTATCTTAAGTATAACATGAAAAATATAGCTTTTATATTAACATAAAGTGTGCGAAATTTTGTTAAAAAATATTAAGAGGATTGGACAAAATTCGCATTTTAGTCCAAATCTTATTATTCTTGTGGATAAAAGGTGGTTTTTTTAAAAATATGCGAAATTTTATGCTCTTCATGATGGTCAGAAGGAAAAATAAAGGATATGCAAAAAATTATCTTATTTTTCAATTTTTTCATTACAAAAAAATTCAATTTTTTTCGCTTTTGCGCTAGGACAGGTCTGGTTCATTCTCTTTATTTCTATTCAATATTTTATCTTAAGTATAACATGAAAAATATATCTTTTATATTAACATAAAGTGTGCGAAATTTTGTTAAAAAATATTAAGAGGA
The DNA here is from genome assembly GCA_019049505.1 of Pachyrhynchus sulphureomaculatus. Taxonomy (NCBI): domain Eukaryota; kingdom Metazoa; phylum Arthropoda; class Insecta; order Coleoptera; family Curculionidae; genus Pachyrhynchus; species Pachyrhynchus sulphureomaculatus. The sequence continues at coordinate 17,681,118 of CM032446.1, forward strand.
TTGGACAAAATTTGCATTTTAGTCCAAATCCTATTATTTCTTGTGGATAAAAGGTCGTTTTTTTTTAAAAATATGCGAAATTTTATGCTCTTCATGATGGTCAGAAGGAAAAATAAAGGATATACAAAAAATTATCTTATTTTTCAATTTTTTCATTACAAAAAATTCAATTTTTTTCGCTTTTGCTTTAGGACAGGTCTGGTTCATTCTCTTTATTTCTATTCAATATTTTATCTTAAGTATAACATGAAAAATATAGCTTTTTATATTAACATAAAGTGTGCGAAATTTTGTTAAAAAATATTAAGAGGATTGGACAAAATTCGCATTTTAGTCCAAATCTTATTATTCTTGTGGATAAAAGGTCGTTTTTTTAAAAATATGCGAAATTTTATGCTCTTCATGATGGTCAGAAGGAAAAATAAAGGATATGCAAAAAATTATCTTATTTTTCAATTTTTTCATTACAAAAAATTCAATTTTTTTCGCTTTTGCTCTAGGACAGGTCTGGTTCATTCTCTTTATTTCTATTCAATATTTTATCTTAAGTATAACATGAAAAATATATCTTTTATATTAACATAAAGTGTGCGAAATTTTGTTAAAAAATATTAAGAGGATTGGACAAAATTCGCATTTTAGTCCAAATCTTATTATTCTTGTGGATAAAAGGTCGTTTTTTTTTTTAAAAATATGCGAAATTTTATGCTCTTCATGATGGTCAGAAGGAAAAATAAAGGATATGCAAAAAATTATCTTATTTTTCAATTTTTTCATTACAAAAAATTCAATTTTTTTCGCTTTTGCTCTAGGACAGGTCTGGTTCATTCTCTTTATTTCTATTAAGTATAACATGAAAAATATAGCTTTTATATTTACATAAAGTGTGCGAAATTTTGTTAAAAAATATTAAGAGGATTGGACAAAATTCGCATTTTAGTCCAAATCTTATTATTCTTGTGGATAAAAGGTCGTTTTTTTTTTTTTTAAAAATATGCGAAATTTTATGCTCTTCATGATGGTCAGAAGGAAAAAAATAAAGGATATACAAAAAATTATCTTATTTTTCAATTTTTTCATTACAAAAAATTCAATTTTTTTCGCTTTTGCTTTAGGACAGGTCTGGTTCATTCTCTTTATTTCTATTCAATATTTTATCTTAAGTATAACATGAAAAATATAGCTTTTATATTAACATAAAGTGTGCGAAATTTTGTTAAAAAATATTAAGAGGATTGGACAAAATTCGCATTTTAGTCCAAATCTTATTATTCTTGTGGATAAAAGGTCGTTTTTTTAAAAATATGCGAAATTTTATGCTCTTCATGATGGTCAGAAGGAAAAATAAAGCATATACAAAAAATTATCTTATTTTTCAATTTTTTCATTACAAAAAATTCAATTTTTTTCGCTTTTGCTCTAGGACAGGTCTAGTTCATTCTCTTTATTTCTATTCAATATTTTATCTTAAGTATAACATGAAAAAGTGATTTTAAAACAAATGCTACATATTTTACAATAAAATTATGATTTAGATAACAGAAACTTTTATTGACAAAATCATTAAGACATTAATACATTTACTAAAATTACCACAGGTGCAATATTTATACTTTAAAAGATCATTCATGTTCTATAGCGTATGTGCTCGAGCTTGTTTTCTGCTATATTCAAAATTATCCGGTAGATTATCTGAATCGGATTCATACTGGCATGAGTATAAAAGGCTGGAACTTTCTAACTCACTTTCATCGATAGAACAATCTAAAATTAATAAAGGTGAGTCATCGGAGAAATGATCTGTAAATTCATTTGTCAACAATTCTAACTGATCATAATCTTCAATCAGCTCATTCCTATCTAGATCTTACAAGGATATTTCTGCAGTATTTTCGCAATTCGCATAATTTAAACCATTGCAATGTTGAATTTTTCGTAACGAAAAAATTGAAAAATAAGATAGTTTTTGGTATATTCTTTATTTTTCCTTCTTGAAGAGCATAAAATTGCGCATACTTTTTTTTTAAAAGCTTCATACGAACTTTTGCTCACAATAAAAATCCATAATAAGATTTGGAGTAAAATGCGAATTTTGACCAATCCTCTTAATATTTTTTAATAAAATTTGGCACACTTTTTTTGTTAATGTAAAGGCTATATTTTCCTATAATTTGAAGCTGTAATATCAAATTAAACGGAAGTAAAAAACCATTTTTCAATTTGCCGTAGTAAGTACCTTTTTTAGGTTATGTACTTAATATTTTTTTAATCCAATCTACGCAGTTTTTTAGGCAATTTTTTGACGAGTAAAATGATTTTTTTTATCACATAACAACGAACAGAAGCTGAGATATTTAAGGAATAGTGAACCGAAAGCGTTAAAATGTTAAAAAATTATGCTGGAAAACTCGTTTATATTATGTTGCCACTGTTTCAAAGTAGTTAAATCGATTTCCAAACTGTACCCAAAAATTTCCAAAAATCATGAAAATTTTGCGGCATTTGCCTCCACTAGAATTTTTTTTATCGAATCTGATTTGCCTGAATAACCAAAACAGCTAGCGCCAAAACGATTAAGTGAAAAAAAAGATGATAATTTTATTGCAACAACAGCAAAATTACATGGAATATTTAATGATAATTTTCTGTTTGTAATGCAATTTTTTGTTGCGTTTTGAGACCGTTGCATAACGGAAATTCTGTTCGTTAAATTTCTTAACTATTGAGGAAAGTATCGTTATTTAAGGCATAAAAATTTATTTGTGGCTATACATTAATGAATGTATTATTAAATAGTTATAGAAACCATATTTTATTATTTGTTAAACATGCTTTTCTACCAGTATTATATGTAATGATGTTGCCAAAAGGAAACTTGTGTTAACTACCATTACCATATAGGTAAAAAACATATATAGCATAGATACTCTATGAATCCTTACTTAACGTTGTTCTACTATATTTAAACGTGTGTCTTTATTGTACCTGTTGCAGTATTTTTATATATTTTATAAACAGTTTTATATACAAACAAATATATGAAAAACACAATTAGTTGCAAAATTACACGGAATATTTAATGATAATTTTCTGTTTGTAATGTAATTTTTTGTTTCGTTTTGAGACTGTTGCATAACGGAAATTCGGTTCGTTAAATTTCTTAACTATTGAGGAAAGTATCGTTATTTGAGGCATAACAATTTATTTGTGGCTATACAATAATGAATGTATTATTAAATAGTTATAGAAACCATATTTTATTATTTGTTAAACATGCTTTTCTACCAGTATTATATGTAATGATGTTGCCAAAGGGAAACTTGTGTTAACTACTATTACTGTACAAATAGAAAATTAAAATATATAGCGTATATACACCATAGATACTCTCGTATGAATCCTACTTATCTTTTTTCTACTATATTTACTCGTGTGTGTTTATTGTACCTGTTACAGTATTTTTATATATTTTATAAATAGTTTTATATACAAATAAATATGCATAAAAAACTCAGTTAGTTGTCGTGTTTCATTTTTATTATCTGCCTATAATCTCTGTAAAATATTCAAATAATAATAAAAAATGTTTACTTTACACTGCAAGTGCAAGTTGAACTTGCGCAATTAGTGCTCCGTACGTTGATTGCTTTTGAAAATAAAAAAAAATTGTTACGGAAGTATAAAATGATCAGTCACTTCACAAAACACACCCCAAATGAGTTTTCAACAAAGTTTGTTTCTAATCTTTACTGAAATCTGATGACCTTGAAATTTTTGTTTTTTTTATATACCAGATAAATTATTAAAGGTAATGCACTCGTGTTAATTTTCATTCAATCTACACCCCGTGGAGAAATCTTCATTGAATGTATGATTTTCCTCTGTTAAATCTTTAGCGTAATGATATTTGTTATTTTTCATTCTAAAGCTTTGTTTATGTTCGTTTATTCTTTTATAAAAAGGTCTGCCTGTTTGTCCTATATACGTTTTCTTGCAAGTGCCACAGCATAATTCGTAAACCCCCGATTTATTTTCTTTTTTTGTTTTACTTTTATTATTTTTAATATGTCGAGATAATGTGTTATTTGTACGGAAAGCGATATTTACATGATTTCTATGGAAAAAATTTTGAATTTTATTTGTTAATTTTCCGGTATAAGTGGGTGTATGAAATTTTTCTTTGTTTAGTTGTTTGTACGAGTTCACCAGTCCTATTGCTTTTTTAAATTGTTTTTTTCATTAAAATATTATCTACGAAATCGTTCCTGTATCCATTGTTTATACTAATTTGTTTTAAGATATTTAATTCTTTCTGAAAATTTTCTTCCGTTAATGGCGTATTTATTAGTCTATGGATGAAACTTTTATAAGCCGAGATTATATGTGTGAACGGGTGGTTAGAATTAGCGTGTATAGTTATATCTGAGTATGTTGGTTTATGGAAGATTTCAAAATCTTTTTTATTCATTTTGTTTGATATTTTTAAATCTAGGAAATTAATCGATTTATTTGTTTCTATTTCTGTTGTAAAAGTAATATTATTATGAAGTTGGTTAATATAATCTAGAAAAAGTTTTAATTGTCGATCTGTGCCTCTAAAGCAAGTCAATATATCATCTACATACCGGTACCAATAAAAGAAATTTTTAAAAAGATGAGAATTACTGATTTGTTCTTCTAAATCAGTGATTCCCAAAGTGGTTCAGGTGGACCCCCAGGGGTCCACGAGAGACTCGACAGGGGTCTACGTTGGCGTGAAAAAAAAATGGGGGTTCACAAGTTGTAAGTGGGGGTCAACGAAAATTTATCTGGTTTCGATAGTAAAGAACAAAAATGTTGGCTTGGCTTTACCTATCAATGTAGGCAGATAATACACTACTCAAATAAATTAAGGGAGCAAAAAAAAATTCCAAATTTTTCGGTGATTTTTGACAGGCTGTATTTCGGTGAAAAATGGTCGTATTGATACTTTAAAAAAAAGCATTTTGAAGCTTTAAGATTCTAATTTCAGATTTTTTGGCTAAAATTTTTTAGGAGCTACGGTTCTCGTGCAATCCTAACAGATAGCACGCAAAAATAATATTGCAAATATTTTGCTTTTTTTTTGGTCCACTGGCTTGAGAAAAAAAAATTTTCAGTTAGGCTGGCATATGGATCAGATAGCCTGTTTATTTAGCATTAATTTCCTTCTAAGTTGGGAATGTGGAATCTTTGGCACAATGATACTACTCAGTATATATCACCACTAAACCAAACACTTTATTTTTGCACTCGACGCGCGTTTCGCTAACCATGTTAGCTTCATCAGGAGCGATGATTGACTGAGTCAATCATCGCTCCTGATGAAGCTAACATGGTTAGCGAAACGCGCGTCGAGTGCAAAAATAAAGTGTTTGGTTTAGTGGTGATATATACTGAGTAGTATTAATTTCCTTGTTTTAAAAACCTCCCTTCATTTTTTTGACTAGTGTATTTTAAGAAGGTCAGCGACTGTTACTTGTAAAAACTTGCATATTCGATATTCAGTACAACGCGCGTCGAGACTTGCAAAGCGCCGCCCGTCCTCCCGCAACGCAACCCGTTCAGACGTGTAAAGGGACGAAATACGACTTGTGGTGTGCTTGCAATCTTGCATGAACTTGTTTGATTCTTCACCAATATAAATACGAATGCCAAGGACAAACGTTACTTATTTGTTTCCGGAATTTTGAAAAGAAAATCGATGTCAGTGTTTGCCAGTGCCGGAAAAAGTAAGTACCTGCCTATTTGTTATTCATACTTTTATTTTATATTGTAATAATATTATATTTGTTATGTTTGGGTGTAGTAGGTACGTAATAAAAATTAAATACTGAACAGGGCCATTATTCGATACTTCTATAAAAGAACAGAAAGCCGAGAAAGATTGAACTTTTAGTACTTTTTATTATAAAATTATTTATTTACCCGACTGTGGTGATTCACCAAAGGATAGATATATGATTGACCTGCATGTTTGTACATATTTCAGTGCCCTCGTAGTTGCTAATGCTAAATGACTAAAACTATTTTCATAAATTGTACGTGTCTTTATGTACCACTCGTAACGTACATCAAAGTAATAAATAAATCATTAAATGATTTGTGATGTCAAAATATTCTTTAAAAGTATTTTCTCTCGAATTTACAGAAATGTATCAAAATATAATTAATCAAAAAAATATTTTATATTACATTAAAATAGGTTCAGCCGTTTTGTGAAAACCTCTATATGGGTGTTAGCAGTTTATTGCTTTTAATAATTAAAATCAGTTTTTTTCCTTTTTTTCCGCCGGCATTTTGGTTTTTTCATTGCAATAATTAATTAATCCTATTTTATTCTGTTAAAATAGCCATATCCTGTTAAAGTCGCCTTATGATTACTAAAACAAACATTTTTTTCTTTACAGGTAGGTAACTGATACGAAACATGGCTGAATCTAAGAAGAAAGGTCGACAGGACTGTGTTGATTATTTGAAATTTGGTTTTCTTCCATCAAAGGCAGACAAACGATTGCCCATATGCCTTTTATGCAATGACTCTATGAAACCATCGAAGCTCGAAGATCATCTAAGAAGGTGTTATCCTGATAAAATAGGTAGAGATTTAAAATATTTTCAAACATTGAAGGAAAAATATGAAAAGAGACCCACCGTGCACAGTATGTTCGCTTCAACGTCTCGAAGTAACGATAATGGCTTGCGGGCATCTTACAATATCTCATTGCTTATAGCGAAATCTGGAAAACCGCACACCATCGGAGAACAGTTAATTTTACCCGCTGTTGAAGAAGTTTTAAAAACTGTTCTGCACAAACCTCCATTTGACGTACTCAAAAGAATTCTTTTGAGTAACAACACTGTACAAAGACGTATTGATGAAATGAGCTTTGATATTGAAAGCTTCTTGTGTAATTATCTGCAAACAACTCATTTTTTCTATTCAACTGGACGAGTCAATTTTACCTAGTAATGAAGCATTATTATTGGCATATGTTCGATTTGTTATGGACGAAGAAATCCATGAAGAGGGTGTAATTTCGGCTTTTATTGGAAAATTGAAATTTATGAAGCAAAATATTAATCGGCGCGAATTCTCCCAGTTTCCAAACTTGTCACAGGCAGAATGTCTTGATGAGGATATTCAGACATACGTTCAACATTTAAATGCCCTGCATAATGACTTCAAAAATAGATTTGAAGATATTCTGACAATGGAAATACCACCATGGATCATAAATCTATTTGATGAAACGGAAGTGGTATTACAAGAGGAGCTACTCGAGATTAGCACCAATGAGGAGCTGAAGGTGAATTTAAAAAAGGCTATCAAATATTTTGGCTGCAGGCAGAAATACCCGAAAAATATCCTGGGCTGTGGGAAATTGCGAGAAAACTTTTGATAGCGTTTCCCTCGTCATACCTTGTCGAAAAAAGTTTTAGTGTCGTTACAAACCTATTAACAAAAAAAAAGGAGCAGATTGAACATCACAGAACGGGAAGATTTGCGATTATTCCTTACAAAACTGAAGCCAAATATTGATAATTTGCTGTCAATCCATCAAGTACATCTCTCCGATTAAAATTATGACTATTTTTTTTTTTATTGTTGATTTGCATTGTTGAAGTTACGGTACGTTATTAATGTTTAATTTTAATTCTATTAAGTCTGTGATCATATTATTTTAATAAATAGAACACAAGAAAATATATTATTATTTTTCTTTTTACTTTTAGCACTCCGAATTTAGGGTTGGAACTCAGCCACGACGCAAATTTCCATCGTTAGATCTAATCTTCACATTTTTTGACGAGTTTTTGGGAATATGGTAGAAATGTAGCAGCTGGGGGTTCACCGAAACCAGTAAAATTTTGAAAGTGGTCTACGAGAAAAAAAAGTTTGGGAACCTCTGTTCTAAATAGTCCATGAAAATTTCAGATAAAATTGGACTAAGAGGGTCTCCCATTATTACACCTTTCTTACTTATATAAATGTTATCGTTAAATTCGAAATAATTCTGGTCTAAGCATAATGTTAAGATATCTACTATTTCTTGTTTAATTATTAGGTTAACATTATTTTTATTGAGTAATCTGTGGACCAAATTTATAGCGTCTGATGGTGGTATACTAGGAAAAAGATTTGGTACATCAAACGATATAAATCTGGAGTTACTTGGTACAATTAATGGATTAATTTTTTCTATCGATTCAATACTATTTTTAATATTATATTTAGGTGTGAATTTACATTATTTTGTCAAAACCTCAATCAATTTATTTGATAAAGAAAAAGCTCAATTAAATATTATAAAACAAATCAGTATAAACAATGGATACAGAAACGATTTCGTAGATAATACTTTAATGAAAAAATAATTTAAAAAAGCAATGGGACTGGTGTGCCCGTACAAACAACTAAACAAAGAAAAATTTCATACACCCACTTATACCGGACAATTAACTAATAAAATTCAAAATTTTTTCCATAGAAATCATGTAAATATCGCTTTCCGTACAAATAACACATTATCTCGACAAATTAAAAATAATAAAAGTAAAACAAAAAAAGAAAATAAATCGGGGATTTACGAATTATGCTGTGGCACTTGCAATAATACGTATATAGGACAAACAGGCAGACCTTTTTATAAAAGAATAAACGAATATAAACATAGCTTTAGAATGAAAAATAACAAATCTCATTACGCCAAACATTTAACAGAGGAAAATCATACATTCAATGAAGATTTCAAAATTTTGCATAAGGGAAAGAAAGGAAAATTACTGAATTGTTTAGAACAGGTAGAAATTAATCAGAAAAAAAAAAACCTCAGGTCTATTACTCAACGATCAATTAGATGGGGAGGGTCTCCTTTATTGAACTTGTTCTAGGTATTAAGGTAAATATTGTTAATGAATTTAGTACTTGTAATTAGGTAAACTATATATTCTGAAACATACTTTGTTAGTTAATTTACGTCGTGCTCCAGAAGAAGACACAATGTGTCGAAACAATTCTCAGCAATAATAAACATAAGTGGTGACCTTAAACATTTGTTTAAATTGTTATTCTTAGTCGGTAACAAATATTTTCATAGGATCTTCTCGATAGCAGTAGCCCTTGTGATTCTGCTCAGTGTGGTGCACCCTAGGAGTACACATCGCCCTCCTAGATCACATCCTTATAAGATTCAACTTGCTGCTCCTAGTAACACCCTATTCAAGAACCCTTTTATGCCGAGAACCTCATCCCTCTGGAATCAACCGCCGCGCACGATGTTTCCTACCTACGAGGCTGGTTTGAAAAGTCCATGCAAAAATAAAAACTACTTATGTGTTTGGGGTAAACCTTTTTTATTTTTCGACATAGTCTCCTTTTAGGCTTATACACTTCGTCCAACGATGTTCTAGTTTGTTGATCCTTTCCGAATAATAGGATTTGCCCAAGTCTGCAAAATATCCATTAGTGTCTACAATCACCTCCTCGTTTGAATAAAATCTTTGTCCCGCCAGCCATTTCTTCAAATTGGGGAACAAATAGTAGTCCGAGGGAGCCAAGTCTGGAGAATAGGGGGGATGTGAAACGAGTTGAAATCCTACTTCCATTAATTTTGCGACTACAACTGCTGAGGTGTGTGCTGGTGCGTTGTCGTGATGGAAAAGGACTTTCTTGTGGGCCAATCGCGGGCGTTTTTCTTGCAGCTCGGTTTTCAAACGGTACAATAACGATGAATAATATTCACCTGTAATAGTTTTACCCTTTTCCAGATAGTCGATGAGGATTATCCCTTGCGAATCCCAAAAGACAGTCGCCATAACCTTTCCGGCCGAAGGAACGGTCTTCGCCTTTTTTGGTGCAGATTCCCCCTTGGTAACCCATTGTTTAGATTGTTGTTTGGTCTCAGGAGTATAGTAATGTATCCATGTTCCATCCACAGTGACGAAACGACGCTTAAAGTCCTCCGGATTCTTCTGGAACAGCTGCAAACCATCCTTGCAACACTTAACACGATTCCGTTTTTGGTCAAGCGTGAGCAATCGCGGCACCCATCTAGCGGATAGCTTTCTCATGTCCAAATTTTTATGCAAAATATTATGTACCCGTTCAGTCGAGATGCCCACAGCACTAGTAATCTCACGCACCTTAACTCTTCTGTCATCCATCACCATATCATGGATTTGATCAATGATTTCTGGAGTCGTAACCTCCACAGGCCGTCCAGAACGTACAGCGCCACTTGTGCCCATATGGCCAGTCCGAAAATTTTGAAACCTCTTATAAACTGTTTTAATCGAAGGTGCAGAGTCACCTTAATGTTTATCAAGGTTCTCTTTAGTCTCTTGAGGCGTTTTGCCTTTCATAAAGTAATGTTTAATCACCACAAGAAATTCTTTTCCGTCCATTTCTTGAAAATCACTCGACTTCCTTGATTCACACGAAAGCCAAACACAAAGAAATAGACCAATATGGCTGAAACTTGGTGTGCGTTCATTCAAGAGATGCTACTAATTAAACATGACCTCGATACGCGCCGGTGGTGCCATCTCTCGGACTTTGCACGGACTTTTCAAACCAGCCTCGTATTATACAATTTTCAAAACCAGCTCTAATCGCTACTTCCGCGCACACACCTAGCTCTTATAAAGTTTTATCGATTTACCTTCAGCTGATGTACTGATTGAAAAAAAAAAATTGACGTACTATAATAATAAATAACCGGTCAAGTGCAAGTTGAACTTGCACAATTAGTGTTCCGTACGTTGATTGCTTTTCAAATAAAAAATTTTGTTACAGAGGTATAAAATGATCCGTGACTTCACAAAACACACCCCAATTGAGTTTTCAACAAAGCTTGTTTCCAATCTTTACTGAAATCTGATGACCTTGAAGTTTTTGTTTTTTTTTATATACCAGATAAATTATTAAAGGTAATGCATTCGTGATAATTTTCGTTCAATCTACACCCCCGTGGAGAATATTCCAGAATTTTTTCAAAATTTTTTGATAAGTACTTTTCGAGATAAGGCGGGTGAACAGCGATTTTTACTCGTGTTTTCATAAGCTTTCATTTGACACCACACTCGATTACCTAGTAAAAAAATTTTTTTTTCACTTCCGATTTCACCCCCCAAAACTAACCCCTTAAGTCAAAATTTAAATTTCAAAACTACATGGCTCTGATGAGGCCATCAAATCCTATATTACCAAATTTCAACTTTGTATGGTAAATAGTTTCGGAGAAAATCGGGTGTGACAGACGGACAGACACCGAAGTGATCTTATAAGTGTTCCGTACGGAACACTAAAAATTTAAAACGCACCACATCTGACTCGTACTGTAACATTACTAATTCTTAAATGTTTTGTTTTAATTATTATACTCATTTTAATCACTCTGTACACATTTACGGTATTACCCAAAGTTTATACGTATTTACTTATTTAAGCAACAAGATAATTTGTATCGAAATCATTATTTTAGTCCATCCAAGAACACGGAGGTGTGATAACATATCGGCGCAGTGTAGTGCAGTTTTAGATATTAATATTTGAGCGTGTAAGAACATGGGCAGTTCATCTTCAAAGAACAAAGAAGAAGAAGCAAAACGTCAAAGAGAAGAAGCGATACGCCTAGAAGAACAACGAACCCGTATAGAACTGATAAGACGTGAAGAAAGATTGAGACAATTTGAAGAAGTCAGAAAGCAACGCGAAGAATATGAAAGAAAAGAAGCACTACGAAGAGAAAGGGAAAGAGTAGAAGAGATAAGAAGAAGAGTAGAAGAGATAAGAAGAAGAGTAGAAGAGATAAGAAGAAGGGAAGAACAGAGACAACTACAGTTATTCTTAGATAATTTGAAACAAGAAAAAGTAGAAAAAAATTTTCAATTGATAAATGAACTTAGAAATGCTTTTGGTTTGCATAGTTTGAGCGAGTTCCCTGACACTCCATACACACAAAATGAACTCCTGGAATATTCTCGAGAGTACCGTAAGGTACAAACAATTTTTAGAAAAACAAACAAGCCTTTCTTTTATGTTACTCAAATAATGAAGATTGACAATCCATTTCTTGCTCTTCTTTACAAGTTGGCATTGAATAAATTTAAGGAAAACGAAGATGATTACTATTGTGAGGAAATTATGTTTCATGGGACAAAATGTCAATTCTTGGACGATATTTGTAACTTTAATTTTGACAGATCCAAGGTAAGACTTCTCTTTATTTAGAGGTTACCGAAATTTATTACTAGAGGCGTTTAAATTTAAATTAGGCGGTACGATCCAAAAAAATTCTAGCGCTATAAAGTCTGATGTAGTTATTTTAAGCTTCGTGACTCACATCACCTTCAAAGTAGTTTCCCTGTGCCCCAGAAGGGTTGGTGTATATATTTTAGTTACTTTAGGAGAAAACCAAAATGTTTTTCGCCGGTCAGATTTTTTCTAATTAAGGCACCGGATTGCAGAACTGCCTCTACGCGTGACCCCTGTTTCCCTAGTCGGCAGGACGCTGTGAATGCGTTGATCGACGGACAAAATCAATTTACAACGCATTAATCAACTCGTCGTTTTTCCGTTAATAATTAACGAATCAAGTTGATTTTTACATAGAAACACTCTTTACGCTTGTGCGCTTCTTATGGGTATAATCGTTTCAAATAATTGTTTGTTTAATTTGTTTTTAACAATGAATAAACTTTAAGCTGAAAAATTTCAATACTCATTTAATAGTTGGCCAAAATGACCAGTTTTGGCTTATTTTTCATACATTTGCGATTATCATATCAAAAATTTAGGTCAGTATGTTAATTTTTGCAGCAATGACATGGATAAATTAACAAGCGCGCCCAAGCTCTTAGCGCACGCGCGCGTTTTTATGCAGCTGATTCTAGTGAAAATTTGTTCTTTGAATGTTTTCAGATACCGAAAAAACATATTGTTTTCTTATTTGGTGATTCAAATAAAAAAATCTTTATTGTTTTTTAGTGTTCCGTACGGAACACTTATAAGACGTCTTCGGTGTCTGTCCGTCTGTCTGTCCGCCTGTCTGTCACACCCGATTTTCTCCGAAACTATTTGTCATAGAAAGTTGAAATTTGCTAATAATATAGGAATTGATGGCCTCATCAAAGTCATGTAGTGTTGAAAGTTAAATTTTGACTTAAGGGGTTAGTTTTGGGGGAGAATTCGGAAGTGAAAAAAAAAATTTTACTAGGTCATCGAGTGTGGTGTCAAATGAAAGCTTGTAAAAACACGAGTAATATATATATATATATATATATATATATATATATATATATATATATATATATATATATATATATATATATATATATATATACAGTAATACCCCGCTTTACGCGAGGGATACGTTCCGAAAAAAATCGCGTTAACTGAAATTCGCGTATATCGAGGTTTATGATTAAACATAGTCAAAATTTAATACAAAAAAAATACAAATCATTTTAATCAATCACTTTAATTCTAAGAACACTTTATGCAATACATACTCTTATTTTTTACGGAAAAATACATCTATTGTCTTTTGGGTAACGTTTTGTTTACGTTCTTGTAAAATACGTTCATAACACCCAACACTGTTTTTAATTGTTTGACACACGGTCAAGACACGGTCATCATTATTGTCTATACTCTGCAATATGTCCAGACCTGAATAAATTTTTGAAAGTGCATTTTGTATTTCCCCTGAAGATAAAACTTTCTCTTCTACTTGTTCTTCCTCATCGTAGATAGGATTATTCTGTAACTCGATCAGATCTTCATTGCTAATAGGATCGTCGTGCGTTGCTACAAGTTCTACGAGATCTTCTACCGTGACATCTTCAAGTTCAGACCCCTCAATCATTGCAGCAATGTCTTCAAGCACTTGTCTCTGCATCTGGACAATTCTTCTAGGTGCTTCCACTACATCTGGCCAAAGATTACGCCACACCCCATTCATACAACTCATTTTAACTTCCTTCCAAGCCTCTTCTATGTTGTGAATAGACTTCATAATGTTGTATGACTTCCACCACTCTCGCATAGACTGTCTTCCTTCCCCGTCAGTTTCATGAATTAGTTGGCTAAAAGTGCGGCGATGGTAATAAGCTTTGAAGTTTGCTATTGCTCCCTGGTCCATAGGTTGTAATATTGACGTAGTGTTTGGTGGAAGGAACTTTACGTACACTTTTAAGTCTCTGGGCGTATCAAGTGAGGTTGGATGTCCTGGGGCATTGTCTAAGAGTAATATAACTTTAGGTTCAAGCCCATTTCTGTCACAGTATGATTTGACTGATGGGCAAAAACTATTAGAATACCATTCTTGAAAAATTTCCCGTGTAACCCACGCCTTTCTGTTTGATCGCCACACAACTGGTAGACTTGTCTTGTCTGTGCCTCGCATTGCACGGGGTGTTTCTGAATGGTACACTAGTAAAGGTTTCAGTTTGAAATCACCAGTGGCATTACCACCCAGCAGAAGTGTTAGTCGATCTTTCGCAGCTTTGAAACCACTGGCTTGACGTTCTTCCTTAGAAATGAATGTTCGAGATGGCATTTTTTTCCAGTAAAGTGCGGTCTCATCAACATTAAAGATGAGACAAGCAGGAATTTTCTCTCGTCTAACGAAGTCTTGAAACTTGTCTGGAAACTCAGCTGCAGCTTGAATGTCCGCGCTGGCCGCCTCGCCTGTTATGTGGATATTGTGAAGATTAGAACGCTGCTTGAACCGATGGAACCAGCCTCTGCTGGCAGCAAAAGTCGGAGTGGCACTCCCTTCTCCTTCTTTTGTTTTCAGCATCTCATACAAAGATTTTGCTTTTGTGCATATGAGATCTTGACTTAGTGGTGTGTTCTTCTTATTCAAATCTTCGATCCAGACTGACAGTAATTTCTCCATTCTTTCTAAGATAGATGATCTCGAACGAGAAAGTTTTGTTGCACTTATAGGTGTTGAACCTTCGCTGGAGATTTTAATTTTTTCCCGATTTTTATAAATCGTTCTCACAGTCGATTCTGAGAGTCCAAAATCTCTCCCAACAATTGTTGCTTTGCCTCCATTTTCCATTCTTCTTAACACTTTCATCTTCAATTCCAAAGTGACGCTTTTACGCTCTTTTTTCTTTACAGGCGGCATTTTTAACGTAGGGTTAAATTATGTATGTATGTATCTCCAATAAATATTAAAACAAAACTGCCAGCCGACCGAACTAACATTACGGAACAAATGAACACACGAAACGAACGAGGAAATCCCCATAGAACAAAGTCGAAGGACAGGGAATTCCCAATTCTTCAAAGAGAATATTCAGAGAAAGCGGGGATCCCCCCGCGACCATAGAGAAGTTAATGACTACATGAGCGCGAAATTTGAAATTCGCGTTATAGTGAAACCGCGCGTAACGGGGGGTCGCGCTAAGCGGGGTATTACTGTATATATATATATATATATATATATATATATATATATATATATATATATATATATATATATATATATATATACAGTTGTGGTCAAAATAATAGCACTGCTTACTAAATTTTTATCAAAACATATTTATGAAGTTCTTTTAATAGAACCACTAAAACATAAATATGGTAACTTTAAAGCCCACCTAAGATGCATCAAAGTAATATACGGTTAATTAATTAAATTCTTAAAAATCAAAGAAAAACGATAAATTTCTAAAAATTATGGTGGACAAAATAATAGCAGTGTTTTACTAAAATTACTGTTAAAAAAAACTGTAATTAACAATATTTTTCTTTTATGAGCATCAGACACACCTAATACTTAATTGTAAACCCTTTATTGGCTATGCCAGCTTCACAACGTCGCGGCATAGAGTTAACCAAATCTTGACATCTAAAAACAGGAATGCTTTTCCAAGAATCTCTGATTACAGCCCAGAGCTCGTCTTGATTCTTAGATTATTCACGTGCTACGCTATCTTTAATATCGCCCCACAGATTTTCTATCGGGTTCAGATCTGGGCTTTGAGCTGGCCAATTTAAGACATTAATTTTTTTCTTTTCTAAAAATTGTTTACATAATCGACTACTATGTTTTGGACCATTGTCATGCATAAAAACCCATTTAAGTGGCATTTCATATTCTGCATAGGGCAACATAACGTCCTGTAAAATGTCAACATAAACACTGGCGGTCATTATGTTTCTAATCCAAAATATAGGCCCTACTCCGAAGTAGGAGAAACATGCCCATACCATTATTTTTGAACCTCCATGTTTAACTGTGTTAATAGTGTATTGAGGCTGATATGCGGTTCCTAAAGGGCGTCTAACGTATGTTCTGCGGCCTACATTTCCAAATAATACAATTTTGCTTTCGTCGGACCACAGTATATTACGCCATTTAAATAGAGGCCATTCAATATGTTCCTTCGCGAACTCTAATCGCCTCTTTCTGTGTCTTTTATTTAACAAGGGTACCTTACGCGGACTTCTTGCTGGTAACTTTGCTTCTTTAAGTCGCCGTCGTATCGTCCTAGGAGCTACATCCACTCCCACAATCTCCTGAACTTCTGTTGACGAAGCAAATGGGTTTGCTTTTGAAGCTCGAACTATAAGTGTGTCCTGTCTGGATGTAGTTTTGCGTTTACGACCGCGAGTTTCAGGTGTAGGTTGCCATCTTAAAGCGTTAGCTACCATTTTAGCTGAGCATCCCAAAATATTTTGAATCTGCATGTAAGATTGTGCATCACGACGCAATTTTCTTATCAATTCACGTTTTTCTTGAGAACAGTGCTTCTTCCTTCCCATAGTTGTATTGAAAACAGAAAAAGTGTTGATGGATCTGACACAAAACTATTCTAAATTTGACAATTTAACCGAACACAAGGAGCAAAAACCATTTAGGTTTGAAACACACCAGTGTTAAGCGAACACTGCTATTATTTTGACCAAGCAAAATTCATCTCCTGCTACAAAAAAACGTAAATACTTTGTTTATTTTTATTTTTTATATACATATTTTTTGTTGAAACCTCAGCACGGTTGATAAGTTTTTAAACGATAAAATATTTTTTGCCTTAATGGAATTTTGCAGTTACCTTTCAACAGTTTTTTTTAGTTATTTTTATTGAACCACTGCTATTATTTTGACCACAACTGTGTATATATATATATATATATATATATATATATATATATATATATATATATATATATACAGGGTGGCCCAAAATTACCGAAGGGGTTTGGGTTCATTAAAACTTTTTATTTAAGACATAATTATAATTTTTTTTTTTAAATACAGTATATTAATGGAGAATATTTTTAATTTAATTATGAAAAATTATATCTCGCAAGTGGTGGCCATTTTCTGCTTCGCATATTCGTGCTCTTTCCAAAACATTTTCCATAACCTTTCGCAAAACTTCAGGTGTTATGTTGTTGATTTCGTCGCGTATATTGTTTTTTTAATTCCTGGATGGTTCTAGGCTATTAATATAGACTTTTCCTTTCAAATAACCCCAAAGGAAAAAGTCTGGAGCGGTTAAATCCGGTGAACGCGGAGGCCAATTAAAATCGCTTGTACGCGAAATAATTCGTTCACCAAAGATGTCGCGTAAGAGAGCCATTGTGTCCCTCGCAGTGTGTGCTGTGGCTCCATCCTGTTGGAACCATACTTGCGGATGGTTTTCCACGGCTGGCCTTAAAAAATTTTCCAACATTGTCCGATATCGAACACCAGTGATGGAAACGGTGACACCGTGTTCATTTTCAAAAAAATATGGGCTAATTATCCTTTCCGACGAAACACCGCACCAAACAGTACACTTAAGTGGGTGTAATTCTCGCTGTTGAACTACTCTTGGATTTTCCGTAGCCCATATCCTGCAGTTTTGCCTATTAACGAACCCATTTAATTGGAAATGGGCTTCGTCGCTCATAATCAAATTATGAATAAAATCATGATTTTCTTCTGCTTTTTGCCGGAAATAAATTGCATAATCAAGTCCTTGCTGGTAATCTGTCGGTTTCAATTCTTAGACAAGCTGAATTTTGTATGGAAACATTCTTATTGTATGCAAAATTCTCTGCAGCGACCCTCGTGAGAGGCCAAGTTGTGTCGAACGTCTCCTGGTTGATGTTTCTCCATCTTCCCGAATACTCTCCTGTACCCGTTCAATATTGTCATCCGTGTGCACCGTTCGTCGTCTGCCGGCACCAGGAAGGTTCCTTACTGCCCCTTGTTGTCGAAAATTTGCAACCAGACGGTTTATTGTTGACTCTGAGGGTCCAACCCGCACATTAAAATAACGACGATATGCACGCTGAGTCAAAACAATGGACCGTTGATTTGAGAAATAAAGTTCAACGATTTGGGCACGTTGTTCAATTGTGTACTGTTCCATTTTAAATTCCCCAAGTCTTCTTTACAAAATACTGAAAATAAATAAAAAACAAAATTATAATAAAAAAGTTATAAGGAATTCAAACCCCTTCGGTAATTTTGGGCCACCCTGTATATAAAATGTAATACTTACGCGCACTTTTCTTTGTATTACTTTTAAAAAATCGCGAAAAATCGTTGTCCACCCGCCTTATCTTGAAAAGTACTTATTAAAAAATTAATAACAAGAGAAAAAGATTTAAGTTAAAACATTTTTTTTGCATCAAATTAGTCTTGAATCCACTCTTACTCTATACAGTTTTCGTTCCAAACTTTTTTTCCATTGAGTGCAGATGAAATCGAATATTGAAGTAAGTTTTATAGAAAAAAGTTGATACTTTCAAAAATCATAACCGTTATTCTAAACGTTGTGGAAACCATTGACTATTTGGTTCTCCAATTTGGTTTTCTTAATAGTTTAACCAAATGGAAAAGCCATATTGTAACAAAACCAAAGGATTTTTGAATTTTGGCTTTAAAAAATGTAAAAACGATTTTGAAGCATGCATATAACTTTTTATAATAATTTTTACTTTAAAAATTTATATCTACACCGCTGTACCATTTAGTTTTCTTATCTGATTTTGCTACGACAAATTAACATTAGTTTAATTAATAATTTTCAAATGAAATAACCAAATAAAATAACCGGTCAAGTGCAAGTTGAATTTGCGCAATTAGTGTTCCGTACGTTGATTGCTTTTAAAATAAAAAATGTTATAACGGAAGTATAAAATGATCAGTGACTTCACAAAACACACCCCAAATGAGTTTTCAACAAAGTTTATTTCCAATCTTTACTGAAAATTGATGACCTCGAAATTTCTGTTTTTTTTTTATATACCAGATAAATTATTACAGGTAATGCACTCGTGATAATTTTCGTTCAATCTACACCCCGTGGAGAATATTCCAGAATTTTTTCAAAATTTTTCGATAAGTACTTTTCGAGATAAGGCGGGTGGACAGCGATTTTTCGCGATTTTTTAAAAATAATACAAAGAAAAGTGCGCGCAACTATTACATTATATATATATTTTTTGCTCGTGTTTTCACAACACTTTCATTTGATACCACATAGACAAGGCGAAATCGGCGCCATCGTTGGAAAAAATTTTCTAATTGAATTTTTTTTCATAACCTTCTCCAGGAGATGCCCCTGAAAGAGGATCAACATGTTGCCGGGCGGTAACCTGGTCCGAATTTGTTTAAACAAATTTTTTTTTAAAACAAAGTCCAAAAATTGAAGTTTTTTTAGGTAAATTGGACCATTTTGAACAAAAAATGTCTCTTGTGAATTTTCTCTAAAATGCGCCGTTTTCGAGATATCGGCGATTTTAGGTGCGAGAAAACGCGAAAATGGCCACTTTCACCTCCCAATATTGGGGTCAAAAATTAAAATTTTCAATGTTGCCAAGTGTCCAAATTAAAGTTTGAGATCTCTTCTACAAATTACCGTAGGAAATATTGCAATATCTTTATTTTTAAACATTGTTTTTTAACAGTTAACAAATTGCGTTCGAGCGCCCGCGGCTGCATCGAAACTGTATACATAGATATATACGCAACGCCCGTACGTAGGCGCACGGAACTGTATACGCACTGCGATGCTCTATAAAGCTTTGTTTCTTGATTTCTTATTAAAATTAATATATTTGAAAAGTATGTAAAAAATATTTATTTATTAAAGAGTAATTGTTATATCAAATTTAATTATTATAACAAATGAATATAAATAAAAATTCAATATTCGATTAGGATGGTAGAAGAATTAAAACAATTTTATGAAATATAACTTATATATATTTAATAGAATTTTCGCAAATATTTAAATTACACCCACACATGAGTATACAACTTACGTTGTTGCTTTTGCAATTACATGCATTAGTTTTACAATTTTTTGTACATTTACATTGCCTAATTAACGAATCTGGTATCGAATTTTTTAACATGAATTTGGGTAACAATTCACCTGTTTCTATAGTGTAACCAAATTCTGTTGCATCTAAATGTCGATACCGAGAATACAATGACATTTTCCATATGTACGTTTGTAGTGAAGCTCGTGAAATGTGCAATTTTAAAGCATCGGATGTACATGGAATTTTTCCAAAATTAATACCCATCCCACAAGAACGTTCTAAAATTATTTTCTGCTTCCAGTTTTTTGAGAGCATTTTCCCGACGTACAATTTTTTCTTTACTTACATAGGAAGCATAACACTTTCTGTGCCAAGAAAAAGTTTGTTCACTGCTACTTGGATTATATAAATCGTTAAATTTTGTACTTATGTCATCTTTCCGACGATTAGCTGCTTGTTGAATTTTTTGAAATGATTCAAAATTTGGTTGTTGTACAACATCATCACACTTACCACAGAAAATGCACTTATGATCACATTTAATTCGTTTAATAGAAAAAGACATAATTACACATGTACATACTTGTAAGGGCGGAAAAGAAATGAATAAACTATTAAAGTGTCCGACTCTTATTTAAGCAATAGCATGTTTGAACTTTTGCATGATACTTCACGTTACAGCGAGTTGCAGCGCGTATACAGTTCCGCGCGCCTACGTACGGGCGTTGCGTATATATCTATGTATACAGTTTCGATGCGGCCGCGGGCGCTCGAACGCAATTTGTTAACTGTTAAAAAAACAATGTTTAAAAATAAAGATATTGCAATATTTCCTACGGTAATTTGTAGAAGAGATCTCAAACTTTAATTTGGACACTTGGCAACATTGAAAATTTTAATTTTTGACCCCAATATTGGGAGGTGAAAGTGGCCATTTTCGCGTTTTCTCGCACCTAAAATCGCCGATATCTCGAAAACGGCGCATTTTAGAGAAAATTCACAAGAGACATTTTTTGTTCAAAATGGTCCAATTTACCTAAAAAAACTTCAATTTTTGGACTTTGTTTAAAAAAAATTTGTTTAAACAAATTCGGACCAGGTTACCGCCCGGCAACATGTTGATCCTCTTTCAGGGGCATCTCCTGGAGAAGGTTATGAAAAAAAATTCAATTAGAAAATTTTTTCCAACGATGGCGCCGATTTCGCCTTGTCTAACACTCGATTACTCAGTAAAAAATTTTTTTTTTCACTTCCGATATCACCCCCCCCCAAAATTAACTCCTTAAGTCAAAATTTAACTTTCAAAACTACATGGCTCTGATGAGGCCATCAATTCCTATATTATTACCAAATTTCAACTTCCTATGACAAATAGTTTCGGAGAAAATCGGGTGTGATAGACGGACAGACAGACAGACAGAGAGACGTACAGACAGACAAAGTGATCTTATAAGTGTTCCGTACGGAACACTAAAAACGAAGTGTCTTTTTGGCAACTGGAAACCTTCAAAAATCAATTTTTCACTACGATTAGCTGCATGAAAACGCGCGCTCGTGCGCGTTCGTTTATTTATCCATATCTATATTGATCTGAATTTTTGATATAATACTCCCAAATGTATGAAAAATGAGCCGACATTGTTTCTTTTGGCCAATTTTTTAATTAATATCGAAATTTTTCATCGTAAAGTTTATTCATTGTTAATAACAAATTAAACAAACAATTTTATGAAACGACTATATCCATTAGAAGCGCACAAGCCTAAAGAATGCTTCTACGCAAAAATCAATTTGATTCGTTAATTATTAACAGAAAAACGAGTTGATTGCGTTGTAAATTGATTTTGTCCGTCTATCGACGACATCCTGGCTATTAGGGAAAGAGGGGTCACGCGTAGAGGCAGTTCTGCAAACCGGTGCCTCAGTTGTAGTTTATTTATAAGGTATCTTTAGTATTTTAAAAATTACACAGGTCTGCAACAAAAATGCTGTCTGGATATTTTCAACTGATTTCTACGAGTATGTATTTAGGTGTTCTGAAAACTAAAAAAATACTCAAAAAATTCCAGAACGTCAGGTTATTTTGCAAAACGCAAAATTTTATTATAAAAAAGGATTTTTTTTGGGCTAACTTGAAGTCATAAATAAATAGGTACAATTTTATTTTGATTACTGTTTTTTAAATGTATACAGGTCATAACTATCATTACTTTCTAAATAAAGAACACCCTGTGTGAGCTAAATTAACAAACATAAACGTTGTAACCAGAACGTGCGCGCTCCGATAGTGTAGAAAGTGGCGCGGTACAATTACGTGTTAACTCGTCATTGTTTTATAGATCTTGGTTCAATATAGTGCAATGTCATCTGTGCGGAAGTGTGTGAATTCGTCTGACAGTTTCTGTTATATTTGTGGCGAATATATGGTATTAAAGCAACAACTTAATATTACGGACTTTGTAAAAAAAGTATACTTCACGTATTTTGGCTTAAACCTTGGAGATCAGGATAAAGTTTGGGGCACCTCATAAAGTCTGCAAACGATGTGTTGAAGATCTTCGAAATTGGTTTAAGGGCAAGAAAAAAGCTTTCCGATATGCGATTTCTATGGTATGGCGCGAGCAAAAGAACCATAGTGATGATTGTTACTTTTGTTCGTGTAATGTGAAAGGGTATAATTCAAAATGGAAGCAGTCCATTTCATACCCCAATCTGCAATCAGCTATTCGTCCCATCCCTCATGGGACCGAAATACCAGTGCCCAAGGCCCCTGCTACCTTGGAAGAGATTCCAAGTTCTGACGAAGATGGTGCTGTACCTGAACCCGATGACAAGTCAAGTTTTCAATTTGAAGAAGACAGCAGTCCGAAATTGTTTTCCCAGGGCGAGCTAAATGATTTGGTAAGAGACTTGAATCTTCCCAAAAACGCTGCTGAGTTGCTTGGATCAAGGCTCAAAAGCAGGAACTTATTTTTGCTGGGAGTGTCTTCCTCCTGGTTTAGATATCGTGAGAAGCAGTTCACTTCCTACTTTGCCCAAGAGGACGAGTTGGTTTTTTGTACCAATATTGAAGGTTTGATGGATATATTTAAGATCTCATACGACCCAGCACAGTGGCGTATTTTCATAGATTCTTCAAAAAGAAGCCTTATAGCAGTTCTGCTTCACAATGGCGGTTTCTATGCTTCCATTCCTGTCGGTCATTCCGTACACCTCAAGGAAACCTACAAGAACTTGGAATTGGTTCTTTGCAAATTAAAATATAAAGACCACGGTTGGCAAGTGTGCGGTGATTTAAAAATCTTGGGCATGTTGCTCGGACAACAATCTGGGTTTACCAAATTCCCTTGCTTTTTGTGTCTATGGGATAGTAGAGACCGAGCAAATCACTGGACCAAAAAGTGTTGGCCTCCGAGGGAGCTTAAAGTTGACGAAAAGAACGTCCTGCATGAAACTTTGGTGCCTCCTCATAAAGTTCTTCTACCACCGCTTCACATAAAGCTGGGATTGATGAAGCAATTTGTAAAGTCACTTCCAAGAGATGGAAATTGCTTCAAATACTTAATATCAAAGTTTCCAGGCCTCTCGGAGGCAAAGTTGAAGGAACGTGTTTTCGTTGGACCAGATATTAGACGGCTTATGGCTGATCCACAATTCATCACAACCATGACGGATCCTCAAAGAGAAGGGTAGATTGCCTTTAAAGAGGTCATAGAGAAATTTTTAGGCAATAACAAAGACCCTAACTACAAACAAATCGTCAAAAGAATATTAAAAGCATTTCAAGCTTTAGGTTGCCTAATGAGTTTAAAAGTACATTTTCTTCATTCCCACCTCGACTACTTTCCAGAAAATTTAGGAGATCTGAGTGAAGAGCAAGGTGAACGATTTCACCAAGATATTAAGGAGATGGAAAAAGATACCAGGGAAGATGGAGCGTCTCAATGATGGCAGATTACTGTTGGACGCTTCAGAGAGACCTTCCAGATGCTTCCTACAAGCGAAAATGTACCAAAAGGAGTCTCACTGGGAAAAAGAAATGTGTTTAGTGCTTACTAATGAATGTATTTTAGATAAAAAAATAAGTTTTGTTACGCAATTATAAATTTAAAAAAATTTTTAGTCTATTATCTTTTATTTTAAGATGATAACTTGTTTAACATAGATACCTACATTGTCAGAAAACGTGACGTTCTATGACAAAATGAAAGTCATTTTCGGATTCAGTACACCCAAAAACATTAGAATTACTCAAAAAAACCAAAACAGCTCTCAATTTTTTTTTTTTGCAGACTTGTGTTACCTGGTAGTGTAGTTATTGTACTATTTTAGGTAAGAACTCACAAATTTGGACATGGAGTGTCTTTTGCAACAAATTCTTTCTACGCTACCCATTATCACCATGACAATATGCGCAGAAGGAAAAAAGTGATGATTTTAGCAAAAGTGTTTTGCGAAAATAATGATTTTTATGGAAATAGGTGGTCCTTACACCGTTATACCAGAGGAACCATATTATACTACAAGAAATGAAGATGCATCAGTTTGTGTCAAATATGACGATGCTTCTTTTTATCCTGTTTATGTTGTGCATTATGAAGGATTTCATCCTCCGAAACAACGAGATAGAATCAAAAGAACTTAAATAATAACAGTAGTCTTTAATAAAATTCAATGTAGATTAGACATTCGAGAAATACTTTTGAAATGTGCGTGTTTCTAAATAATAAACACTTGACAAAATCGCAAAGGATTTCATTATTAATTACGCATTAATTAAACAATTTTATGAAACGACTATATCCATTAGAAGCGCACAAGCCTAAAGAATGTTTCTACGCAAAAATCAATTTGATTCATTAATTATTAACAGAAAAACGAGTTGATTGCGTTGTAAATTGATTTTGTCCATCTATCGACGACATCCTGGCTATTAGGGAAAGAGGGGTCACACGTAGAGGCAGTTCTGCAAACCGGTGCCTCAGTTGTAGTTTATTTATAAGGTATCTTTAGTATTTTAAAAATTACACAGGTCTGCAACAAAAATGCTGTCTGGATGTTTTCAACTGATTACTGTGTTTAAATGTATACAGGCCATAACTATCATTACTTTCTAAATAAAGAACGCCCTGTGTGAGCTAAATTAACAAACATAAACGTTGTAACCAGAACGTGCGCGCTCCGATAGTGTAGAAAGTGGCGCGGTACAATTACGTGTTAACTCGTCATTGTTTTTTAGATCTTGGTTCTTGGTTCAAAAAGTGATGATTTTAGCAAAAGTGTTTTGCGAAAATAATGATTTTATGGAAATAGGTGGTCCTTACACCGTTATACCAGAGGAACCATATTATACTACAAGAAATGAAGATGCATCAGTTTGTGTCAAATATGACGATGCTTCTTTTTATCCTGTTTATGTTGTGCATTATGAAGGATTTCATCCTCCGAAACAACGAGATAGAATCAAAAGAACTTAAATAATAACAGTAGTCATTAATAAAATTCAATGTAGATTAGACATTCGAAAAATACTTTTGAAATGTGCGTGTTTCTAAATAATAAACACTTGACAAAATCGCAAAGGATTTCATTATTAATTACGCATTAATTTTGCATAAAAAATACCTGGTAAGCAAAAAAATCGACTCAAACGATTTTGCCTTATTTTACACCGATCGATCCGTGAATTTAATTTTCAAACAATGGTATTATTTTTGGTATCATTAGAATGCTGATGTTCTACTATTTTCAATAATACCAAAAACATTTAGATTTCCAAAAATGTTTACTGTTAAAACGGTTTTACTCAATAGAACCATTTTTACTCGCTCAGCAACATACTCGTTGCAGGCTATTCATGACTGGCACGGAGACCAGGATCAGGAAGAAGAAGGTATGGCGAAATGATCAAAAATCGCTCTGAGATTCAATTTTTGAGCTATCAACGATTTTTTCTAAAAAAATACTTGTAAAGGAGTCTGGAATAGTGAGTCACTGCCACTTTGACGAAACTAATATAGGCTGAAACCCTAAGACCAGTAAATACCGTTCTCTTTATTCCCTTGAGTCATCCTTTTTGTAAGCATATTTTAATAACAGTTATATCCGTATATATGCTTTTCAGATCGCTGAATTAAAATTTGATATCAAATTGACGATTTTAATAGTTAACAGCTATTGAAAAACATGAAATAATCTTATAATTTCGTGCACTCATTTTGGACTATTTATTAATAAACTTTGTATCGATGTATCGTCTTCAAGTTACAACTCATACTGACTTCTATTCCTGCAGGCGCAACATTTATATCGGCGCGAACGAAGTCTCGAATGTTCCCGTCAAAACACGCCGCCCGAAGTTTCTAGAAAAATCGGCGGGAATCAAAAACGCGGCTTTTCTTTGTCAAGTACCGCGCGTTCCTTTGATAAAGCCGCCTTTTGCCGCTAGCAGGGGGTTATTACGATAAAAGAAAGTGATGAGAGGGTTATTCTGGCCTAATTGTGGATCGAATAAATTTTAGTAGTTTATTCATTACATTTTGTTTTAGTTACCTAAAACAAAATCTGTGAATAGTTCTATATCGGAATTTTTTCTCGAGATCGACTCAAAAAGCACTCGCGATCGACTTGTCGATCGTGATCGACCGTTTGAGCACCCCTGTTCTATAGCGTATGTGGTCGAGCTTGTTTTCTGCTATATTCAAAATTATCCGGTTGATTATCTGAATCGGATTCATACTGGCACGAGTATAAAAGGTTGGCATTCTCTAACTCACTTTCAGTGATAGAAAAATCTAAAATTAATAAAGGTGAGTCATCGGAGAAATGATCTGTAAATTCATTTGTCGACGATTCTGACTGATCATAATCTTCAATCAGCTCATTCCTATCCAGATCTTATGAGGGTATTTCTGCAGTATTTTCGCAATTCGCACAATTTAAACCATTGCAGTGTTGAATTTTTCGTAACGAAAAAATTTAAAAATACGATAGTTTTTTATATATTCTTTATTTTCCTTCTAATAATTTTTTTCGTAGTACAACTTTTGCAGATATAAATATAAGAATATTAATAATAAATATATTCACATTCACATAAATAATATTCTTCTATAATATATATAAAATACAACGTCTGTCTGTCTGTCTGTCTGTCCGTTAGTGCGCTTATCACTGGAGAACCACTTATCCGATTTACGTACTTTTTTTTTTAAAACATACATATGGCCAGGTTATAGGCCATATTTTATTACGATAGGTAGCGTAAGGAATGAGCAGTGACGATATTAGTGAATGAAGTCGGAAAAAAGTTTGCCGCTAGGGCGTTTTCTTGCAATACACAGCCTAAACCATTAAATATGGAACAATATTATATAGCAGAGAATATCTATAATCTATATATATATATATATATATATATATATATATATATATATATATATATATATATAATGGAATGTCTCTCTGTCTATCTGTCTGTCCATTAGTGCGTTTATCACGCGAGAACCACTTATCCGATTAACGTGTCTTTTTTTAAATTCATACATATATTTTTTGACCAGGTTATATAATAATAATAATCTATATCTATAATATATAAAATGCAGCGTCTCTCTGTCTGTCTGTCTGTCTGTCTGTCCGTTAGTGCGCTTATCACTGGAGAACCACTTATCCGATTTACGTGCTTTTTTTTAAACATACATATGTTCTCTGGCCAGGTTATCGATCTATCTATAATATATATAAAATGCAACGTCTCTCTGTCTGTCTGTCTGCCCGTCAGTGCGTTACGTGTTTTTTTTTAAACATACATATATTCTCTGGCCAGGTTATAGAATATATTTTATTGCGTTGGGTAACATAAAGAATAAGCACGACGACGATAATAGTGTATCAAGTCGGAAAAAAGGTTACCGTTAGCGCGTTCTCTTGCAATACACTGCCTAAACCATTAAATATGGAACAATATCATGTTGCAAAGAATATAATATATAAAATGCAACGTCTCTCTGTCTGTCTGTCTATCCGTTAGTGCGCTTATCACTTGAGAACCACTTATCCGATTTACGTGTTTTTATAAATTTATATATATGTTCTGTATAATTCGATATAAGCCTAGATAATGGGAGATAAGTATAAATAATGAGAGATAAGGACAAATAATGGGAGATAAGCAGAGATAAGTCTGGATAATGGGAGTTATGGTGAGATAATGGGAGGTAAGGAGAAATAATGGGAGATAAGGAGAAATATTGCGAGATAAGCCTAGATAATGGGAGATAAGGTGAGATAATGGGAGATAAGGTGAGATAATGGGAGATAAGGTGAGATAATGGCAGATAAGATGAGATAATGGTAGAAATAATGGGAGATAAGGAGAAATAATGGGAGATGAGCAGAGATAAGCCTAGATAATGGAAAGTATATAGAAAAAATGGAAGATAAGGAGAAATAATGGGAGATAAGGGGAAATAATGACAGATATTTTATTACGTTAGGTAACATAAGGAATAAGCAGTGACGATAGAAGTGAATCAAGTCCACGCGAGCAGAGCCGCGGGCACGGCTAGTTTACTATATGTTTTGTTTCCTAGATCTCATACTCACATCTCATAATGATTAAAAATCATTAGTATTTTTTTTAATAACTTAGAGTACGAAATATCACTGGTCGGAAACTTTTGCACGCCACTGTACATATTAGCTGTCAGCATTTTCTATATGGAAAAACCTCCGTTCCAGGCCTGGTTGAGAAAAATTAGAATAGACCGAACGATGCAATATGAGAAGGAGAAAATTAATTATTTATAATTGTTTTCAGTAAGACTGGCTTGTTTACCTTACGTAGATTTAACTATATTTAAGTTACTGGTATTGATATGTCCCAAAACCATTAATTTATAGTTATTATGACAGATATAACCATAGCTTATAAAAAGTGTTTATGTAACCTTAATAAGATTTAGGTAACAGGGGATACTTTTGGTACGCACTAAGAATAATAGTTTAGTGAGCCGAAGTAGTCGGCCAGCTTTGTTAGATGTCTGAATGCAATTGTTAATAAAAGATATGGTTGTCGAAATTGCCCAAAAGTGTTTAAATTAAATTTTTTTTAAAATAAATAAAAAATATATTTATTCCTGCCAACAAATCATAGTTGTTACACTTTAAACTTAAACTTAATACTACAAGAACCAATACAGGCAAAGACAATTTCCCTAGCAGTAAAAACCAAATTACAAGGCAATAATACATTTTAAGGATGCACAATTTTCTTAAAGAAGAATGTGCGGGCATCGCCATTTCATAATCTAATTAGTGCTTATTACAAATGTATTAGAACCATCTTATTTTAAATACATACTTTATTTATTTTCTCAATAATGATCTATTTTGTCATCAAGCAACCAGTTAGTCAATTTATTTTTTAATAACCTATATGGCTTCACTTTCAGTTCGTGAGGAAAAATTCTCGGAGCAGAAAAAGATAGGGACGCACAGTGTGTCGACTAGTACAAGTTAGCTGGACAAAATTATTTTTTCACTTATTTCAATTGTTTATGTATATTCTAGGCATATTAAGTTATTTTAAGAAAAAATTCATCGCGTTGGTTTTTTTTATGGGCGTGGCTAATTTTTTCCCCTAAATTAGTCAGCTACGCAGTCATATTTAACGATAACTCGGGAACAATTTGTCAGATTTTTATAAATAAAACATTAAAAAATGCGTAACAAAATTGTATTAAAGTTGATTGAATATTATTTTATTCTATCTTTTATCGTTTTGGAGTTATTTAGAAATTAATGGGGAGAAAAAATTTTTTTTCGTGTAAAATTCATTATTTTTTTCGGTAAAAAAGCGTAATAACAAAAGGAAAACAAAATATTATACATTTTTCTGACAGCTGCGTATCTGGAAAATAAAATAAGGTATTAATCAGGAAAATCGGTTAATAAATGTGGGTTTGATAAGTGTTGGAAGCAGAGCATTAACTTCTTCCCACAATCTATTTGTTTCCACTAACGTGAAGTCGTTCGTTTCTTTGGCAAAAATATATTTGATTGGGCGACAATACAAAGTTGATGAAGGCCGAGGATTTTGCCAAATAATTTTGGACCCATCATATAACTTAAGGGGAACTAAAGAAAATGCGAAAAGAAACTCGTCCGTATATTCAGTGTTCTCAAATCTCTGTTTGTATGTGCTGTGCCCAGAACTTCCATCACATCCCCATTTACTAACAAGTGTAAACGATGAACTTGTTGGGAGCACACTGCTGATAACTTCATTCTGTGCTAATACTAGACGTTCCACTGTTTTATTTAATAAGGCTTGCAAATTTATTTCAGCACGAGTTTCTGTTATAGCAATGTGCTCCTCTGCAGGGTAACAGGCCTGTTTGGACTTTATTAAACTAAAATATGACGGAAACACATTATGCCCCGCCTTCATGGACCACTTCCTAGTTTGTTTGTAAGAATGCGTTGTTGACTTAGAATCTATATAGTAAGCTAAGGCTTCGTCACTACTTAATTGCCTAGGATTAACGGAACTGGTATTTTTAGACTTAATAATATTATCTGGGCTCTCACTAATGTCTCTAATCACATTGGCAATTTTCCTTTGCCCTGCTGCCCCAATTCACTGACACTTCGTGATTCTACGAGATCCACGACGCGACGTTTCTTCGTCTTAAACGACGATTCCTCGAAATCTTTGCGAGGTCTTCCTGCAGGAGTCACATTCTCACTTGATGTTGAAGGTTGTAGCGCAAAAGAACTCGCAGTAAACTGTATGTCTGCTTCATCCAACCAATTCTTATTTTTAATTAAAAAACGCTCCTTCGACTTTCCTGAAGCCAACCATTTGGCACCAAACTTATTAGACAAGTTGGATATCTTCAATTTTATTTCTTTTTGGCTGCTTTCAGTAATGTCACCAAAGTGAAATTTTGAAGAAAGATAGTCATAGACACGCGAGTTTTTTTCATTCTTCGTGTGTTTCAACCACTCCTCAAAAAAGGCTACCCTTGAAATAGAGTAAACGTGTTCTAGAAAAAAAGAAAAAAAAACATGTTGTACTGAAGTGTGCTAAACAATATGTGTATTTTTACGAAGAATAAAGTTATTTCTGTGTAATATCTAAAAACTAGCCCGGATAGAGGTGAATGTCTGTATATTCTGAACTTTCAAAGTTTTTTTTTTAAAAAAAAACACGCTAAAATATATAGGCTATTTAAAAAAAATACTAAAAATTCAAATTAATAGATTCTGATTAAAAAAAATACATTAAAAAATAGTACTTACCCTCAGTATTAATATTCATCACAAAAACTTTCACAATATTACAATTTTTCACTATAAGATGTGCATGAAAGTGTCGCTAAATTGCAACTGATTGATTGAAAGAGCTGCATTAAACTCATTACCTGACTTCTGACGCTTATGACTCGCCCCTTGCAAATTTGATAAACAACCTTTTCTCGGAATTCGGGGTTTGGTGGTGTTGTTTACGTTTTGCAAATAAGATTTCCTGGAAATCATAACATGAATTTTGTCCACCTAGCATGTTCTACGCGACACACTGTGGGACGTTTGAGTAGCACTAAAGGGGTAGATGGTACATACACGTTGTCCAGGGTAATTAGTCTAGTATGAATAGAGTGATCAACTCTGTTTACCTTACGTTTATTATTTAGTAAAATTCTTACCACCGATTTTATATATAATTGCTTCAGCGACAAAACCCTAGCCAAATCGTATAGTTGGTTCGTAGGAAATCTTCGCGGTTTAAACAGTATTATTTTTAGAAACCTTTTCTGGGCTATTACTAAAGACGAATCACGCACAGACCCCCAAACTACCAAGCCATAGCCTATCACTGACTCCACAAGTGCTTTATATACATATAACAAATATTTCTTAGGTAACCACTGCCTAATCTGATAAAACCTAAAATACATTTTTCGAATTTTACTTGTTATATAATCTATGTGAGAATCCCATCTTAAATGCGAGTCTAGGTATACACCCCAAATACTTAATGTTATCGGTGGAGCAGATCTTCAGATTGCAATCACAAGCAGCAAAGTTATTACAGCCAGGTTCATGAATTTTTATAAAATTCTTGTCGGGATAATTCCTTTTATTAAACGTAAAGGCTATAAATTTTGATTTATCAATATTTAAGGTTAATAAGTTCAAATCCAACCACAACTTTACCTTACTCATAGCCCGTTCAGCCTTCTCAAAGACCCGGCCCCATATTTTATCCTGTAACATTATGACAGTATTGTCGGCATAACAAACCATAGATCCTTGAGATAAAATACGCAAAAGGGTATCTATGTATATTGTAAATAACAACGGCCCAAGCACTGTACCCTGCGGCACACCGCACTCAATTGGAACTGATGAGCTCATTGATTCTCCTATTTTTACTTGTTGCGTACGTCCGATCAGATATGATTTTATTAGATCATACAGGATACCTCTAATTCCAATATTTTTTTTTTTTTTATTGGTCTAGCACACGTGCTGCAGGGAAGTCCCTAAAACGCTCCAGGAGCGGCACGAGTGCGGAAAAAGCGATTCACGTTGTTCTTGAATCGCTGTAAATTGTACTCGGTGGGAAACACAGCGCTGGGCAAATTATTCCAAAGGGATGATGTTCTCCATATAAAAGATTGCTTGAAAAGCGTCGTACGCGGAGTAACAAGCTGAACCTCATACGGATGCGAAGCACCAGCGCGACGTGTATTTCTAACATGCACCGCTTTGGGAGGAATTAAGCGGGCTACATCCTTCGAACACTTTCCATGAAAATACTTGTAGAACAGACTCAAGTCGCCAACCGTTCTTCGATGTTCCAGCGAATCAAGGCCGCCGGTCAATTCCGGGTCCCCAATCAGACGGACCGCTCTTCTCTGAACATAATCCAACAAATGCAGTGTATGTTTGGGAGCGGAGCCCCAAACGTGGGAGCAGTATTCCATAGTTGGTCGAATTTGGGCTTTGTAAAGAATTAACAGTTGCTGTGGGGTGTAAAGCTTTCTGGTTCTAAATAATATTCCCAATTTTTGAGAAGCTCTCCTTGCTATGCCTGCAACATGTTCATGCCAAGACATATTTGCTCCCAAACTAACGCCCAACAAATTGAGCGACGATGCTAGGGGAATGGAGTGCCCCGACATAACTATGTCGGGTTCAGCAACGTTAACTTTTTTAGAAAAAACTGCCGCTTGGGTTTTTGTAGCGTTAAATTCCACTTGGTTACTGTCACCCCAAGATAGAATTTCTTCCAGGTCTTTGTTAAGTTGAACGACCTCCTGCTGTCTGCGGATATTCGCCTGAGCAGCCGATGTCCGAGCGTTCAAGGTGAATGAAGAGACAAGCGTACTGTCATCTGCAAAGCTATAGATTGGATTCCCGGTCTTTTCCAGCAGATCGTTAATGTAAATGAGAAAGAGAGTAGGAGACAGTATGGAGCCCTGGGGCACACCGGCGTTGATAGTGAGGGTGTTAGAAAGAAATCCGTCGACCGCCACTCGTAAAGAACGCTCTCTGAGGAAACATGAGAGCCACAAACAGAACCTTTCAGACATACCATAAGAGCGCAACTTAGCCAACAGTCCATCGTGCCAAACACGGTCGAATGCCTTGGATATGTCAAGAGCAACCGCTCGAGATTCTCCAAAGTGTTCAATTGCGTTGTTCCAAACATGTGTTACATAAGTCAGAAGATCTCCTGTTGATCTATGTTTACGAAAACTATATTGGTGATCGCTAATAATATTGAATCGTTCAAGATATTTTAGAAGATGCTCATTGATAACCTTTTCCATGACTTTCGATATTATTGAAAGCAGTGCAACTGGTCGGTAGTTATTTGGCAAGGACTTCTTACCTTTTTTAGGTATCGGCTGAACCGTGGCACATTTCCAGCAGGACGGAAATATTCCCTTTCTGTAGGATAGGTTAAAAAGTCTACAGAAAACTGGTGTTAGTTCCCTTGCACAGTTCCCTTGCACAATATGCTCAACTTTCTCCAACAATATGCGGTGACACACAGTGTCAAAAGCCTTTGTCAGGTCCAAGAATATCAAAAGTGATTTATCGCCATTGTCGAGGTTCTCAGAAATATAAGATCATCTTCAGTGCCCAACTTCTGTCTAAAACCATACTGCGCATCGGATATTGATTTATTTTTATTTAAATAATTCCAGGCGCAACTTGATACATTTCTCAATAATTTTACTCAGGTTGCTGATAATTGCAATGGGACGATAATTCGTAATTTCGTTACGCGAACCACCCTTATGTATAGGCGTTATGGTACATTTCTTTAAACTGTCAGGAAATAATTCAGCTCGAAAAATTAAACTTACTATATGGGATATGGGTTCGAGAATAAATCTGTGGTATCATTTTAGAAAATCTACCTTAAGGTTGTTGTCGTCAGCACTTGAAGAGTTTTTAAGTGTGTTTATAATTTGAATTATTTCAAAATCCATTATCGGTGCCAGAAAAAGTGATCCAGATACTCTAAGGACACTAAAAGCTAACATATATTACACAGGGCAACAAAAAAATATTTTTGTTTTGGTGCCTGGGATTTTAGAGTTGATTTTAACTATATTTGGGACGCTAAATCTATACATGCAATCCGTTTTTCTCTATCAGCTCTACTTTTTTAGATACATCAACTTATCTACCAATGTGGTTTTTATTCAGTATATTCATTTATGAGAGTTCTAAAATTATTATATATTCATTAATGTAGATACGATGGTTTTATTGTCAGTCTGTAATTGAGTAAATTCCAGGTAAATCTATAAATAGTGGAACCATTGCCTATCAGGTACCTGAACTAACCCTTTTAATCACCTAACTCGGGTAAGTCTCGTCAGTTTGTGCGTTCTTACTAATGAGAGTAGATCGAATTCGGCGTGTTATTTTATGTTAAGAAAAGAGTGTTTTTGTGTTATTGAACAGAATTAAAATGAGTTCAGGTTCCAGTTCAAGAAGAAGTTGTGTGAATCAACCTGATGTGTTTTGCTATATATGCGGAGAATACATGTTTCAACAAAACAGACAAACTATTACTGACTTTGTAAAGCGAGCGTATCTTGGATACTTTGGAGTTAAGCTTGGTGATCAGGACAAAACGTGGGCCCCGCATCTCGTATGTAAAACTTGTACAGAGCATTTACGGCAGTGGACTACCGGGGAAAAGAAAATGTCTAAAATTCGGCGTACCAATGGTTTGGAGAGAACCAAAAAACCACTTCAATGATTGTTATTTCTGTTTAGTAAATACTAATGGAATCAATCGAAATAACCGCAGTAAGTGGACTTATCTCAATTTAGACTCGGCAATACGCCCTATCCCGCACTCAGATGAAATACCGATTGCAACATTTCATCAGCTACCACATATCTCTGATGACGAATATTTTCCCTCTGATCGCTCTTCTGATGCTAATAAAAGTTCTGATGCTAATGAAACTAACAGTGACTATGAGGGGACGTCATCAGTTCCTCAACGTTTCAATCAAAATGAATTAAATGATCTCACCAGGGATCTCAATTTATCGAAAAAAGCTTCTGAAGTACTGGCTTCTAGGTTGAACGACAAAAATTTACTGGAACAAGGAACCAAAATTACCTTTTACCGTACAAGAGAAAAAGATCTGCTACCATTCTTTTCTCAAGAAGACAATCTTGTATTTTGTCACGAAATTACGGGACTCATGAAAGAAATGGGACTTTCTGAATATATTCCAGATGATTGGCGCCTATTTATTGACAGTTCAAAGCGAAGTTTAAAATGTGTCCTACATAATGGGAATAAATATGGTTCAATACCACTAGCTCACTCAACGAAACTGAAAGAAGAATATAATACCATAGCTTTGGTCTTGCAGAAGATAAAGTATTACGAACATCAATGGATGATTTGTGTAGACTTAAAAATGGTAAACTTTCTTCTTGGGCAGCAAAGTGGTTACACGAAATATCCGTGTTTCTTGTGCCTCTGGGATAGTAGGGACAAAACACACCACTGGGTTAGAAAAGATTGGCCTCAGAGAGAAAACATGGACGTTGGGGAAAAGAATGTCATTAACGACGCTTTGGTTGAAAGAGAAAAAATCATACTTCCTCCGTTACATATAAAGTTGGGCTTAATGAAGCAATTTGTAAAGGCTCTTGATAAGAATGGGTCTTGTTTTGCATATATAGGGGTAAAAATGCATCAGTTGAGCACAGAAAAACTCAAAGCACGGATAGTTGACGGCCCACAAATAAGACAATTAATTAAGGATCCTGCCTTCATAAATTCAATGAATCAAGTTGAACGAGAAGCTTGGACATCATTTGTTGCAGTTGTAGAAAATTTTCTAGGGAAACATAAAGCTCAAAACTATGTTGAAATGGTTAACAACTGGCTTAAATATTCAAATACTACCGACGAACAAGGTCGTGAAGCCGAATCATTTTCAATCAGCTTTGGCTTGACTCAGCTTATTGATGAACCAACACGGATCCCTGATCGAGACGGAGAGTTCGCCAGTCTTCTTGATCTGTTTTTAACCACTAATCCGGAGATTTACACGGTCAGCGTAAATCCACCGTTAGGTTCTTCCGACCATAAACTACTTTCGACATCGAGTGTTCTAGCAATCAGTGACAGAGAGGCGCCCAAACCGCGCAAGATTTGGCACTACAAATCTGCTAAATGGGAAGATCTCATGGAATATTTTCGAACTTTCCCTTGGTTGGACGTTTGTTTTCGATCCGACGACCCATCTGACTGCACCAGGGAGGTTTCCGATGTTATTTTGGCCGGTATGGATGCTTACATCCCTTTTTCGAAGAAATGCCCTTCCAACGGCAAGCCTTGGTTTGACCTAAAATGCAAAGAAGCTGTTGCTTCTAAACATCTTGCATACCGACAGTGGCGTGAAGATCCTAACACCATAAATCGTAACATCTTTGTTCGTGCCAGGAACAGATGCAAAGAAATTATCGACGAAACCAAGGAGGTACACAATCAACGGATTAGAAACAAACTTCTCGCTTGTCCCGGCAATTCCAGGTCCTTTTGGTCAGTCGCTAAGGCAGTTAGTCAAAATTTCACCAAATCCACCATACCACCACTCACACGGCCAGATAATTCTATTGCAACGACACCTGTTGAGAAAGCGAACTTGTTGGCTGAACTCTTTGCTTCACATTCTACTGTCGATTTCCAAGGAAAAACACCACCTACTATTCCCATAGTGCAGTCAAGGATGCCCGATATTGTCTTCAGACAGCGTATTATAAAACGTATTTTGATGAAGCTAGACACCAAAAAGGCTTCAGGCGCTGACGGAATACCTGCCATAGTTCTCAAGAACTGTGCGAGGGAACTAACACCAGTTTTCTGTAGACTTTTCAACCTATCCTACAGAAAGGGAATATTTCCTTCCTGCTGGAAATGTGCCACAGTTCAGCCGATACCTAAAAAAGGCAAGAAGACCTTGCCAAATAACTACCGACCAATCGCACTACTCTCAATAATATCGAAAGTCATGGAAAAGGCTATCAATCAGCATCTTCTAAAATATCTTGAAGGATTCAACATTATTAGTGATCACCAATATGGCTTTCGTAAAAATAGATCAACAGGAGATCTTCTGACTTATGTAACACATGTTTGGAACAACGCAATTGAACACTTTGGAGAATCTCGAGCGGTTGCTCTTGACATATCCAAGGCATTTGACCGTGTTTGGCACGATGGGCTGTTGGCTAAGCTACGTTCTTATGGTATGTCTGAAAAGTTCTGTTTGTGGCTCTCATGTTTCCTCAGAGAGCGTTCTTTACGAGTGGCAGTTGACGGATTTCTTTCTAACACCTTCACTATCAACGCCGGTGTGCCCCAAGGTTCCATATTGTCTCCTACTCTCTTCCTCATTTATATTAACGATCTGCTGGAAAAGACCGAGAATCCAATCTACAGCTTTGCAGATGACAGTACACTTATCTCTTCATTCACTTTGAACGCTTGGCCATCGACTACTCAGACGAATATCCGCAGACAGCAGGAAGTCATTCAACTTAACAAAGACCTGGAAGAAATTCTATCTTGGGGTGACAGTAACCAAGTGGAATTTAACGCTACAAAAACCCAGGCGGCAGTTTTTTTCTAAAAAAGTTAACGTTGCAGAACCCGACATAGTTATGTTGGGGCACTCCATCCCTCTAACATCGTCACTCAATCTGTTAGGCGTTAATTTGGGAGCAAATATGTCCTGGCATGAACATGTTGCAGGCATAGCAAGAAGAGCTTCTCAAAAGTTGGGAATATTGTTTCGAACCAGAAAGCTTTACACTCCACAACAACTGTTAATTCTTTACAAAGCTCAAATTCGACCAACTATGGAATACTGCTCCCATGTTTGGAGCTCCGCTCCCAAACATACACTGCATTTGTTGGATTCTATCCAGAGAAGAGCTGTTCGTCTGATTGGACACCCGGAATTGACCGACGGCCTTGATTCGCTGGAACATCGGAGAACGGTTGGCGACTTGAGCCTATTCTACAAGTACTTTCATGGAAAGTGTTCGAAAGATGTGGCCAGTTTGATTCCTCCCAGAGCGGTGCATATTAGAAGTACACGTCGCGCTGATGCTTCACATCCGTATGAGGTTCAGCTTGTTACTCCTCGTACAACGCTTTTCAAGCAGTCTTTTATATGGAGAACATCATACCTTTGGAATGGTTTACCCAGGACTGTGTTTCCCATCGAGTACAATCTACAGCGATTCAAGAACAACGTGAATCGTTTTTCTCCGCACACGTGTCGCTCCTGTAGCGCTTTAGAGACTTCCCTGTAGCACGTGTGCTAGACCCATAAAAAAAAAAAAAAAAAAAAAAAAAAAAAACAAGATGCTTAATAGTTTCAAATACTTAGGGTGCAATATGAGTATTAAAATACACTATTTACACAGCCACTTAGACCGTTTTCCAGAAAATTTAGGAGACATGCGTGAGGAACAAGGTGAAAGATTTCACCAAGATATTAAAGTTATGGAGGAGCGCTACCAAGGAAGATGGGACATGCACATGATGGCAGATTACTGCTGGAGTTTAAAAAGGAACTGTTTAAAAAAACATTCAAGAATGTCGCGGAAAAGAAGCTTTCCAAGTGTTGAGTGACTATTTCATTTCTTCAATGTTTTTTTTTTGTTTGTAAGTACGACATAATATTGTATTTTGTATAACTAAAATAAAAATTTCGTATCTACTTTTGTTTACTACACTTACGGATTTGAGTTACAATAATGTAACTTATATTTCTCTAAAATTGTATATCTTAAAAATTTGAGCTCCTAGGTACAAATGAATACGTTATTTGAATTCAGGACATCAAATTGATATAGAATCAGCTCAAAAAACCTCGACACCAAAACAGCTGTTCCCCTGTGTTATAGATAAAAATTATATTCTCCGACTAGTTTCTGTAAGATTGCAGTAACCAAGCCGAATGTACTACACAACAGTTATCACTACCTATACCCAAAACTATATTTTTTGCACTCGATGCTCGTTTCGCTAATCATTTCAATCATTAGTAGTCATGTTATCGTGTCAAAGATTTCAAAATATAAACGTAGAAGTGGAATTTAATTCTACAAAAACGGTAAACAGCGGTTTTGTCCAAAAAATCAGCATCATCACACAACTTGTTAACCGTTAATTTGGGAGCACATATGCCTTGTATGTGTTATAAAAAACTCAAAAACTCGATAATATCACACACCCTTATAAGATTCGGCTTGCCACTCCTAGTAACACTCTTCAAGAACCCTTTTATACGGAGACCCGCTTCCCCCTGGAATCAACTGCCGCGCATGGAGTTTCCCACCTATCATACAAATCTTCAAGAGCAACTTGAATCACACTTTCCGCGGACACCCCGCTCTTGTAACGTTTTAGGAATTTACCTGCAGCTTGTGTACTGATTGAAAAAAAAATTGATGTACTATAACAAAAATTTAAAACGCACCACAACATCTGTCTCGTACTGTAACACATCACTAATTCGTAAAGTTTTATTTTATTTATCATACTCATTTTAGACACTCTGTACACAGTTACGGGCTTAAACAAGCTTCATACGCATGTGCATGTCTATATTTAAGCAATCGATGCATGTAAACGACGGTGTAATATCATGTCAACACAGTGCAGTTTTAGTTATTATTGTTTGAGTGTGTGTAAGAACATGGGCAGTTCATCTTCAAAAGACAAAGAGGAAGAAGCGAAACGTCAAATAGAAGAAGCGTTACGTCTAAAAGAAGAAGCGTTACGTCTAGAACAACAGCGAATACGTATAGAACAGATAAAACGTGTGGAACTATTGAGACAATTGAAAGAATACAGAAAGCAATGCGAAGAAGACGAAAGAAGAGAAGCACTACGGAAAATAAGGGAAAGCCAAGAAGAGTTAAGAAGAAATGAAGAACGGAGACAATTGCAGTTGTTTTTAAATAATTTGAAACAAGAAAAAGTAGAAAAAAATTTTCAGTTGGTAAATGAACTTAGAAATGCTTTTGGTTTGAACAGTTTGAACGAGTTCCCTGACACTCCATGCACCCAAAATCAACTTCTGGAATCTTCTGAAGAGTACCATAATATACAACACATTTTTAGAAAAACAAACAAGCCTTTCTTTTATGTTACTCAAATAATGAAGATTGATAATCCATTTCTTGCTCTTCATTACAAGTTGGCTTTGAATAAATATAAGGAAACTGAAGATGGTAACTATTGTGAAAAAATTATGTTTCACGGGACAAAATGTCAATTCTTGGACAATATTTGTAACTTTAATTTTGACAGATCCAAGGTAAGATTTTATTTAGAGGTTATCGAAATTTACGAGGGTGGTTGAATAAGTACCCGTGTTAGGATTGAAGACGCCATTTTTTTTAAAAACCAATTTTTCTACACAGTCCCCTTTTAGGTATGTATATCTACTTTTCTTCCCAACGTCTTTGCCATTTTTTTAAGCCCTCGAAAAAATAGGAATTGACTAACTCTCCAAAATACGCTTCTGTCTGGACTATGATCTCCTCATTTGAGCTGATTTTTTTTTCCTGCGAGCCAGTTCTTCATGTTTGGGAACAAGAAGAAATCGTAGGGAGCCAGGTCGGGCGAATACGGGGGTGCGGCAACAATTCATAACGGAATTCATGCAGTTTGGCGGCGGATGAATGTTCTGGAGCATTGTCGTGCTGAAACTACACTTTCTTTTTCGTTAAACGGGGCCCAGTGTCAAATTTTATCTGTCAGATGACAACACACGATGGTAACATCAACTTGCTTTAGCAACGCCATCTGTCTTAAAACACGGTTACTTATTGTACCACCCTCGTATTGCCAGGAGTGTTCAAATTTATATTACGCGGTGCGATCCAAAAGTTTCCAGACTAACGCTATGAACTCTAGAGTAGTTATTTTACACTTCGTGACTCACATCATCTTCAAAGTGTTCCTCCTGCACCGGAATACACCGATCCCTCCGTTTTTTTTTCACTGGTTGCACATTTTGTGGAAGATCGATGATGTTGCCTGCATTGCGCGTGGTATGTCCTCTACCGTCTGGAAGCGGCGACCCTTTACTTGTTTATCTCCATATCCCTCTTCACCTATGTGCTATAGTCCAGGCAATATAGCTGAAAAAAGAGCCTATCTGCCGATTTTGAGATAATAAGCTATAAATTGGTGTATACCTTCGTTTTGGCATTGTTTATGTGTAGTCAAAAGTCACCGATGATAGCTTGTTCGGTTCATCAAAAAAACGAAGGTCAAAGGTCACAAAAATTGGTTTTTCAACAATATCTCGTTTTTTATGCTCTAAATCACTTTGGGACCTATTATAAAAGTTGTAGAGCATAAAATTCTCTACAAGATTGGTCTAAGGTATTTTTTTCTAAGTCTAACCGTTTTTGAAATAGAGCGCGGAGAGTAGGAAGTATTTGGTCGTATGCATGATAACGCTACGTTAGCTGCATAATGCAATACGTTGTGCAGTTTATACGTTAATAATTTACTAAAAATGTTCTTCTTCCGGAGTTTTTTTTTTTATTTTCATACCACTTTTTGTGATAATAGATCAGCTTGCGTGTCGCGAAAACTTATAATAGTGAATGATCTATTCTTCACCGTGATTACTATATTACTTAAATATTTCTGTCTTAAATTGGAAATAATAGTAGCATCATCGGGCAAATACTGCGTAGGGACATCTCGAAGCTTTTTCAATGTAAATTGTGGATCTTCGTTATTTTCAATAAAAGAAAAAATTTCTTGCATTGCTACTTCGATTTCATCTTTTCGGCTCGGCTCTTCATGTTTAGACGGCTTTGAATGAAAGAATTTAGTCATGCAAATAGTGTGATATTTTGCTCCGGCAGCAATCAAGTCAAATTCACTAATTACGCGACTTTTCACTAATTCTCCAAAAGAATCACCTCGTTCAACTGCTCTTTTAATTATATTGTCTTTCATATTTATAGTTTGTACCTTACTAATGACGCGCTTATACTTTTGATGTTTACGTTTTTCTTCTCCTTCATCAGCTGTTTGGCCACAAATCAAGCACAATTTTGCGAAGTCAAAAGGCTCAGTTCTTAGTCTACGAGGTGAACTTGATGTCGAAGGTTCATCATCTTCCAGGCGTCGCTTATATGCAGTTATACTATGTTCACTGGTGTACTGTTTCCTGCAGTTAATATGCACTTTTACAGAACTTAAAGTGTTCAAATAGTCAATTTTACCGTCATTTCTTTGAATACTTGCATTTTTTAAAACTTGTAAGCCACGCGAAACATTCACAGTTTTGTCATCTGATAGTAACTTTTCACATATAAAACACAATTCAGCCATTTTACCCGAAATCGTATGTCTGTATTTGCCAAAATTCAGTTTTACACTGAAGAGAAGTCTAGTGAAACTAAATAAAAGGAGAAGCCTTGAGAACGGTACAAGTCTTATGTAACATCTGTCCCAACTCACTATATGAAAACATAAAAGACCGTTGGTAGAGGCCCCCCTCT
This sequence comes from Pachyrhynchus sulphureomaculatus, assembly GCA_019049505.1. NCBI lineage: Eukaryota > Metazoa > Arthropoda > Insecta > Coleoptera > Curculionidae > Pachyrhynchus > Pachyrhynchus sulphureomaculatus. Next base: position 17,724,538 of record CM032446.1, read on the forward strand.
GTCAAGCGTGGCCCTCTACGTCTATAACACGTGAACTATTACACAGGTAGTCGACGACACACATACGCGCACACATTGATCGTAAAGATGTATAGAGAGAATATATGAGAATATACGTGAATTTGAAGAAACTCTAGCTCTTCGAAGCTTCACGCACTAATGCCTTAAGAAGGTAAAATTCTTGAACTTATATTCTCGTATTTTCGCTCTCTTGCAACCACTCAATAGAGGGGATGGCTGCTTGGTGGTGCACACCGCTGATTGGTTTTACAGAGCAGTCCCTACACTAACTAATCCGAATACTTTCTATGTATATATTAAAATTTCTCAAATTATAATATGCATAAGCTCCATAAATTAGAATTATCATCCGCTCGAAACTGTAAATTTACGACATCGCACAAATCACCGAAATTTAAAACTGATTAGTGCAAATGTACCTGCATTGTATCTATGAGGGACCCAACATTTTTGGAAATTATACGGTCCGTAATTGACTACATAGATCCTGCCATAAAGTAGTATGATTCCATCCGTTTATTATAAATAATTCGGAGAACGATTTTGAAAATCTCTACAACTTCATAGCAGAGAAAATAAAAATATAATGAGAATGCAATTAAGCTAATATATACTAAATTTAATCAAACACATGTTATTTCTAAATATTATAAACAAATATCATTTATTTTCAAGTAAATAATTGAAATGCGTTGATTATTTAAACATTTTTAGTAAATTATTAACGTATAAACTGCACAACGTATTGCATTATGCAGCTAACGTAGCGTTATCATGCATACGACCAAATACTTCCTACTCTCCGCGCTCTATTTCAAAGACGGTTAGACCTAGAAAAAAATACCTTAGACCAATCTTGTAGAGAATTTTATGCTCTACAACTTTTATAATAGGTTCCAAAGTGATTTAGAGCATAAAAAACGAGATATTGTTGAAAAACCAATTTTTGTGACCTTTGACCTTCGTTTTTTTGATGAACCGAACAAGCTATCATCGGTGACTTTTGACTACACATAAACAATGCCAAAACGAAGGTATACACCAATTTATAGCTTATTATCTCAAAATCGGCAGCAAAATGCTACGTCTCCTGGACAACTAGTTATAAAATGTTTTTGCATTTGCCCAAATCAGCTCGATTGCATTAAATTGACAGTGATAAGGAGGTAATCTCAACACTTCATGCCCATGATCTTGAAAAATATTATCAATTTGATATTCCTTTAATTTTTTATGAGCTTTTGCAATATCTAACAATTTTGTCTTAAACATCTGTTTGTTATGAGGTAACCTATTCTTCTGTAACCACTCGAGAATTTCTTCTTTTTTCCATGCTGAAGATGGCTGTTTTTCTACTTCCACTGAATGGTATGAAGTATTATCCAATATAATTAAAGATGGTTCTTCTAAATTAGGAATCAACTGGTTTCTGACGCATTCGTAAACATTTCACTATTCATTTCTCCATGATAATCAAGTGATTTTGATTTGCTAGCAAATAGTAAATTGGCATTTTTCACAAAACCCCCACTATGTCCAGCATATAAAACAATAAACCTTTTGCCATCAATTCGCCCAGACTTACGAACACTTTTAATTTGTCATCCTGCCATGATTTCCTTTGACTCCCTTTTGAAAAAATCCATGTCTATGAAAACAAGCTGACGCGTAATGTGTGCATTTTTGTTTTCCATATACTTTCTAAGAAAAGCTGCCCTCATTGAACAAATTCTTGATGTCTCCATTAATGCTGTGTGTTGTCATTTTTCTTAAATTTGAAACCCAAATCCTGAAGTAATGTTCGAAGAGTTCCATAACTGACATTAATTACCTCTTTTTTACGCAGTTCTTTAGGTAACTTGTTAATAGTAACATGTTTTTTCTAAAAGTACAATATGATTTACTTTCGATTTCACTTAAACCGATTACGACCGTCCATTTTAGAACTTTCACTCAGATCATGGCTCTTAGCTTGTTTCCTTGGTCGTAATTTTCCAGGTGTTGAAAGCAATTCATTTTTATCACTACGAATACTCGCTACAGTTCTCGTATTAATCTGTAAAGCAGCAGCAATTCTCTGGAACCAGAACATTCTAAACACATTAGAAAGATATACCTACGTGATTTATTTACCTCTTGTACATCATTAAGAGATATAAGAGGACCCTTGTTATCCCTTTCCGATGTAAAATACACTATTAATTTCGTCACAAAATATCTTGCTTGACTATTCAAACGTTTTCCAGGCATTTTGGTGGCTTCATATAAAGAGATTTTTGTTGTTTGTTCTTAGTTTAACCATTACTATTCTCTCGGATATGTATTGACACTTTATTATGTAGTTTTTGTTTTTCTTCTTAATCATCAGGGCTTACTCCTTCCTTTGCCCACACCACTGTAAAGCAAGATATATTCTCCTAATATCATTTTGAAATACAAAATGTGTTTCAGTTTAAATAAATTAACTTTTCAACAGATTTATGAATTGTTATAAAAATAATGGCTATAACAATCTCTACCAATTTTACTCACGAATATGGATTATTGACGAAACCCTCAGAAATAATAAGAAATTCCTAGAGCTATCCTTGCCTTTTATAGATTTGATTTCGTGCACGTATCAACTTGTATGCCTTTGTTTGTTTGCGATGCCGGTGCACTTGCTTTGTAAACAAGTCATTACAAGATCCCATAATTTTGCCGAAATTGCCTGATGACGTGAATCGCCTCTTTACTTACCAACTTGCAAAGAGAATCCGAAACCGAATTGGGTATACGGATACCTAATGCCGATTTAAATTTTTAATGCTTATTTACGCGATAACAATAAGATAAAAATTTTAGATAGCTAGATAAAATACTTATTAATAAATATATGATTACCAGGGCCTGGTAGTGTAGTTAATACAGCGTTTCTCTACCTGTGGGGCGCGCGCCACTAGGGGGCGTGATTACACTATTGGGGGGGCGTAATTGTATCGAAAAGAAATTATAATTAAAAACATTTAATATAATTTATTGAAAGGAAAGCAAGACAAAATATATTCTGACATAATAAAAAATAAAATACACGTTTACACTGATATAATACACCTATAAATAGGATTGTATTAGTACTGCACAATGTATTTACCTAATAACACAGCCCTACAAAAAAAAAGTGGGGTATACTTTTGATGCGATATATCAGATCCGTAGTATTTTTGCCCGCTGATCACGAATCTGACGTCAGAATATCGCCATCACATCTCAATTTTTTTCTAACTTCAAAAAATAGGTAAAAATTAGTAAAAATTAAGAAAAATATACTCCTAAAAAATTGATTCAAGCTTTTTCATGAATCCAAAGATGTATTAATATGTATTCGGACACGCTAAGCTAATATTCATCGGTTGGATTAAGCCATACAGTTCTGTTTTCTTTCTAAATCAGACAGATATAGTGCTTCTCGAATGCAAAAACAAATTCAAATTAAAATTCAACCGATTCTTACCAAATTTGGTACACGGGGGTTTTTTGGGTTGCTGATCATGAATCTGAGGTCGGATTTACAAAATTCAAAATGGCGGATCCAAGATGGCGGACACAATTTTTGAAAACCAACCGATTCCTACCAAATTTGGTATACAGTTGGGGAATCCTCAAACCTGATACTCTTAAACCCTAAACCCTGAAACCTTAGACTCCCACACCCCGTAACCTCAAAAAATAGACCTCAATAACCCTGTAACTTTAAAAATGAGACCCAATAAACTCAAAACCAGGACTTTTAAACCATATACTCTCAAATAGTAGACCCTTAAGCCCTAGAATTGCGAAGGTTAGACCCGCGCCTAACTTTCCTTTTTTTGGCTGTATCTTGTTCTTTTTCCCGCGAATGACCTATTCAAAGGCTTTCTGCCCAAACGCTTTTGAGGACTTGTTTCTCTTTTTAGCGACCAGCAATAGTCCGCTAGCATATGGTCATCCCATCGTCCTTGATACCGATTTTCTATGATTTTCAGATCTTGGTGAAAACGTTCTCCTTGCTCCTCACTGTAGTCACCAAGATTATCTGGGAAATCATCGATGTGGGAGTCCAGGAAATGTAATTTTAGATTCATTAAGCAACCCAATGTTTGAAAATTTTTTACCATTTTCTCGACTATTTCTTTGTACTTAGGACTTTTATTATTTCCCAAAAAGTTTGTTGCGACTTCTTTAAAACTAAGCCAAGCAGCTTTTTCAACTGTATTCATTTTAGTAACAAATAATGAATTTTGAAACAATTTTCTTATTTGTGGCCCGTCAAATACGCCTGCCTTAATTTTAGCTTCAGAAAATTTCGGAAATTTTTTATGCAAATATTTGAAACATGAGCCGTTTGTATCTAATGCTCTCGTGAATTGCTTCATAAGTCCAAGCTTAATGTGAAGCGGGGGAATAAGAACTTTTCCTGGATCTACCAATGGTGGAAACAATACATTATTTTCACCAGGAGTGAACGATTCTCTTGATGGCCAAATTTTTTTCTTATAATGACGTTCCCTGTCTCTGCTATTCCACAGACATTTATAACAGGGATAAAGTGTAAACCCTGACTGTTGGCCAAGCAATATTGTTACAATTTTCAGATCTCCACAAATTTTCCAGTTATGATCAGCATATTTTATTTTTATCAAAAGCTGCTTCATTTTTTCATATTGCTCTTCCATAACTGTGGAATGAGCAATCGGAATGGGAGCGTAAACGTTGGTATTATGCAGCAAAACTGCCTTAATGCTTCGTTTAGAAGAATCAATGAACAGTCTCCATTCTTCAGGATCGTATGAGTTATTTTGAAATTCATCCATTAGACCTTTTACATCGGTACAATATGAAAGTGACAATTCCTTGTCCATTGTGAAATATTTTCGAAATTCTTCATCTCTGTTTCTATCATAAGAAATCGTAGCTTCTGGCTTAAGTAAATGTCTTTTCTTTAAAAAGGAAGCAAGATGCTCTGAACCATCTTTGGATAAGCCTAAATCTCTAACTAGATCACTAAGTTCTGACTGTGATACGAGTATTGGTTCTGGTTTACGGTTGTATGGTAGAAATTCTTTATCTGTGTCACTAGTATATGATAGGTTGTCACTAGAACATTCATTAGTAACAGTGTTTGAATCTTTTTCGACAGTCTCAATGTTTTCGGCATGAACTGATAAGGTGAAATCATTTGTTTCCATAACATCAGCATCAAGTGGTTCAGGAGGCGGAATTAGTTTAGTTGGTCTTGTTACTCTCGAAACATCGTTATAAGTAATAGTGCTTTTATTTTTTCGGTTATGCCTAGATACAACATTCATACAAAAGTAGCAATCATTTTGACTGTATGGTCTATTCCATATTGATGGTCTGGAATATTTAATCGCCTTCTTATTGATGTACAACATTATTTTGCAAGAACTGCAAATGATGTGGGGAACCCAATCTGTATCCTGGTGCTGTATTTCAATGTTAAAACAATCCTTATACAAGGTTTTAATCTTATCCGTTATCGGTGACCCCATTTTACTCAATACGTGTTGACAGCAAATATAACAAAATGAATCACTGTTTTTATTGCACTTATGCAAAGTCCTTGTACCGTGAGACCGTTTTCTTGTAGCATTATACTCTACATGAGCCAAGTCACCCACACATGAAGAGCTACGGTCCCTGGATGACGACGGCTGCGGGCCCGCTTTCCCACCCCGACCAACCGCCTATACTGGGTTTCCGAGTCCCTGCATCGTAATTCTCTTTTCTTTCTACCTGCCATGACGGCATCTAAGCCGTTATCCAGGGACTCTGCCGGCTAGTGGAGTAACACCGTTGCCCACCGTCACCACGTGGAGGTGCCCTGGATGCAGGTAGAAGAATAAAAATCGACCGATGAATTTTCTCGGCGTTCAAAATGGCGCGAAAACATCTGCCATCTTGAATTTTGCAAATCCAACCTCAGATTCGTGGTCAGCGACCCAAAAAATCCCCGTGTTTTTTTTTTTTTTTTTTTTTTTTTTTTTTTTTTTTTTTTTTTTTGTAAGGATCGGTTGAATTTTAATTTTAATTTTAATTCGTTTTTGTATTCGAGAACCGCTATATCTGTCTGATTTATTGAGGTTAGAAAGAAAACAGAACAGCTTAGCGTGTCCGAATACATATTAATACATCTTTGGATTCATGAAAAAGCTTAAATCAATTTTTTAGGAGTATATTTCTCTTAATTTTTACTAATTTTTACCTATTTTTTGAGGTTAGAAAAAAATTGAGATGTGATGGCGATATTCTGACGTCAGATTCGTGATCAGCGGGCAAAAATACTACGGATCTGATATATCGCATCAAAAGTATACCCCACTTTTTTTTTGTGGGGCTGTGTAATTAACATATCAGTATTAAATTAAAAACATGGCTAGATGAGTTTCAGTGGCTATTAAAACAACTTTCACATGTAGTTCTTCAGCCTTGTATGTTTTAACACATTCACCCACATTTGCAAACATTTCTAGGTTTTTTTTTGCTTTACATTTCTGCCCCACGATTCCAATTTTCTACAAAAAGCGTTAATTTTATCACTTGTATTGAATATATGTGTATTTGTTCCTTGGAGTTAAAGATTTAAGGTATTTAGTTTCTCGAATATATCGACCAAGTACCTCAATTTCAGCACAAATAAACTATCTCGAAACTTCTCGGCTTCCGGCCGATTTTCCTCTTCTAGAAAAATGGCGATTTCGTTTCTTAATTCATAAACACGTTGCAAACATTTCCCACGTGATGACCATCTTGCCTCGCAACAAAATAGTAACGCTGAATGTTCGGCACCCATGTCTTTACAAAGTGTAGAAAAAATTCTAGATTTTAGGGGTCTCATTTTAATATAATTTACTACGGTTACAACTGTAGTGAGCACAATATTCCGAGTAGGACTCATTTCTTTGGAAGCCAGAGCTTCTCTGTGGATAATACACTGTGTCCACACACACAGTGGAGATTTTTGTTTCACAAGTGCTTGTACACTTTGAAATCTTCCAGACATTGAATGAGCACCATCGGTACATATTCCGATTCAATTTTTCCACTCCATATTTGCCTCGTTTATAAAATCATTTAAGATAGCAAATAATGCGAGTGATGTTGCTTTGAGTTCTATTCGTTTGCAAAAAAATAGTTCTTCTACTGCTAACATACCGTCATAAAATCGAACATAGGCAATGAAATGAGCATCTTTATTGCTATCTGTTGCCTCATCAAGCTGAATTGAAAACAATTTGTCACGCAACTTCCCGAGCATCTGATGCTGTATATCTTCCGCTATATCACCAATTCGACCGGTAACAGTATCATATGATATAGGTATGGATAGCAATTATTTGGCAAAATTATCTCCAAACATAGTTTCTACAATCTCAATTGCTGCTGGCAAAACAAGCTCTTTACCAATGGTGTGAGGCTTTTTACATCTGGCTATTTTATATGAAACTTTGTAAGAGGCAAGTAAAGCATTTTCATTCACAGACAAAATTTTTTTAAAAAATGATTTCTGCTTTAATTTGAAGAATTCTCGGGGTTTGTAATGGAGTAATGTCGTTTAAGTTTATTTGGTTTCATGTTGTCTGCAGTCAAGATTTTTGAGCAAATAACACACAGGAGCCTTTCTTCTTCATTTACTTCAGTACTGGTAAATCCTAAATTTAAGTGTTCTTGAGAATATGTTCTTGATTTTATTTTCGAACCACGCTCGTATGCATTTGTTGATGCTTCACTATCGTCTAATGCTCGCTTACGCCCGCTTAAAAATTTATCCATGATTCTGTATAAATTTACTGCCGTGAATACTTAATACCTTGAATTTTAATTAACACGTAAATTACAACATACACATTCACGATAAATCCGATAGCAGTAGAAGGATCAACTCGACTGAGACGGGCTGTAATTGAACGCGCACAGCATTTATACACTTTTGGGCAGACTTTCCGAATGTTCGAGACAACTCGGAGCTTCTCGCAAAGCCGCTACCGATATGGTGGACGTGACAGCAATAAAGAGGCATCGCTTCTAGTTTTGTCAACGCAGCAGATATGTGTTGCCAAATATGAATAAATTTACTTATTCTTGGTAGTTTGTAAGATTTGCAATTAAGGTCATAGTGTAGCTTTAGCATCAAAATACTGAAAATACATTATTATTGCGTGCATTGTTATTGTATGAGAGGGGGGAGGCGCGATAAAAATTATGTTTGAAAATTGGGTCGCAAATACTGAAAGGTTGAGAAACGCTAAGTTAATGAATTCTTTTAGGTAAGAACTCACAAGTTTGGACATGGAGTGTCTTTTGCAACAAATTCTTTCTACGCAACCCATTACCACCACGACAATATGCGCAGAAGGGAAAAAGTGATGATTTTAACGAAAATGTTTTACGAAGATGCAGATTTTATAGAAATAGGTGGTCCTTGTACTGTTATACCAGAAGAGCCATACTATACTACAAAAAATAAAGATGCATCAGTTTATGTCAAATATGACGATGCTTCTTTTTATCCCGTTTATGTTGTGCATTATGAAGGACTTCATCCTCCGAAACAACGATAGAATTAAAAGGTCTTAAATATTAGTAATAACAGAAGTCATAATTAATAAAATTCTTAATGTAGGTTAGATAAACGAAAAATGTATTTTAATTTTAAATAATAAACACTAGACAAAATCGTTTAATTATTAATTACGTATGCATAAAAAATATTAAACACCGAAGGTAAAAAGAATGTGTATGGACTATTAATGCAGTAGAAAAAGGTCAAAATAATGATGAGATAGGCATAGTTTAGATCAGAGGTTCCCAAACTTTTTTTTCTTGTAGACCACTTTCAAAATTTTATTGGTTTCGGTGGACCCCCTGCTGCTACATTTTTACCATATTCCCAAAACTCGTCAAAAGATGTGAAGATTAGATCTAACGATGGAAATTTGCGTCGTGGCTGAGTTCTAACCCTAAATTCGGAGTGGTAAAAATAGAAATAAAAATAATATATTTTCTTGTGTTCTATTTATTAAAATAATATGATTACAGACTTAATAGAATTAAAATTAAACATTAATAACGTACCGTAACTTCAACAATGCAAATCAACAATTAAAAAAAATAGTCATAATTTTAATGGGAGGGATGTACTTGATGGATTGACAGTAAATTATCAATATTTGGCTTCAGTTTTGTAAGGAATAACCGCAAATCTCCCCGTTCTGTGATGTTCAATCTGCTCCTTTTTTTTTGTTAATAGGTTTGTAACGACACTAAAACTTTTTTCGACAAGATATGACGAGGGAAACGCTATCAAAAGTTTTCTCGCAATTTCCCACAGCCCAGGATATTTTTCGGGTATTTCTGCCTGCAGCCAAAATGTTTGATAGCCTTTTTTAAATTTTACCTTTAGCTCCTCATTGGTGCTAAGCTCGAGTAGCTCCTCTTGTAATACCACATTCGCCACTTCCGTTTCATCAAATGGATTTATGATCCATGGTGGTATTTCCATCGTTAGAATATCTTCAAATCTATTTTTGAAGTCATTATGCAGGGCATTTAAATGTTGAACGTATGTCTGAATATCCTCATCAAGACATTCTGCCTGTGACAAGTTTGGAAACTGGGAGAATTCGCGCCGACTAATATTTTGCTTCATAAATTTAAATTTTCCAAGAAAAGCCGAAATTACACCCTTTGTTTTTATTAAATTTAGGCTATCCCCTTGTAACTGCAAGTTAATGTCATAAAATTTTTTGAACAAATCTGTCAAATACGCGATGTCTGCTTTCAATTTGATCAGATTTTCTTTTAAATCTGGATCTTTACTTTCCAGAAACTCTAAAACTGATTCAAAAAGTGAGTAAAATCTTGTTAAACATGCACCTTTCGACAACCAGCGTAGTTCAGTATGCAGCAATCGTTGGAAGTCTTCATCATTTTCGTCGCACAATTGTGCAAATAAACAAGTATTCAACGCATTGCTTCTTATTTTGTTAACTGCTTTAATCACAAATTGAAGCGATTGGTGCAATCTATCACTCAAATTTTTCGCTACCAAGTGTTGTCGGTGGATGACACAGTGAATTGCAGTTACTTCTGGTATAATTCTTTTAAGATGGCTTATAAACCCACGATATCGCCCGAAGATGACAGGAGCTCCATCTGCTGCCACCGAAATAATGTTTGTAAATGGAATCGATTTTTCCTTAAAAAAAGTTTTCGCGAATAGCAGCTCTTCATGGATTTCTTCGTCCATAACAAATCGAACATATGCCAATAATAATGCTTCATTACCAGGTAAAGTTGACTCGTCCAGTTGAATAGAAAAATGAGTTGTTTGCAGATAATTACACAAGAAGCTTTCAATATCAGAGCTCATTTCATCAATACGTCTTTGTACAGTGTTGTTACTCAAAGGAATTCTTTTGAGTACGTCAAATGGAGGTTTGTGCAGAACAGTTTTTTAAAACCTCTTCAACGGGGGGTAAAATTAACTGTTCTTCGATGGTGTGCGGTTTTCCAGATTTCGCTATAAGCAATGAGATATTGTAAGATGCCCGCAAGCCATCATCGTTACTTCGAGACGTTGAAGCGAACATACTGTGCACGGTGGGTCTCTTTCCATATTTTTCCTTCAATGTTTGAAAATATTTTAAATCTTTACCTATTTTATCAGGATGACATCTTCTTAGATGATCTTCGATGGTTTCATAGAGTCATTGCTCAAAACTTTGTTGCGTAAAAGGCATATGGGCAATCGTTTGTCTGCCTTTGATGGAAGAAAACCAAATTTCAAATAATCAACACTGTACTGTCGACATTTCTTCTTAGATTCAGCCATGTTTCGTATCAATTAGCTATCTGTAAAGAAAAAAATGTTTGTTTTAGTAATCATAAGGCGACTTTAACAGGATATGGCTATTTTAACAGAATAAAATAGGATTAATTAATTATTGCAATGAAGAAACCAAAATGCCGGCGGGCAAAACTGATTTTAATTATTAAAAGCAATAAACTGCTAAGACTCATATAGAGGTTTTCACAAAACGGCTGAACCTATTTTAATGTAATATAAAATATTTTTTGATTAATTATATTTTGATACATTTCTGTAAATTCGAGAGAAAATACTCTTAAAGAATATTTTGACATCAAAACTCCGCGATTTTAATGATTTATTTATTACTTTGATGTACGTTACGAATGGTACATAAAGACATGTACAATTTATGAAAATATTTTTAGTTATTTAGCATTAGCAACTACGAGGGCACTGAAATATGTACAAACATGCAGGTCAATCATATATCTCTCCTTTAGTGAATCACAACAGTCGGGTAAATAAATAATTTAATAATAAAAAGTACTAAAAGTTCAATCTTTCTCGGCTTTCTGTTCTTTTATAGAAGTATCGAATAATGGCCCTGTTCAGTATTTAATTTTTATTACGTACCTACTACACGCAAACATAACAAATATAATATTATTACAATATAAAATAAAAGTATGAATAACAAATAGGCAGGTACTTACTTTTTCCGGCACTGGCAAACACTGACATCGATTCACTCACACTTTTCTTTTCAAAATTCCGGAAACAAATGAGTAACGTTTGTCCTTGGCATTCGTATTTATATTGGTGAAGAATCAAACAAGTTCATGCAAGATTGCAAGCATAGCACAAGTCGTATTTCGTCCCTTTGCACGTCTGAACTGGTTGCGGGTGGGCGGTGCTGTGCAAGTCTCGACGCGCGTTGTACTGAATATCGAATATGCAAATTTTTACAAGTAACAGTCGCTGACCTTCTTAAAATACACTACTCAAAAAAATTAAGGGAGGTTTTAAAACAGGGAAATTAATGCTAAATAAACAGGCTATCTGATCCATATGCCGGCCTAACTGAAAAAATTTTTTTCAAGCCCGTGGACCAAAAAAAAAGCAAAATATTTGCATTATTATTTTTTCGCGCTATCTGTTAGGATTGCATGAGAACTGTAGCTCCTCAAAATTTTAGCCAAAAAATCTGAAAATTAGAATCTTAAAGCTTCAAAATGCTTTTTTTTAAAGTCAGCCTGTCAAAAATCACCGAAAAATTTGTAATTTTTTTTTTGCTCCCTTAATTTTTTTGAGTAGTGTATTATCTGCCTACATTGATAGGTATAGCCAAGCCAACATTTTTGTTCTTTACTATCGAAACCAGATAAATTTTCGTGGACCCTCACTTACAACTTGTGAAACCCTATTTTTTTTTCACGCCAACGTAGACCCCCCGTCGAGTCTCCCGTGGACCCCTGGGGGTCCACCTGAACCACTTTGGGAATCACTGGTTTAGATACAGCAATATTGTGATTTTATCCTCTCTGGGGTATCACCAGGAGTATTGTTTTAAGTTTTAGACCTCGGAAAACTGGTACTCTTTTGTTTATAAACAACTTGAGTTTTCAAAACGCGAATAACTCCGGTTATATAACTCGGATCGAGACAAAAAAAAACCAAACTCTTCGTAATGAAATTTACAAAAAATCCTTGTTAGTTTTAAGTCGCTCAAGTGCGTACATAACCTACAAAATTGAAAAAAAGCAAAAAAACTGTTTTTCTCTCATTTTATTTTACAGGTCGTCTAGGTGAACCGATCGGCTTGAACCTTTCAGAAAATATGCGTTTAGTTATAGCAAAAATACCCTGAAATTTTGGTACAAAAATAATAAACCCTGTGGACACAATTGAATTTATTATTTAAAATCCATTCCAAAATGGATCTTTTTTTTTCCAAAATTTAGGTCTCAACGCTAGCTTTACCACACTATTAAAAAAAATTTTTTTTAGTCATTTTAACCTGTTTTTTTACATTTGTTTATTAATTAAATAAAAACAATTGCGTTTTTTCGGTCATTTTCGTTAACGTGAAAATGACCGAAAAGACGCATTTGTTGTTATTTGATTAATAAATAAATGTAAGAAAACGGTTAAAATGATTCCATAGGTTTTTTTTTTATTGGCATCGGAAAGAGGGGGTCGAGATTTATATTTTGGGAAAAAAAAAATCCATTTTGGACCAAATAGCATAAAATGGCGAGCAATTGTGCCCATTGGGTTTAATATTTTTGTACCAAAATTTTAGAGAATTTTTGCTGTAACAAAAGGCATATTTTCTGAAAGTTTCAAGCCGATCGGTTCACTTAGTACAATCAAATGAAAAAAAAAAAACATTTTTTTTGCTTGTTTTTTTTCAATTTCGTAGGTAATGTACGCAACTGAACGATCTACTCCTTCTCATTTACATTAACAATCTGCTGGAAAAGACCGGGAATCCAATCTACAGCTATGCAGATGAGATGTCATTCAACTTAACAAAGACCTGGAAAAAATTCTATCTTACGGTAACAGTAACCAAGTGGAATTTAACGCTACAAAAACCCCGGCGGCAGTTTTTTCTAACAAAGTTAACGTTGCTGAACCCGACATAGTTATGTCGGGGCACTCCATTCCTCTAACATCTTCACTCAATTTGTTGGGCGTTAATTTGTGAGCAATTATATCTTGGCATGAACATGTTGCAAGCATAGCAAAGAGAGCTTCTCGAAAGCTGGAAATATTATTTCGAACCAGAAAGCTTTACACTCCACAACAGTTAATTTAACATTGCTTTTTTTTTGGAAAATTCGACTTTATTGATCAATATAGTCTCCTTCAAGAGCGATACAATCAGTCGAACGCTTTTCTAACATTTCTATACCTTTCTCTGCGAATAGGTAATAGTCGCTGGGGACCAAATCTGGAAAATACGGTGGATGAGGAAGCAATTTGAACTTACATTCATGCAATTTTGCCATCGTAACTATTAAGTTCTGACAAGGTGCATTGTTTTGATGAAAGAGCACTTTTTTCTTGTTCATTTGGGGCCGTTTTTTTGCGATTTCTGCCTTCAAACGCACCAATAACTTTATATAATATTCGCTATTGATGGTTTTTCCCTTTTCAGCTTAGTCGATGAAAATTATTCCATGCGCATCCCAAAATACAGAGGCCAAAATCTTCCCAGCCTATTGTTGTGTCTTTGGTCGCTTCGGGCGGCTTTCACCGGCTGCTGTCCACTTAGCTGACTGCCGATTTGATTCCGGTGTATAGTGGTGGATCCATGTTTCATCCATTGTTACATATCACATAAAAAACCCTTTTTATTGCGCATAAACAGGTCAAAACAGCGCTCAGAATCATCAACATGTTGTTGTTTTTGGTCCACTGTGAGCAAACGCGGTACCCATTTCGAACAGAGCTTTCTCATGCCCAAATGTAAATGCAAAATATGACCAACACGTTTTTTTTATATCCTTAGGGTATCAGCTATCTCACGGAATTTCACTTTACGGTCATCCAAAACAATTTTGTGGATTTTTTTGATGTTTTCCATTTGGGCTTCCAGAGCGTTCAGCATCATTTGTGTCTATACGACCGCGTTTAAATTCAGCATACCAGTAAATGATGAGTGATTTTCCAAGGGCAGAGTCCCCGTAACACTTATCAAGCCATTGCTTTGCTGGAACGGTATTTTTCCCATCAAAAAACAGCGTTTAATCAACACACGAAATTCAATTTTTTCCATTGTTTTGAAAATATCAAAAGTAGTGTCACTAAAATCACTGTAACTTGTAAACTAATCGTCGAAATGTCATGAAATTTTGACACCTATCGTTTGAAGGTTGATACTTTCTAAAAATGGTTTTTTTTTTTGAAAAAGGCGACATCTATGTGTCAGATCAAAAACTTTTAACCCTACGTGTTATATTGTACATTATAACATGGGGCGAAAGCTCCCGAGACTATCCAAGAGATGGTAGCATAAACAAAAAAACTCATATGATTTTTATGTAGTGTCAACTTTTGGAAGATTCGTGTAAAATTTTCATGACATTTTGTCTATTAATTGCGAGTTAGAGCTGTTTAAGTGACGCTGCTTTTGATGTATGCAAAACGATAAAACAAGAAGAATTTTTTGTGTTAATTAAATATTGCTTTTTGATGGGAAAAAATACAGCCAGAACATAAAAATGGCTTGAGAAGTGTTATTCCACATCTGCTCCGTTGAAAGCAACTATATGTCGATAGTTTAGTATTTGTCGAAGATTCTCAACGCTGTTTAGCACTGTTTCGGCGTAAACTAAGGATGTTTTTGCGTCGATTCGTAACAATAAACGAAATATGGATCCACCACTATACACCTGACTCCAACAGGTAGTCCGCAGAGTGGCTGGAACCGCATGAGAGCCGACCGAAGCGTCCAATCACACAAGCATCAGCTGGAAAGGTTTTGGCAAGTATTTTTTGGGATACTCTGGATACGATACTGATCGAATATCTTGAGAAGGGGGCTAACGTTCACTAAAGACTATTACATTGGTTTCTTGGATCCTTTGAATGGTGAAATGACCACATTTAGCGAAGAAAAAAAAGTTTTGTTTCACCAAGGTAATGCATCAGCTCATATGTCCATAAAATCGATGATGAAATTGGAGCAATTGGGTTCTGAATTGTTTCCTCATCCGTCATATTCACCAGATCTGAAACCTAGCGATTATTACCTCTTTCTAAATTTGAAAAAGTTGCTCCATGGAAAGAGATTTGGCTCAAATGAAAAAGTCAAATAGGAATCTGAGGCTTATTTTAGAGCGCTCGACAAATCCTACTACATGAAAGTGTTGTAAACGAACTATTTTTATTATTATATTGCTATATTGTTTTGCCCTTTAACTGCGCCTATGAGTTTAATACAAAGCCATGCCTGCAATTAATTATGTTATAAGTGAATGGCGTGAAGATTTGATGAATAAAAAATACATTGTATCAACTTTCATAGATTTAAAAAGAGCATTTGAAACTATAGACAGAAAATTATTGCTTATGAAAACTACACAAAATTAGAGTGCGTGATATGAAATTAAAATGGTTTGAAGATTATCTATCGAATAGAAAGCAACAAACAAAAATTGGAAACACGACATCATCAGTGATACCAGTGAATATTGGTGTACCGCAAGGCTCTGTCCTTGCGCCGGTAGTGTTTCTCATATACATAAATGACATTAAAGACGGTTTGAAGTACGGGGATGTTAGACTATTTGCAGACGATCCACTGATTGCAATTAGTGATGTTAGTTTGGATGTGGCTATTAATAAAATGCAGTCTGATATGAATATTCTTTACAAGTGGATGTGTATAAATATGTTAAAACTAAATACAGATAAAACTAAATATATGATAATATCACACAATAACTATAATAATAATCATAAATTATACATAAATAATCGTGATACTCGGGTATAATGATAGATTGTAAACTTAAATTTGATGCACACTTTCAATATTTAGTGAATAAAATAAACCAAAAACTTTATCTCATGCCACATTATAAGTGAATACCATAAAATATTAATATATAGAAGCATAATTGAGCCACATTTTATTTATTGTCCTTCGGTATTATTTCTTGCTAAGGATACACAAATAGAACTACTGCAAAAACTTCAAAACAAGGCAATGAGATTTATATTGCGGAAGCCTAGAGATACGCACATAAAAGATATGTTAGATCGATTAAATTGGCTGAGTGTAAAGCAGAGCTTATTTTATTACGCAATGAAATTCATCTATAATATAAAAATTGTCCCACATATTTGACCGAGAAAATTAGATACGTCAATCAGATATACAACTACAACACCAGAGGACGAAATGACTTCCGAGTGGTGGGAATTACAAATGAAGCTGATCGAGCAAATCTTTATTATAAAGGACTTAAACATTTTAATGACCTACCAAATAATATTAAAAATTGTGAAACCATAAATAAGTTTAAGCAACTATTATATCGACATTGTAAGAATATGCCTATCCGATAGTTAAATTAGGTTCTAATGAACCGTAAATAAATAAATAAATAAATAAATAAAAAATAATTTAACAATAACCAATTCTCAGTAAAAGATATACTATGTACAGGGTGGTCCAAATTGGACCCTTTTAAAGGTAAACCCTTTTATCTAAAGGAGATAGACGAAAACTGATGTCGGTGTCTGAGGCTCAATTTTTATGATAAACTCAATGGTGAAAACCGCATATCGATATCTAGTACCGTTTCAGATATACAGGGTGTTTTTCAAAAATCTGCATTTTGGAAAAATGTTTGTAATTCTTTTCCTATCGAAAATTTTAGATTTATGTAAAAACATTCTCAAAGCACTTTTTCACGTGGATTTCAACAGTGTAAGTTACATTTTTTTACAACTAATATTTTAATAGTTATTAACGCAAAAATATATTTTTCAAATGGGATACCCTGTATATTTTTCCTTATCCGAATAGAGCTTTAAATTACCATCCTAAAAATATAGCACATTTTATATTTTGCCTAAATCAACTTCAAAATATAAAGGTTTTCAGTTTTTACGCGAGTTTTAAATGCACATTTTGTGAAGTAGGCTTTGGAGGGGGGGGGGGGGGGGGGGGGGGGGGGGGGTGGGGGGGGGGGGGGGGGGGGGGTGGGGGGGGGGGGGGGGGGGGGGGGGGGGGGGGGGGGGGGGGGGGGGGGGGGGGGGGGGGGGGGGGGGGGGGGGGGGGGGGGGGGGGGGGGGGGGGGGGGGGGGGGGGGGGGGGGGGGGGGGGGGTAATTCAACTGTTTACTCGTAGTTGTCAAATTTTACTTCAGGATCAGTTATCGAATTGTCAAATAAATCGCAACGAAGTTTGAAAATTACGAAAAATGGGATATGATAGTGTGTTTCATACAAACCGAAGAAAATTCGGAAGCGGTAAGTAATTTCTACCACGAACGGTATCCAGAGAGGCGTCAACCCTTCAAGGATTTATTCGCTCGATTGCGACATAACCTAGTTAATAGTGGCCAGTTTGAAAAGAAACGACCCAAAAATTGTGCATCAAACAGGGATAAGGAGTTAGAAGCAATAGTAGTTTTTAGGAACTATCGGAAATAATCCAATTCAATAACACTTCAACCCGACAGTTAAAAGAATCCACTGGACTACCAAGAACTAACGTAAGTCGTACTTTGAAGAAGCACAAAGTCAGGCCATATAGGACAAGAAAAATTCATCATCACCTTAGAGACGGAGATTTTCAACGGCGTATGGATTTTTGCTAGTGGTTTCTGGAGAATTATAACCATGTTCCGAATTTTTCATTAAATTGCTTTTGGACAGACGAAGCTTATGTAAGCAATGCAGGTCTTTTTAACCGCTACAATTCTTATACGTAGGCACAAGAAAATCTTCATTTAGTTGTGGAGCAAAGAAATCAAGGCAGATTTGGATTTAATGTGTGGGCAGGAATTTTTAGAGGCAGGGTTATAGGTCCGTTTATTTACGAAGGAATACTCGCTTCTCAGAGATATTTAGAAATTTTAAGGCAGCAGATAGAACCTCTCATTGATGAACTGCCGTTAATGGACCTTAGATATATCTTTTTTCAACACGACGGGGCACCCCCTCATAACGCTGCAGTTATCAGTAATTTTTTATCGGCCTATTTCGACAATAACTGGATAGCCAACCAAGGTCCGAACCGTTGACCGGCAAGGTCACCGAATTTAACACCCATGGCCTTCTACCTCTACGGAAGATTGAAAGACCTAATTTTTAAATTGCCCACAAACACCAGGCAAGAGTTAGAAGTCGTAGTGATACAAAGTTTTGCAGCTCTCACTCCTCTTGAACTAATCAACTCGGTAAGAAGTGTCCAGAAAAGGTGCCGCCTATGTGTAAATGAAACTGGTCGACATTTCGAACATCTCTTATAGAAAATTGTTTTGTTTTAATTGGCTCTACTAGGAATAAATTGTTTTATTGTTGTTTTGTTTTATTTTCTACATAGTTTAAAGTACTACAGCATTTAGTAAATTTCATTGTAGTTAGAGTTACTTCTGGGAATTTTTTTTTTACGATTTGACTGCTGTAAACAGTTGATATTGCCGCGCCGTCCAAAGCCTATTTCACAAAATGGGCATTTAAAACTCTCGTAAAAAACTGAAAACCTTTATATTTTGAAGTAGATTTAAGCAAAATATAAAGTGTGCTATATTTTTAGAATGGTAATTTAAAGCTCTATTCGGATAAGGAAAAATATACAGGGTATCCCATTTCAAATATATTTTTGGGATAATAACTATTAAAATATTACTTGTAAAAAAATCTAACTTACACTGTTGAAATCCACGTGAAAAAGTGCTTCGAGAATGTTTTTACAGAAATCAAAAATTTTCAATAGGAAAAGAATTACGAACATTTTTTCAAAATGCAGATTTTTGAAAAACACCCTGTATATCTGAAACGGTACTAGATATCGATCTGCGGTTTTCACCATTGAGTTTATCATAAAAATTGGGCCTCAGACACCGACATCAGTTTTCGTCTATTTCCTTTAGATAAAGGGGTTTACCTTTAAAAGTGTCCAATTTGGACCACTCTGTACATTTACTAATAGCTCAGTAAAACAACTACTTTCTGCAGTTAATTATTTTCTTTGTAAACTTCTTGATGGCGCCGAGAAGTCGCCAAACTCTGTAATCATTAGCATGATGGGTAAATATTTGTTAGCTAAACTTAAGAGTACGCGTACGGTACATTTTACAGAATAAATGTATAAAATAATAGGCCGTCACCTTGAGAAGGCATTATTACATTATTATTATTCTTAGTTAATTAACAAAAGACATAAAAGGCATTATTTATTAATAACATCAAGTATTAAATATTTTTATTATGAGCATTCATATTATTATATTCATACCAAGCTAATAAATATTAAAAAAAGTTAGAAATTTTATCATGTGTTATTTTTGGTCGACATACAAACCAGTAAAGCAACGGTCGGTTACAACAAAAGGTACCCAAATGTGGGAAGATTTCGTCAAAGTACTACTACAACGTCATTTTTATAGCTACGTAGATGATAACTTACAGAAACAATTTAGGTTAGGGGTCGGCAACCTATGGCACGCGTACCTATTCAAAGTTAATACATTAATTCTTTAATCTGTGACATGTTTCGAAATTAAGTAAATAATCGAAGACAGTATTACTTTAACGATACAAACAAAAACGATATATTATATAGGTCACTAGGTATTATTACCAAAAACTACAAAATATATATTTTGTAATTTATAATTTTACTGAATGCATTGGTTTGGCTTTAATTTCGGCAAGTATTAAAGACGGCAAGCCTCAAAATATAAGCCTAGGCAAAAACACAAATAAACGTCCTCAGTTCAGATCAAAAGAACCGCTATAAGGCGGTTTTTGTTTGACTTGACTTCAATCGTTCCGACGCGCGCCGCAACTCTTTTTATATTGCCGAACTTTAGTTATTGTTAGATTTAACTTCTAGGCGGCCCTTTGATTGCAATGTTGTAGATAATAATTTTTGTTCTAAGAAATTTAATAAGCGTAATTAGTGGAATTTTCTGGAAACATTATTTTTCTATATATAGTCGTCGAAAAGTTTAAAAATTAAAATTACGTTGCGTTATGGCCGCGAAGAAACAGCAGGTAGATGTTCGATCATTTCAAACTTCATGGACAACAGATTACGGTTTTGTACAGCAAAACGATCGGGCTATTTGTGTCCTATGTCGGGAAAGCGTAGTTTTCCGGACATCTAGTGTTCAACGACATTTCCAGATAAAACATGAATCGTCATTTAAAGATAACCCTGATAAAAGGGAGGCAATACGAAGAGCAAGTAAACAATACGAGAAACAATCAACATTTTTCAGCAAAGTTTTTCAAGGAAAAAATCAGGTAACTGAATGCAGTTTCAAAATTGCACAATCGTTGGCACAAAAGGGTAGGCCGTTCACTGACGGAGAATTTATGAAGCAAACGTTTTTGAGTACTGGCGAGATTTTATTCGACGACTTGCCCAATAAGGATACAATATTGGCCAGGATTAGGGATATACCGGCATCAGCGCGGACCATCGAGAGACGAATTACCGAAATGACACAAAATGTCCAAAAACAGCAAAGAGACGCTATCAAACGGAGTTTTGTATTTAGTGTAGAATTGGATGAAAGTGTCGATATTAATGACATTGCCCGTCTGGCAATCATTGCGCGATACTTCGTTGATGACAGTGTGTATGAAGAGCTGATTTGTCTGCTCCCATTGCAGGGAACTACAAGAGGAGAGGATATATTTTCAGAATTTGTTAAACATTTTGAAAAGCGGAACATTGATTTAAATAAAATTTTTTGCGTAACGACAGATGGCGCTCCTGCTATGATTGAGAGACATAAAGAATTTGTTTCCCTTTTTATTGAACGCTTTTTATTGAAAATGGGTCGATCAGTTTTGAATTTTCATTGCATAATTCTCCAAGAGAGTTTGTGCGCTAAAATCTCCGCTGGAAGTTTAAAATCCGTGATGGATAGGGTGGTAAAACTAGTTAACTACATTGTCGGTCGTTCTTCACTGATCCATAGACAATTTAAGGCGTTTCTGCAGGAATTAGAAAGTGTATATTCAGATAAACCATTGCACAATAATGTGCGCTGGCTCAGCCGTGGTAAAGTGCTCTCTAGATTTGTGCAATGTCTGGGCGAAAATAAATCGTTCTTGTTGGAAAAAATCAAGTGGATGCTTATCCTGAACTAGAAGATAAGAACTGGATCTGTATGTTAATGTTTCTTACTGATATTACAAACCATCTCAGTGAACTCAACTTAAAGTTACAAGGTTCGGGCAAAACAGTTCTGGATTTATACGAATCCTGGAAATCATTCAAATTAAAAATAGATTTATTTATCAGCGATATTACTACAAACAAAATAAATATTTTCCAAATTTAAAAACTTATATATCCAGTGTCGACGATGGTGCACTAATAGACGAAATTCTTAAATATATGACTAATTTAAAAGAGGAATTTATCGAGAGGGGTCAGGATTTTGATAAACATGGTCCTATGTTCGCTTTTTTAATCAAACCAGATTTAATGGATTTTTCCAGCAGTTGCTTTGACATATCTCTTTTCTCATGGGTGGACATTAATGATTTTGATCTTCAATACATTGAATTTAAAAGCTCCGAGTTATGGAACACGAAATTTGTAGAATTAAGAAGGGTATTAGAAGGTGACTGCCAGAACCATTCAAACGAGATACTCAGTTGTTGGATGAGTTTACCAGAGAAATTTATTTGTCTTAAGAAAGTAGCGTTTGCCATGCTTACAGCTTTCGGATCATCCTATATCTGTGAACAACTTTTTTCCCATATGAGAGTGATTTTAAACCCGTACCGAAGCAGGCTGACAACAGACAACTCGGAAGCATGTATGACACTGAAAATACCCAGACATTAACCGGATATAAGAAAACTCTCTAAAGAACTTCAAGCACAGGGTTCACACTAGGTCCTAGGACTAGTATAATAAAATTATTTGTTAAATGTTAAAAATTTTTTGTAATTAAACCTTCTAAAAGCAATATTTTAAGTTAAT
Organism: Pachyrhynchus sulphureomaculatus; assembly: GCA_019049505.1. Lineage (NCBI taxonomy): Eukaryota > Metazoa > Arthropoda > Insecta > Coleoptera > Curculionidae > Pachyrhynchus > Pachyrhynchus sulphureomaculatus. Next base: position 17,747,106 of record CM032446.1, read on the forward strand.
TTTAGTTGTAGTAAGTACCTATGTCGGCACGCAAAATGTTGTATGGATGAAAACTGGCACCCCTTAGTTAAAAGGTTGCCGACCCGTGATCTAGGTTAATCGTTGAGGTATTGTATAGTCAGCAAAATAAACAAACATCGCAGAAGTATTTGGACTGTTATGATAACTAATTCGTTTCCGATGTTGTTTATACTAATAATTACACAGCCCCACAAAAAAAAAGTGGGGTATACTTTTGATGCGATATATCAGATCCGTAGTATTTTTGCCCGCTGATCACGAATCTGACGTCAGAATATCGCCATCACATCTCAATTTTTTTCTAACCTCAAAAAAATAGGTAAAAATTAGTAAAAATTAAGAAAAATATACTCCTAAAAAATTGATTCAAGCTTTTTCATGAATCCAAAGATGTATTAATATGTATTCGGACACGCTAAGCTAATATTCATCGGTTGGATTGAGCCATACAGTTCTGTTTTCTTTCTAACCTCAATAAATCAGACAGATATAGTGCTTCTCGAATTCGTTTTTGCATTCGAGAAGCACTATGTGTTATATCTGTCTGATTTATTGAGGTTAGAAAGAAAACAGAACTGTATGGCTTAATCCAACCGATGAATATTAGCTTAGCGTGTCCGAATACATATTAATACATCTTTGGATTCATGAAAAAGCTTGAATCAATTTTTTAGGAGTATATTTTTCTTAATTTTTACTAATTTTTACCTATTTTTTGAGGTTAGAAAAAAATTGAGATGTGATGGCGATATTCTGACGTCAGATTCGTGATCAGCGGGTAAAAATACTACGGATCTGATATATCGCATCAAAAGTATACCACACTTTTTTTTGTGGGGCTGTGTTATTATTAATGTTTTGTTGATGAAATTTAAACTTGACCTCGACGGTTGGGAATTAACAATTGCTATTTCTGTGCTTCCCATAAAATGAAATATGATTTTATTAGAGAGATTTTGCAACGCTTATTTTGGTAAACCACTGTCTTTATCTTTATTTGAAGCATGCTCGCACAGTTTGGAGCTTGCGCAGTATTAAAGAAAAGAAATTAAATATAAGGACTCAGCTATTATCGTTATTTCAAGCATGCGCCCACTATTTGGAGCTTGACCAGTATTGGAACAAAATAAGAGAAGCCTTTATTAAGGATAACGATTCTCCTTATTTAGGAACTTATAACAGAGGTTATTTAAAATTCGTTATTCTTATCGCTATTATGGAAGGACCTGTTTTTTTTTTTCTACTTAGGTATACAAACCACTAAGAAAATACGGTAAAACTTGAAGTGCAGCAAATAACACTGACAACAGTAATTAACACGTAGGGAAAGTTTTTGGTCTAGCTACTTATAACACATTTTTTTGCAAAATTCGACTGTATTCATCAATATAGTCTCCTCCAAGAGCGATACAATCAGTCCAACGCTGTTCTAACATTTATATACCCAGTTTCGGCGATAACTTCTTGATTGGAGCCAAATCTCTTTCCCGCGAGCACTTTTTTAAGTTTACGAATAGATAATAGTCGATGGGGGCCAAATCTGGAGAATACGGTGGATGAGGATGCAATTTGAACTTTAATTCTTGCAGTTTTACCATCGGTACCATTGAGTTGTTTTGATGAAAGAACACTTTTTTCTTGTTCATTTGGGACCGTTTCTTTACGATTTCTGCCTTTAAACGCATCAATATCTGTATATAATATTAACTACTAGCCGTGCCCGCGACTCCGCTCGCGTGGACTTGATTTGCTACTATCGTCACTGCTTATTCCTTATGTTACCTAACGTAATCAAATATCTGCCATTAGTTCCCCTTATCTCCCATTATTTCTCCTTACCTCCCATTATCTCTACATAATTTTCATTATCTGGGCTTATCTCTGCTCATCTCCCATTATTTCGCCTTATCTCCCATTATTTCTCCTTATCTCCCATTATTTCTCCTTATCTCCCATTATCTCACCTTATCTCCCATTATCTAGGCTTATCTCGACTTATCTCGCAATATTTCTCCTTCTCTCCCATTATTTCTCCTTATCTTCCATTATCTCACCATAACTCCCATTATCTAGACTTATCTCTGCTTATCTCCCATTATTTCTTCTTATCTCCCATTATTTATACTTATCTCCTACTAGCCGTACCCGCGGCTCCGCTCGCGTGGACTTGATTCACTACTATCGTCACTGCTTATTCCTTATATTACCTTACGTAATAAATTATCTGGGCTTATCTCTGCTCATCTCCCATTATTTCCCCTTATCTCCCATTATTTCTCCTTATCTCCCATTATCTCTACATAATTTCCATTATCTAGACTTATCTCTACTCATCTCCCATTATTTCTCCTTATCTCCCATTATCTAGGCTTATCTTGACTTATCTCGCAATATTTCTCCTTCTCTCCCGTTATTTCTCCTTATCTCCCATTATCCAGGCTTATATCGAATTATATAGAACATATTCATAAATTTATAAAAACACGTAAATCGGATAAGTGGTTCTCAAGTGATAAGCGCACTAACGGACAGACAGACAGACAGAGAGACGTTACATTTTATATATTATATTCTTTGCAACATGATATTGTTCCATATTTAATGGTTTAGGCAGTGTATTGCAAGAGAACGCGCTAACAGTAACTTTTTTTCCGACTTGATTCACTATTATTGTCACTGCTTATTCTTTATGTTACCTAACGCAATAATATATATCCTATAATCTGGCCAGAGAATATATGTGTTTTAAAAAAAAGCACGTAACGCACTAACGGACAGACAGACAGAAAGACATTGCATTTTATGTAGATTATAGATAGATAACTTGGCCAGAGAACATATGTATGTTTTAAAAAAAAGTACGTAAATTGGATAAGTGGTTCTCCAGTGATAAGCGCATTAACGGACACACAGACAGGCAGGCAGAGAGACAGGCAGACAGAGAGACGTTGCATTTTATCTATATTATAGATGTAATAAAATATATATCTATAACCTGGTCAGACAACATATGTATGAATTTAAAAAAAATCACGTAAATCAGATAAGTGGTTCTCGAGGGATAAGCGCACTAACGGACAGGCAGACAGACAGAGAGACGTTGCATTTTGTATATATTATAGATATAGATTATTATTATATAACCTGGCCAAAGAATATATGTATGAATTTAAAAAAAGACACGTAAATCGGATAAGTGGTTCACGCGTGATAAATGCACTAATGGACAGACAGACATGCAGAGAGACATTGCATTTTATATATATTATAGATTATAGATATTTTCTGCTACATAATAGTGTTCTATATTTAATGGTTTAGGCTGTGTATTGCAAGGGAACGCGCTAGCGGCAAACTTTTTTCCGACTTCATTCACTATTGTCGTCACTGCTCATTTCTCATGCTATCTATCGTAATAAAATATAGCCTGTAACCTGGCCAGAGAACATATGTTTGTTTGTTTTAAAAAAAAGTACGTAAATTGGATAAGTGGTTCTCTAGTGATAAGCGCACTAACGAACAGACAGACAGGCAGAGAGACAGGCAGATAGACAGGCAGAGAGACAGGTAGACAGACAGACAGAGACGTTGCATTTTATCTATATTATAGATGTAATAAAATATATATCTATAACCTGGTCAGACAACATATGTATGAATTTAAAAAATCACGTAAATCAGATAAGTGGTTCTCGAGGGATAAGCGCACTAACGGATAGGCAGACAGACAGAGAGACGTTGCATTTTGTATATATTAGATATAGATTATTATTATATAACCTGACCAAAGAATATATGTATGAATTTAAAAAAGACACATAAATCGGATAAGTGGTTCACGCGTGATAAACGCACTAATGGACAGACAGACAGACAGAGAGACATTGCATTTTATATATATTACAGATTATAGATATTCTCTGCTATATATGTGTTCCATATTTAATGGCTTAGGCTATGTATTGCAAGGGAACGCGCTAGCGGCAAACTTTTTTCCGACTTCATTGACTATTATCGTCACTGCTCATTCCTTATGCTACCTATCGTAATAAAATATAGCCTATAACCTGGCCAGAGAATATATGTATGTTTAAACGTAAAACGGATAAGTGGTTCTCCAGTGATAAGCGCACTAACGGACAAACAGAGAGACGTTTCATTTTATATATATATATATATATATATATATATATATATATATATATATATATATATATATATATATATATATATAAATATATATATATATATTATAGATTGATGGTTTTTTCCTTCTCAGCATAGTCGATGAAAATTATTCCATGCGCATCCCAAAATACAGAGACCAAAATCTTCAAAGCTGACTGTTGTGTTTTTGGTAGCTTCGAGCGGCTTTCACCAGCTGCTGTCCACTCAGCTGACTGCCGATTTGATTCCGGTGTATAGTGGTGGATCCATTTTCATCCCTCGTCACATTTCAAATGTAGAAATTCTTTTTATTACGCTTAAACAGGTCCAAACAGCTCTCAGAATCATCAACACATTGTTGTTTTTGGCACACTGTGAGCAAACGCGGTACCCATCTCGAACAGAGCTTTCTCATGTCCAGTGTTCATGCAAAATCTGACCAACACGTTTTTTTGATATCTTTAGGGTGTCAGATATCTTATGCAATTTCACTTTACGGTCAATCAAATCGATATTCCGACATAAAATTTCGAAATATGGTTTGGTACTTGATTGGTCACTACAACAGAATATTGCAGATGCAAAATGACCAACAAATAAAGATCCCATGAATGCTATATTCCATGCCTTTCCTCCTACGACTATAGTTTCTGAGCCTATATTCTTCATCAGGTAGGCTTTAGGCAACTGTATCGATCGTTAAGACCAGAGTACCGTGGAGAGTCAAGTTGGAATGACTCTCGCTGGCTTATAGGGGATGGGGGATTTGTTGGTCATTTTGCATCTGCAAATTCTCGACATTCTGTTGTAGTGACCAATCAAGTAACAAACCATATTCCGAAATTTTATTTCGGAATATCGATTTGATTTGTCCTTCCTAACAATGTTAGGTTTATATAGTTGAGCAGTTTTCGATGTTTGAAACTCTCAACAGATGGCGCAAGAGTTTGTATCTTACCCAACGAGTAGTACCTCGTTTACATAAAGTACCATGATTGCTATAAGCCAGCGAGAGTCATTCCAACTTGACTCTCCGCGGTACTGTGGTCTTAACGATCGATACCGTTGCCTAAAGCCTACCTGATGAAGAGTATAGGCTCAGAAACTATAGTCGTAGGAGGAAAGGCATGGGAATATAGCATTTATGGGATCTTTATTTGTTGGTTATTTTGCATCTGCAAATTCTCGACATTCAATTTTGGGGATTGTCACAGTGGCATTATAGTGTGTGTAGTGCTAAATTCATATGAAACTTTATTTTTCGCTTATTCGTATTACCTTGGAAATATTGAAGGAAGTGATAGAAACCTGCTTAACCATGAAATTAATGAAAAAAATCCCCTAAGTTTATAGAAGATGAATACTAACCTAACCTTGCAGTTTCTTCGCGTTAATACTGCATATACTTGAGATAACGATAAACACAAAGGCATGTAAAAAATAATCCTTGCAAAATGTTTGAATACTTTTATCTACTCGCTTAGAGTAGCTATTAATCCCTTTATTATTTGTTTGGCAAATTTCATTTGTAAGTAACTTTATATCCGTGTGACTAACTTTCAATAATCTTACTAATGTAATAAACTTTTCCGATATGTTGTGCATTTATAGAATTTTATCTTAATAAGTTTATTGGGTTTTGCAGGGTTTTGCATAGATAAGAATTGCAAAACTTGTTTTGATTACATTCAGGAAATATTTTTAAACGAATAGCATTAATTTATTTATTAGTCAGTGGTATCTTTCGCAATAAATTTTATGATTACTATCCATTATTATTTATAAATTAACAGTAATGTGGTCTATAAAAGCAAAACCAAAATATCAAATAGTGGTTAATTTATTTTCTGGTAAAAGAAGCTGAGGCATTTTTATTAGGTCACATTACCCACTCAAATGGTTCTCGCGTGACAAATGCACTAATGAACAGACAGATAGACAGAGAGACATTGCATTTTATATATATTATAGATTATAGATATTCTCTGCTACATAATATTGTTCCATATGTAATGGTTTAGGCTGTGTATTATAAGGCAACGCGCTAGCGGCAAACTTTTTTTTTTTTCCGACTTCATTCACTATTTTTACGTCACTGCTCATTCCTTATGCTACCTATCGTAATAAAATATAGCCTATAACCTGGCCAGAGAACATATGTATGTTTAAAAAAAAAAAGTACGTAAATCGGATAAGTGGTTCTCCAGTGATAAGCGTACTAACGGACAGACAGACAGACAGAGAGACTTACATTCAGGAAATATTTCTAAACTAATAGCATTAATTTATTTATTATTCAGTGGTATCTTTCGCATTAAATTTTGTGGTTACCATCCATTATTATTTAGAATTAACTGAATCCAAACAAATTTGGATTAAAATGATAAAATGAGCGAAAATATCCATGAAAAATTAACAGTAATGTGGTCTATAAAAGCAAAACCAAAATATCAAATAGTGGTTAATTTATTTTCTGGTAAAAGAAGCTGAGGCATTTTTATTAGGTCACATTACCCACTCAAATGGTTCTCGCGTGACAAACGCACTAATGGACAGACAGATAGACAGAGAGACATTGCATTTTATATATTATAGATTATAGATATTCTCTGCTACATAATATTGTTCCATATTTAATGGTTTAGGCTGTGTATTGTAAGGCAACGCGCTAGCGGCAAACTTTTTTCCGACTTCATTCACTATTTTATGTCACTGCTCATTCCTTATGCTACCTATCGTAATAAAATATAGCCTATAACCTGGCCAGAGAACATATGTATGTTTAAAAAAAAAAGTACGTAAGTTGGATAAGTGGTTCTCCAGTGATAAGCGCAGTAACGGACAGACAGACAGACAGAGAGACTTACATTCAGGAAATATTTTTAAACTAATAGCATTAATTTATTTATTATTCAGTGGTATCATTCGCATTAAATTTTGTGGTTACTATCCATTATTATTTAGAATTAACTGAATCCAAACAAATTTGGATTAAAATGATAAAATGAGCGAAAATATCCATGAAAAATTAACAGTAATGTGGTCTATAAAAGCAAAACCAAAATATCAAATAGTGGTTAATTTATTTTCTGGTAAAAGAAGCTGAGGCATTTTTATTAGGTCACAGTACCCACTCAAATAAATCATTACGGCAAATATAATTTATGTATAAGTTTTCAATTTTTTTTCAGTAGGAGGAGACAAAGTGTTAGAAACATTAACACTATTATTCAACTTATATCTACACTAGCCGTGCACGCAGCTCCGCTCGCGTGGACTTGATTCACTATTATCGTCACTGCTTATTCCTTATGTTACCTAACGTAATAAAATATATCCTATAATCTGGCCAGAGAACATATATATTTTATAAAAAAACACGGATAAGTGGTTCTTGAGTGCTTAGCGCACTAACGGACAGACAAACAGAGAGACGTTGCCTTTTATATTTTATATTACAGATTTTTTTTTGATAAATATTAAGTTAAGAATTTAAAAAAAAAAAACACGTAAATCGGATAAGTGGTTCTCGAATGATAAGCACACTAACGAACAGACAGACAGACAGAGAGACGTTGCGTTTTACCAGGTGTACAAGTATGAAATGCTGATTTCAGACAACAGATGGTGCACCAATGCAGTCTGTGCTATAAAGATTTGACACTGCGCCATTTTGTTGTGACATCAACAAGTGTCAGACGCGCACGAGTGACAAATTGGAAAAGTGTGTGCATAGTGTTGTGTTCAATATGTCGAAATTTATACCGAACAAAGAGCACTCGCGGACAGCATTAATTTTTTGTTTTCATTTGAAGAAAACTACTGTTGAATCATACCGATTACTTCGAGAAGCTTATGGTGAACATGCTCCATCGCAAGATACGTGTGAACGATGGTTTCGGCGTTTCAAAAGTGGTGACTTCGATGTTGTAGACAAGAAACGTTAGTCGACAAGCTATTTCCAATCAGCTACGAGAGATGGGAAAGATTCAGAAGACCGGTAGATGGGTACCATATGAGTTGAACGACAGGTAAATGGAAAAAGCGCAAAAACACGTGTGACATTTTGCTCGCTCGGTACAAAAGGAAGTCGCTTTAAGTTGCATCGTATAGTTACAGGGGATGAAAAGTGGATTTATTTTGAGAATCCCAAGCGCAAAAAATCCATCCACAGCGACCGCCAGGCCGAATCGCTTTGGCAGAAAGATTGTGTTTGGTGGAATCGGAGGTCGTGGTCTATTATGAGCTGTTAAAACCTGCGGAAACGGTTAATACTAAACGTTACCAACAACAATTGACCGATTTGAACCGTTAGCTGCTTGAAAAAAGGCCAGAATATCGAAAGAGGCAACACAAAGTCATACGGCAAAACCAGTTCGCGACACGTTGGAAGCACTCAGCTGGAAAGTTCTACCCCACGCGGCTTACTCACCAGACTTGACTCCTTCCGATTACCACTTGTTTGCATTAATGGGTCACGCACTTGCTGAGCAGCTAAAGCACTTTTTATTATTCTTCCGAATTTAACATGTTTTTTTAGAAAAAAATTCGCATTTCATACTTGTACACCTGGTATATATATTATATAAATTATTATTATTATTATATAACTTGGCCAGAAGAAGATATGTATGAATTAAAAAAAAAAACATGCAAATCGGATAAGTAGTTCTCGAGTGATAAGCGTACTAACAAACAGACAGACAGAGAGACGTTACATCTTATGTATATTATATTCTTTGTTCCAACAGTTTAGGCAGTGAATTGCAAGAGAGTAGCGGCAAGCTTTTTTCCAACTTGATTCACTACTATCGTCACTGCTTATTCCTTATGTTACCTAATGTAACAAAATAGATCCTTTAACCTGACCAGGGAACATATGTATGTTTTAAAAAAAAGCACGTAAATCGGATAAGTGGTCCTCGAGTAATAAGCGGAATAACAAACAGGCAGGCAGTTTATATATATTATAAAAACTTATAGATAACGTAACCAGATAACAAATGTATGAATTAAAAAAAACATAAATCAGATAAGTGGTTCTGGGGGTGATAAGCGAACTAACGGACAGACAGACAAGCAGAGACGTTGCATTTTATATATATTATAGAAGATTATAGATAATCTGGCCAAAGAACAAATGTATGAATAAAAAACACGTAAATCGGATAACTGGTTTTAGAGTGATAAGCGCATTAATGGACAGACAGAGAGACGTTACATTTTGTATGTATTATATTCAGTTTATAACCAGTTTTATTATATCATTATTTTTTATATAATTAATAATAATTTTATAGTGTTATATAATTAATAAAAATAATAATTATTTTATTATATAATTATTTTATAATCCGTATTATGACCAGTTTCCCAATCGTTGGATAGGTCGGAGTGAGCCATTCCCGTGGCCACCCCGATCACCAGATCTAAATCCCTTAGACTTCTTTCTATGGGGCCACCTTAAATATCTTGTTTATTCGACTCCTGTACAAACTAGAGAAGAGCTATTAAAAAGAGTTTTCTTTCACTGTGCTGAAATAAGGAATAATCCCGGTACGTTACTTAGAGTTCAAACGCAAAGAAATTATTAAAAAGTTCAGATGTGCATTCTTGTTTTTTACTATATTATCTGTATCGTCTTTTATTGTAATCTCTCATTTTTCGTTATTTTTATTTAACCAAACAGTTAATGACCTCCCATACTTTTTTATAGTTTTACCTGCTTCCTGAATTTAGGTTTTATAATATTGAAATTTGATTTTCCGAATCAATTTTTGTTTCTATATTTTTTTATACTCTTCCTCCCTTTCAGTCGTAAAGTTTTTTAATAATTGTTGTTTTAAACTATCCCTATGTTTAATAGAGTTTATTAACGCCAGAGAAATCCAAGGCTTAATTGTTGTGTGTTTTTCTTAAACAATTAAAATGCTTGTAGATGTTTTTATATGATTTTCGAGTGTGGCCATAAATTGTTGATATGCTAATTGCACATCATCTGAGGTCGTGCAGCTTGACCATGTCTCTTGAGATAAAATCGATTTTAATTTTTCATAGTTTATTCTTTTTTAGTGCTGTGTTGACTTTTTATTTTTTTCCGGTAATTTTATTTCTATACTTAAACCTGTTAGGTAATGATCTGTCATATCAGTTTTATAAATAAAAGGAGTTGGTTTAGATATAAAATTTTTTGTTGTAACGTACAAATATATGATCTATGCAACTCGATGAAACTGCAGTAACCCTGGTAGCTTTGTTTATACAAGAAAAAAATACCATTCTCGTTCATTAAATTTAAGTATTCGTTTATTTTTAGAGAGAGTGGGTCCAAAATATTAATGTTCATATCACCAATAAATATATCTAAATGATGATTACTCAAATTTACTAAATATTATTCTAAAATGTTTAAAATTTGTTGAGGGAGGCCTATAGCAACATGCCATGCAGATGTCTACTTTCGGAGAAATTTGTTATGTTTGTTATATGTTTTATATTACTTTTTATGTACATAATTACGCCATCATTTTTATTAAACTGAGAATTATAATAAGCTAATTTAAAATTAGGTAAATTAAAGATATATATATATATATATATATATATATATATATATATATATATATATATATATATATATATATATATATATATATATATATTTATGTATATATATATATACAGTAATACCCCGCTTTACGCGAGGGATACGTTCCGAAAAAAATCGCGTTAACTGAAATTCGCGTATATCGAGGTTTATGATTAAACATAGTCAAAATTTAATACAAAAAAATACAAATCATTTTAATCAATCACTTTAATTCTAAGAACACTTTATGCAATACATACTCTTATTTTTTACGGAAAAATACATCTATTGTCTTTTGGGTAACGTTTTGTTTACGTTCTTGTAAAATACGTTCATAACACCCAACACTGTTTTTAATTGTTTGACACACGGTCAAGACACGGTCATCATTATTGTCTATACTCTGCAATATGTCCAAACCTGAATAAATTTTTGAAAGTGCATTTTGTATTTCCCCTGAAGATAAAACTTTCTCTTCTACTTGTTCTTCCTCATCGTAGATAGGATTATTCTGTAACTCGATCAGATCTTCATTGCTAATAGGATCGTCGTGCGTTGCTACAAGTTCTACGAGATCTTCTACCGTGACATCTTCAAGTTCAGACCCCTCAATCATTGCAGCAATGTCTTCAAGCACTTGTCTCTGCATCTGGACAATTCTTCTAGGTGCTTCCACTACATCTGGCCAAAGATTACGCACACACCCCATTCATACAACTCATTTTAACTTCCTTCCAAGCCTCTTCTATGTTGTGAATAGACTTCATAATGTTGTATGACTTCCACCACTCTCGCATAGACTGTCTTCCTTCCCCGTCAGTTTCATGAATTAGTTGGCTAAAAGTGCGGCGATGGTAATAAGCTTTGAAGTTTGCTATTGCTCCCTGGTCCATAGGTTGTAATATTGACGTAGTGTTTGGTGGAAGGAACTTTACGTACACTTTTAAGTCTCTGGGCGTATCAAGTGAGGTTGGATGTCCTGGGGCATTGTCTAAGAGTAATATAACTTTAGGTTCAAGCCCATTTCTGTCACAGTATGATTTGACTGATGGGCAAAAACTATTAGAATACCATTCTTGAAAAATTTCCCGTGTAACCCACGCCTTTCTGTTTGATCGCCACACAACTGGTAGACTTGTCTTGTCTGTGCCTCGCATTGCACGGGGTGTTTCTGAATGGTACACTAGTAAAGGTTTCAGTTTGAAATCACCAGTGGCATTACCACCCAGCAGAAGTGTTAGTCGATCTTTCGCAGCTTTGAAACCACTGGCTTGACGTTCTTCCTTAGAAATGAATGTTCGAGATGGCATTTTTTTCCAGTAAAGTGCGGTCTCATCAACATTGAAGATGAGACAAGCAGGAATTTTCTCTCGTCTAACGAAGTCTTGAAACTTGTCTGGAAACTCAGCTGCAGCTTGAATGTCCGCGCTGGCCGCCTCACCTGTTATGTGGATATTGTGAAGATTAGAACGCTGCTTGAACCGATGGAACCAGCCTCTGCTGGCAGCAAAAGTCGGAGTGGCACTCCCTTCTCCTTCTTTTGTTTTCAGCATCTCATACAAAGATTTTGCTTTTGTGCATATGAGATCTTGACTTAGTGGTGTGTTCTTCTTATTCAAATCTTCGATCCAGACTGACAGTAATTTCTCCATTCTTTCTAAGATAGATGATCTCGAACGAGAAAGTTTTGTTGCACTTATAGGTGTTGAACCTTCGCTGGAGATTTTAATTTTTTCCCGATTTTTTATAAATCGTTCTCACAGTCGATTCTGAGAGTCCAAAATCTCTCCCAACAATTGTTGCTTTGCCTCCATTTTCCATTCTTCTTAACACTTTCATCTTCAATTCCAAAGTGACGCTTTTACGCTCTTTTTTCTTTACAGGCGGCATTTTTAACGTAGGGTTAAATTATGTATGTATGTATCTCCAATAAATATTAAAACAAAAACTGCCAGCCGACCGAACTAACATTACGGAACAAATGAACACACGAAAACGAACGAGGAAATCCCCATAGAACAAAGTCGAAGGACAGGGAATTCCCAATTCTTCAAAGAGAATATTCAGAGAAAGGGGGGATCCCCCGCGACCATAGAGAAGTTAATGACTACATGAGCGCGAAATTTGAAATTCGCGTTATAGTGAAACCGCGCGTAACGGGGTCGCGCTAAGCGGGGTATTACTGTATATATATATATATATATATATATATATATATATATATATATATATATATATATATATATATATATATATATATATATATATACAGGGAAAGTCGTCCTAGATAATTAAGGACGTTATAGTTTAGGTCGTTTCTGACCGATTTGACTCTATGACATGATGTCCTAAACTTAACCGTTTTCGAGATATTAAAGTTTAAAGATTTTCTAAAAAAAAACATGTTTTTTTTGCTTTTATATCGATTTTTTTTTATTAGAGGTTCTCGAGTTCGATTTTTTGGTTATTTTTAGTTCGTCTGTATGTCAAGTATCAAAAATCATCAAAAAAATTTGAACTAGTTACTAACAGTTTCAAATGGCGGCTTGTTAATGTTTCTAAATTACGAATTTTAACCAAGTGTTTCCTACTTTAAATCAATAAAGAGAAAAAAAAATGTATGGAAGTTATTCTGCAAATTATTTTAAAAACTTTTACGTCTTTTTAGCTATCAAAAAAGGTATAATACTAGGAGTTTAATAGGAAAACTGTAGACTGAATGACACCTAAAGCGGGCTCGGGTAGCAAAAGGTAAATTTTTAGTTTTAGGTGAAAATACGAAAAATACACAAATAAAACAAAAAACCTTACAATTTAATATTTTTTATTAATTATAATTCATGTTCTATATGGTCGCCCCTATTTCTAACACAAATTTTCATTCTTTTTCTTAAATTACTTTTCACAACGCTGGTTGTGAGGTGCCGCCTCATTTCGTCAGCCGCATCAATTATTTTTTGTCTTAGGACATCCACGTTTTCGATAGGAGTCATCTGGTAGTATACGAGACTTTTCATGTGACCCCACACATAAAAATCCATCGGTGTTAGGTCTGGGCTTCTCGCCGGCCAAGGTATGGGTCCGCCTCTTCCAATCCATTTGCTGGGATAATTGTCACTGAGCCATGCACGAACACTTCCTCTGTAGTGAGCTGGGTAGCCATCGTGTTGAAAGTACATGTTTTGTCTCAAACCAATAGATAGGTCTTCCATCAAATTAGGTAAATCGTTCCTCAAAAAATTGTGGTATTCCTCGCCATTCAAATTATCTGGCAGGAAGAATTTGAAATTATACCCATCCACACATTTAAGCTGAATCTTGTTTGTAATCCTTTCATTCTTTTTTTGTTTGGGTTGCCTTCCTCTTTAGAAGCCCAATAGTGGGCATTGTGGTAGTTTGTAAGACCGTCTTTGTCGAATTTCTCGTCAGTCCATAGTATTTTCTTAAAAAAAGATGTATCTTCGACATCGGTATTGAGCATAAATCTGCAGAATTCTAATCGTCGCCACGAATCCCCTTCTTCAATGACTTGCACGGGCGTATAGTGGTAAGGGTGTTGCCCAACAGTATGCATTACAAACCATACCTTCCACTGCGAAATACCAAGCTGTTGTGCGACAACATTTGTAGATGTGGTTAGGTCTACCTCAAAGAGACGTCGTATTTCGTTTTCTTCGTCTTCGTCAAAGATACGTGGTCGTCCCATGTCAGTCCGCCGTCTTTGTACGGAACCAGTTTCTCGTAGTCTTCGATAAGTTCTATCAAATACGCTAACATCAGGTACACGACGAGTAGGATATCGCAGTATGTATTTATCACGTGCATGCGACGACACTCCTTCGCAAAACCCGTAACACATTAAGATGTCAGCATATTCCTCGTTGGTATACGTTGCCATATTCACAAGCAGAGATCAAACTCCAGTTACGAGCCAATTCACACAGTCAGAAGATGAAACACAGATATTTTTGAAAAGCACGGTATAGCACATCTACCACGGACGAATCGCATGAGCAGACTAAAAATTATTCAATAATGTTTAGTGAACAGAAAATGTCACTCGCACAGAGAGTACCCCGACCGGAAAAAATGCTTACCCAACCCTTTTTATTGTTTGAAGGTGGAGGTAGTAAACCGGTAATTCGTAGTATCTAAATTCTATTATTATGTTACTCTACATTTGGGCCTATTGAAATCTCATTTTCTTAGAATTTTCAATAGATCCAGTAGATATTATACCGTTTTAGATAGCTAAAAAGACGAAAAAGTTTTTAAAATAATTTGCAGAATAACTTCCATACATTTTTTTTTCTCTTTATTGATTTAAAGTAGGAAACACTTGGTAAAAATTCGTAATTTAAAAACATTAACAAGCCGCCATTTGAAACTGTTCAAATTTTTTTGATGATTTTTGATACTTGACATACAGTCTAACTAAAAATAATCAAAAAATCGCACTCGAGAACCTCTAGTAAAAAAAAAATCGATATAAAAGCAAAAAAAACATTTTTTTTAGAAAATCTTTAAACTTCAATATCTCGAAAAACGGTTAAGTTTAGGACATCATGTAATAGAGTCAAATCGGTCAGAAACGACCTAAACTATAACGTCCTTAGTTATCTAGGACGACTTTCCCTGTAACCCTGTATATATATATATATATATATATATATATATATATATATATATATATATATATATATATATATATATATATATATATATAATATGGCTAAAAATATTTTCCACAAAAACATTTAATTAAGCTGGTATATTTATTATAAAAACTAATATTTCATACAATTTCCTTTGGCTTTTATGATTAAAATTTTGCATTTCACTCTTAGAAAAAGGCGCGTTTGAGTATATCTATTAAATGTGATTGAGTGTTCCTTGATTCAATGCTTAAAGACTGACCACACATTTTCTGTTGTGGGGACCAATTCAGAAGCTCCAACCTGTTGTCCCGGATCCACTTCATTGTCGTTGATGCTTTGTGAGACGCAGTGTTATCTTGCTGGAAACGCATGCTACAAATTTGACTTTAACTTGGTATTACAACAAAAAACGAGCTCTGCCAGAAATGCGAATATAATTTTAAGTATAAATGATTTTTAAGACCAATTTCTAAATTTAAAAACAATAATAACAGGCCAAGTGCAAGTAGGACTTGCGCAATTAGTGTTTCGTACGGAGATTGCTTTTAAAATAAAAATTTTTGTTACGGAGGTGTAAAATGATCAATGATTTCACAAAACACACCCCAAATGAGTTTTCCACGCACGCGTGATGTTTTTCGTCCAATCTACACTCTGTGGAAAATATTCCAGAATTTTTTCAAAATTTTTTGATCAGTACTTTTTGAGATAAAGGGGGGGGGACAGCGATTTTTGGCAATTTTTTTAAAATAATACAAAGGAAAGTATGTGCAAGTATTGCATTATATATATTTTTAAACTCGTGTTTTCACAAGCTTTCATTTGACACCCCATTTGATGACCCGGTAATTTTTTTTTTCACTTCGATTTCGTCCTCCAAAACTAACCGTTTAAATCAAAATTTAACTTTCAAAACTACACGGCTTTACTGAGGCTATCAATTCCTATATTAGGACCAAATTTCAACCTTCTTTGTCAAATAGTTTCGGAGGAAATCGGGTATGACAGACGGGCAGACAGACGTACAAACTCCAAAGTGATCTTAGAAGTGTTCCGTACGGAACACTAAAAAACATTTTTGGTAAATACCGTACTATAAACTACTCATATTAACATTCAGTTTATAAGGCGTAGGTGGATTGGTTATGTCCTGCAATTTTTTATTGGTCAGAACCAGAATTAATTTTTAATCTAGATTTTGAAATACTTTGGTTTCGAAATTCTTCATATTCCACTATATATAGCGGTAAAAACGAAGCATCGTCATATTTCACAAAAATAGACTTATCTTCATTTGTCGCAGTATAACTTGGTTCCTCAGGTACACTAATAGACATCTCAAAGTCTCCAAGTTCACCAAAGAACACTTTACATAACACTAACACTTTTACTGGACTATCACTGTTAAAACTGTTGGCAGCAGCACTCAGATCTCTTGTAAAAATAACCCCATTTCCGAAGTTTGTGTTAGAATCCCTCAATCTGCTAAAATTTTGGGCTGAAATGCTTGCAACAAGATCCAAAGAAGTTGCGCGATACAAAGTTTTTTCTTTCAATAAAACCTTTTCGATATCGCCAAATTTTTCTTTCATTAAGCTGTAACATAACATTAAATAAACGTTGTTTATCTTGTATGTATTTTTAACAAGGAAAAGTGGTTTGTTGAGTTTCCTAAAAAGATTTTTTACTTCTCGTTCTTTAGAAGATTTTTGGATTGGACGCAAAATGAATGGTGAATCCGGTATTTTTTCTAAAGGTTCTTGATGGAAACTTTCAAGTAGTTCGTTAAGAAGTTGTAAATTTTTTACTACTTTGCCGTGACTAAGATTATTTCTGTAATTTTCTTGATCATGTTTTCTTTGCTCTTTTTTTCGTCTTGCATCTTCTTGTCGTTGTCTTAACTGTTCTCTTCTTTCTTCTTCTTCTAGTCTTTTCCTTTTTTCGTATTCGTTTAATTCTCTTTGACGGCGCTCTACTTCAACTTCTTTATCATGTGTTTGCTTAGAACTAAACAAGCCCATTTTTTTATTATTATTTTGAAGTTACTGCAACCAAATTACAACTGCTACTGGCTGTTCTCATTTTACCACAGTATTTATCATGGCTAACGATAAGGTAATCTATGTTTTATTATAAAAATTCCCTATTAAAATAAAAATCGATCTGCGTAGAATTGTATATAAATTGTTATTACAGGATATCCCTAAAGTAGTTTTTTGTTTTTTTTATGGGTCTAGCACACGTGCTACGATACAAAAACGACTTCCTTTTGTACTGAGTGAGCAAAATGTCACACGTGTTTTTGCGCTTTTCCATTTTCCTGTCGTTCAACTCATGTGGTACCCATCTACCGGTCTTCTGAATCTTTCCCATCTCTCGTAGCCGATTGGAAACAGCTTGTTGACTAACGCCCAATTGCTCAGCGAGTTGTTTTTGTGTTTGCGAATCATCTTCGTCCAACAATGCTTGCAATTCCACATCTTCGTATTTCTTTAGCGGTTTTCCACGTTCCTTGTTTGCAACATCGAAGTCACCACTTTTAAAATGCCGAAACCACCGTTCACACGTATCTTGCGATGGAGCATGTTCACCATAAGCTTCTCGAAGTAATCGGTATGATTCAACAGCAGTTTTCTTCAAATGAAAACAAAAAATTAATGCTGTCCGCGAGTGCTCTTTGTTCGGTATAAATTTCGACATATTGAACACAACAACACAACACTATGCACACACTTTTCAAATTTATAACTTGAGCGCGTCTGACACTTGTTGATGACACAACAAAATGGCGCAGTGTCAAATCTTTATAGCACAAACTGCATTGGTGCACCATCTGTTGTCTTAAAATCCGCATTTCATACTTGTGCACCTGGTAAAAAGACTGCTTGAAAAGCGTTGTACGCAGAGTAACAAGCTGAACCTCATACAGATGTGAAGTATCAGCGCGACGTGTATTTCTAACATGCACCGCTCTGGGAGGAATTAAACGGGCCACATCCTCCGAACACTTTCCATGAAAATACTTGTAGAATAGGCTCAAGTCGCCAACCGTTCTTCGATGTTCCAGCGAATCAAGGTGACCGGTCAGTTCCGGTCTCCAATCAGACGAACAGCCCTTCTCTGAATAGAATCCAACAAATGCTGTGTATGTTTAGGAGCCGATTAGATAAGAGAAAAACCATTCAATCTGTTTAAATTTTTATAAATAAGAGAAGATACAGTCGATTAAATAAGAACATGTCGCCTCTAACTTATAGTCGCTAAGAGAAATGCCTTTTTTATATATTCCTATTGTTGTTCCCCTTCAAACAATAACACATGGGCTGAAAAGTCCCGGGCCTAACACATAGATGGCGCTAGTTTTATTGCAGTCACCTTTTTTTTTCAGTTAATACTAACCTTCAAAAGACAGCTGTTAAAATTTCATGATATTCTATTCATTAGTTTGTGAGTTATTGTGTTAAGAGTGACGCTACTTTTGTTATTTTCAAAACAATGGATCAAAAACAATTTCGTGTTTTAATTTTACACTGCTTCTTGATGGGAAAAAATACCGTTCAAGCGAAGCAATGGCTTGAAAAGTGTTATGGGGACTCCGCTCCATCAGAAACAACAATAAAACGTTGGTTTGCTGACTTCAAACGTGGTCGTAGAGACACCGATGATGCAGAACGCAGTGGACGTCCAAATGAGGCGGAACACCAGAAAACATCAAAAAAATCCATAAAATCGTTTTGAATGATCGAAAAGTGAAGTTGCGTGAGTTAGCTGACATCGTAAAGATATCAAAAGAACGTGTTGGCTTTATATTGCATGAGCATTTGACTATGAGAAAGCTCTGTTCAAAGTGGGTGCCGCGTTTGCTCACTGTTGATCAAAAACAAGAACGTGTTGATGATTCTGAGCAGTGTTTGGCCATGTTTAAACGTAACAAACCGGAATTTTTGCGTCGATATGTGACAATGGATGAAACATGGATCCATCACTTCACTCCGGAATCAAAACGATCGTCATCTGAGTGGACAGCAACTGGTGAACCTCGTCCAAAGCGCCCGAAAGCACAACAATCGGCTGGAAAGGCTATGGCCTCGGTATTTTGGGATGTGCGTGGTGTAATATTCATCGACTATCTTGAGAAAGGAAATACCATCAACAGTGAATATTATATAGCGTTATTGGAGCGTTTGAAGGCCGAAATTGCAAAGAAACGACCGCATATGGCAAAGAAAAAAATTTTGTTTCATCAAAACAACGCACCGTGTCACAAGTCAATCAAAACAATGGCAAAACTACATGAATTGAACTTCGAATTGCTCCCACATCCACCGTATTCGCCAGATTTGGCTCCCAGCGACTACTGGCTGTCCGCAGACCTGAAAAAAATGCTCGCCGGTAAGAAATTTCGCACGAATGAAGAGGTTATCGCTGAAACTGAGGCCTATTTTGAGGCAAAAGATAAATCGTTCTACAAAAGTGGTATTGAAATATTAGAGCGGCGCTGGAATGATTGCGTTGCTCTTGATGGAGATTACGTTGATGAATAAAGCTAATTTTGAACCAAAAAAACCGTGTTTTCTTTGTTAGGCCCGGGACTTTTCAGCCCATGTGTTGCTTAGTAGAAAGCTAACCTTATTTATGGTTAAATATTACATTATCAAAAATGAATGCTGCATATGCATCGCGTTTTGAGCCTGTATTCTAAAAGGTCCGAATATGACTTAGCGACTGCTAAGTATATAAGTCAATATAATCTCCTGAAACTTCAATATTTTTATTCCAACTTTTTTCCAATAACACGGGTATACAAAAAAAATTCTCTGTTTTTTAAGTGAGACACACACGTGTTTTCTTAAGTATTTTTTTATGCTGAATCCAAAAACATCATAAAAATAACCAGTCAAGTGCAAATTGAACTTGCACGATTATTGTTCCGTACGTTGATAGCTTCTGAAATAAAAAATTTTGTTACAGAGGTATAAAATGATCAGTGACTTCACAAAACACACTCCAAATGAGTTTTCAATAAAGTTTGTTTCTGATCTTTACTGAAAACTGATGAGCTTGAATTTTTTTTATATATACGAGATAAATTATTAAAGGTAATGCACTCGTGATAATTTTCGTTCAATCTATACCCCGTGAAGAATATTTCAGAATTTTTTCAAAATATTTGGATCAGTACTTTTCAAGATAGAGGGGGGGGCAGCGATTTTTTTTCGCGATTTTTTCAAAATAACTCGAAGAAAAGTGTGCACATGTAAGACATTATATATAATTTTGACTCGTGTTTTTACAAGCTTTCATTCGACACCAACTTCCGATTTCACCCTTTAAAACTAACCCCTTAAGTCAAAATTTAACTTTCAAAACTACACGGCTTTGATGAGGCCATCAATTTCTATATTAGTACCAAATTTTAACTTTCTACGTCAGATAGTTTCGGAAAAAGCCGGGTGTGACAGACAGACGGACACCGAAGTGAACTCATAAGTGCTCCATACGGAACACTAAAAAGACATCCACCGGGAGGTTTTTTTCAGAAAACACACTTAAAGTTGCCAGAAAAATATAGGGTTTTCCATTAAAAGCGTCCTAACTTTAAAATTGAATAAAACAAACAGTTTTTAAGCAAAATTCATTTTGAAACTTTTATTTAACGGAAAATGTTATGCCATTTAAGATTTACACAAGATAGTTTTCGATGACTCGGGCTAGCATTTCCGGCCTTACGCCGGCTATGGCACGACGAATGTTGGCCTCAAGTTCATCAAGAGTTACTGGTTTGTTGCTGTAAACTTGTGATTTAACGTGACCTTAAAGAAAATAGTCCAAAGGCGTTAATTCGCACGATCTCGGCGGCCAAGCGGTAGAGCCCTTTCGTGAAATTAACGACTCACCAAACTTGGCGCTCAATATAGCCATATTTGGGCCGGAAATATGGGGCGGTGCGCTATGCTATTGGAAATAAAAGTCGTCTGCGTCTATTGCGTCAAATTCTGGGAAGAAATATTCCTGCAGCATCGAGTGATAGCGCTCGTTATTCACGTTAACAGTAGTTCCTTCCTCATTTTTAAAGAAATAAGGTCCGATGATGCCTCAGTGCCATAATCCACACCAAACTGTGATTTTTTGTGGATGCAAACGAATCTAATGAATCACTTGTAGATTGGATTCGCTCCAATAACGGCAAAGTTAATATCTAGTATGATCAATGGATCTTTACAGTTATGAGATCAATGCTACGTCAAGAATATTCATACGATTCAATCGGCTATCAATTCAGTGTCGGCGGTCTGAGTTTTAAATGACAATTTAATTTCAAAAGTCAAAATAGAATTTAAAATTTTTCATCCGGTTTGGTAATTAACGAAAACTACGCTATTAAATATGTATGACGTGTAAAACACCCTAGTTCTTACTTGTGAAGGACATTTACCTCTCTGCATAAATCCAACATCTAATATTGCCTATTTTTATTTTTCAGGTTGCTATTAGATTATTTCGTGAGTAAATTTAGTTTATGAAAAGTTTACAATTGTTATTTGTTAGTTATTTGAAGTTTGTGTAATGTTTGTAATGAAATTACAATACACACTTCACACAGCTTTATCAAATTTCAATACATATGAGGCATTATAAAAACTGTAAAAAGTTGCACCGTAGAACTCATTAAATAAAATTTTAAAATAGGGAACTGAAATATAATACTTTTAAAAACAGAAAGATATTTCATGACGAGGGTATAAAGCAGGGGTGCTCAAACGGTCGATCGCTAGTGCTTTTTGAGTTAATCTCGAGAAAAAAATTCCGATATAGAACTATTCACAGATTTTATTTTAGGTAACTAAAACAAAATGTAATGAATAAACTACTAAAATTTATTCGATCCACAATTAGGCTAGAATAACCCCCTCATCACTTTCTTTTATCGTAATAACCCCCTGCTAGCGGCAAAAGGCGGCTTTATCAAAGGAACGCGCGGTACTTGTCAAAGAAAAGCCGCGTTTTTGATTCCCGCCGATTTTTCTAGAAACTTCAGGCGGCGTGTTTGACGGGAACATACGAGACTTCGTTCGCGCCGATATAAATGTTGGGCCTGCAGGAATAGGAGTCAGTTTGAGTTGTAACTTGAAGGCGATACATCGATACAAAGTTTATTAATAAATAGTCTAAAATGAGTGCGGCGAAGAAAAGTAAAACTTATCATTTTAATAACGATTGGGAGGAAGAATTTTTCTTTTGTATAATAAAGGATAAGTGCATTTGTCTCATTTGCGGTGCGTCAGTTGCAATACCTAAGCGTGGGAACTTAGAGAGGTATCATAAAACGGTTCATAAAAACTACGAAAAGGATTTTCCGTCACAGAGTGAATTAAGAAAACGAAAAGTACGTGATTTGATAACTTGTTTGAAAAAAGAACAAACCATGTTCACAAGACCAGCCAAACAATCAAAAGCTGCAAACGATCGCGTCATTTAAAATATCTCATACATTTGCGAAACACAAGAAACCATTTGATGATGGATTGGTTGCGAAGGAAGCATTTATTGAAGCGGGTGAGACTGTATTTGAAGATTTTAAAAATAAAACGGAGATTATGTCTGCTAATAGAGAACTTCAGTTATTTCGTCCGACTGTCACAAGGCGTGTTGAAGTCATGAGTCAGGACATGGCAGATAAACTAAAACATGACATCATGGAATGTACATACTTTTCTTTACACTTCGACGAATCCACCGATATGACAGACACTGCCCAGCTGTGTGTTTTTATTCGAATGGTATTCAATGACATGTCGGCTAAGGAAGAGTTGTTGACAATGATTCCTCTGAAAGGAAAGACCCGTGGCGAAGATATATATGACGTTTTCTTCAATTTTGTAACAAACTACAAGCTACCAATATATAAAACTAGTGTGCATTACAACCGATGGAGCACCAGCAATGACTGGAAACAAAAACGGTTTTGTGGCATTGTGTCGAGCTAATGATGATTTCCCTTCATTTTTCTCCTTCCATTGCATTATACATCAACAAGTTTTGTGTTCAAAAGTTCTAAACATGGAGGAGATTATGGGCATTGCAATAAAAATTGTGAATTCTATCCGTGCACGTAGCTTGCAACGACGGCTCTTTAAATTGCAGTTGGAAGATAGTGAGTCAGCTGAACACACTGATTTAGTTCTTCACACGGACGTCAGGTGGTTGAGTCGCGGAAAATTCCTAGAAAGGTTTAAAGCAGAGGTGTCAAACTCAATTTTGCAGAGGGCCATATATTAAATTTAGAATGTGTAGGCGGGCCAGATTCAAATAAAAAAAATGTACTGAATTATTATAACATTTTATTTATTTAATTATATAGTATATAATATACGGTTGTTAAAAATTATGATTCTTCATTGCGATCGCGGGCCTTATTGATACGTCCCGGGGGCCGGATGCGGCCCGCGGGCCGTATCTTTGACATCCCTGGTTTAAAGAATTATTGACCGAAGTAACAGCTTTTCTGGACGAAAGAGGTGATGACACTCAGATGCTGAAAAACGGAAAATGGCGGACTGATTTGGCAGTTTTGACAGACATCAAAATGCATTTAAACACCATTAATTTGGAGCTTCAAGGTAAAGGAAAAACTACTATTAAGATGATTAGTGCA
Organism: Pachyrhynchus sulphureomaculatus; assembly: GCA_019049505.1. Taxonomy (NCBI): domain Eukaryota; kingdom Metazoa; phylum Arthropoda; class Insecta; order Coleoptera; family Curculionidae; genus Pachyrhynchus; species Pachyrhynchus sulphureomaculatus. The sequence goes on from CM032446.1 coordinate 17,771,197, forward strand.
ATAAATGCATTCAAAAGTAAATTGCAACTTATGATAGATCAACTGAAAAGAAAGGATCTGAAAAATTTTCCGTCTTTGAAAGCAAGGCTTCCTCAGTTGAATTATGATATTTATGAGGCAGAATTATCAAATATTTTTGGGCCAATTCAAAATACGTTTTTATGATTTCAGTAAATTGGCAAATATCGCAACATTTATGAGTTATCCTTTTTTGTGTAAAAACATTGAGGAATTAGCTACTGAAATAGCAAGTCTGTTTAACATGGACTCATGTTCTGTTGAAAAATGAGTTAGTGCAGATTATATCAGATATACATCTCAAAGCCACAGCATCTGATACAAAATTCTGGTGTTTTATACCTGAAGATAAATTTCCGAATCTAAGGCAAATCGCCCTTCAACTGACGGCAATGTTTGGGTCAACTTACTTGTGCGAGGCTGCATTTTCTGAAATGAAGATAATTAAGTCAAAATATCGCAATCGACTAACTGACGAACATATGTCATCATGCTTGCGATTAGTACTCGGTAATTACGTACCATCTTATAAAAAGTATGCTGAGGACATGCAGTGCCACGCTTCAACATCCAAAGTCACTGTTTAGTTAAGTTTAGACACTAGAACTCGTTTGTTTTGTAAGAACCAATAAACTCGCAATTTTGAATAATTATGAGTTTTTTCATTGACATTTTAGAGCAGACCTACACTTACCCTGACTAAAAAGATGCATATTGTGCGGAAAACTAATATCTATGCCACGATACACCCTACCTAGACGACAATCCTGCATCACACTTACTTGCAGCCTCTCAGAGTCGATTGATCGTAGTCTAACAATATTGAGATAGATCGCCAGCAGTTCAAGTTTGAGCACCCCTGGTATAAAGTATGAGTAGGAGATATAAAGTGCATAATCCAATTTTAATATGATTTATCAAATCAGATTAATAGATTAAGTCTATATTTGTCCTGCAAAATTTACAATGAATGTAATTCCACATCTAAAGTACTTGTTTATCTCCATATCCCTCTTCACCAATGTGTTTGTTATAAAATGTTTTTGCATTTGTCCAAATCAGCTCGATTACATTAAATTGACAGTGATAAGGAGGTAATCTCAACACTTCGTGCCCATAATCTTGAAAAAATTTTATCAATTTGATATTTCTTTGATTTTTTATGAGCTTTTGCAATATCTAACACTTCTGTCTTAAACATCTAGTATGAGGTAAACTATTCTTTTGTAACCACTCGAGAATTTCTTCTTTTTTTCCAGGCTGAAGATGGCTGTTTTTCTTCTTAACTGAATGCTATGAAGCATTATACATTATATTTAAACATGGTTCTTCTAAATTAGGAATCAACTGGTTTCTAACCCATTTCGTAAACATTTCACTTATCATCATGTGACTTTGACTTTGATAGTAAATTGGCATTTTCCACAAAACTCCCACTGTGTCCAGCATGTAAAACAATAAACCTTTTACCATCAAATCCCCAGGATTACGAACACTTTTAATGTTGTCATCCTGCTATGATTTTCTTCGACTGCCTTTTGAAAAAATCCGTGTTTTGTCTATGAAAACAAGCTGACCGGCAATGTGTGCATTTTTGTTTTCCATATACTTTCTAAGAAAAGCTGCCCTCATTGAACAAATTCTTGGTGTCTCCATTAATGCTCGTCTGTTGTCATCTTTCTTAAATTTGAAACCCAAATCCAGAAGTAATGTTCGAAGAGTTCCATAACTGACATTAATTATCTCTTTTTGTCGCAGTTCTTTACGTAAGTTGTTAATAGTAACATGTTTTTTAAAAGTACAATATGATTTACTTTCGATTTTTCTTAAACCGATAGATATTAATAGCTACTTACTTTCTGAATACATATCATGTAATGTATTACGAACATCCATTTTAGAACTTTCATTGAGATCATGGGTCTTAGCTTGTTTCCTAGGTCGTGATTTTCCAGGTGTTGAAAGCAATTCATTTTTATCATTACGAATTTTGATGCTCGCTACAGTTCTCGTACTAATCTGTAAAGCAGCAGCCACTCTCTGGAACTAGAACATTGTAAACACATTAAAAAGATATACTAATGTGATTTATTTACCTTTTGTACATCATTAAGAGATATAAGAGAACCCTTGTTATCCCTTTCCGATGTAAAATACACTATTAATTTCCATGACGACGACGCACATACTGAGCTTTATTCTGCAAAATTTCGAATGTGCTTTCGTCACTGAAGCAGACCTGTCAAAAATAGGAAAAATATATAAACTTCCATGTTTATTTGCTTTATTTAACTGAAAATGATAATAATGTATCAATTATTGATTAAATTGCTGTATCTTACCGATCTCCAGAAGTCCACATCTTTGTCTTGCCATTGTTTGGCCCACTTCAGGCGCTTTGCTTTCATTGCAGCTGTTAACTTGGGCTTCCTGGCGGGGCGACAGGCCTTAAAATCTAATTCTTTCAATTTTCTTCGAACAGTGCGCTCAGAAGCATTTACGCTAGCATCCTGTTTTCCAGGCATTTTGGTGGCTTCATATAAAGGGTATTTAGTCAATATTCCACAAATATTAGAGCTCTGAACAGAACTATTTATTAGTTGGCAAGTATATTCCAAAATTCAATAATGGGATAGAAACGATAGTGACCGTTTGCCGTAAAAATTAAGGAAGTGCCTACTGCATGGTCCATTATACGTTGAATAAAAATTGCTAACTGTTTACGTTTTTTGTGGGAAATTCTGATTAAGTTTTATTTTATCGTAAAGCTTCCGTAACGCGGCTTTATTTATTTAAAAAAAGTTGTTACAAACACCCTCCTTGGATACCACAAATTTCCGACACAAAACGTGGACGGTGCAACAATTTTTATTATGTCGACGTCCAAAGAACCGCGCATTAGACACTTCCAAAAATTAAACATAAAGATCGATTATTTTTATTGCCTATAAACTCGGCGGTACTGGCTTCTAAAACATGAAGCTATACCCCCAAATTCCAGGTTGTTCGCTGTCTTTCTTGCATATGTACAAATAACCGAAACAGATAATAGAGCGAATATCGTAAATAACTTGACAGAAGACCTTCGTTTTTAAGTTTTTAAATATACTTAACATGTTGACAAGAAGAATAATATAGACGGATGTTTACACTATATTCAGACATTTATTATTTATTTGTGAATCATTGATCGGACTTTAATAATGAATCCAGTTAAATCTTCTATAATATATATAAAATGCAACGGCCCCCGGGACGTATCAATAAGGCCCGCGATCGCAATGTGTCACAGAAAGAAGAATCATGTTTTTTAGAGCTTTTAGACTTCACTCGATTCCTCTACGGAAGTTTTAAAATGCGCACACTACATTTATAAGTAATTTCAAGGGCAGCGCGTGCCTTGACAAACGAGAGAGATAGACAGTAACGCCATCTCTTAGCAACAAGCGGAAATACCCTATTATTTTTGTTGAGAACAATAGAGTCTTCCACTCGCTTCGAGTCTAGACTAGAACCTTCCTTATCGATATTATAAAAGGAGTGCGTCGGCGCGACGTGAGTCAGTTGAGTGTGAGTCGAGTAATCGAAGCGATACGGTCGGAGAAGGATTTTAGTTGTACTGCGAAGTAGTGATTATGCATTTGTTTGTGTCGTGCGCGTGCGATATCCATAATTGTTGTGTCGAGTTCCATAATTGTTACGATTTTGGCATAATGTCACAAAAACGTAAAGTTGATAGTGAGTGTAGAGTTTTTCAGTCTAAAGGGGAAATTGCATATTTTTTCATAGAATGGAAAGGTAAACCACTGTGTTTGATTTGCAATCAAACAGTTGCTGTTTGTAAGGAGTTTAACTTGAAGAGACACTATGATACGAATCATAAATCAAAATTCGATTGTTACACTGAAAAAATAAGAATGGACACATTGTCATCTTTAAAATCTAAACTTCAAGGTCAACAATCGATGTTTACTAAAGCTAATACTGAGAGCGAAGATGCCCTGAAATCAAGTTTTTTATTATTGCATTAGAAATCGCGAAGAGATCAAAACCTTTCACTGATGGTGATTTTATTAAAGACTGTATGTTGAAAGTTGCCGATGTTTCATTTCCATTTCAAAAGTCAATAATTCAAAATATTTCGCTGTCAAGAAACACTGTTGTTTCAAGAATAAATGATTTATCTCAAAATTTGGTTCTTCAACTGAAGGAGAAAATTAAGGAATTTACAAACTTTTCACTGGCTGTTGACGAGAGCACTGATACTGTTCAACTTGCTGTTTTTATACGAGGTATTAACAGCAACTTTGAAATAACTGAAGAACTATTAAAGTGCGTTCCATTGACAGGTACTACAACAGCAAATGATATTTATTCTGCAATTGAGCATTTGATAGCAGAATATGAACTCGACTGGAATATACTTAGCAACACAACTACCGATGGCGCTCCTGCCATGGCTGGCAAACATTCAGGCGTTGTAACTAAATTAAAACAGAAAACCTCAGGGAATTTTGTGGGATTTCACTGTATAATTCATCAGGAATCATTGGCATCAAAACATTTAAAAATGGACCATGTCATGCAACCTATAATTAAAATAGTAAATTTTATAAGGAGCAGAGGACTAAATCACCGACAGTTCAGGCAGTTTTTTACAAGATTTGGACGAAAAGTTTTCTGATGTTCCTTACTTCACCGAAGTTCGTTGGCTCAGTCGAGGAGTAGTTTTAGAAAAAATTTTTGCATTACGTGACCCTATTCAAGCTTTCATGTTAGAACAAGGCAACCCAATTGATTATGACAATGACTGGTGGGTTGATTGTGCCTTTTTGGTAGATATGAATAAACACTTGACTGATCTGAATGTAAAGTTACAGGGTAAAAATCTGATTGTCACTCAAATGTATTCATGTATTCAAGCCTTTGAAACAAAGTTGAGGCTGTGGGAAAATCAGGTAAAAAATCAAACTTTGGATCATTTCCCTCATTTAAAATCATTTGGCACAGTGAACCAAAAAAAATTGGATCAATATTCTCAACTTCTGCAAAATTTGATCACGGAATTCAACAATCGTTTTGAAGACTTTCACAAAATGAATGAAATGGAATTCCCAATTTTCAACAATCCATTCAATTTTGAAGCTTCACAGGCACCAGTTCATTTGCAAATGGAGTTGATAGATCTTCAATCGGACAGTATTTTGAAGGAAAAATTTAAAGAGATTAACGCTCTTACATTTTATACACAATATTTCAAGAGTTTGGATAACTACCCGGAATTAAAAAAGCATGCAGCACGCATTCTCTGCATGTTTGGTAGCACCTATTTATGTGAGCAGATGTTTTCCGTCATGAAAATAAATAAGAACAAACATCGCACAAGACTTTCGAATGAACATCTCCAATCAATTCTTAAAATAACTACAACGAATATGATACCTGACATCAATGAGCTTGTCAAAAACAAGAGAAGTTAGGTATCTGGATCCTCGAGCTCAAAATAATTACCCTCTTTTATAACTTTGATATAATTTTTAACAACCGTATATTATATACTATATAATTAAATAAATAAAATGTTATAATAATTCAGTACATTTTTTTTATTTGAATCTGGCCCGCCTACACATTCTAAATTTAATATATGGCCCTCTGCAAAATTGAGTTTGACACCTCTGGCCTAAACCATTAAATATGGAGCAATATCATGTAGCAAAGAATATCTGTAATATATATAAAATGCAACGTCTCTCTGTCTGTCTGTCCGTTAGCGCGCTTATCTCTCGAGAACCACTTATCCGATTTACGTGTTTTTTTTTTAATTCATACTTCTGTTTTCTGGTCAGGTTATCTATAATCTTCTATAATATATATAAAATGCAACTCTCTCTGTCTGTCTGTCCATTAGTGCGCTTAGCACTCAAGAACCACTTATCCGATTTAAGTGTTTTTTTTTTTTAAAATACAAAGGGAATAAACAGAGACAAAATGCTAATATGTAGGAAAAAGATGGCAGTTTAGCAGTAAGGTTGGCAGAAAGACTGAATAGATGGGCGGAATATTTTAAAGAAACATTAAATGGAGATGAAAATGAGGAGTTGAATGAGAAATAGGAAGCAAGATTAACTGAAGGGTAGGAGGGGACAAACAACAAAATATGAGAAATATTCAAAACCCCAAAAAAAGTAAGGCCCCGGGTGGAAGTTGTATAAGAGCAGAAATGATAAAAGCTGGAGGAGTAGATCTGGAAAATGAAATATGCCGGTTGGTGCAGGAAATATTAGGAAACAGAAAAAGATGTCAGTGAGCTGGAGAGAGTCGCTCATTTATCCAATACACAAAAAAGGAAAAAAAAAAACTATATATGCCAATTATAGACCAATAGCCTTACTGGATGTCGTGTACAAGATAGTAGTGGTGACTATTCAAAACAGACTAGAAGAGAAAGCCGAGTCTATTCTGGGAGAGTACCAGTGTGGATTCAGGAAAAATAAATCGGTTACAGACCAGATATTTTCGATTAAGCAAATCCAATATAATAGCTTAGAACAAAATTTGACACTACACTGTGTCTTTGTGGATTTCAGAGAAGCATATGACTCTGTAAATAGAGAAGGACTCTACAAGATAATGGAAGAACTAAAAATTCCAAGTAAATTGATTCGCATGGTGAGAATGACTCTGAATGACAGAAAATAGAGTGTTGGTTGAGGGCAAAGTATCAGACAAGTTTAAGGTGAAGAGAGTATTAAGACAGGGGGAACCAGTGACGACATGTCTATTTAATTTGGTACTAGAGAAGATAATCCGGGAGTCAGAAATAAAAACAAATGGAACGATATACCAACAAACTTGCCAATGCTTGGCCTATGCGGATGATGTAGCAGTGATTGCAAGAGCAATGGAGAACCTCAAAAAAGCCATAAGTAGGATAGAAGAAAGGGGAAGGATGAGAGGACTAAAGATAAATGAGGAAAAAACAAAATACATGGAAATTACAAAGAAGAAGGATAATAAACACAACAAAAGTTTAGATATAATAAACAACTTAGGGAAAAGATATATGTTTGAAAAAGTAAACAAATTTAATTATCTGGGAACAACAGTAACAGAGAATGGACAAGAAAGGACGGAGATACAAGAAAAAATAGCGAAAGGACAGAGATGTTTGGGGACAATGAATCCAATATTGAAATCAAAGAATGTATCAAGAAAAGCAAAAGAAATAATATATACGACAATTGTCAGACCCACGATGACATATGAATGCGAAACGTGGAAACTGAATGCAAGAGGAAAGGAGACGTTGGAGATATGGGAAAGGAAAGCTTTGAGAAGAATCTACGGAGGAAGGAAAGAATAAGGACTGTGGAGTAGAAGAACAAACTACGAATTAAAATGCCTATATATGAAACCCCTTATAAGCCAAATCATAAGAAGCCAGAGATTAAGATGGTTGGGACACGTGGCAAGGATGAAGGAAGAAAGACAGGCAAAGCAAGCCCTAATAAGAGGAGTGGTTAGAAGAAGAGGCAAGGGTAGACCTCGATCTACATGGATTCAGGCAGTAAAGCAAGATCCGGAGATGATGGAAATCCCGTACTAGGAAAAGTGAACAGCAGACAAAAAGAAGTGGAAACAAGTACGCAACCAAGCCACGGGCCTCTAAGGCCCCTCGAGCTATATAATAATATAAACATAACGAATAAGCAGTAACGATAAAGGTGAATCAAGTCCACGCGAGTGGAGCCGCGGGCACGGCTAGTTTAGTACAAAGTATGGATTAAATGGAACTGTATCTATATTACTTACTGTTCCAATGGTGTTTCTTGAGCCAGTTTGCAATTTTGCTGATTAACGAAGCCATTGAGCCAGAAATGGGCATCATCGGAGAAAATGATTTTCTCATGAAATTGGCTGTCGGCTTCCATCATCTCCAGAGCCCAATCGGCGAATTCCCAGCGCAAACGATGGTCCAATCGCAAAATTCGCTTGAGATAGGCCCAACTCTTGAGAACGGCGCGGAATCGACACATTTTTGTTCTCACGAACACTGGCTCGAATGGCGGCGATATTCTCTTCACGTTGAGGCACCTCTTTGCGTAGCGCGAACCGAACGCGAATTTACTTAGTGATTTTGAACAATTTCCAGGCGTTCTTTTAACGTGATACGTGTCAAGATTGAATGGCAAACCTTACTAATCACAACTGACATCAGATGTCAAACATCTGCCAACACATGGCCGCTATTAGCTGTCAAAAGTCGGAAATCCCTAATGGAAAACCCGTTATTAAATTGAAAAAAATACATTTTATTAAATAATGTAAAACTGCATAATCATTACATTTATGAAATAAAATTATTACGGTTATATTAAATTGAAAAATTTATATTACATCTGGTAGAAAATCGCGAAACGTTTATTAAAAAAAGATTAATTTTTGTTAACAATTTTTTTTTCAAAATGACCGAAAAAAACGCATTTGTTGTTATTTGATTAATAAACAAATGTAAAAACACGGTTAAAATGGCTCCAAAATTTTTTTTTGTGACATCGGAAAGCCGGCGTCGTGATCTAAATTTTGAAAAAAAAATGATCCATTTTGGACCAAATGGCATAAAATGGCGGGCAATTCAAATTTTAAATAACAAATTCAATTGTGCCCACTGGATTCAATATTTTTGGACCAAGATTTCAGGATATTTTTGAAATAACAAAAGGCATATTTTTTGAAAATTTCAAGCCGATCGGTTCACTTAGTCGACCTGTACATAAATAAATAAAAAAAAAACAGTTTTTTGTCTGTTTTTTCAATTCTGTAGGTAAAGGCGCGTTCTCACGAGTCAAGTTTTGTTGATCAATTTTAGTTGGTCAACTAAAGTTGAATGCGATTTGAATCACTTTTGATTCATACGTTTCAACTGAAATCGATCAAACCGTTTCAGTATTTACAATGGCTTTGAAGGTAGCGTTGCGTGAAGTGGTGCATACTATAACAGTTATGTTACAAGAAGAACTGCGAATAATTCTATCAAGTAACAATCGTCGAAAGCGTTGTTTTTAGGTGAGACAGTGGATCTTGAGAAGAAACTGATTGGGAGCTTCGGAGACATTGCTAAAGGAACTAGCGTTAGAGGATAGTGAAGGATATAGAAATCATTTGAGAATGTCGGAAGAAAAATTTGAATAATTGCTATTGAAAGTTCAATGCCGCTTAAAGAAAACGTGACACAGTGATGCGACAAGCTATTTCACCAAGACTAAAGCTGCAAGTAATAATAAGATATTTAGCTACAGGAGATTCATTTTCAACGCTTGCTTCCATATACCGTGTACCTAAAAATACTATTTCCAATTTTTTGAAGGAAGTTTGTGCAGCTATATATGAGGCTTTAGAACAGTTTATTAAAGTAAGTACAATTTGTTTTACAAAAGTATTAAATTTAAGATGCTTTACAACTTTTTATTTTTTACCGTAGAATATTATTTATAGCTATGCTAAGTATATCAAATGGCTGCTCCGAATCTTCTTCCCGTTGTTCTTTGTTGTTGTAATCAGTTGAAAACGAGGATGACCAATGTTCTCCATCCATGTTTGTACACGTTGGTGAAGGAGTAGCACTTGATGAATGTGAAAACATGTGTGATGCAGTAGTGTGCTGGGACTGTTTCATTATGAATTCCAATCGTTTTTGTCTTAATACAGTTTGAATTTGTTCCTGGCAGATGATACCGTCGTAAAGAGGCATCTGTTTTAACTGGACAGCAACATGTTTACCAAATATATCAAATTCATTTTCAGTCTCATTTTTATTGTTACTTTGCACTACTTCATCAAGTTTATCAATCGCTGTGGTTATATCGTGAACAATTTTCCGTTTGCGACTCGGAGGAGCACGAAACATATTTGTCGGTTTTGATCGCCTATTGGCAGATTCGGTGTTTTCCACATGTATGATTTCTTCCTGAGTATCGGCATTTATGGTAGTAATAGATGCAGATGCAGGAAATCCTCTATCCTCAGGGGTTTCATGTGTATCTTCGCTCATTTCGCTTTCGGCTCCTTCACCTTGCACTAAATTCTAAAAAATAAAGAAAACTTGTTTTCACAAGGTAGAAAGTAGTATTGTTGTAGAAACTTTTATCATCAGAAATATTTTTTTATGTTAATACGTTGCTAACGTATATGCAATTTCAATGTTTCAATTTTTTGCAATATAGGTTACTTTATTTTGTTATAGGTGCCACAAACTGGAGAAGAGTGGAAGGCAATTCAAAAAGAATACAACCTCCGATGGAATTTTCCCAACTGTTGTGGTGCTATAGACGGAAAGCACATCGTTATTCGAAATGCCTCTCATAGTGGATCAGAGTATTTCAATTACAAAGGTTCATACAGCGTAATTTTGATGGCATTAGTAGATGCAAACTATTGTTTTCGCTATTTTGACGTGGGTACAAATGGACGGGCAAATGAAGCTGCCGTTTTTGGAAAATCTTCTTTGAATGCAGCATTGGAAGATTTCAGTAATAGGTTAAATTTTCCAAAACATGGAGTAATAGTAGCTGATGATGCTTTCCCCTTACGAACAAATATTTTAAAACCATCCGGGAGATGTACTAATTTGTCGACAAAAACAAAAAATCTTCAATTACCCCTTGTCAAGAGCTCGTCGTGTAGTTGAGAATGCATTCGGAATTTTGGTTTCGAGATTCAGAGTTTTTGAACGATTTATAGCCGTTGCAATTACTTCAGTGGACAGCATTGTCGAAGCAGCATTAGCATTACATAACTGGTTAAAAATGAGTTCGAGTGAAGTATATACACCTACTGGCTCCCTTGATACTGAAGATTTTAATACACGCTGCACTATACCAGGTTCTTGGAGAACACAGAATACTCAAATGAATGGTTTAGTTAATTTGCAGGTTAATTTAGGGAGTCGTAACTACACCAAATCAGCATCTACTGTGCGTGATGAATATGCAGAACATTTTTCGGGAGAAGGTGCTGTGCCGTGGCAACTGGATATGATATATGATGATAAATAATTTATAATAACAAGCTAATGTAAAGTTAATTTAAAAAATAAATAGTGTACTTACTAAATTTGATGTCGTGTCTCTTGTGTTGGTTACACCATTTAAAAATGCATCAACTCTTTTGTATCAGAACAGTTTTGGCGCATATATATCCTCCGTGCCGATTCCACTTTTTTTTGATTTTTGGAGAGTGCTTTTTTGTACATCGTTCGGATTGTTTTTATTTTATTTTTGACGTCCGAAATGGTTAATGCAGAAATTTCCAATTCTTTCACCATCGATTTTAAAGTATTTTCACGCGCATCTCTATTTTTATACGTATCTAAACGATGATTCCAGAGACAATCATGCTTATTATACAGGTCTAAAAATTTTAACATTTCTCTTTCTGACCACTTAACACTCATTTTGTTCAATATATTACGACGTTAGCACGACGGAAAAACACCAGCTCTCAATTCGAGGTAAAGCAAACTGATCGGCCTGGGCGATCCAGAGGTGCAGACGTTTCAATCCGTGATTCAACTCAAACGTGACTCATCACGTTTTTCTTGATCCACTAAAAAGTTGATCAACTTTATTGAAACAAAGGTTCTCACTAGGTTTTTTATTCAACTTTAGTTGACCAACTAAATTGATCAACTAAACTTGACTCGTAAGAACGCGCCTTTATGTAAGTACTTGAACGACTTAAAAATTTCATTATGAAGAGTTTGTTTTTTTTTGTCTCAATATGACTTATCGAGGTTCTAAACGCAGTATCTAAACTATGCCTATCTCATCATTATTTTTTACTGCGCTACTCAGCTATGACGTTTGTAAGCACTTGTGCAAAAGCACGAATAAATAATTCGATTTGATTTAAAAAAATAGTGAGTGTACAGACATAGCTTCTATTTCTAGTAGAATTATGTTACTTCTACAATTCATTCATAATTTTAATCTAAAGTAGTTAATGTTATAATAATATTGCTTTCAAAATCAAATACTGATATTCGTCTATTTTTTTCCAGCTACAAGTCAATCTACAGGCCAATCAGCCTCAACAGCAATTGATGAACGACAGTAACGGTACTACACCCTCGCCTCTCGAAGATGACATCGATGCCGCCCTAAATAACCTCCAAACTACCTTGGAAGGTTCTAGTATCAGCACACATTCTAATGATATTACTTCGGTGCCGGAGTTGAAGGATCAGTTGAGGTTCTTAAAGTAAGTACATAAGACTGGTTTATTTAAATTGCGATGACGCGTTTCGCTGTCGATGCAGCTTCTTCAGATCTACATTTTACACTGTCAAGTTAGGTTTAATGTTCACAATTTTATATAATTTCTTAATTATAATATTACACCTAATTAAATTATATTGATAGTATTGGGAAACCCACACAGATTTGGAGTTATGAGAATAAATTCAATAATGGTGAATTGCTTAAATCTACCTGGTCGTTGAGTAAAGTACCTGTAGTCCTTATCGATTTATTTGCATTGTCTCTAAAAGGTTTAGTTTTTAAACCTTTTTGTTGGGTGTGTAAAATTTTGAAATTCTTGTAAAATGTGTGATTTTCTGTTAAAAGATGATTAGCATATGTTGAATTGGATTTTCTATGGATGAAACTTTTTTCGTGTCCTTCTTTGTTTAAATGTACGTCCAGTTTGTCCTATGTATGTTTTAGGACATGAACCACATGTTAATTGATAAACCCCTGATTTATTGTCTTTATTGATTTGTGGTTTGTAGTTTTTAAGATATTTCCCTATAGTATTGTTAGTCTTGTAAGCTATGTTGATATTTTTTTTGATTTAAAAATTTCCCCAGTTTTTCCGTTGGTTTGCCGAAATAGGTTAAGCATTTAAATGTGGTATTTCTGTCCTTAAAACGTGGGTATATTTCTGAGATTGCCTTGTTTCTAAGTTTGTTCCTAACGATATTATTGATTAAAGTAACCGAATAACCGTTGTTAACGGTTTCTTGTTTTATGTAGTTTAATTCTTTACTAAAATTTTCTTCTGATAAGGGGATATTAGTTAGTCTATGTATAAAACTATGATAAGCGGCAAGTTTTTATGATGGTTAGGGTGATGAGAACTATTGTGAATTGTGGTATCTGTATGACAAGGTTTGTGATATATTGCAAATTCATGTTTTTTCCTGGCTTTACTGATTGTTAAGTCTAGGAAATTGATTTTCCCTTCGACTCTTCTTCCATTGTAAAACTGATATTTCTATGTAAAGAATTAATATACTGTAAAAAGTGAGTTAATTGTCTGTCCGTACCTGTAAAGCATACAATTATATCGTCTACGTATCGATACCAGTATAGGCAATTACTACTATTGTTGTTATGGTTGTTAAATATCATTGTTTCAATACGGTCCATGAAAATTTCGGCAAGTAATGGACTTAATGGACTCCCCATAATTAACCCTTCCTTACTATTGTAGAATGTATTGTTAAATGAAAAATAATTTTCTTAGGCAAGTTCTTAATAAATTAATTATGTCCATTTTTATAACTTCATTTACTTTGTTTTTTGTTAATGGACACAGAATAAAACTTCTTGCTAATTTTGACATACGATATACTTAGACTAACGTGTTTCTATCTTTTGTATTCCATCTAAAAAATACGATTTCTCCAACCCTTCAAAATAGACGTTTATTTCAGCAAGCACCTCATTGTTTGAGCCAAATTTTTTTCCGCCGGGCCATTTTTTTCATATTCGGAACTAAGAAATAATCGCTGGCGCACACAAAAAAATTATCCCGAAAAGTTGGCCAAAATATGAACGTATTATTCGATTTCGACAAAACTCGGTATATCGGGCTTTTCGATACCGTTGCTCACGAATATGAAGCCAAATTTGGAAAAAATAAAATGGCGATTACAAAAAGGCGAACTATTTTTGAAAAAACGTTAGTTATTTTTATGAAACTTTGTATGCATGGGTTTTTTGGGGTCGCTGATTACGAATATGAAGTTCAAATTTCGAAAAAACTAAATGGCGGCTCCAACATGGCGAACTATTTTTGGTAAAACGTGAGTTATTTTTGTGAAACTCTGTATACATGGGCTTTTGGAGTCGCTGATTACGAATATGAAGTTCAAATTTCAAAAAAAACAAATGGCGGCTTCAAAATGGCGAACTATTTTTGGAAAAACGTGAGTTATTTTTATGAAAGTCTGTATACATGAGTTTTTGGGGTCGCTGATTACGAATATGAAGTTCAAATTTCAAAAAACAAAAAGCGGCTCAAAATAGCGAACTGTTTTTGGAAAAAAAAAAAAACGTGATTTATTTTTATAAAACTTCTGTAAAATTGTACGTATCGGTTTTGAAGGGTGCTGATCACGAATAAAAAACAAGTAAAATATATCGAGTCTTTTTTATTACAAAATTATGGAAAATGATTATTTCTATATACAATTTTATTTTAATTTACAATTCTTACTATCAATTTCATGTTCTTCATCGGAGGAATTACCTTACTTAATTCAGCTACAGATGGTGAACTAACAACTCACCACACGCGGTGGGGACAAAGATTTCAGTTTTTTTGGTGATGGTTTTCTTAAACTGGAGATCAACGGATCAAAGGATACTAATAATCTGTGGAAAACATCTTCTAAATTTGCGGTTTACTCACCAGACTTGGCTCCTTCCGATTACCACTTGTTTGCATCGATGGGTCAGGCACTTGCTGAGCAGCGCTTTGGTTCGTACGAAGATGTGAAAAAATGGCTCGATGAATGGTTCGCAGCAAAAGGGGAAGATTTTTACCGGCGTGGTATTCACAAATTGCCCGAAAGATGGGAAAAATGTATAACAAGCGATAGAGCATACTTTGAATAAAGCACTTTTTATCTTTCTTCCGAATTTAACATGTTTTTTTAGAAAAAAAATCCGCATTTCATACTTGTACAGCTGGTATAATAAAAATTTACTAATTTTCATTTTACGACTTTTTTCAGACCGAAACGGCTTTTTCACCCTCAAAGCCTACAAAAAATACTGGTTTACCTGTCGAGATCTTCACCTCTACATGTACAAGAGCCGGGAGGACATGGTGCACAACATCAACTGCGTGATGAACATCCACCTCAAAGGGTGCGAGGTCACGCCTGACGTCAATATTAGTCAGAATAAGTATGTTATTAAGTTGGAGGTGCCCAGTGCCGACGGTATGACCGAGATGTATATAAGGTGTGATGACGTAAGTATTAGTATTGTGTAAAAACCCGTCAAATTTCTTTTACTGACCATGTCTCTTGCCTGAAACAATACACACACGCAGAGCAGTTTGACACGGTCTAATTCCAAGTACCACAATTTCTTATCAAAAACGTTCGTTTGTGTTTATGATGATTAAGGAAACCCAAATATGCAAGTGAAAAACTTTAAAATATGCGCATAAATATGCAAATCATTTTCTCAAAATATGCACATACATGTTGTAAATATGCAGTAAAAAAAACGAAATAGACTTGAAAAATGTAAATTTATTGTTTCACATTACATGATACGAGTGCTATACAAATGTAGCAATAAAAAACCCATTTTAAATTTTCAACATACAGGACGAATGAACTAAATCTAAATACAATATTATACAAAGTAAAAAATAAATATAAATAATAATGTATTTTATTACTTTACTTAAAGATGAACATATAATAATAATAATATAGGTACATATTATAAAAATTTATATACGTAGTAAACAGCATAATAAAACATACATTTTAAATTTGATACATACAGGGCGATGCAACTAAGTAAGCGGAAATATGCAAATATTGCAAAAGACAGGGTCGCCGTTAGTTATAAAAACAATAAACTACTAAATGTTTCTCAAAATTCTCCATTAAAAAGTTTTGTCTTCTATCGTTGTATAAAAATTTATAAATTGAGAAACTCCTTTCCACATCGACTGATGTAATTGGGGCGTTTTTAAAATTATTTAATAGCATAGGATCTAAATCAATGGAATCAGTAAAATCCCCCTTTAAAACATTAGCTACTTGGCTGACAAATTGAAACCCCCGTATTGTTGTTTCACCTGGGATATTAAATTTGCAATACTTCTGGAGGAAGGAAGTAAAGTTTTGATTACGTAGCTTCGATAACGGAATGTTTGATGTCATCATTGCACGGCTTAGATCTCGGTTAAAGATGTCTTGTTCATTTAGCTCTTTATTTTTGTACGTTGGTTGGAAACATTGCTTTAATGTGTGTTATGGCCTATCGCCAGGTTTCGTCTTACTCAATTTGGCAATATGGCAAGCAGTTTTCACGTGTTGCTCTATTTAAAATTTTTATCGCACGGTATCTGCAATAAAAAAAAAGAAAATTTAATTAAAATCCCAAGGAAAAAATTCGTTAAATAGAAATTTCGTTAAATAGAAAACTAGGTGCTTAGGGCAGGCAAAAATTAAAATTCTGCTTTGTACCTTTTTTATTAGATTACCTAGAAATACATACGTTTACGTATGTATTTCCATTTCATGGTTTCGTTAAATAGAAATTTTGTTCGTTAAATGGAACAAAAATAACTTAAATAACATTGAAAATAGCATCAATGGCAAAATCCTGACAAAAATTTCGTTATGTTTAAATATTAAACGAAAATGAAATACCCATTCAAAAATTATACTTACAATTTTAACACATGCAGAACAGTAGATTTTTCCCATATCTATTCTTAGTTCTTTGTATGGTTTAATCCACACTGACACACTATTGGCTTTGGGCATTTCACTGTAGTAAAACGACGACTCACAAGATAAAAAGCACAAATCGACGTAACCACTTTAAAAGCACAACCAAAAATGAAATCTAATAAATCAATAATACAAGTATGTTCTGATGGCCGTCTGGGGTTTACTGACTGGTTTTTACTGACCATAAAATAATAAAATTTATTTGGGGAAAACCACCGGCGCACAGTGGGGAAAAACGAAGAATCGTGTTTCAAAATTGTCTAGAGCCTTCAATTTTGGTTCGATTTGGACGATTTTTTTTAAAATTGAAGCTTATTAAATTCCGAACAAAGTTGTCGAAGCCGATTTTTCAATTAAACTTTTGTTTCAAAATGGCGGACGTTGGTTTCTGATTATATAGCGACTGAGACACAGAAAACGCTTACAGTTTCAAACCAAGTTGTGCCACTGTTTAGCAATAGCAGCCACTTTTTTGCTACAACAGTAAACAGTGTGGCTAGTACAGCAAAATATTTAGCTGTCCCTATTTTAACAAAACGTTTTAGCTGTTGTAGCCATTTTCTAGCTGTGTGAGCTGTCCTTTTCTGCGTGTATCGCTGTTTTTTGTATCTGCTAGAAAATTGTCGACGATACTTAAAATTTACAGCAGCAATATTCTAGCAATAACTGCATGAAAATTTAAATCCCGCAACTAAACTTGAATAACTTGAATGATCTGACTGACACAGTCTAAATGCCACAGAGAAACTTTCTTGCTCGATTCAATTTTGGCATCCGCCATACTTGATTTGCCACTTTAAGTCAATTGTTGAAACATATTTATAATTAACAACCTTAAAGAAATTATTTATGCAAATGTTATGGATATGAAGTAATAATGGTACGTTTATTCATATTTATAATACTTTTATTGTTCATGGCAGCCATTTTGGGTTCATTATTATTAATCTTGTAACTGTGATATTAGATATATTATCTGCGACATAAAAAAAACATACATACACGCATTTTAGCACAACTTGGTTTGAAACTGTAAGCGTTTTCTGTGTCTCAGTCGCTATATAATCAGAAACCGCCATTTTGAAGACGTCCGCCATTTTGAAACAAAAGTTTAATTGCAAAATCGGCTCCGACAACTTTGTTTGGAATTTAATAAGCTTCAATTAAAAAAAAAATCGTCCAAATCGAACCGAATTTGAAGGCTCTAGACAATTTTGAAACACGATTTTTCGTTTTTCCCCACTGTGCGGCGCGGCGGCGGTGGCCTAAACATTGACCCTTATTCCGAAAAATGAATGAAAACGCCTGCCAAAGACCTACATTATTATAAATTCCTTCAAATATGCATATATATGCTATTTTTAAAGCATTTATGAAAATATTTAGAAAAATGCATATAATATGCAAAATATGCAATATATGCGCTTTGCATATTTAGGTGTCCTTAATGATGATACTGCACTAACCAAACAACCAAGAGGTACCATTGGGAAACTGCGGCAAAACATAAAGTAACTAGAACCCTAAGTCATGAATTGGAAGATCTAATTAAACCCAAACGAAATTAGGGCTATTTATTTCAGCAAGGCTATATAAAGACCACGTTTACATGCCGAATATCTGTATTTTTTTAGGAAACACAGTACTCCAGATGGATGGCATGCTGTCGACTGGCGGCCAAGGGACGCTCCCTGGCAGACAGTTCATATGAAACAGAAAAACAAACGATTTTGGACTTCCTGAACCTTCAGAGGCGAGCAGAGGAACCGGTGCTGAACCCGAGCAGTTTGGACATACAACTTGAAGATTATATCGCGCCGAAATACTTGAAGAAATTAAGAGGCAAGGTATGAAATCCTATTATATCCAAATATATTTTTTAGATTATTTTTATCGCTGCTAAAACATAGACCATAGGCATGATATTATTTTCAAATCCTTTCAGTCGATCCAAATACTACTCAATATTTCCATGAGTTTATGGTGTTGTACTCGGTCAAAAGCCTTGCTGAAGTTGACGAAGCAGGCATATACATCACAGTTTACGTCTTTGCATCTTTAGAACAACACCTAATACTGAAAAGTGTACAGGTATTTGGTTCCCACTGCATTACGGAGTTTTAGACATATAATCTGTACAGCCTTTTGTGAATAATTTTTAGAAATAACTTTAGTAAGTGTCTCGTGAGACTAACAGTTCTATGGTCTCCGCATCTCTTTGTACTTGATCTTTTGGGTATAATGGTAAATTCGGATAAAAGCCATTCCTTGGGTATTTCGACGGTTTGCTAAACATGATTGGATATCCTTGTTATCTGTTCAATCGGTCGACAAGTTTTAGAAACTCGGATCTTTTTCCTTTTCATTTGCCTTATCGCTGATTGTACTTCTTCAACAGTGATGGAGGGCCCTGGTTCATTCATTGCCCCTGATAGCTCGGAGCTTGCGACATGGAATGGTTTTAATGAAATTTTTCCTTGTTTGTCTATGATGATATTTTCTTGATTATCGATCAGTTAGCATGTTATAATGTGCTTAAAAATATCGCTTCCTTAACGTTTTTGTGAATATTGAAACTATCATATTTTTTTGTAGAACTTCAATTTCCTGGCAGTCTTCTTGTAATTTCTTTTCTTTGGCCTCTTTGATTTTTCTGTCTTACCTTAATTGTGTAGGAATGGTGGTGGCCAATTCTACGTATTGTAGGCTCTCTTTCACCCACAATCGACTCAAATTTCTTCTTTCAAGTGGCACTTCCCAGCAGGCGGACTGGAACCTTTGTTGGACGTTGGACTGTTCTAAATATTTGATTCGAGTATCCGAAAAACCGAATTATTTTAGACACAATTTACTTGTCAGTTTGACACTCGGGCGCCAACAAGGACCTCCGACGGAAGCATAGTCTGGCGGGAGATTTCAATTGAAATTCGGCCTTGACCTTTACAAAAGAGTATCGTACCCCATTTGCACATATTGGGAAGTAATAAGAAGACTAACCAAATTAACATTATAAAAAAAAAGGCAGTGGTGTTTAGATGAATATCTTTAATTGTCATGTAACAAATACCAGGTGTACAACTATGAAATGCGAATTTCACACAACAGATGGTGCACCAATGCAGTTTGTGCTATAAAGATTTGACACTACGCCATTTTGTTGTGTCGTCAACAAGTGTCAGACGCGCATGAGTGATAAATTGGAAAAGTGTGTGCATAGTGTTGTGTTCAATATGTCGAAATTTATACCGAACAAAGAGCATTCGCGGGCAGCATTAACTTTTTGTTTTCATTTGAAGAAAAATGCTGTTGAATCATACCGATTATTTCGAGAAGCCTATGGTGAACATGCTCCATCGCGTTAGTCAACAAGCTGTTTCCAATCGGCTACGAGAGATGGGAAAGATTCAGAAGACCGGTAGATGGGTATCACATGGGTTGAACGACAGGCAAATGGAAAAGCGCAAAAACACGTGTGACATTTTGCTCGCTCGGTACAAAAGGAAGTCGTTTTTGCATCGTATAGTTACAGGGGATGAAAAGTGGATTTATCATGAGAATCCCCAGCGCAAAAAATCATGGGTAGACCCAGGCGCACTATCCACATTGACCGCAAAACCGAATCGCTTTGGCAGAAAGATGATGCTCTGTGTTTGGTGGAACCAGAGGGCGTGGTCTATTATGAGCTGTTAAAACCTGGGGAAACTGTTAATACTAAACGTTACTACAACAATTGACCGATTTGAACCGTTCGCTTCTTGAAAAAAGGCCAGAATACCGAAAGAGACAACACAGAGTCATTTTTCTTCATGACAATGCTCCATCACATACGGCAAAACCAGTTTGCGACACGTTAGAAGCACTCAGCTGGGAAGTTATACCCCATGCGGCTTACTCACTAGACTTAGTTCCTTCCAATTACCACTTGTTTGCATCGATAGGTCACGCACTTGCTGAGCAGCGATTTGGTTCGTACGAAGATGTGAAAAAAATGGCTCGATGAATGGTTCGCAGCAAAAGGGGAAGATTTTTGCTGGCGTGCTGTTCACAAATTGCCCGAAAGATGGGAAAATGTATAACAAGCGATGGAGCAGACTTTGAATAAAGCACTTTGTATCATTCTTCCGAATTTAACATGTTTTTTTAGAAAAAAAAATCCGCATTTCATACTTGTACACCTTGTAAAACTGAGCAAGACCACAACGTAATCCAAAATAAAACACAGTCAACACAAGCATTTCTTTAACGGTCAAATTATAAATGCTTGGAGCCAAAAATCAACGCCGAGTCTGGCAGCTACTGCCAAAACAAATCTAGGGAGAAAGTAGATTCGTACGTTACTGCGCAAAAGCTGTTGTACTACACATAATATACCAGGGTCATTTTTGATGAAGGCCCCTTAGCTACAGTAATACATTGATATCGATAGGTAAGCTTGAAACGCATTGAGCCTATGATCATACATCATGGTCTCAGTGCTGTCGTAATGCTTCCATATATTTGTACCATTGTATGTTCCACCATATTTCAAAACCACTCAATTATCATTTGTTTTTCTCTTTGGTTTGAATTGACGACTTATTTATTAACCTTTTTTTCTATTCAAGCTCACTCAGAGGATTCTAGAGGCTCACACAAATGTTAAAGACCTAATGTTGATCGATGCCAAAATGAATTACATTAAGGCATGGCAACTGCTACCTGATTTTGGCATAACTTTGTTTGTTGTTAAGTTTATGGATTGTAAAAAAGAAGAATTATTGGGTAAGTTCTACACTAGCTACAGTGATTAAAGTCAGGTACTCTAGTATCAGAAATTTCGTGGTACTATTATTTAACAGTAAGATAAATATATTTTGATAGGGCACTGCTACAGGTTACAGAGATTACATTGGTCAACACAAGTCTTGTTTCCTTTATTTTTTTTTCTGTTATTGGGTATTTCTATGGCCCTGACTATGAAAAAAATACTGAGAAATTGCTAACAGCTTTACCTTTTGAAAAATACAGTTTTATTATTTTGCCAAAAAAAATACAAAAAAATAATGCATTATGTTAACAAAATTTCTATTGAACACTAGCAAATGATCTTTTATAAGATTTCCTTGAATGAACGACTTTAGGTAGATCTCATTGCAAACTCCAGCAGTAGTCTGCCATCATATGTGAGTCCCACCGCCCCTGATAACGCTCTTCCATTGTCCAAAGATCCTGATGAAATCTTTCATCCTGCTCCTCACTAAAATCACCCAGATTTTGTGGAAATCGGTCTAAATGCGAGTGCAGGAAGTGGATTTTTATGCTCATGTTGCACCCTAGCTCTTGCAAGTTCGATAGAATGTACTCAACAAGCTCGACATGGTCGTCAGATTTCGTTTTGCCTAGGAAGTACTCATAACCAAAACAAATGAATTCCAAGCTTTGGATTCGACTTCAGTCATTGATTTGACAAAATTAGGATCTTTCACGAGTTGCCTAATCTGTGGCCCATCAAAAATACCAGCTTTCAATTTTTCTGAACTCAATCCTGGAAACTTGCGTGAAAGAAAATTAAAACATTCGCCACTTTTGTCAAGCGCCTTCACAAACGGTTTCATTATGCCGAGTTTAATATGAAGTGGTGGAAGTATGATGCGGTCTCGGCTAACTAAAGGCACGTTTATAACATTTTTTTGTACCAACTTTTAGCTCTTCCCGCACTGGCCAAACTTTTTGTGACCAATGGTGTTGTTTGTCACGACTATCCCAGAGACACATGAAACAAGGGAAATTTGTGTACCCCTCTTATTGACCTAAAAGAAAGTTAACCATTTTCAGATCAACACAAATGACCCATTTGTGGTCTTGATACTTAATTTTTTCCATAACCTTAGAAACAATTACGGATTCTTCTTTTAAAGTCGTCGAATGTGCAATAGGTATAGATCCGTACTTGTTACCGTTATGAAGCAAAACACACTTTAAACTTCTTTTGCTGCTGTCTATGAAAAGACGCCAATCACTAGGTTGGTACTGTTTTAATCCCATCTGCTAAAAAATACCACCAACATCGTTACAAAAAACTAAATCCTTTTGAGAAAAATACGGTAACAGATTTTTTTCTCGGGTACGATAAAATGTAATGTAAGGAGTAAGCAAATTTTTTTCTTGTAAACGAGATGCTAAAATTTCAGAAGCTTCTTTTGGTAAGTTCAGATCTCTTACTAAGTCATTTAGTTCTTTCTGATTAAATGGTTGAGGTTCTAAAAGGCTACATTTGTAGTCTGAATCAGAGTCTTCACTTGATGTATTTCGTTCGGGTTCACAGAGATTTGGATCATCAGAAGATTTAGATGTGCTGGGTTGTACCTCTTGTGATTTTAATTGAGGTCGATGAGCAGAAGATAAGTTAGGATATGACCACTTACTTCGATTTCCAGGGTTAATTCCGTTTATTTTCACAACGCAGAAGTAGCAATCGTCATGATGGTTTCGAGGTTCTCGCCAAATCATGGGTGTTACGAACATTATTGCATCTCTTTTTCCACTGGACCATAACCGTAGACATACCACACATTTCTGGCATACAATATGAGGAACCTATGGCTTGTCCTGATTACACAATTTTATTTTAAAGTATTGATGATACGCAGTTTTTACAAAGTCCGATATAGGTTTTCGATATTTTGCAAAACAATATAGCAAAAACAATCGGGATTAAGCACACAACATCTTCTTGACGAAGCCATATCTAAAACAACAACAAAATATATTTTAGTGTCCAATAAAAAACGAAAATCTAAGTAAAAATAGTAAATGGGGTAGTTAGCTATAACTCAAAAACAGAAGCTGTTAGAGAAAAATTGTTGCCATATTTAAAAAATACGCGTCAATTTGGGATAGAAACAAAAAAAAAATCACAGGAAACAAGCAATTTTCTTTTTTTTGTTGACCAGTGTTATCGGTGTACGACATGGGGTGAAAACTCTCGAGACTATTGAAGAAAAAAGAATATTTTTGCAAAAATTCGATTTTATTCTTGGACGTACTTTTCTTCAAGAGTGATACACTTGGGAGCCAGATTTGGTGAATACGGCGTATAAAGAAGCAACTGATAACCCAACTGGTCCAATTTCACCATCGATTTGTCGTTGCTAGGTGGTCCATTATCTTGGTGAAACAACACTTTTTTATTGACTAAATGCGTCCTTTTTTTCTTGATTTCATTATTCAAATGATCCAACAAACCAACGTAATAGTCTCGGGTGATTGTTCGCCTCTTCTCAAGATAGTTGATCAGTATTAGTCCACGAGCATCCCAAAAAACACTTGCCAAAACCTTTTTGCGTTTTTGGACGCTCGTGGCTTTCATGCCGTTCCATCCACTCTGCGGACTGCCTGTTGGACTTGCCTGTAGGGATAGATCCGTGTTTCGTCCATTGTTACGAATCGACGCAAAAACTCCGCCGAAACAGTACCAAACAGCGTTCTGAATCTTCCGCACGTTGGTGTTTTTGGTCAATCGTGAAAGCGCGCGGCAACCATCGAGCATATAGCTTTTTCATATGGAAATATTCATGCAAAATATATCTCACACGTTCTGTTGATATTTTCACAATGTCGGCTATCTCCCTTATTTTCACTTTGCGGTCATTCAGGACAGTATGGGGGATTTTCTTGTGTTTTTTGGAGTGACCGCCTCATTTGGACGTCCGATATGTGGTGCATCTTCCGTGCTTGTACGATCGCATTTCAGTTCACTAAACCATCGACATATAGTTGCTTTCAACGGAGTAAATATGCCATAACACTTCTCAAGCCGTTCTTGGGTTCTGCCTGCATTTTTTTTGCCATCAAAAAGCCATCTTTAATCAACACACGTAATTCTTTTTGTTCCATCGTTTTGCAAAAATCAAAAATACCGTCACATGACAAAACGTCATGAAAATTTAATACGAATCTTTTGAGAGTTGACATTCGCTAACAATCATATGGATTTTTTTGTTTTGGTCGCGATCTCTCGGAAAATCTCCATGTAGTAGAAATTATTTAGTAGAAATTTTAAGTGAATCATTGCGTCATTTGCTTCATTCAACTTGCCGCCCCTGGAATATCGTAGTTAAAGCTATATAGCTGCTTTTATATATATATATATATATATATATATATATATATATATATATATATATATATATATACACGAGGCTGGTTCGAAAAGTCTGTGCAAAAATAAAAACTACTTATGTGTTTGGGGTAAACTTTTTTTATTTTTCGACATAGTCTCCTTTTAGGCTTATACACTTCGTCTAACGATGTTCTAGTTTGTTTATCCCTTCTGAATAATAGGATTTGTCCAAGTCTGCAAAATATCCATTAGTGTCTGCAATCACCTCCTCGTTTGAATAAAATCTTTGTCCCGCCAGCCATTTCTTCAAATTGGGGAACAAATAGTAGTCCGAAGGAGCCAAGTCTGGAGAATAGGAGGGATGTGAAACGAGTTGGAATCCTATTTCCATTAATTTTGCGACCACTACTGCTGAGGTGTGTGCTGGTGCGTTGTCGTGATGGAAAAGGACTTTCTTGTGGGCCAATCGCGGGCGTTTTTCTTGCAGCTCGGTTTTCAAACGGTCCAATAACGATGAATAATATTCACCTGTAATAGGTTTACCCTTTTCCAGATAGTCGATGAGGATTATCCCTTGCGAATCCCAAAAGACAGTCGCCATAACCTTTCCGGCCGAAGGAACGGTCTTCGCCTTTTTTGGTGCAGATTCCCCCTTGGTAACTCATTGTTTAGATTGTTGTTTGGTCTCATGAGTATAGTAATGTATCCATGTTTTATCCACAGTGACGAAACGACGCTTAAAGTCCTCCGGATTCTTCTGGAACAGCTGCAAACCATCCTTGCAACACTTCACACGATTCCGTTTCTGGTCAAGCGTGAGCAATCGCGGCACCCATCTTGCGGATAGCTTTCTCATGTCCAAATGTTTATGCAAAATATTATGTACCCGTTCAGTCGAGATGCCCACAGCACTAGCAATCTCACGCACTTTAACTCTTCTGTCATCCATCACCATATCATGGATTTGATCAATGATTTCTGGAGTCGTAACCTCCACAGGCCGTCCAGAACGTTCAGCGTCACTTGTGCCCATATGGCCAGTCCGAAAATTTTGAAACCACTTATAAACTGTTCTAATCGAAGGTGCAGAGTCACCATAATGTTTATCAAGCTTCTCTTTAGTCTCCTGAGGCGTGTTGCCTTTCATAAAGTAATGTTTAATCACCACACGAAATTCTTTTTCGTCCGTTTCTTGAAAATCACTCGACTTCCTTGATTCACACGAATGCCAAACACAAAGAAATAGACCAATAAGGCTGAAACTTGTTCTGAACGTTCATTCAAGAGATGCTACTAACTAAACAGGACCTCGATACGCGCCGGTGGTGCCATCTCTCGGACTTTGCACGGACTTTTCAAACCAGCCTCGTATATATATATATATATATATATATATATATATATATATATATATATATATATATATATGTATATAATATATATATATATATATATATATATATATATATATATATATATATATATATAGTAATGGTTTTTCGGGTATCCCGTGTTAGCTTGAAGTCCCTTGATGGACGGTTTCGCTGACGTTTCGATGGAATCTCATCCATCTTTTTCAAAGCGTTGATCACTGGTCGGTGTCTTGGCGTTCAACGCCCGTGAGAACATTCGTCAAAACATATATATATATATAT
Source organism: Pachyrhynchus sulphureomaculatus (assembly GCA_019049505.1). Taxonomy (NCBI): domain Eukaryota; kingdom Metazoa; phylum Arthropoda; class Insecta; order Coleoptera; family Curculionidae; genus Pachyrhynchus; species Pachyrhynchus sulphureomaculatus. The sequence continues at coordinate 17,797,742 of CM032446.1, forward strand.
ATATATATATATATATATATATATATATATATATATATATATATACAGTAATACCCCGCTTAGCGCGACCCCGTTACGCGCGGTTTCACTATAACGCGAATTTCAAATTTCGCGCTCATATAGTCATTAACTTCTCTATGGTCGCGGGGGGATCCCGCTTTCTCTGAATATTCTCTTTGAAGAATTGGGAATTCCCTGTCCTTCGACTTTGTTCTATGGGGATTTCCTCGTTCGTTTCGTGTGTTCATTTGTTCCGTAATGTTAGTTCGGTCGGCTGGCAGTTTTGTTTTAATATTTATTGGAGATACATACATACATAATTTAACCCTACGTTAAAAATGCCGCCTGTAAAGAAAAAAGAGCGTAAAAGCGTCACTTTGGAATTGAAGATGAAAGTGTTAAGAAGAATGGAAAATGGAGGCAAAGCAACAATTGTTGGGAGAGATTTTGGACTCTCAGAATCGACTGTGAGAACGATTTATAAAAATCGGGAAAAAATTAAAATCTCCAGCGAAGGTTCAACACCTATAAGTGCAACAAAACTTTCTCGTTCGAGATCATCTATCTTAGAAAGAATGGAGAAATTACTGTCAGTCTGGATCGAAGATTTGAATAAGAAGAACACACCACTAAGTCAAGATCTCATATGCACAAAAGCAAAATCTTTGTATGAGATGCTGAAAACAAAAGAAGGAGAAGGGAGTGCCACTCCGACTTTTGCTGCCAGCAGAGGCTGGTTCCATCGGTTCAAGCAGCGTTCTAATCTTCACAATATCCACATAACAGGCGAGGCGGCCAGCGCGGACATTCAAGCTGCAGCTGAGTTTCCAGACAAGTTTCAAGACTTCGTTAGACGAGAGAAAATTCCTGCTTGTCTCATCTTCAATGTTGATGAGACCGCACTTTACTGGAAAAAAATGCCATCTCGAACATTCATTTCTAAGGAAGAACGTCAAGCCAGTGGTTTCAAAGCTGCGAAAGATCGACTAACACTTCTGCTGGGTGGTAATGCCACTGGTGATTTCAAACTGAAACCTTTACTAGTGTACCATTCAGAAACACCCCGTGCAATGCGAGGCACAGACAAGACAAGTCTACCAGTTGTGTGGCGATCAAACAGAAAGGCGTGGGTTACACGGGAAATTTTTCAAGAATGGTATTCTAATAGTTTTTGCCCATCAGTCAAATCATACTGTGACAGAAATGGGCTTGAACCTAAAGTTATATTACTCTTAGACAATGCCCCAGGACATCCAACCTCACTTGATACGCCCAGAGACTTAAAAGTGTACGTAAAGTTCCTTCCACCAAACACTACGTCAATATTACAACCTATGGACCAGGGAGCAATAGCAAACTTCAAAGCTTATTACCATCGCCGCACTTTTAGCCAACTAATTCATGAAACTGACGGGGAAGGAAGACAGTCTATGCGAGAGTGGTGGAAGTCATACAACATTATGAAGTCTATTCACAACATAGAAGAGGCTTGGAAGGAAGTTAAAATGAGTTGTATGAATGGGGTGTGGCCGTAATCTTTGGCCAGATGTAGTGGAAGCACCTAGAAGAATTGTCCAGATGCAGAGACAAGTGCTTGAAGACATTGCTGCAATGATTGAGGGGTCTGAACTTGAAGATGTCACGGTAGAAGATCTCGTAGAACTTGTAGCAACGCACGACGATCCTATTAGCAATGAAGATCTGATCGAGTTACAGAATAATCCTATCTACGATGAGGAAGAACAAGTAGAAGAGAAAGTTTTATCTTCAGGGGAAATACAAAATGCACTTTCAAAAATTTATTCAGGTTTGGACATATTGCAGAGTATAGACAATAATGATGACCGTGTCTTGACCGTGTGTCAAACAATTAAAAACAGTGTTGGGTGTTATGAACGTATTTTACAAGAACGTAAACAAAACGTTACCCAAAAGACAATAGATGTATTTTTCCGTAAAAAATAAGAGTATGTATTGCATAAAGTGTTCTTAGAATTAAAGTGATTGATTAAAAATGATTTGTATTTTTTTGTATTAAATTTTGACTATGTTTAATCATAAACCTCGATATACGCGAATTTCAGTTAACGCGATTTTTTTTTCGGAACGTATCCCTCGCGTTTAAAGCGGGGTATTACTGTATATATATATATATATATATATATATATATATATATATATATATATATATATATATATATTTATATATATATATATATTTATATATATATATATATATATATATATATATATATATATATATATATATATATATATATATTTATATATATATATATATATATATATATATATATATATATATATATATATATATAAGTATATATATATATTATATATATATTATATATATATATTATATATTATATATATATATATATATATATATATATATATATATATATATATATATATATATATATATATGTTAGCTGTTAGCATTTCTGTATGGAAGAAACCTCCATTCCTGGCCTGGTTAAAGGCAAAAAATTTGCAGGACAGCCGAACGATGTAGTATAAAAAATAGAGTATAAACTATTATACAGTGAAGTCCGTTTATAACGAACTCCAAAAAATCACTAAAAATGGTTCGCTATATCCGAAGTTCGTTACAAACAGTAAACAAAATCCAATATCATTTTTCACTACTTTTTTATTTAGATTAGGCGTTAATGCTTAGAAAAATCAATAATAATAATAATTATTAAATGAAAAGAAAACGTTTAGAGGAAAATAAAACGAGTCACACTAAAGTTATTATTATGTATGTTGGTACATATACGAGTATAAACGAAAACATTAAAATATGCAGTTTATACAATAAAATCAGTAATTTTCGTTTGTACAATTTTACTTGAAAAAGAAATGATGTTTATATAATTGTCAAGGTCACAAAAACTACTCCATATATGTTCAGGAACTTCACGAGATTCCAAAAAATTGCGAGTTTCAGTTATTTTCTTAGTCATTTCTGAAATTCGTGGAACATAAATATTATCTCCTTCTCCAAGTCTTCGTCGTCATTATCGCTTAAAATCTTTCCAGAAGTCACTTATGTCACAATTTGATCATCAGTTAATATTTCTCTCGTCATTAATTCGTTATCAGCACATACATATTCTTCAAAATTAAAGCTGAGGCATGTTGCTGAAATTAATGATCTGGGAGTTCTTCTTGACCAGAAACTTACTCTCAATAGGCACATTTTGTCAATTATTCAGAAAAGTTATAAAAATCTGGGGTTCATCACGAGATACTGTACGGACTTTTCCTGCTCTACATTTAAACTGTTGTATTGTTCAATTGTGAGAACGGGGCTGGAGTATGCCGCTGTGGTATGGTCTCCTCATTACAATGTATATATAGAAGCGGTTGAGGCGGTGCAGCGCCGGTTTCTGCGGACTTGTGCTTTTAAATTGGCCATACCCCCAGATGGTTACCATATAGACCACCACAAACCTTAGAGGCATTTTGGGTATTTCGACCCTGGAGACTAGAAGACTCCATTGTGACCTGCTTCTGGCTTTTAAGTTAATAAATGGGCTGGTTGATTTCCACTGTACTTCGTTGAATGTCAGCATCGTAAACAAATTCTAGACAATCAGTAGGATCTTCTCGATGTTTTTCAATCCACTGAGTCAACGGTAGCTCATCATCTGAGTCATATCTACATTCCTTCCTTAAAAATCCGCCATGCTTAAAACAGTTTGCAATGGTTTCTCTACGGATTCTTTACCAAGCAATATGGATAAAGTTTATAGCGTCCGAGAGAGTTACTGCAAAATGTTACCTTTATCGATCGTCTTTAACATTTTCATAAGTAAAATCTTTTTATAATGACATTTTAAAGAATGTATCACACCTTGATCCATAGGCTGGAGCTTTGCACTTGTCTTTGGAGGCATAAAAACCAATTTTATTTGCTGTAGATCAACTTCAGAGTGCGCTAGAGAGTTGTCAATCAAAAGTAATATTTTTCTGTTTTGTGAATTTTTAATTTTTTGTCCCATTCGATCAGTTCGTTTTTAAAAATTTCTGATTTCATCCAAGCTTTACTGTTTGATTTGTACTTTACTAGTAAATGTTTGTTTTTAAAACACCTGGGATTGGCGAACTTTCCCATCAGCAACAATTTTCTTTTCTCTGTTCCAGACATATTTGCAGTTATCAACACAGTAATTCTTAATTTTCCACCAGCACAATTCTCTCCTACAAACTTTAATCTCTTATTAAACAAGCCCGTTTCATCCGCATTAAAAATGTCCACATATTCATAACTTTCTCGAATTTCCGGCCATACAGTGGCCAACCATTGATCAACAAAAGTCAGATCCCCTCCTGCAATTTCTCCTGCTATCTTACCCCCACTAATATTATGTCGCTTTTTAAATCGTCCAATCCAACTTTTAGAACAGTTAAACTCGGTGTTCTCTATTTTCCTTCCCAATTCACTAGCTTTCTCTTGTAAAATATAGCCGGTAATAGGAATATGTTCATGTCGTTTCTGACTAAACCATGTGAAGATTTTCTTACTTTTTTACAACTAAAGTTTCGTTTATCATAAATTGATAAGATGTCTTGCCTTTTCTTCCATATGGTAGAAACCGTAAATTTAGTTAAATTCAACTCTTTGCAAACATCACTTTGTTTAACTCCATTTTCTGTTTTCCTTATAATATCGTGTTTGTCTTTTAAAGTAAATGTTTTACGTTTTTGTTTACTCATTTTAAAATAAAAACTTAAATATTTACTTTGCTACTTTAATCAGATATGCATTAGAACCGCATAACACAACAAGTGAATTGAAAGTGATACTGCTCGAACTAGCGACCCGGCGGAAACAAGTAGAATAGGGGTTCCCAGCGAGTTTCGGTGAATTCTCTAGATTAAGTCGCGCGGCATCGAGCACAGTGAGTGGCAAGTTCATTATAAACGGACATAAAACATCCAAATTTGGTTCGCTTTATCCGGAAGTTCGTTATAACCGATTAAAAATTTGCATTGGTCTTATGGAAGTTTTTTCGTGCATTATAAAAATAGTTTGTTTTAACCGGAAATTCGCTATAAACGGGTTCGTTATAAGCAGACTTCACTATAATTGCTTCCAGGCAAAAAAATTTACATTACGTAGATTAAATTATACTTATATTAAGCTACTGCTTATTTACGGTATCAAATGACAACCCATTGTGTTTATTTTATGTATTGATATATGGCCATATATTACTAAAACGTGTTTATGTAATCGATATATTGGTATGCTGTAAGGAGGTTTATGTAACAGAGATATTTTGGTATGCACAGTAATTATAGTTGATTGCAAATTAGTTAATAAAAGTAATTGTTGTTTGAAATTGCTCAAAAGAGTATAATTTTAAATAAAAGTTAACATATACTTTACAAAAAATTGTATTGGTTGTAGGTGTGGCCTATAACCGCATAATGAAAATGGACCTAAACAACGGCGACCATCAAAAGACGTGGCGTTTCAACACAATGAAAGCGTGGAACGTCAACTGGGAAATTAAACATATGATGGTACAATTCGAGGACATAAACGTCGTGTTCAGTTGTCTCTCGGCTGATTGTAAAGTTGTACACGAATTCATCGGAGGTTACATTTTCTTGTCGACCAGGTCGAAAGATGCCAGTCAAACGCTGAACGAGGAGCTCTTCCACAAGTTGACGGGCGGGTGGTCTTAAAGTTTGGTGCCTTTATAAACGAGAGTAGTAACTCACAAAAATATTGTTAGTTTTAAGATTGAGGTGTTTAGTTTTGTTTGAAACTATTATCGCAACAACAGCCTAAACTAGGGTCTAATTACTTAAGGAAGTTGGGGCGTTACACGAAAATAGTGAAAAAGACTTTAATTTGATTTTATTCGATAAATTAAAAAATTTAGGAAGCTCTTCATTAAATAACCAAATTTAAAAGATACATGGATCCCTATGGGGAAGGTGTCCATTTAATGCAGTAAACTTACATTTTTTTATATCACAAAAAAATATGAAATTTATCATCAAAATATGACGAAGATTTTCAAAATTTTTTCAATTAATTAGGAAGCTTTTTATGAATGAAAAATTATAATAATTATCAATGATTTCGACCAAAAATACAGGGAAATTCAAATGCGTCTATGTTCGGCGTAAGTTATATCTAATAGATTATTAAAATACGAATTTCATATACTTACCAATAGCCGCTTCTGTGTTAATATCATAACGTTCTTTTATACTTTTTTCTTGTATATTAGTGATGTCAAGTATCGGTACTTTCGAGCATATAGGGTATTTTTAAAAAAAGTACCCGTTACATTATACCAGGTACAAAGTACCGATCTCGTCACGTAGTTGCCAATATACCTACCTACACTAGTCGGTGGCGTTCGGTACTTCGGTTACACTATTGATCATTCGTATTGATACCGAACGTACGGAAACCGAACGCCATCGATGAAGACTAGATATACTTCGTGGACACGAGTAGGTATCTACCACTACCGGTATGGCATTGGTAGTTTTAGTTTGGTTGGCCGCAGGCTCAGTTACCAGCCATCGATGTGTAGATACCTGGTACCGGGTACATTTATTGTCGACTACCCGGTACTTTGGATCCTATTCTATATGTATCTTATTAGTAGAAACTGTGTTTATTTCTAAACATTTCCAACACCTTATTGTTAATATTGAAGCAAAACCCGTTCGTGTTTCATTTATTGTGTCACATAATGATAATATTTCTTTACAAACGAAAATTTTATATTTCGGCCTAAAGTTTGAATCTTGACAATACAACAGCCACAGGTTAGAACTGTCATTAGCACTGTTTACCTTCGTCTTTTTCGCCACATTTCCTTTGACTCAGTCTTTTTCTATAAACTGCTTCGGTAATACGTTTTCTCTTCCAAATATATATATTTTTTCATTTTTGTCACAAATTCCGCCTTATTTGTCTTTATCTATTTCTTAACGTTTAACTCTAATGAAGTGCACTACAATACTGTTTTTCCCTAAACATGCCTCAATCTCAGAATGTCAGGATGTCCAACTATTATAAAATATGCGATGTTGCCGCAATATTTATTTTGATTTTTTCGCAAACACAGAGCTCAATAACATAGATAACAGTTTTTTTAATATGGCTTTAACATATCTACTGTATAAATTTTGTAATATTAATACGTTATAATATACTTAGATCTTTCGTTTTTCCTTTTTCTTAAGTTTGGACTAAACAATCAAAAGTTAGTCTATTCATATAAAAACTCTGATAAATAATACAAACATAATCGAAAAATAATGTCAAAAGTTTCCGAATTATTTATTACTATATACTTCATTAAAAATATAAATGTAGGCTTACAACAAAATATAAGCGCAATTTACTTTTGGTTTCACCTATACCACCGCAACTTCCTCAAGTATCATTGCTCCATGTGCTTTATATAATAGGAAAATTGATACTGGAGCAATTATTTACTGTTTTCGCATTTATCAATCCAGCGCGAGACACGTTCATCATATCACAATCCTAGCTCGGCTGATAACTCGTTATATAACGAAACGCGTCTTGAGATAGACTAACAGATGAAAGAACAGTAGATAACTGCTGAAATATGGACTTTGTTCAATTTTAGTAGTTAATATGGATTTTTATATATGTGGGATAGAAAATTGACAATGGCGCAGCCTAGCGGTAATTGTTAGCAGCTTGCTAAAACAATGTCTCTATCGGTCTGTGGCTTTAGACAGTCCTCAATAGAAGGTAGGTTCGAAAATAGGCTTACAATGGCCACAGGTGCCAATTGCTGTATCTTACTGATAAAAAAATGAAATTTTGTAGTTTAGATTATTGTTGCGCTGGTAGCTTCAATTCACCTCAGACTCATTTATTTGAGGCAAAGTTTTGTAATTTTTTCTTTTATTTTTGTTTTTGGATTATCACATTCTTTTTAAGCTGTCTTGGTCGCTGGTTTAAGTGAGTGACACGACTAACATGACATTTTGTCGCCCTAGTCGATTCCAGCGAGATAATTAAAAAAAAAAACATAAACTATGTCGCTTCGCTCACACCAGTCGTTCACGTAGAACACAGCCTAAAATTGTTTTTAAAACAATTATTTTCCTAAAATAAATACCTAACAAGAAATTTTTCAAAAACAGTTTGCAGTTATAATTCAAATTGACAAATTCTAGTTACAAGCAGATTTTAATATTTAAAAAAATTGTTTTTCTTAAATAAATTTATTAAAAGGCGAGAAAGTTACTGTTTTAGCTAACGAAGATTGGTATTAATCTTTTTCCTACAATGAAAATACGAAGGCACTAAAATCATGGACTTTCGACATATTGGATCTTATTATCTAAAGATGCAAGTAGTATTGAGTGTTTGCAAGTAGTATCGAGTCTTTTGCAACATTATCACCTCAATATTGAAGAAGATGAAAATCACCGGATTTTTCACGAACTATTTGTCATATTCGCCTAATTTGGTACCCCTCTTTCTTTTCTCTGACTTATTGTGTCTGTGAAAGGGAAGCAATATCACATCACTGAAAATAGTCGAGCGGCAGTGAACCAGTCCCTTAACAATAGCCCGAAATTCGTTATAAAACTCAATTAGCGAATTAACTCATCATCAGGTTATACCATCCACTGTTAAAAGAAAGACTCCGTCAAGTCTCCACCCTTTTTGTTCTGTGCCACTTGTGGCTAATTTCCAGCCAATCTCTTCAAATCGTCCGTCCACCGACTTGGTGGTCTACCTCTACTTCGATAGGCTTCGGATCTTGGTCGCAACTTTATAAATTTTTTTGTCCATCATACATCCTGTGAGAGTATCGGCTCCGTGCGGAAGAACGGGTAGTAGGCACCTGCCAAAAACCTTTCTTTTTAAACACATCGGAAGATTAGATTTAAATAGATAGCCCAGTTTCCCATATGCCGTCTAGAAGAGACCTGTTCTCCGTTGAATTTTATGTGTTTGGTTGTCTCGTCCTATGTCGACTTCATGTCCTAGGTATTTATATATACTTGCTCGATCTCCACATTATTCAGTTTTATAGTTTCGTTTAATACAAGTTTTGTCATAAACTGAGTCTTGCATAGATTGATTTTTTACTTGCTAGCTTCTTGAAGCATGTACAGCATAGTTTGTGCTTCTTGCATACTGTGTGTTATTAAGATAATGTCGTTGGCAAAACAAAGGTGATTTAACTTTTCACCGTCAATGTTTAGCCCCATTTTTTCTCACTTTGTTGATTGTAGCATACTTTCTAGAAGTATTACGAAAAGCTTGGTAGAGAGCGTATCACCCTGGCGCACTCCGATTTGAAATTTGCTGGTGGATTGGTTAGTTTGTGTGTCGACTTTTGCGGTGGCATTTTCATATTTGTATTTAATTACACTGGAGTGTCGAGGATTAATACGACATTTAGCAAGCGCTTCCAAGAGTCTCTGTTGGTTTACCGAATCAAAAACCTTTTCGTTCGAAGTCCATGAATATGAGCATCGGAGGCTTATTATATTATACGCTAGACATTTTTCGATGAGGACTTTAACTGTAAGCAGATGCCTTGTGCGGAAACCTGCCCACTCTTTTGAAAGAAAGCGAATTAACTGATTGTGTCAAAAACTGTGTGGAAGCTGAGACAGTATATCGGTTAAAATAAATGATTTGATCCATTATAAAACATTTTATTTTCTATTAAGAGTTCGCCTCCTTTTTAGACAGAGAGTGTGCCAATATGTGATATAGGCAATGTTTAAAAATCTTCATTATTGCTACAAAACGAATTGCGTGTTCACTATGCTGAAGTAGAAATTTTTATTGATCTTAGAGAAACCTAACGAAAAACAGTTCGATTTGTTTAGATAAATGACCGTCAAAGAGGCGAAAAACCATTTTTTGTTCTGACATGTCGAGTCAACGTCAATTCATAAATGCCATATTTTTAAACTTTGAATTGTTGTGGCTGTTACTTGACGGAAATTCATAACGAATCTAATGAAAGACTGATTTTGTCAAATTTCCACTTTATTTAGTTTCACTGAAACTGTATGACGCGTTTCGCTATACTATAGCTTCTTCTGATACAAAATGATATTAGAATATTAGTGTTGTTACATTTATACAAATATCCTAAGGTAGATAGGTAATAAAATTAATATATGCTAATGAATATTCCTGGAAAATCCATTCTGAATATTAATTGTATAAATTGAGTAAGGGGGAGTTACCATGGGCCAGACAGGTATCTTTTTGTTCGTTTAAGATGATGTCGGAATTTTTAATTCTATTTATTTCTAAATTTTCTAATAGTTTAATTTTACGTCTTTGTTTTGTACGTGTAGAATTTTAAATTTAGCGTCAAAAAGATGATTTGGTTCTGTTAAATGATTACTGTACGCTGAGTCAGTTTTGTTTTTTAAATAGCTTCTTTTATATTCTAAAACCCGAGTTTCGAATGAGCGACCTGTCTGACCTATGTAACTTTTATGACGAGAACCACAATTCAACTGATACACTCCAGATTTTTTTGATCTATTTTGTTTTCCCTTTGCGTTTTTTAATGAATTTTCCTAACGAGTTGTTTGTTCTAAAAGCTATGTTGATATTATATTTGTTTAAGTGGTTTTTAATTTTCTCTGACGTGTTACCAAAATAGGTTAGAACATTATCTTTTTTCCCTGTGTTTTCTTTCTTGGGGTATACTAAAGAAATAGCTTTATTTTTTTAATTTTTTGTTTAGAATTGAGTCTGTGGTGTCAGGAGAATATCCGTTGTTAACAGCAATTTGTTTTATTAGATTTAATTCTTTATTAAAATCATCTACAGATAATGGGGGACAGTTACAAGTCTATGTAACATACTGTGGTAAGTTGCCAATTTGTGTTGTTGGGAGTAAGCTGATTTTATGTTTCATCATCTTAAACGAACAAAAAGATACCCGTCTGGCCCATGGTAACTCCCCCTTACTCAATTTATACAATTAATATTCAGAATGGATTTCCCAGCAATATTCATTAGCATATAGTATTAATTTTATTACCTATCTACTTTAGGGTATTTGTGTAAATGTAACAACACTAATATTCAAAATATCATTTTGTATCAGAAGAAGCTATAGTATAGCGAAACGCGTCATACAGTTTCAGTGAAACTAAATAAAGTGGAAATTTGACAATATCAGTCTCTTTCATTACATTTGGCATATTTTTATATCGTTAGTCGCTGCTTAGTATTACGTCACTAGTTAACTGATGATGAAGATTCTCTATTATAACCTTGTTGGTATAATTTTTTACTATACAAGAAGCGACTTTCTTCACAGTTGTTTGTGTTGAGGACGCGGATGATTTGTGTTCGCAGCATAAGCAGGTTCCAGGGGTGGGAGAGGCATATGAATACAATGGGCGTTTCTTTAAGGAAAAAAGTAGAACGCTAAAGGCGGAGCAGCCTTTATAGAAAGAGGCATACTAAACGACAACCGGGGTGCAAAGCCCCTTGATGAAAAAATTACCTCTTGCACTGGAATTCTAAAAGCTTAGGTTCTTCCCAACACGGTAAAATAAAAATCGATGATGAAGGATGGACATTTTTCATAAAAAGTAATTCTTTCATCCACTAAAACTTCAAAAACTTTTACCCCGATTTAAAAATCAATGACGGGTGGAAGATTTTTTACAAAAAAAAACCCTTTTGTACAATAAAACTTACTTTAAAAGATCGATGACTGAAACGGGAAGATTTTTCACAAATAAGAACTATTTTCTTCATCCATTGGGAAGATGGCCATATGCTCTCCTTGGGCACGCCACAGGACATCATATCATTGCCGTAGATCGCTCGATACCATGTCGTTTGTGCCTAGCCTATGAAATGTATAGGTGCGCATTGTAGATTGGAAAGCACCTAAACAAGGCTTTGGGACCTTCATACAGTTGAAAAGGTACCGACAGTCATCGTTCGCTAAGCCAGTAGGTTTTTCTCTCTCTTTCTCTTATTATGTTATATTGTTTGGGAGCGTGTGTGGGTTTTAAAATACTGACGAAAACTGCCTCAAAAATAACCATATAAATGTAATATTAACTTTTTATTGGATTTTCATTTTGAAAAATATTTTTTAATACTTAAGTAATTTTCAACGTTCTAACTATCTAGAAATTTACGGGCGCTTATTTTTAAACGTTTTTCTAACAATTTTTTAGATGTGGTGTTAATAAAGATACAAAATTTATATTTTTATGAGATAGCTTTCATCTTAAGATGGCTTTACACTGGGTAAGTTTTCCGTTGTTGGCAATTTTAATTGATGCTATTTTATTAAAAACCAATTGGTAATATGATTAGCTGAATTAAAAAAAAATGTGAACAATTAATACTGCTAGTGATAAAAATTTAGCAACTGTAAAGCGAGCTTATAAATATATGGTGTTATAAATATATGAATGGCTCTTTGAAGTCACAAATATTGAGAAGAAAAAATGTTGTATATAGAATTTTATTTTGTTTATATTGTCCATGTATTTGTCTATATATTTTTTAAATATACAGGGTTGTTGCAATTTCTTTTAGATACATATGTAAAAATGTTAGTATGGTTTTTGTTAGTAATTTTTCTGCACTATTTTATCTATAAACACCCTGTATGTTTTAAGAGTTTTTGAATTTTAATATTTATTGTAACATAAATGATGCCCTGTGCTTATGAAAAAGATGCCTTTTTCAATTATATTGTTGCTTAAATAAAATTTTATATAAGTAGATTAAGCTGTAAGAGAAAAAAAAAATATCTATGGCTACAGGCAGTAGCGTGGCCAGGTTTAAGGTGCGGGGGAGGCATATGGATACAAGGAGCGTTTGTTCAGGGAAAAAAGAGGGAACGCTAAACGCGGAACTGCTAATAAAGGGAGAGGTGCCCTAAATGACAACCGGGAGTGAGGCTTCTGGATGAAAAAAAAAAACCTCTTTCACTGAAACTGTCAAAGCTTAGACTCCTCCCAACACAGTACACTAAAAATTGATGACCTTTTGTACAGTAAAACTTTGAAAACTTACACACCATTTAAAATCGATGACCGGGGGAAAGGGATTTCTCACAAAAAAGAATCCTTTTATATAGTGAAACTTTGATACCTTATGCCCAATTGAAAAATTGAAGCCTTGTTTCTAAGGAGACCTTATCTGCTTCATCCGTAGCTAAACCACAGCTTACAGGTTATACCAAATTCATGAAACCTTATGTATGAATTCATAAGAAATATCTGTATATTTTTATACTTTTATAAATAAAAAATGTTCGCAATTTGCAAAAATGATTGACTTAAAAGTCAATCATGTTTGCATCTGATATGCAAAAAGATAACCTATTCCAGAAAAAATCTGCAATTTGGTAATATTTACTGCCACAAAAATGTTTAGCTATCGGTTGTTTCAACTAATATTTCTTTCGGGTATAATTACTAATGTAGACAAAATAGCGTTCTTTTCCTATTTTATTTTCCTCGCGATCTTAGCGTATTACCTACAAGCTTGTATATACGATTTAAAATCTGTGACGACGTCAACACTCAGCCGTTAGCGCGGGATTCGAGCCAGCGACCTGTGGGTCACTTGGCAGGCTCGCGACCTACCGCGCTACCGAGACCGACATAAAATAGAATGGAAGATATAAGATTTGATTTTTAAGATGGTGCTGAATTTGTTTTGAAAATAGATAGCTTGCAAACTAATCTCTTTTTGTTGTATTTTCTTTAAGTAGTATTATCCATACATGAAATTGTAACAGCCAAAATTAGCCTGTATAGAGGGGCCGTTAATATATTAATTCTTCTTTTTTTTGAGGCGAAAATACCTACTAAAGAACCATCATTCTTTTTTTAAATCTCGTAATAGAAAAATCAAAACTAAAAATTGATGACCTTTTGTACAGTAAACCTTTGTTGAAAACTTACACACCATTTAAAATCGATGACCGGGGGAAAGGGATTTCTCACAAAAAAGAATCCTTTTATATAGTGAAACTTTGAAACCTTATGCCCAATTGAAAAATCGAAGCCTTGTTTCTAAGGAGACCTTATCTGCTACATCCATAGCTAAACCACAGCTTACAGGTTATAACAAATTCATAAACCTTATGTATGAATTCATAAGAAATATTTGTATATTTTTATACTTTTATAAATAAAAAATGTTCGCAATTTGCAAAAATGATTGACTTAAAAGTCAATCATGTTTGCATCTGATATGCAAAAAGATAACCTATTCCAGAAAAAAAAAATCTGCAATTTGGTAATATTTACTGCCATAAAAATGTTTAGCTATCGGTTGTTTCAACTAATATTTCTTTCGGGTATAATTACTAATGTAGACAAAATAGATTTCTTTTCCTATTTTATTGTCCTCGCGATCTTAGCGTATTACCTACAAGCTTGTATATTCGATTTAAAATCTGTGACGCCGTGAACACCCTGCCGTTACCGCGGGATTCGAGCCAGCGACCTGCGGGTCACTTGGCAAGCTCGCGACCTACCGCGCTACCGAGACCGACATAAAATAGAATGGAAGATATAAGATTTGATTTTTAAGATGGCGCTGAATTTGTTTTGAAAATAGATAGCTTGCAAACTAATCTCTTTTTGTTGTATTTTCTTTAAGTAGTATCTTATCCCATACATGAAATTGTAACAGTCAAAATTAGCCTGTATAGTTAATATATTAATTCTTCTTTTTTTGGACGAAAACCTACTAAAGAATCATCATTTTTTTTTTAAATTTCTAATAGAAAAATCAAAAATAAAAATTTTCCATCAATAATTTATTAATTATTAAAAATTTTTATTAGAAATCATTCCGCGTTTAGTTGCCCTTTGTAAAACACCTACCAGGGGGGGGCAGATTTATTTGAAACCTAGTTCGTAACTAGCTTCGTTAATACGTAATTAATCTAAAAGAAATTTTAATATGTTATAAATATGACCATATACAAGAGTGTGAAAAATTGTTCGTCATTCAGCTCCTCATTATTTTTATATCAATTCGTGCACTTTATCTCGGAGGAACCGTACTTATAATATAAAAAAATTCATCGACATTAATTGAATATTAAGGGCGATTCAAGGAACAAACTGTTTTCCAAATAAAGACATTTTATACTCAGGAGGACCCAAATCATGTTATTCATGGGCAAGTAAAAGACAATGTTCTAAATTGTAACTCTGTGTTAGGCAAAATGCTACCTTACGCTACTGCCATACGATACCGCTAAGAAAACTGCCTGCTATTTTGTAGTGACCCAAGAAATCTTTTAAATTCTTATAAAAGTGTGACAACACTATACATTCAACCAATTCGTTAGTACTCGATGCAGTCGATCAATTTTCACGATACGTTAGATGTGTGATCGGGTTTTTATCTACATTATAGAGCCTTGGTTCCAAATAAATTTGACCTACCACATAAAAGACATATTAATGCACAAGAATATGGTCGAATTTACAACTATGACTATGATAGTATTTTTTTTTTATCTTACAGTAAAATTTGTCATGAATTATGGTCTAACTATAGTTAATGTTACAGAAGTTTTTAGAAAATATATTTTTATCATGTTTTACAGTTTTAACTTCCAGATGCCTTCCTTATACAGGAAATATAAATATAAATATTTTATATAAATTGATATTATTGTATAAAACAGTTTATTAATATAGTATGTTATTAACAATTCAATGTAGTTAGTTATTACATAATTCCTTTTTTTTAGCAAAACTTTACTCTTCATTCATCATCATTAGCTTATTCCATCTAGAGTCGGATGTAAGCCTCCCCGAGTTGTCTCCAGTAAGCTCTTTTGTTTGCTTTTTGCATCCAATCGTGCCCCGCTAATCTTTTTATATCGTCCGTCTATCTTGTCCCTGGCCTACCTCTCCATCTTTTATGTTCTCTAGGCCTCCATTCAACCATACGGCATGTCTATCTGTTGCGATATGTGACATGTGTCACTTTTGATCTTCTCATCTCTCGATGTTAGGAATATGATATGAGTCTAATATTTGAGAGAGACTTGAGGATGACTGGATAAGCTATAAACAGAATAGAAACAGAGTGGTTCAGCTTATTAAAGAAAAAAAGAAAGCATATTATAATAGAAAAATAGATGAAGCTAAATCTAAAGAAATGTGGAGGACTCTGAAGGGTCTAATCATTTCTAGTAAAAACAGTAAATGACAAGAGGGCATTTTTTTCAAGGGAAAGATGGAAAAGGACAACAAAATAATAGCAGAAAAGTTTAATGACTACTTTTTGCAAAGTATTAGAGCCATAACAAAAGACATGGGGGAAATTGAAACCCAGGACGTTCTAAACAATATTGAAACCCCAATAAATAAGTTTAATAATTTTGAAACATTAGAATTAACTAACCTTAGAAAAACTGTAAAAAATTTGAAAAATAACACAAGTAGTGTTGACGGCATTAATGTCAGAATTTTAAAACTAGCATTTGAAGTCATTGGTGATTGCTTTCTGAAAACTAATTAACACTAGCCTAGTAAGAAAAAACATTCCCAAAGAATGGAAAATGACAATGATTATTCCTATTGAAAAAGTAACTAACGCTAACAAATGTGAAGAATATTGACCAATTAATATGGTAGCTACATATGAAAAACTTCTTGAAACTATTGTAAGCAAACAAATGAGAAAATACGTAGAAGAAAACAAGTTGCTTACATATTGTCAGGCTGGTTTTAGGAAAAATCATTCTTGTGAAAGTGCACTACAGACTGTTATTTCCAAGTGGAAGTCTTCTATAGGTGAGAAAAAATTGGTTGGTGTACTTCTTACTTGACTTTCAAAGGGCTTTTGAAACTATAAACAGAAAGTTGGTTCAGAAATTGGAAAAATATGGTTTTGAGGGAAATGTGTTAAAATGGTTCTATGAATATCTGGACAGCAGAACACAACGAACAAAATATAATGGAGCGTTATCTTCTGTTAAGATCAATAGTCATGGTGTTCCACAAAGCACAGTGCTAGGATCTGACTTATTTATATTGTATATAAATGATATAGTGAAAGTCGTAAAAAAAAATTTGAATTACAGCTATTTGCAGATGACACAATCCTCTATTATGAAAGTGATAACATAACAGATCTAGTGCAAACAATAAGTAAAGACTTAGATAGGTTACACAAATGTCTTAGTGTCAATGTTAAGAAAAACATGAATGATACTAAAAGGCAAAAATAATACTCTAGATAACACTACTCATAATGGCATTGTGATAGACAATGACAGAATTGAACAAGTTAAAGAATGTAAATATTTGTGTGTAGTTATTGATGAAAATTATCATTTTCTAGCCATGCCACTTACGTTACAAAAAAGTATAAAAAAAAAAAATATTTTTTATGTAGAATAGGTAAAAATTTAAGTACTTGGGCCAAATTGCTAATATATAAGTTGATAATAATGCCCCACCTCAATTCTTGTTCCACGATTCTCTTTATGTTCAACAAAAAAGATATAGACAATCTCCAGAAAAAGCAAAACTGGGCATTAAGATGTATAATAGGTTGTAATAGATATTCAAGAATAAAAGATACGTTGAAAACAACAGACTTATTAAGTGTAAAACAAAATATCTTTTTAAATACAATGATAGTTGTTTTTAAAATTAAAAATAGAATGTACCCTGAACATATTTTAGAAAAATTACGATTTGTCAATGACATTCACCTATATAACACTAGAAATAGATTGGACTTTTATGTTCCCACTGTAAATTCATCATATGCAGAAAATTGCTTATTTCATCGAGGATTTATAGAATTTAACAATCTTCCAATAAATTTGAAAAATGCAAACTTTGTAAACTTTAAAAAATTGTTAAGAAGCTACATAATAGATAACCATAGCATTTAAGTTAGTTTGTAATTATATATATATATATATATATATATATATATATATATATATATATATATATATATATATATATATATATATCCTTCCGAACGCACACCAAACTAACGAGATTCTTCTACCCAAGTCAGCCTTTGAATTATTTTTTGATATTTCAATTTCTTGTCCTAAATATATGAATGTTTGTACTTTTCCTATTCTTTCACCTTGTATTAATAGTACCTGGCTGTTATCTTCAGTTTCATTGTTCAAATATTTGGTTTTGGTGAAGTTTATGTTTAGATGTACTTCTCGAGACTTCTCATTCACTTCCATCGGCATTTCTTGTAATTCGTTTTGTGTTGGTGATCAGAGTGACATCATAAGTGATTTAATCATTCACCGTCCATTAATATTTCTTTATTTTCCCACTTTAGCGATGTGAACATGTCTTCTAGAGTCAACGTGAACAGCTCTGGTGATATTCAGTCACCTTGACTAATTCCTCTTTTAATTTTGATTTTATTTGTTTTTTCTTCAGGCATTATTTGTAATGTGATGTTGCGTTGCATTTTTATATATGTGTTCTAGAAGAGTTGTGTATTTTTTCGTCGACTCTGCTATTACTTAAGGCGTTAAGGACTGCCCATATCTCTACTGAATCAAATGATTTTGCATAGTCAACCATTGCTATCCACAAGGTAATCTTATATTCATTTGCTTTTTCCACTAGTAATCTAATTGTTTGGAGATGGTCCAAAGTGCTGTATCCCCGTCTAAATCCCTCACTCTTCATTACTTTCCTTGAATATTAAACCTAAAAAATACTTGTCGGAAAATATCTATATATAATTTTGGTATACCCCAAAACTCCCATACTGTCTTCTACCCTTTATATTCTCACAATTTTATCGATCTGTTGGAAAATACCAAAGATTCAATCTATAGCTCTGCTCCTAACAGCAGACTTATTTCTTCATTTACTTTAAACTCTGGGCTGATGCAAATATCTGCAGAACAAAAAGGTATACAACTTAACAAATACCTAAAAAAAATCTGTTTTTGAGAGTAAGCAAGTAGAACCGGACGCTACAAAAATCCACTCTGTAGTCTTTTCTCAGAGCCCGACATACTTACGTCAGGATAATCTAATCCACCATAATCAGGTGGCATTCATTACAAAGAAAACTTTTCATAAAATTCAAATACTAGTTCATACTAAAATACACGTAATAGCTTACAAAGTCCAAATTTGATCATAAATGGAATACAGGGTGCGTCACCAAAATCCGGATAAATCAAACAACTTTTTTAAGGGCATGTTTTTTAATGAAAAATAAAGTTTGAAAAAATTCCTTTCACATGGCACTTAGGGCATCTGCATTAATAAGCATCATTCAATGTATCACCTATTAGCTTGAATAACAGCCTAAAGTATCTGTCTGAGGTGCCGGGAGGCCCTCTGTAATTCTGTGCTCTTCAAATTGGTAAATGCTGCCTCCATAGCGGTTATTAATGATATCACATTGGGATGCGGAAAATTGTTTGTGACTTTGTGACCCTTTCAACTACACTCCATACGAAGTAGTCCAGCTAACTTACGATGTTACTACACGTGAAATAGAAAGTGCCATTCCTACAAGAAATCGCAAATTTTGGGCGTAAATGAAGCTCAGAAGCCATATTAACCTTCAGGTCTTAGGCTGATAGTTTACACTTAATATTGTGTAGTCAATGATCTTGTTATTAAATCCGTTTTTTTTTACTCTGTATTATAAGCTAAAAATAACGGACACTAACACTGGTCAACACTAGTCATGCTACACGAACTTTGATAGCTAATACTGTTTTAGCTAACTACCCTCATTATTAAACTGCAGTTGTTTTGTTTCAATTAGCCTCAGTTTTCTTGTGATACGGTAATACTTATAACTAGTACTACGGCAATAAAAACAAAGGAACGTTCGCGAAGAAATAGTCATAAAACTATTTGTCTGTGATTTCATCAAAATATTGTGATTCATTAACTGCGTTAACATGTCGAGAAAGTGTAATAACGATCCTAACTCTTTTTGTTATGTTTGTGGTGAACTGACTTTCAAAAAACAAAGACGAAATTTCACAAAACTAGACTTGGAGAGTTATCACCGGTATTTTGATTTCGCTGTGGCCCATCAAGACAAATCCTGGGCCCCTCATATTTGTTGCATAAAGTATGTGACGAATTTAACCGACTGGAAGAAAAGGTCCCGTCATATGCCGTTTGCTGTACCCATGATTTGGACCGAACCAAGAGATCACATTTTGGACTGCTATTTTTGTCTTACTGACCTAAATGGTATAAATTTCAAGAAAAAATACACAGTTATTTACCCTAATTTACCTTCAGCCATGAGACCAGTCCCTCATAAGGAAAATTTGCCTATACCAGTTGCATCTGCGTCCGTTGAGATTGACGATTCACAATCCTCCACTTCAAGCCAATGTGTTGATGAGGACGAAAGTTTGAAGAAATTCTAACCAAGCCACACTTGATAACTCAAAGAGACCTAAACGATTTGGTTCACGATTTAAATTTGTCAAAAAAGCAGTCGGAACTATTAGGATCTCGATTAAAAGGATGGAATTTGCTATATCATGAAACAAAAATCAGCTATTTTCGAAATCGTGATCAACACTTCAGATCATACTTTTCTCAAGCCAGGGGGGACTTGGTGTATTGTAATGATATAAATGGGGTTATGAAGATTTTGGAAATCGGTTTTGATCCCTCCCAGTGGCGTTTATTCATTGACTCTTCTAAAACAAGTCTAAAAGCAGTGTTACTGCATAACGGAATATACTTCCTTCTGTACCTCTGGCCCATGCTGCTAATACAAAAGAAACTTATGAAAACATGAAGCTATTACTTGAAAAAATCAAGTACAGTACATATTCTTTCAAAATCTGTGGCGA
The DNA here is from genome assembly GCA_019049505.1 of Pachyrhynchus sulphureomaculatus. Taxonomy (NCBI): domain Eukaryota; kingdom Metazoa; phylum Arthropoda; class Insecta; order Coleoptera; family Curculionidae; genus Pachyrhynchus; species Pachyrhynchus sulphureomaculatus. Next base: position 17,818,627 of record CM032446.1, read on the forward strand.
TTTAAAAGTGTGTTGCCCTATTACTCAGACTTCAGCTGGGTTATACTAAAGTCTGCTGCTTTTTATGTGAATGGGACAGTTGAGACAGAACAAACCACTATCATAAAAAAATATGGCCTACATGTACATCCTTAATTCCTGGACAAAAAAGTGTGAAGTATTTACCCTTGTAGAGCCATCTGAAGTACTTCTTCCATCATTGCATATCAAATTAGGCCTGATCAAAAATTTTGTAAAGGCAATGGATCACAATGGGAGTGGATTTTTGTATCTAAACGAAAAATTCCCCAAAATAAGTGATGCAAAGATAAAAGAGGTTATTTTTGTAGGACCTCAAATCAGGAAGTTAATAAAAGATCCGGTATTCGAAGAAAAATTGTGCGATTTAGAAAAACCAGCATGGAAATATTTTAAGAATGTTGTTGCAAATTTTTTGGGTAATCATAAGAGTGAGAGCTACAGAGAGTTGGTTAGCGAGCTATTGTTGGCTTATCAAGTACTGGGTTACAACATGTCACTCAAGATTCATTTTTTAGACTCGCACCTGGATTTTTTTCCTCAGAATTTGGGGGCTGTGAGCGATGAGCACGGAGAAAGTTCCATCAGGATATTTCTAATATGGAAAAACGTTACCAGGGCAAATGGAACCTAAATATGTTAGCAGATTACTGCTGGACAATCAAAAGGGACCAACCAGGATCTAAATTTGCTGGAAAATCTTAAATTGTAACTTCATAATAAAACTTTTTTACATTTTTAGTTTAGGAGGTCATTGTTTTTTGAAGTATTTTAAATTACTTAAGAGAATAAAATTCTTGGCTAACAGATTTTTATTTAATGTTTGTTTTTACTGCCAACCACCTATTAAAGTAAAAAATCATTAAAAGTCCACGTGGCAGACAAAGTTACAATTTTGTTTACCAGTGTAATCTGATAAAATTATAAATCCTATGTATAATAAATTGATCTATAAACAAGACTAATAGTTAGGTAACAGACACATAATCATACAACAAATTTTGATGTATCATTGTTAGCTCAATTTATGTGATGTTTTATGGGATAATTATTTAAACACAAAAACTATCAGGTATTTATTATTGCTATTAACCAATTTTAAATATCTATAGGACTCATGATATGCGAAATGCCTTTGAATAATTAATATTTGCTAATAAATGCGCTCTAGAATAGCAATTCTATTTATTGTCATATTGTTCATTTGAACTTACGATTTACCATAGGTGCTATTAAAAATCATAATTAATAGTAAAATTCTTACTCTATTTTAGAAGTTTTATTTTGTAAAATTGCAATATTTCATTGAAATGTGACAAATTAGAGTGCATTTTTTCGTAGAGTGAAAAATTGTGTTTGAGCAAAATCTAGAAAAATAAGATTAAAAACAGTAAGAGGGGTCTTGAAAAGGTATTAACCCAAGATTTTACATTATCGTTTTGTAGCAAATTTCTGGCTAACTCTTAAGTTTTTACTTGGGGGAAGTGTTTAGTTCCTATTAAAGAAACATTTTATTTTTAATTACCTGTTAGTTTCACAAAATGTTGTCTATGTTATGTTTTTAAATTAGAATTTCAATACAAACTTCATTTTGAAAGGAAGGGTGGAAATATTGACATTATTACGATCTGTACTACGCATCGTAATAAATAATATTGAATTTGTGCATTTCTAGTGTTGGTTTTGTTCTGGATATTATTAAATTTTGACATAACCAAAAACTAACCTAAAATGTAAACAAACGATTAAACTGAGATTACTCGCTTTCTAGTCTAAAATTCAAGCCGCCAGAGTTACTTGCGTTTATTTGATTCTCTAAAGCCTTCATTTTCATTCTTGCCAATCGTCTAAAATAAAAGAAAAAAAACATTTGCCTTCTAGTGCAGACAACCAACCATACATCATGCAGCGTTCAAATAGAAAAACCCTAGGAAATCTGGCAGACAGCTGAGGAGAATTTTAGTGTCAAATAATCATCCCGAAAAATCGTTCAGTTTCTAGAAATTAATTTGCTAGACGCTTAAAACTAAATTAACTTTGGATTCAGACCATAAAGAAAATCAAAAACGGAACCACGACAAGATATTTTGAACAACATGGATGTTGATCAACCTATGCCAGGAGCATCAGGTTTGCATTTTACTTTGTATAGTCATTAGTTCATTATGAATGCGGCTTGATCGTTAGCTCCAAAACATGTTATTATTTTTATTTCTAGAATATGATTGCATTATTAATATTAATGTTCTTTATTTAATTGTTCCTGTTATAAGAAAAAAAATTATAGTTTTAAATTATGGCTTGTAAGTGGCACTGTATCGCGTTCAATTTGTTGTTAACAATTTGTTTATTATATTAGTGCAGGCTTTTCAGGAAAGTTCTAGCTACTTATGTTTACTATACCCCTAATCTAGAAGCTTCATGCTGTAGTAGTTAGTAATAATAGTAGTAGGGTCCATTCACAATATTATACTCTTTAAAATATAAAGGGCTACATTTTTTATGCAGTCTCCTAAGTTTTTAAATTCAGTGACAATGCTGTCTGTTGTTTTTTCTAATGTATTGGGTTGTTAAAGAAGTATTGAGCCTTTTTTTCTTTAGATAGCTTTAGCACCACATATGTCACGTAATATAAGTTGCATAGGGCCATACTTAATATCAATTGAAAGCTCTATTGACATTAGTAGATGTACAAAAACTACTGAAATTTGTTTATTCAGACCTAGGCTACATTTTACAATTTCATTTCGATGAAGAAATTTGTGCTGTTTATGGTCGAGATACATTGCTAAAAGCATCAACCAAAAGATGGTTCAGTCACTTTCATTGTGGCAATTTCAATGTCAACGATGCTCCTCGCAGTGTTAGACCAATGACTGAAGACATTGATAGAATTTTGACAAAGTTGAGGAAGACCAGCATGTAAGTAGCCACAATATTACCAAGAAACTAAACATCCATAATCAAACAGTTTAAAACCATTTGGATAAAACTGGCTTCCATAAAAAAGCTTGATGTTTAGATGCCACATGATTTGATGCTAAAACATTTGTTTGATCAAATTTTCAACTGCAAATCTGCAGATACTCGATGAAATCGAGCCATTTCTGAAGTGGTTGATCAGGGGTGACAAAAAGTGGACCACATATGACAATAATGTGGGAAAAAGATCATGGTTGGATCATCAAAGGATAAAGCTCCACAAGAGATGGCAAAAGCCGAATTGACATCAAAAAAGGTAATGATGTGGAATTGGTGGGGTTTATAGGGAATCATGCATCATAAGCTGCTGCATCCTAGCCAAATGTTTGATTTAGTACTCTGTTTTCACCAAGACAAGATTAAAGCAAGCGATTAAAAAAAATTGACCGGAAGTAGTTAACAGAAAGGTTTTTGTCTTCCACCATCACAATGCCAGACCACACCATTGATGACATGGCAAAAATTGAGCTTGACTGGGAAATTTTAATGCAATATCATTGTATTATCATGCTACCATTTGCTAAGAGGCCTGCGAAAACCACTTTTTGCCCAGAAACCACAGAAGTTCTACAGTGGCGGCATTATGGTATTGTCAGAAAAATGACAGAAGGTTATCGAATGAAATGGCACATATTTGATTTAATAAAGTTCTTCCAAAATATAAAAACCAATTATTGCAATTTTGCCTTTAAAAGGCTCAATATTTTCTCAACAATCCTATATTTTTAGTGTTCCTTACGAAACACTTATAAGATCACTTAGTTGTCTGTTCGTTTGTCACACCCGATTTTCTTTGATACTATTTGACATAGAAAGTTGAAATTTGGCACTAATATAGAAATTAATGCCTAATACAGGATCAGAGCCGTATAGTTTTGAAAGTTCAATTTTGACTTGAGGGGTTACATTTACCTAACGGGCAGGAGAAATAGGCTCTTTTTGGGAATCTTTTTACACTCTACTATACAAACTATAAAAAAAATATTTTGAGGTTTTAATATATGCATATTAGAGTGTAATAATTTTTTATTTTATGGTATTGGACGAAATGGCGGCACACTAACACGCAGAACAAAGGCCTCTGTTGTTGGTGTTCCGCGGCCGGCAGTAGACCAATTATAATTCCCCATCTAGAGCAAACAAGCAATTTTTTTTTATTATTTACATTAGTTCTGCTTGATATATAATATCAATTTTTCAAAAAATTGTGGAAGTTTGACAACAAATTTTCATTTTTGTCCTAAAATTCGGCCTTTATTTGTTTATAAAAACAAAAAAAATGATTAATCCTAATAATTGTGTGTACTGCCCTAGAGAATCTTATTAAAAAGCTGTAGTCAATCAAATTAGCTCTTAGGCTACTTCGCCTAACTGATGAGACCCAAAAAGTCGAAAGCAGAACAAAAATGTTTTTCTTTCAGATCCACAAATGTCCAAGTTTGTCCTTTGGATCAACAAATGTCAAATTTCGACAGTGATAACCAAGAATTTGGACTGGAAAAAATGGAATTTATCTTTGTTAATCTGAACTTTCTGTAGATTCCACTTCTTACAGAAGAAATTCCAACTTGTCTCAGGGTCCAAGCCGAAACAAGCAAACTTCCATCATTCAAGTGAAAATTGTTCTGACTCATGTTAGTACATTTTCAACATTAACAAAGTTCCCAGTTTCACTGGCGACGAGAAAAGTAATGTCTTGATTCTCAGTTACCATGGTCGTAGGTTCAAAACCTTGGTTACCACTGTCGAAATTTGACATTTGTGGATCCAAAGGACAAACTTTGACATTTGTGGATCTGAAAAACAAACATTTTTTTCTGCTTTTGACCTTTCGGGTTTCATCAGTTAGGCGAAGTAGCCTAAGATCTAATTTAATTGATTTTAATCTAGTTGGTTTAAGAAGTAGTTTGCAAATGAGGAGAGCGAAGTTTTACTCAAATTTGCCAAAGGAACAAAGGTTGTACCAGTTCTGACATTCTCAACATTGTACAAAGTCATTTGATTAACGATCTTTTGCCTTTTGACGAAATTTGTCTTTTGGCTTTTGACCTTTGTTAATCTGAACTTTCTGTAAAAAGCTATAATTAAAAGCTCAAGTTAATCATATGTAAATTGTTGAATTAAAAAACGTAGTTTCAAGAAAAACACGTTTAAAATTTCAAAATATTTTCTCTATAAAATTTAAAACATTTTGGGATGTCTTTTTTTACCTTTATTCTGTAATCCCAGGACCATAAAGCAGCCCTTCCAAGTCCAAATTTTGGCCCTCAGCCTCTTTCTTGGACGATCTTAACTCCTGTCTAGCATTTTTTCGCGACCATCAAAAATGAGGGAATGGCGGCTTTCACGCGTCGCTCATCAATTTCTGCACAAAAATTATGGCATTCATAGTTAATTCCAGGGCCTTCGTGACTTTCAATATGCTATAGAACCCATTATTAAATATTGTGACTGCTACAACGATTAATTTGCCACTGGATAGTGCTTTTGGTGCAATCGACCACACGACAGAATTCAAACTTGAGTTGTAAAAATGACGGTTCGGTGGTTTCCTGATAGGGATTTTGCTTCTTCTAGGACGCGCAGACTTATTTTTGGAACCTTTTTTCCTTTGTACACTGTTTCACTCATTGGTCTGCCCCGACATTTGTTTATCGTTATCTTTTGTTTTGCATTATGCATCGCGAGTAAGCCTCTCCAGTTGCCTGGATGGTACTGCATGGCGTAAACAGAATGTGGAACAAAATCGGCATGGTAGTTAACGTATTAATAAAGACGTAATGATGGCAACTATACTTAATTTAAGAAACTATCCAAATCACTCTAACAGGCTGCGCGCAAAATAAACGCCTTTTCGTGCGCTACGGCTTCTTTTAGAAAATAAGTATTAGAAACTAAAAAAAAAATTCAGTCTAAAATAAAGCCATGATATGTTATTTAGGACTATAATAAGTCATTTAACAGGTTGACTGCCGATCTATATTTTTGAGTTTGTGGTTGACGCCGGTAAGATTTTTCCAAATATTTTTATTTTATTGTGGTAAATATGAATTAAAATGAGTCTTGGATGTGTTTTTTTTTATGTGCCATTCAAAATATTAGAAAAAAAAATTTCACTCCGATCGGAGTAATCGGCATTGCAAGTGAAAATTTTTACTAGATGCCGAACACTCCGATCGGAGTGTCCAATTAAATAAGTAAAGAAATAATAAATCGAACTCATGAACTCAAAACATTTATTTCTAAATCATTTTTGTACATTTTTATGGTAATCCTCAAAGCAATTAAGGCAAAAACCTGGTTGTCCAGGGCACATTTTGCATTCATACACTGTTTGCTTTCTTATTTTATTTTTCCTGCATTCTTTGCATTCCTTTCTGCTTACCCGTTTTGTTTCTTTAGTTCCTTTTTTTTCACTAACAATTTTTTCTACTTTGCTAATGCTGTGGACATTTATTTGGCCTGGAGGAATTTGCAGCAAATTAGTAATTGGTCGTCTGGCTAGTAAATTTCTTATGACATCCAATCGGAAGTCATATAATCGTAACTGGTCAGACCGCGAATATTTATTGTACAAAAAATAGGCGTTTATCATGCTCATTTGCAGCACATGCATGAATAACTTTTTGTACCACCGAATAGTTTTACGGCTGCAAGGATAATATGCCATCATTTGATCCTGTCTATCTATACCGGACATAAAAGCATTATATCCAATGATTGCGGAAGGTTTTTCAGATTCTTGATTTCTTTTGTTTTTAAAAATGCCCATTTCGCTTCCAAATTCTGTTGAAATGTATTGAACATTGCGTTTATCGCGCCATTTTCCGACATGCACTCCATTGCAAAACATAGATTTATTCTCACCACGTTTTAAGTTTGCACTCATTACCTCTTTCGGATTATCTTTCCTCTCAGCTCTCAGCGTACCAGTGCAGTATGTATTTTGTTGAAGTAATTTCCTAGCTAAATTAACACTATTGTAAAAATTGTCTAGATAAACAGCATGTCCCACACCCAATTTTTCCTCCAATAAATGTAAAACAATCTTTTCAGTATGTCCGCTTCCACCATAAACATCTGTCGCACCTTCGTAGACACGAAATTTCAAAATAAGTCCATTAGGCTCTGTCAGCATGTATAACTTCATACCATACTTATGACGCTTATTCTTGATATACTGTTTAAACTGGAGACGACCCCGATAAAGTACCATAGCTTCATCCAAAGACAACTCTCTTCCAGGATAGTAAATTTCTCCCATCTTGTTGCTAAAAAAATCTGCCACAAATCTAATCTTTCCTAGCTGATCTGCCGGATCCATATCTGGAGATGTAAAATGCAAACACCTCAAGATAAGCAAAAATCTATTCCTTGACATATATTTTCTAAAAACAGGTAGATTAAATAGCGGATCAGTTTTCCAATAATCGTTAAGAGGGCTCAAGGATATTGTGCCAGTGTGAAGTAACAGGGCCAAAAAAATTTTTAGTTCGTCAAGAGTAAGATCTTTAAAATTAGTAATACGTGATTTTGTACTTGTTTCTGGGCGCAGCAAAACCTCGACTGCGTAAGAGTTCGTTCGTTCTACAATAGTTTGTAAAAAATCATCATCAATGATCATTTCGAAAAAATCGATAGGTGCACCCTGTCCTGGAATTTGCACCAATAATTCCTGAGTTTTCTGGAACAAAATTTGTTTTAACGCACCTCTGTCGTTCCATTTTATCTCATCAAGGCTAGGAAGTGTTTGATGTGGCCGAATAGGGTCTATAAAATTCTCTTCTTCTTCGGACTCGGAGCTTGAATTTACATCACTATCGTCTGTGTCTGGTACATAATGTTCGTCACTACTACCTCCGCTTTCTTCCAATAGCTGCAATAATTCAGTGTCAGTTAGCTTCTTTTTCTTATCATATACCTTTTTTTCATCACTACAATGTCTTTTTTTAATACCAGAAGGCCCAGGTTGATTGTCCATATTGTACGGCAGATTACAACCAAACCAAAAGCAAATCCGCGGAACCACTTAAGCACCTGTTAGAACTTGCGTTTTTAAGCAACGCCACCACTAGAAACACGTTTCATATACAACGCCGATGGAATACTAAAACGTTTCGTAAGAACGCATGTCGAACTCCGATCGGAGTAGACGGCGTTGGCGAAGAGACCCGACGCACTCCGATCGGAGTGGTCGGCAGTCAACCTGTTAAGCAAAAAAAGTCAATTTTTTCAAAAATTACAAGTAGAAAAAATCCCTTAATGGGTAAGTGAAAAAAAAAAATTACCAGCTCATTGAGTGGGGTGTCAAATGAAAACTTGTAAAAAAACAAAAATATGTATAATGTGACACTTGCACACACTTTTCTTGTATTATTTATATATACCAGGTGTAGAAGTATGAAATGCGGATTTCAGACAACAGATGGTGCACCAATGCAGTTTGTGCTATAAAGATTTGACACTGCGCCATTTTGTTGGGTCATCAACAAGTGTCAGACGCGCACGAGTGATAAATTGGAAAAGTGTGTGCATAGTGTTGTGTTGTTGTGCTCAATATGTCGAAATTTATACCGAACAAAGAGCATTCGCGGACAGCATTAATTTTTTGTTTTCATTTGAAGAAAACTGCTGTTGAATCATACCGATTACTTCGAGAAGCTTATAGTGAACATGGTCCATCGCAAGATACATGTGAACGGTGGTTTCGGCGTTTCAAAAGTGGTGACTTCGATGTTGCAGACAAGGAACGTGGAAAACCGCCAAAAAAATACGAAGATGTGGAATTGAAGCATTGTTGGATGAAGATAATTCGCAAACACAAAAACAACTCGCCGAGCAATTGGGCGTTAGTCAAGAAGCTGTTTCCAATCGGCTACGAGAGATGGGAAAGATTCCGAAGACCGGTAGATGGGTACCACAAGAGTTGAACGACAAGCAAATGGAAAATCGCAAAAACACCTGTAACATATTGCTCGCTCGGTACAAGACGAAGTCGTTTTTGCATCGTATAGTTACAGGGGATGAAAAGTAGATTTATTTTGAGAATCCTAAGGGTAAAAAATCATGAGTAGACCCAGGCGCACCATCCACATCGCCCGCAAGACCGAATAGCTTTGGCAGAAAGACGATGCTCTGTGTTTGGTGGGACCAGAGGGGCGTGGTCTATTATGAGCTGTTAAGACCTGGGGAAACGGTTAATACTAAACGTTACCAACAACAATTGACCGATTTGAACCGTTCGCTGCTTGAAAAAAGGCCAGAATACCGAAAGAGGCAACACAAAGTCATTTTTCTTCATGACAATGCTCCATTGCATACGGCAAAACCAGTTCGCGACACGTTGGAAGCACTCAGCTGGGAAGTTCTACCCCATGCAGCTTACTCACCAGACTTGGCTCCTTCCGATTACCGCTTGTTTGCACTTGCTGAGCAGTGCTTTGGTTCGTACGAAGATGTGAAAAAATGGCTTGATGAATGGTTCGCAGCAAAAGGGGAAGATTTTTACTGGCATATTATTCACAAATTGCCCGAAAGATGGGAAAAATGTATAACAAGCGATGGAGCATACTTTGAATAAAGCACTTTTTATCATTCTTCCGAATTTAACATGTTTTTTCAGAAAAAAAATCCGCATTTCTTACTTGTACACCTGGTAAATTGCGAGAAATCGCTGTCCCCCTCTCGAAAAGTACTGATCAAAAAATTTTGGAATATTCTCTGCAGGGAAAAATTATCACAAGTGCATTACCTTTAATAATTTATCTGGTATATAAAAAAAACAAAGATTTCAAAATCATCAGTAAAGATCGGAAAAAAACTTCGTTAAAAACTCATTTGGGGTGTATTTTGTGAAGTCATTGTTGATTTTATACCTAGGTAACAAAAATTGTTATTTTAAAAGCAATCAACGTACGGCACACTAATTGCGCAAGTGCGAATTGCACTCGGCTGGTTTTTTAATTTCTTGTATATACCTACTGATCACCTTATGTCATTGGACTAAATGCTACTACTCTTAGTTCTTCTTAAACTTACAAATTTTCTTATCGTTTGATTGAAACTTGGTAATAATCAGAAAAAGATATGTTCCTACCTTGGGACTGGATATAGTTCGTAGTCTACCTTTGAATGTTCCTGCTGCATGTTTGAATTTATTACAGTTTCTTTTCTTTTTTGTCATGCCAGTAGTAGTAAATACTAGTTACCTGTCACTATAAAATTTCCGTAACTTATCGATGTTAAAGTTGAGTGTTTTAGCTAATACAGTGGCTAACACAATCTTTCTTTAGGTCTGTAAAGAAAGTTATCAAGTTAGTAGTTTGGTAAGTGATCATGTTTTCCCGAATAAAAATTCTCATTTAAAACTGGTTGCTGATTTATTTCTTACTTTTAAAATAAATTATAGATTTTCTATCATTGCAAATACTTACTCTATCATTTAAAATGCTACTTTAATTTCTCCATTCATGTAAGTTTACAAGACTGTGGCTTCGACCACATTGAAATAGTGACAGTTCTTTTAATTCCTTTAGGTGAATAATATTAATATTCAGTTAGGATAAGCCTGCAGGTAGGATTAAGTTCAACTGAAAAGTGAGTCTGTCACTAACTGACCCTCTATGGAGAACTATAACACCTATTGTGGCTTACACCTATCTCAGATTTCTCCAAACAAATATAGCCTTCGGATGAAGTAGATTAGCAAGTTTCATATTTCAGGTTTTCTGGTATTAGCGCCTCTACTTCAACCAAGGAAAATCTGAGTCTTCCACTGTACTTCTTCTTACGACTCCGTCTCCTGACGAAGGTTGGCGATCCATATAGCTAAACAAACTTTAGAAACTGCTGCTCGAAAAATATCACTCGAAGCACATCCAAACTATCTTCTCATGTCCTTCAGCCAAGAATTCTGTCGTCTTCCGGTCGATCGTTTTCCCTTTATTTTGCCTTCAATAATTAGACGTAGCAATTCATACTTTTGGCCCCACATTATATGTCCGAAGTATTGAGTTTTTCTTATTTTTATGGTTGTTAGTAATTCCTTCATTTTGTTCATTCTTTCCAGTACTTTTTTATTTTGTGTACTCAGGAGATGCGAAGAAAGAAGATTCTGGAAAGAAGAACTTTCCAGAATGATTTTCCTTATTCGAAGTTTGGCGAGAAATGTGTCTTAAAAGGTTCTCTTAATCGCTTATCATGCATATTTTGCATCCAACATGTCTTATGCCGTTGTGAACTGGGGACATTCATCGCATGCACAAAGAATTTTTTCACTTCAGCGACGCTGCATTCACGTCATTGTGGGGCTGGGATATCGCGACTGTTGTCGCTATTTCTCTGAATTGGTGATAGTGACTTTCCCCTGTATCTACATATTCCAGTGCTTAATATACATTAAAGAAAATGTGAAGCTGTTTACTACCCATGAAAATCTCCACAACTACCCCACTAGAGGTAACCAAAATCTTATAGCTTTCACAGAATAGGACGAACTCGCAGAGGCACCGACTACTATGGGGTCAGTTTTTTTAATGGATTACCGGTGGCTGTTAGGGAGCTGTCGGACGAGAGCTTTGTCAGGAAGGTGAAATTCTACCTGATTTTTGAGTCATAATTTTAATGACTTTTAACTATGTAATTAATATGTCTTACTTTTTTTTTTCTCTGTTCATCTTGCAATGTTATTTTGTTCTTTTGAAATGTTTGAATTGTTCGTTGATTTGTAGCTACGTGTCTTTGACTTTTTAATATTTTAACGTTTTAACAATACTCAGTATATATCACCACTACACCAAACTCTTTATTTTTGCACTCGACGCGCGTTTCGCTAACCATGTTAGCTTCATCAGGAGTGATGATTGACTAAAGCTAAACTACAAATCTACCCCATTTATACTTAGCCTAACCCTTGAATTACTCAGGCGGAACTAATGGCATAGGCAAAACCATCAATTCCGGTCAAGTAACCAGTAGAGGAGACTATAAGGAATAGGCCCTCTGTATTTATTTAAACTACTTTTACAATTTCCATACTTTCGTATGCATTTAACCATCTCCTATCAGACATTTTTAATTAATCTTAGATTATTTAATGTTACAATACGACCAGCTTCAAGGGCATGTTCGGCAATGCTAGACTTTTCTGTATTTTAAGTGTGCTAAATGTTCTTTAAATCGTATTTTAATTGACCTTTTAGTTTGCCCAACATACTTTTTGTCACAATTATTACAACTAATTTCAGAAATTCCACTTTTCTCACAATTAGGAATCTTATCTTTGGGATTTCCTAAGATATTCCTCAGATTGTCTGATGAGTTATAGACTAAGGTGAGGCCTACCTTATTAAATACCTTATTGAGTCCCTTGCTATATTTCGGATTGTATGGTATGGAGACATACTTGGTGTTATTTTCTTCGCGTGCAAAAAAGGTGGAATTCTGAATATTTAACCGGAACTTATGTCTATTTATTAGCTTGTTTACTAAGTCATCGTCATAACCATTAACTCTAGTTATATTTCTAATACAATTCCTTTCGTTGTCGTCATGCCCTTGAAGCTGATCATATTGTAACATCAGATAATCTAAGATTAATTAAAAATATATCTGATAGGAGATTGTTGAACACATATGAAAGTATGGAAATTATAAAATGTAAAAGTAGTTTAAATAAAGACAGAGGACCTATTCCTTATAGTCCCCTCTACTGGTTACTTGACCGGAACCGATGGCTTTGCCTATGCCATTAGCTCCGCCTAAGTAATTCAAGGGTTAGGCTAAGTATAAATAGGGTAGATTTGTAGTTTAGCTTTAGTCAATCATCGCTCCTGATGAAGCTAACATGGTTAGCGATATGCGCGTAGAGTGCAAAAACAAAGGGTTTGGTGTAGTGGTGATATATACTGAGTAGTGTCATTGTGCCAAAGATTCCACATTCCCAACTTAATTTTAATAATTCTTTTGACTTTGTCATGACGTGTAATAGCATATTGTGTACTTATTACCAATAAGTATTTGATTTGATTCGAATGCGTCTATAAATGTACATTTCAAAAGATTCCAGTCGTTTCTCTGAGTCAGGGTTAAAGGTCCAGCACTCACATCCATACAGTAGCACGGAGTATACCATTCTCATTCGGAGTTCCAAACTGAAACTTATACGATGGAAAAATTTATTTCTTCGGTCCCGCTTGTCATTTTTATTGGTTCCCAAATATTTAAATGTGGAGATCTGTTCTACGGTGTTGTCCCTGAATTCGAGTGATTCTGGTGGTAAATTTTTCTTTGTTATTACCATCCACTTGGTTTTTCTTATATTCATAGTTAATTCAAATCTTTCGCTGGCTGTTACGACTCTTTGATATTCTTTGCTAATAGAACAGGATCATCAGCATACCGTATGTTGGTCAGTGTACGCCCACTAACCGTTATTCCTTCAATGGATTCATAGATAGTATCAAAACAGCTCTTAAGTCAATAGGAAAGAGAGGGAAGCTTGTAAATTTTAAGACAAGGGTAATACCCATTCCCAAGACAGGGGGATTTTTACCTCTTATACCCATATTTGCTGGTTTGTCTGCTTTGGGCGCACTTGGAGGAGAAGCCGCTGGTATTGCAAAAGCTGTAAATGATGCGAGATGAGCCAAAGAAAAATTATCTGAAGCTAAACGACATAATCAAATAATGTAATCTATTGCAATTGGAAAAAGAGGAAGTGGTTTGTTTCTAAAACCTTATAAAACAGGATGCGGATTGTTTTTAAAACCATATTCAAAAAACTGCTAAATTAAATACCTCGGAATCCGCTTACAAATTATGATCTAATAAAGTATGCCAAATTTTTATAAATTCCATATTGTCGAGGTGTATTTATGAGGAATAAATTACCTAAAAGGATTAAGACACATGAATGTTTGTTCATAGATAGAAACACAGCATCAGAATGAAGATTGAACAAAAGTGATGAGAGAATGCATCCCTGTCTTACACCTTGGGTTATTTTTGTGCTTTCAGACTTTTTCAACTCAATTTTCACGTCCCCTGATTGATTCTAGTACAGATTTTTAAAAATATTTAGATGCTTTTTGTCTATGTTTGTTGTTTCTAGAAATCCACTGCACTACCAGCACATAAAATGTAATATGACAAATCATCACCCTCGATGCAAAGCCGGCATTCCACATTGTGATTGAAAAATGACTCACTCTTGGTTTGTACATCTGTAGTGCTAAAAACTAGTCTTGTAGGTCTTCTTGCTGTAGGCGAACAATTAAATTCCGGCGGTACGATAGGTGGGAGTTCCTCTGCATTCTCGTCTCTCTGGAAGCAGACAATGAATTCTGTCATCCTTTCCCGTCTCAGAAAGAAATACAGTTATTATTACAATAATACGATCCCCCGAGTTTCTCCATAGAATTAATTGTTATTGGTGTGTGTCATTCGGCTGGTTATGTTCACGTGGGTACGAGGACTGTTTGAAACATTTTCGGCCTGACACATAGACAGCGTTAGAAACTGTGAAACCATAATTCTATTGGAAAGTTCCATCGTTTATATAAATACATGTAAAATTTTATTTCGATCCGTCAATTCATTCGAGTGCTAGCAGCTGTTTAATATTGACATGTCATTGATTTTTTAAAAATGGAAAAAAATTAAACATCGTGCAGTAATTAAATCCTTTGTTTTGGATGGTTTAAAACCAACAGAAATTCATCCGAAATTGTTAAAAGTGTAAACATCACCTTCACTTTCCACTGTGAAAAAATGGGCTGCACTTTTTAAATCTGGTCGTGCAAGCCTCGAAGATGTTCCACGCGAAGGTCGTTCAAAAACTGCTTCAACACCAGAAATCATTCAACAAGTCCATGATATGGTGTTAGATGATCGACGAGTGAAAGTATGTGAAATAGCTGAGGCCATAGGCAGCTGAAAAGAACGAATTGGAATCCGTACTTCTCAAGCGTGTTTGGATCATTTTAAGCAAAATAAAATAGATTTCAAGCGTCGTTTCATAACTCTTGATGAAACTTGGATACACCACTGTACACCAGAGCGAAAAATGGATTGAAGCCGGTGGAAGTGCACTAAAGAAGGCACAGACGGTTCCATCAGCAGGATAGGTTATGGCAACAGTTTGTTGGAATTACAAAGGTGTTTTGTCGATCGTTTATATTCAGAAAGATAAAACAATGAACTCTGAATATTATTTAAACTTTTTGGATCAGTTGGATGCAAAAATTGGTGAAAAAAGATCTGCTTTAAAGAAGAAAAATCTACAGATACACACACACGTACAGAAATCCTAACAAAGTTTCTATTCAGCCTAAAATACTGGTGTTTTGGACTGTAAAGTATCTTTAACTCTGAGTGTTTAAAGTGCTTACTAGAACAGGCTTTATCTTACTATAGCTATTAATTTAAGAAAAAAGATTAGTTTTTTTTAGTTTAAAAAATTAAGTTTAAAACCTAGCTTTTTAAGGGCATGTTTTTTAATGAAAAATGAAGTCTGAAAAAAAATCATTTTACAAGGCACGCAGGACATCTATATTAAAGACAATCATTCGATGTATCCCCACTAGCTTGAATAACGGCCTCCATTCTCGGCTTGAAGCGCCGGTACCCCCTCTGTAATTCCGTACTATTCATATTGGTGAAGCTTGCCCCAATAGCGGCCATTAATGATGTCACGTTGGGATGCCAAAACTTATTTGTGACCTTTTCAACCCCGCTCCATACGTAGTAGTCCAAGATTTAAATCTGGACTATTAGGAGGCCAGAGTTTTGCGGACTGAAACATGCCAAAGTTGTCTGAGAGCCAGTTCTGAAACAAATGGCTCGTGTGGAGCCGGTATACCGTCCTGCTGGAGAACATATGGGTTTTTCGCAATATCTTCGATCCACGGCTTCACTATATTCTTCAGAATTTTTAAATATACCTCAGTGGTCTCAGTTTCCCCTTTTTGGATGCAATCCGGTGACATGACATCACCCTCACCGGACACAACACTTAGTACATGGACACTGGCCGGAAATTTCGTTCTAGCAACAACGGGAACATCTCTCTCTCTTCGAGGTCGTGAGTAAACCAGCTATCATTTCTCCGGACTTTTGCATCAATATTGAAAATTTTTTCGTCGGAGAAGAATCTGATGCGTCCCGCCGCTTCGTGTTTCAAAGAACAGATAAGCAGATTGCAGCAATCCACTCGCTTCATCCTGGCATCTTCAGAGAGCAACTGTCTTATCTTAATTGTGTAGGAATTGTATCCAAGGTCTTCTTCGCCAATTCTACGCATTGTCGGCTCGCTCACACCCGCTGTCGGGGCCAGTTTTCGTAACGATTGCCTTGGGTCCTTCGAAATTCTTGTTGTTGATTTCAATAGTCCTCACATTCTGGTGCTTTCTCGCCGGCATTCTGGAACCTTCGTTGAACAGTTCTTGAATTATTTCCGGTGCTGACCGGCCAGCACGATGATTCTCGATGATCGCGGCTCTTCAATTTTACTCCGCACTCGTTTTCGACATGGCGACTATTTACTTCAGTCAGTGTGCTACTCGGACGCTAACGGCGACCTCTGGTAGAAGCATAATATTTATTTATTTTATTTATTTGTTTATTTATTTGTTTATTTATTTATGGGACAGGCCCATTAACTTATAAAGACAAAATACAAAAGTTTACATATATAAATGACACTTCAAACTACTTAAAACTAAAGGTTAAAACTAAGAAATTCAGAAAAGAACCCCGATCTACCTCTTAAAAAGAGACAAGGAGCTGGAGAACAAGTCCAGTGATGGGCAGTTATTTACAATGCCCATAGATCTTGTCATGAAGGTATTAGCTCTGTAGGTTGTCTTATGATAAGGTTTGAAGAAGGACAACGTAGATCTAGTATGTCTAGAGGGTGCATACAAATTAATCTGAGATAAAAGTTCTGGACAATTTACAATGGAATTTAAAATTTTAAAGAAGATTACAAAATCGCGCTGAACTCTCCGGTTAGACAGGGTATTCAAGTTAAATGTCAGTTTTGAATAACTAAAAGAATCATCGTTAAAGAATTTAAAATTAATATGACGTAGAAATTTAGTCTGAACAAGCTCCAAGCTCCTAGCATGGCAAGCAAAAGGTGGGTTCCACACACATGAGCAATATTCCAAGAGAGACCTAACCAACAAGCAGTACAGCATTTTTATAGAGGTAATGGATGGAAATTCTGATGAGCAACGCCTAATGAACCCAAGCATCCTCAAAGACCTAGACGTTACCTCGGTTATATGAGGAGTAAAACTCAGTGCCGAATCAAACTTAACCCCCAGATTCCTAACATTAACCACGGACACGAGGGAAGTCCCATTTATGCTGTAATCAAATGAATTGCGCGATCTCAAGAAAGACATAGAGAAGCATTTAGAAGTATTTAAAACCATACCATTTAACTGACACCAGACACTAAGTCTATCCAAATCACCCTGCAATCCCACACAATCCTCAATTGATCCAACCGCCGTATACAACTTCAAATCACCAGCAAAAAGCAAGAACCTGGAAGACCGAAAGCAATCGGCCACATCACTCGAGAACAGGTTAAACAGCAGAGGCCCCATATGGGAGCCTTGAGGCACTCCTGAGGGCACAGTAATGTTGACAGACTTAAAATTATTAGCTCGAACCATCTGAACTCTGCCACACAAATAACTCCTAATCCAGCCCAACAGTGGACCCGATATGCGATGATTATTGAGCTTCTTAAGAAGAACACCATGGTTGACCTTATCAAAGGCCTTAGAGAAATCGGTATAGATGGAATGAACCTCAGATCCACTCTTCAAGGTCCTCGACAGGTAGTCCGTATAGGAAATCAAGTTCAATTCAGCAGACTTGCCTCTCTGAAAACCAAACTGTTCATCTATTATAGATGGTCCCAAGTTAGATGCCAATACTTTAGTTACTAGGTTTTCAAATAATTTAGGAACAGTAGTCAAAATACTTATTGGCCTATAGTTTGCGATAGCTGCCCTGTCCCCTGACTTGAATACCGGGGTGACAAAACTGAACTTCCAATACTCAGGAAAGTAACCCTCTTCCAATGACCGGTAAAACAACATGCATAATGGTCGCGATAATACGAGGCTACATGCCTTTAGTAACCCAGGAGGTAAACCATCAGGACCAACCTCGAGAGCCTCTCGTAAATTTCAGAGATTGGAATCTTAAATTTGAAGATATTATGAATATTAGTAGAGGGTAAGGCTGGATAATTAAGTAACTCATCAGAGTAAACAGAGCCGAAGTACCTTGCAAAAAGATTAGCCACATCAATGCCAGTGTCCACAGATTGTTCATTATAAAACATCAGGAGGAAGGTCATTTGTGCCACGCTGTGCGCCAACAAAGTCCCAAAAGCTTTTCACGTTATCTCTAATAGAGAGTTCAATGTTGGAGATATAATCAACATGGCACCTACGTGATAGATTCTTACACTGTGATCTTAAAGTAGGGAAGTAATAATAGTCCTGAGGTTCCCCAGACGATCTAAACCTTTTGTGTGCTTCTTTTTTATGAATTATTAAGTTTTTCAACTCAGGAGAAAACCACCTAGGGAATTTTCTACTAGATACCTTCTTTAACGGAACATACAGATCTATGGCCCTATAAAGTACATCATAAAAAATATTCAACATCTGGTTAACCCCCCGGTTCGAAAGCAGATGATCCCACGATACCGAATCTAGAAAATGATTTATCGAAATATAATCCGCTGACTTAAAATCATAATAGAATTCAGTACATTGGGGTGAAATAAATATGGCGGGAGATTTCAATTGAAATTTTTCCGGATTTTATTGACGCACCTTGTATACTTTGTTCAGTGTTCCTTGAGTTGTTTCGTTCTTTTATAAATAAATTTAGTCCAGTCTCTCTTTAGCGAGATACTATTACTGCATGATGTTCAAAATTACTCATTTTTCGGAAGATAAAAAAATCGTAGAAACTGTAAAAAGGCAACGAACTCATTTCCAAATCCATATCCAGAAAAAATCTACATGTTCTTTTAAAAGGGTCTAGGCGGTTAAGATGGTGAAAAATGCCCCCAGCGCTTTTGAAAAACAAAAAAATTCCTCATGTAGAACATAAAAGAATATGACTTTCCTGAAATTTTCAGCCCTCTAGACCTTCCCATAACCTCAAAAATCTATAAAACGTGATTTTCGGTTTTTTTGGCGATATCTCCGGTTCTATTCATCGTAGAAACCTCATTTTTTTTTTAAAATTGTAGGATTTTTTATTGCCTACAACATGCTATTTTTTTAAAAAAATTTTGGCGCGAAATTCAAATTGTTTTGAGCGTTTTAAATTTTTAAAATTGAATTTAAAAAAAACTAGGACTTACTCAGGCCCAAAAAAAATATATATTGTGTATTTTATGTCAAACTATGCCTGTGAATTTTTTCAGATTTTTAGAGGTGGGGGGGAAAATGGTTACAAACGCGAAAAACCGCTTTTTTCGTTTTTTTTTTTCCGCATTTTTACCTACTTTTGGGACACAGAATTTCGTTGTAGATCCTCAGTTGCTTCAAAATATATATATATATATATATATATATATATATATATATATATATATATATATATATATACGAGGCTGGTTTGAAAAGTCCGTGCAAAAATAAAAACTACTTATGAGTTTGGGGTAAACCTTTTTTATTTTTCGACATAGTCTCCTTTTAGGCTTATACACTTCGTCCAACGATGTTCTAGTTTGTTGATCCCTTCCGAATAATAGGATTTATCCAAGTCTGCAAAATATCCATTAGTGTCTGCAATCACCTCCTCGTTTGAATAAAATCTTTGTCCCGCCAGCTATTTCTTCAAATTGGGGAACAAATAGTAGTCCGAGGGAGCCAAGTCTGGGAGAATAGGGGGGATGTGAAACGAGTTGGAATCCTATTTCCATTAATTTTGCGACCACAACTGCTGAGGTGTGTGCTGGTGCGTTGTCGTGATGGAAAAGGACTTTCTTGTGGGCCAATCGCGGGCGTTTTTTCTTGCAGCTCGGGTTTCAACCGGTCCAATAACGATGAATAATATTCACCTGTAATAGTTTTACCCTTTTCCAGATAGTCGATGAGGATTATCCCTTGCGAATCCCAAAAGACAGTCGCCATAACCTTTCGGGCCGAAGGAACGGTCTTCGCCTTTTTTGGTGCAAATTCCCCCTTGGTAACCCATTGTTTAGATTGTTGTTTGGTCTCAGGAGTATAGTAATGTATCCATGTTTCATCCACAGTGACGAAACGACGCTTAAAGTCCTCCGGATTCTTCTGGAACAGCTGCAAACCATCCTTGCAACACTTCACACGATTCCGTTTTTGGTCAAGCGTGAGCAATCGCGGCACCCATCTTGCGGATAGCTTTCTCATGTCCAAATGTTTATGCAAAATATTATGTACCCGTTCAGTCGAGATGCCCACAGCACTAGCAATCTCACGCACCTTAACTCTTCTGTCATCCATCACCATATCATGGATTTGATCAATGATTTCTGGAGTCGTAACCTCCACAGGCCGTCCAGAACGTTCAGGGTCACTTGTGCCCATATGGCCAGTCCGAAAATTTTGAAACCACTTATAAACTGTTCTAATCGAAGGTGCAGAGTCACCATAATGTTTATCAAGCTTCTCTTTAGTCTCCTGAGGCGTTTTGCCTTTCATAAAGTAATGTTTAATCACCCACACGAAATTCTTTTTCGTCCATTTCTTGAAAATCACTCGACTTCCTTGATTCACACGAATGCCAAACACAAAGAAATAGACCAATATGGCTGAAACTTGGTGTGCGTTCATTCAAGAGATGCTACTAACTAAACATGACCTCGATAGGCGCCGGTGGTGCCATCTCTCGGACTTTGCACGGACTTTTCAAACCAGCCTCGTATATAATCGATATATAATCGAAATACTATTGAATCATTTTACGTAATATAAAGACCATATTGCGCCATTTTTCCCTTTAAAATCACGATAAGACAAGATTAAGGCAAGTTTAAGACAAGATTAAGTCAAGATTAACACATTTTTAAGTTATTTTTTTTGTTTTGAGTAATTAGTCATACTTCATAATTCATCCAAATATATAATTTTATAGAAATTAAAACATTTCTGTTTATAAAAACATCATATAGAACAAAGATTTTCACATGTAAGTGTGATTTTTACTTTATAATATAAATATTTTTTTTACTTTATATTAATAATATTAAGTAAAAATCACACTTACATGTGTATTTAATTTATTGAATATGGATTTTTACCAAGTTAACGCTAATTCAATTAAATATAGAAAATCTTTTTTCTATATGATGTTTTTATAAACAGAAATGTTTTAATTTCTATAAAATTATATATTTGGATGAATTA
Source organism: Pachyrhynchus sulphureomaculatus (assembly GCA_019049505.1). NCBI lineage: Eukaryota > Metazoa > Arthropoda > Insecta > Coleoptera > Curculionidae > Pachyrhynchus > Pachyrhynchus sulphureomaculatus. The sequence continues at coordinate 17,840,055 of CM032446.1, forward strand.
TGAAGTATGACTAATTACTCAAAACAAAAAAAATAACTTAAAAATGTGTTAATCTTGCCTTAATCTTGTCTTAATCGTGATTTTAAAGAGAAAAATGGCGCAATATGGTCTTTATATTACATAAAATGATTCAATAGTATTTCGATAATATATATATATATATATATATATATATATATATATATATATATATATATATACAGTAATACCCCGCTTTACGCGAGGGATACGTTCCGAAAAAAATCGCGTTAACTGAAATTCGCGTATATCGAGGTTTATGATTAAACATAGTCAAAATTTAATACAAAAAAATACAAATCATTTTAATCAATCACTTTAATTCTAAGAACACTTTATGCAATACATACTCTTATTTTTTACGGAAAAAATACATCTATTGTCTTTTGGGTAACGTTTTGTTTACGTTCTTGTAAAATACGTTCATAACACCCAACACTGTTTTTAATTGTTTGACACACGGTCAAGACACGGTCATCATTATTGTCTATACTCTGCAATATGTCCAAACCTGAATAAATTTTTGAAAGTGCATTTTGTATTTCCCCTGAAGATAAAACTTTCTCTTCTACTTGTTCTTCCTCATCGTAGATAGGATTATTCTGTAACTCGATCAGATCTTCATTGCTAATAGGATCGTCGTGCGTTGCTACAAGTTCTACGAGATCTTCTACCGTGACATCTTCAAGTTCAGACCCCTCAATCATTGCAGCAATGTCTTCAAGCACTTGTCTCTGTATCTGGACAATTCTTCTAGGTGCTTCCACTACATCTGGCCAAAGATTACGCCACACCCCATTCATACAACTCATTTTAACTTCCTTCCAAGCCTCTTCTATGTTGTGAATAGACTTCATAATGTTGTATGACTTCCACCACTCTCGCATAGACTGTCTTCCTTCCCCGTCAGTTTCATGAATTAGTTGGCTAAAAGTGCGGCGATGGTAATAAGCTTTGAAGTTTGCTATTGCTCCCTGGTCCATAGGTTGTAATATTGACGTAGTGTTTGGTGGAAGGAACTTTACGTACACTTTTAAGTCTCTGGGCGTATCAAGTGAGGTTGGATGTCCTGGGGCATTGTCTAAGAGTAATATAACTTTAGGTTCAAGCCCATTTCTGTCACAGTATGATTTGACTGATGGGCAAAAACTATTAGAATACCATTCTTGAAAAATTTCCCGTGTAACCCACGCCTTTCTGTTTGATCGCCACACAACTGGTAGACTTGTCTTGTCTGTGCCTCGCATTGCACGGGGTGTTTCTGAATGGTACACTAGTAAAGGTTTCAGTTTGAAATCACCAGTGGCATTACCACCCAGCAGAAGTGTTAGTCGATCTTTCGCAGCTTTGAAACCACTGGCTTGACGTTCTTCCTTAGAAATGAATGTTCGAGATGGCATTTTTTTCCAGTAAAGTGCGGTCTCATCAACATTGAAGATGAGACAAGCAGGAATTTTCTCTCGTCTAACGAAGTCTTGAAACTTGTCTGGAAACTCAGCTGCAGCTTGAATGTCCGCGCTGGCCGCCTCGCCTGTTATGTGGATATTGTGAAGATTAGAACGCTGCTTGAACCGATGGAACCAGCCTCTGCTGGCAGCAAAAGTCGGAGTGGCACTCCCTTCTCCTTCTTTTGTTTTCAGCATCTCATACAAAGATTTTGCTTTTGTGCATATGAGATCTTGACTTAGTGGTGTGTTCTTCTTATTCAAATCTTCGATCCAGACTGACAGTAATTTCTCCATTCTTTCTAAGATAGATGATCTCGAACGAGAAAGTTTTGTTGCACTTATAGGTGTTGAACCTTCGCTGGAGATTTTAATTTTTTCCCGATTTTTATAAATCGTTCTCACAGTCGATTCTGAGAGTCCAAAATCTCTCCCAACAATTGTTGCTTTGCCTCCATTTTCCATTCTTCTTAACACTTTCATCTTCAATTCCAAAGTGACGCTTTTACGCTCTTTTTTCTTTACAGGCGGCATTTTAACGTAGGGTTAAATTATGTATGTATGTATCTCCAATAAATATTAAAACAAAACTGCCAGCCGACCGAACTAACATTACGGAACAAATGAACACACGAAACGAACGAGGAAATCCCCATAGAACAAAGTCGAAGGACAGGGAATTCCCAATTCTTCAAAGAGAATATTCAGAGAAAGCGGGGATCCCCCCGCGACCATAGAGAAGTTAATGACTACATGAGCGCGAAATTTGAAATTCGCGTTATAGTGAAACCGCGCGTAACGGGGTCGCGCTAAGCGGGGTATTACTGTATATATATATATATATATATATATATATATATATATATATATATATATATATATATATATATATATATATATATATATGGGTAATTCTCTGTCAACCGGACCCCCCCTCCTGCCCATTACAGGTTTTGAGATAAAATGGTCAGTAGGGGCTCAAAATTTTCGTTGAGATGTCTACTTTTTAATGCCGTATGCTACTTTTGAAAATTCAAGATGTCCGAAGCAATATGGCGGCTAAAAGGGGAAGAGCACCCAAAAAAAACGTAAAATTCCGATATTACTGACTTGTAAAAATGAGTTATAACCGCTTAAAAATGTTCTGTAGGGACTCAAAATTTGCGTTGAGATGTCTACTTTTTAATGCCGTATGCTACTTTTGAAAATTCAAGATGTCCGAAGCAATATGGCGGCTACAAGGGGAAGAGCACTCAAAAAATACGAAAATTGCAATATTACTGACTTGTAAAAATGAGTTATAAGGGCGTAAAAGTGTACTATAAGTGCTCAAAATTTCCAATTAAACCTCTATTTAACAGTGGAATTTATTGAGGAAATTGTTATTTAAAAATGAAATATTGATTTCATCAATTTTTTAAATGTAATAATAACATAATAAAGTCATGTAAAAGGCCCAATCCAAACAAAGCCTAAAGCATCAAATTCCCAAATAAGAAAAACTTTACATCGAACATAGCAAAAAACATCAATGCTAAACCTGACATTACCTAATTCATCAAACCACAAACCTAACATAGACTAATGTATCAAACTCCAAACCTAACATAGCATGATTATTAGGTAGATAAAAGCATTATCTTTCGAATGAGATGTTAAAAATATTAATGTAAAGGTGTAAAAATTACGAAAAAAATGGGAATTTCTAGTTAACTAAACTATTCATATTACTTCTTTTATTATAATTATAAATCATTATAAATAGCTTTTTCATTATTTAATTTTATCGAAATGAACTTTCAACAATTTTCAAGAAAAAAAAAAAGATTTCTTTAATTTAACATGTGTTATATATAGTTATATAATAGTATATATATAAATACTAATAGTATTATAACTATTTAAATTAAATAGTTAGTAAATAACTAAATAAATAAAATAATATTATAACTAATATTAATTTTATGAATAAAACTTTGTTCCTAACATAAAGCTTCTATATTGATTTACTTTGATATTATACTAAATAATTATATGGTTAAAAAAATCAAATGGCTATGTTAGGTTTGGGGTTGGATGGATTAGGCTATGTTAGGTTTGTGGTTTGATGCATTAGGCAATGTTAGGTTTGGTATTGATATTTTTCGCTATGTTCAATGTAAAGTTTTTATTATTTGGGAATTTGATGCTTTAGGCTTTGTTAGAACTTGGCCTTTTACACGCCTTGATTATGTTATTATTACATTTAAAAAATTGATGAAATCAATATTTCATTTTTAAATAACAATTTCCTCAATAAATTCCACTGTTAAATAGAGGTTTAATTGGAAATTTTGAGCACTTATAGTACACTTTTACGCCCTTATAACTCATTTTTACAAGTTCGTAATATTGCAATTTTCGTATTTTGAGTGCTCTTCCCCTTGTAGCCGCCATATTGCTTCGGACATCTTGAATTTTCAAAAGTAGCATACGGCATTAAAAAGTAGACATCTTAACGAAAATTTTGAGCCCCTACAGAACATTTTTAAGGGGTTATAACTCATTTTTACAAGTCAGTAATATTGGAATTTTACGTTTTTTTTTGGGTGCTCTTCCCCTTTTAGCCGCCATATTGCTTCGGACATCTTGAATTTTCAAAAGTAGCATACGGCATTAAAAAGTAGACATCTCAACGAAAATTTTGAGCCCCTACTGACCATTTTATCTCAAAACCTGTAATGGGCAGGAGGGGGGGTCCGGTTGACAGAGAATTACCCATATATATATATATATATATATATATATGTATATATATATATATATATATATATATATATATATATATATATATATATAATTTTGAAGCAACTGAGGATCCACAACGAAATTCTGTGCCCCAAAAGTAGGTAAAAATGCGGAAAAATAAAAAAAAAAAAAAAAAAAAAAAAAAAAAAAAAAAAAAAAAACGACGAAAAAAGCGGTTTTTCGCGTTTGTAACCATTTTCCCCCACCTCTAAAAATCTGAAAAAATTCATAGGCATAGTTTGACATAAAATGCACAATATATATGTTTTTTGGGCCTGAATAAGTCCTAGTTTTTTTTTAATTCAATTTTAAAAATTTAAAAACGCTGAAAACAATTTGAATTTCGCGCCACAAATTTTTTTTAAAAAAATAGCATGTTGTAGGCAATAAAAAATCCTACAATTTGAAAAAAAGAGGTTTCTACGATGAATAGAACCAGAACCGGAGATATCGGCAAAAAACCGAAAATCACGTTTTATAGATTTTTGAGGTTATGGGAAGGTCTAGAGGGCTGAAAATTTCAGGAAAGTCATATTTTTTTATGTTCTACATGAGGATATTTTTTGTTTTTCAAAAGCGCTGGGGGCATTTTTCACCATCTTAACCGCCTAGACCCTTTATATTCGTATTAAAATCCAATATTCCGACAGTTATATACATATTAGGCAATATCTCCAGTTTTTATAAATCATTAAATATGTTTATTTATCCAGCTCTTACGACATCATTAGTTCTTCAAACCCTTCCCAGAATTGATGAAAACAACACGATGGATAACAAAACACCAAAGGAAAGACTTCTAGAAGTTTTAGATCTGCTCGAAAGCCATGTTGAAAAACTAAGAAAAGAAGCTGCACAGCTTGAAGAGGACAAGGACCAGCTGCTCGCTACCTTGGATTCTGTTAGGCAGGCTGATTTAATGAATCAATTGAGTGAAAGTAAGTTTCATATTTGTAATTTTATTATAAACGTATTAAATAGAGTAGAATTGTAGTATAACACGGAGGCTGAAAAGTTTTTGGTCTGACACATAGATGTCGCCTTTTTCAAAAAATCCACGAATTTTAGAAAGTACCAACCTTCAAACGATACGTGTCAAAATTTCAGGACATTTTGACGATTAGTTTACAAGTTACAGTGGTTTTAGTGACTAAATCATCAATTAAGCACTGTTTTTTGATGGGAAAAAATGCCGTTTAATCAAAGCAATGGCTTGATAAGTCTTACGGGGACTCTGCCCCTGGAAAATCAGTCATCATTTACTGGTACGCTGAATTTAAACACAATCGTACAGACACAAATGATGCTGAACGCTCTGGACGCCCAAATGAGGTGATTATACCGGAAAACATCAAAAAAATCCACAAAATTATATTGGATGACCGTAAAATGAAATTGCGTGAGATAGCTGACACCCTAAAGATATCAAAAGGACGTGTTGGTCATATTTTGCGTGGATATTTGGAAATGGGTACCGCGTTTGCTCACAGTGGACCAAAAACAACAACGTGTTGATGATTCTGAGTGCTATTTAGATCTCTTTAAGCGCAATAAAAAGGATTTTTTCATGCCATTATGACTATGGATGTAACATTGATCCACCACTTCACACCGGAATCAAATCGACAGTCAGCTGAGTGGACAGCAGCCGGTGAAAGCCGCCCGCAGCGACCAAAGACACAACAGTCGGCTGAGAAGGTTTTGGCCTCTGTATTTTGCGATGCGCATGAAATAATTTTCGTCGACTATGCTGAGAAGTGAAAAACCATGAATATTATATAAAGTTATTGGAACGTTTGAAGGCACAAATCGCAAAGAAACGGCCCCAATGAACAAGAAAAAAATGCTCTTTCTTCAAGACAATGCACCGTGTCACATGTCAATGGTTACAATGGCAAAATTGCATGAATTGAAGTTCGAATTACTTCCTCATCCACCGTATTCTCCAGAATTGGCTCCTAGCGACTATTATTTATTCGCAGAGCTCAAAAAATAGCTCGCCGGAAGGAGATCTGGATACAATGGAGAAGTTATCGCCGAAACTGAGGCCTATTTTGAAGGCAAAGACAAATCCTTCTACAAGAAAGGTATAGAAATATTAGAAAAGCGTTGGGCTAATTGTATCAATCTTGAAGGCAACTATGTCGATGAATAAAGTCGAATTTTGCAAAGAAATGTGTTTTAAGTAGCTAGACCAAAAAGTTTTCAGCGTACATGTTATTTTTCTGTAATACCAAATAACTTTGGAACAGAAGCTTTCACAGTTTTGGTCATACGAGAAATCTGAGTTTTTGAGTTTAGACCCTCGTAAATTATAGTCATCTTTCACCATTTTGTTTGCAGTTACACGAGATACCTTCCGAATCTTCGAAATTAAAATACCAAATACAAGTCACTATAATTCCACATAATCTAATTCCATTCAGCTTTCTAATTTCGAAATGTAAAAATCCCTAAAGTCATCCCCAAAGCCCAACAAATCATTCGTGAAGAATGTCCTCGGATAATTCTGAGCCGTTCTGATGAGCTTTCCATTAATTAGAAAAGATCTAAAGCAGTGGTTCCCAACCCTTTTTAATCGCGACCCTTTTTAGATTTTTAAAAAATGTTCGCGACCCCCTTTCCCATCCGCCATATTGGATCATTAAAACAAAAAATAACGGGCTTGAAAAAATATATTTTGGAACTTAAGAGTGATATTTTTTATAAAGTGTTAATTATTAAGTATTAATGATTGAGTTTGCATCTGCATAACAAGTGTTGAGTTATTGTCAAGGCCAAAATCATGTCATCTTGAACATCCGGCTTATTCATTGCTTCTGTCTTGATTTGCAGAAGAGTTCAAAATCCACTTTCGCAGAGGTAAGTAGAAGCAAATGGTACTAATATTCGAAAAGAAAGCGTGGAAACTTTAGGATACGAATGACGCATGGCACACCAAAATTAGGAATGAGGAACCTTTGGTATGACTGATGATGGTTACCAAAATTGAGGTAACGATTTTTCCTGAAATAAATCACGCGCTAAGGAGTCATTTCGCAGCTCCAAAAATTCATCCTGCACTTCATCGAGAACGTCGGTAACAGTGAAAGGTACATGAAATGGGTTTCGTACTGATGCAGCTTCTTGTTCAGATAACTCCGAGAAATAACGTTGTATTTCAGATTTAAGGGCTTGAAAGTGGTTATTAATTTCCTCTCTTAGATTATCTAGAATTCCCGTATCCTATTCTTCAGTATTGGTGCAAAGGTGTTCAAACATGGTAAAGTTTCCAAGATTTACTTTACGGCGCCAGTTTTGCAGTTTTAATACTAACGCCTGGTTATTATCTCTGAGGTGAATAATGTGCGTTTCCTTACCCTGCAGTTTCAAATTTAGCTTGTTTAGTTGATCTAAGATATCGGATAAATAAGCTACTCTTTGGATCCAGAACTAATCATTAAAGTGTATCATAAACTCATGTTTTCATTTAATTTCTATGAACTGTTTTATTTCGTTTCTCAATTCAGAGACTCCGCCAACAATATTTCCTTTTAATAACCAACGAACAGCAGTGTAGAAAAGAAGAACTTCGCGATCAGAGTCAAGTTTTTTGCGTAGTTCCTTGAACAGACGACTATTGAGAGCACTAGATTTTATATAATTGACTATTGCCACTAAAGAGTCGAGCACTTCTTGCAAAGGCTATGGGAGAGTCTTGTTAGCAAGGGTAAATCGGTGAATCATGCAGTGCTGTCCTTTTGCTTGGGGTGCACGTTCTTTAACTTTTGACTGAAAGCCCGACCTCGATCGAAGTATGGCTGGTGTCCATCGGTACATTCTCCACACAAGTTTTTCCATTGTAATTCATTACTTTCAAAGAATGTACTCATCATCGTCATGACTTCTTCACCTTTCGTAGTAGTTTCGTAGTGCTGTACAAAACAGAAACTCTTCTTTGATGTCCTCCAAGTGAATATATCTCACGAAAACGAGTAACTGATAACATAAACTAACATCGGTAGACTCGTCAAGTTGAAAGAAAAAGACAGGAGATGCCTTTATTTCAGATAAATTTATTCCATCACGTCTATGGACATGTCTGAAATGCGTTTCTGAATTGTGTTATTGGACAAGATATATTACGCACTTTAATCTCACTAGCTTCTCCAAGAATTAGCTTAACTGACTTTGATAAAGAGAGTTTGATGAGGGTTTCTGCAAATTGTATGGGGTTTTTTATTTTTTTGCAATTTCCACAGCACTTTCACATGGTGCCTGAACTATAGCTTGGCTTTGTTGTTGAAACGTTCCAGTAAAATCTAACTTTTGTTTTTTCAAAGTAGTCTCATGTCGTTGAAAAAAGTTCAAGTCTTTTGTAATATGTTCGGAATGCTTTGTTTCTAAGTGACGTTTGAGCTTTGATGGTTTCATAATAGGTGTTTCGGTTAATAATGTCGATTTTACTAAGAGATGGCGTGACTAATACACTTGTTAGTATAGATTAGTGACATCTATGGCGTTTTGGAAGGTAAACATACTCCATCAAAAGCCAGTGTGTTATTAATTGTCATTGTGCGAAAAAGGTAGTTCTTGCTTTGAATATGTCGTGTTTCGTACCAGAAAAAAAGACGTTTTGCGGGGAAGTTTAATAACCTTCTTTCATTTGAAGAAAACGGCTGCTGAAAGTTATCGATTACACTGCGTTACAAATTAAAAAAAAAAATTCCACCCCACCCACTTAAATTTTTCCTGTTTATTTATTCATACACACCACTTATTAAGAATACATAAGTACTTTTTGTCTATCACGTACCGTTTTTTTAGGTACGATAGTTAACAATTTTAAGTAAAATAATTAAGGAGTAAAGTACAGTGTACACGTAGCTTCATTAAATTTTCCAATAATTCCAATAAAACTGCTAAAAAAACTTATTATTAATACATTTGGACACAACTAAATATAAAATATATGGTAAAAACTTTATATTGTACATTAAAAGTTAAAAATATTTAACTTTTTCTCTTATGTTGAGAAATATCTTCTCGTTTTAAAAGCCAGCAGTAATCTCCCAACATAGCTACGTCCCAACGACCTTGAAACCGTTCCTCAAGCCTTTTCACATCCTGATTAAATCGTTCCCCTTGTTCATCACTCACTGCTCCAAGATTTGATGGAAAAAAAGAGAAATGGGAATGGAGGAAATGAATTTTTAATGACATTCGGCAACCCATCTTTTTGTATGCTCTTAACAAATCGTTCACTAAGAGTTCTGCATTCTCGGCTCTATGATTTCCTAAAAAACCTTTTATCACGGCTTTTAATGATGTCCATGCGCATAGTTCTTCGTCATTTAGTGTTTGATCAAATTTGTTGTTTTTCATTAATAGGCGTATTTGTAGACCAATAAAAATACCTTCTTTCAACTTTGCGTCACTTAATCTTGGAAAAATAAATTTTAAATTTAAAAATCCTTCGCCATTTTTATCCATCGCTTTCACAAAATTCTTCATTAAGCCGAGTTTTATGTGTAGAGGAGGTAAAGTGACGTCTTCGGAGTTGATTAAAGGCAAGTATTTTACATTTGACTTCCCACACACAAATTCCGTTCGTTTTGGCCAGTCTTTGATCAAATAGTGCTTATCAGTAGCTCTACTGTCCCACATGCAAAGAAAGCAGCAGTACTTAGTAAATCCACCTTGCAAACCAAGTAACATAGCTATTACTTTGAGGTCAGCGCACACTTTCCACTTAAAATTTCTGTGTTTAATTAAATCCAATATTGATTTCATATTTTCGTATGTCTCTTTTAAAACAGTTGAATAAGCCACTGGTATTGACGGATATTTATTACCATTATGAAGTAAAACTGCCTTCAGACTTATTTTCGAACCGTCAATAAAAAGACGCCATTCATTTGTATCATAGGGAATTTCTAACTCACCCATCAAAGATACAATGTCATTACAAAAACATATGTTTTCTGAACTAGAGTAAAAAGTTGCCATTTCTTTACTTCGTTTTCGTTGTACAGATATTTTTGTATCCGGTGCCAACAAGTGCCATTCCTGTAGTCTTGATCCAAGTAATTCGGCTTGCCTAACAGACAAATTCAAGTCCCGTATCAAATCATTTAATTCCCGTTGTTTAATTAAATGCGGTTGGCATAGATCACTTGAAGAGGGTAGAAAGTCTGGATCAACTGGTTGTCAACTTCCATGTCTTGTCCATCGTTATTTTCATCGCTTGGTATATCTAACTCTTCAGTTTGACTTTTCTTAGGAGGCAAAGGAGGAGTCATGTCTTCACTATATGGTATTGGTTTTGATACAGAATTCACAGAAGGGTACTCGATATTATGCTTATTTTTCTTTGAAAATCCTCGTACATCAGTCATGCAGAAGTAGCAATCGTTAAAATGATTACTAGGTTCGCGCCACACAGTCGGTACTGCAAATGGCATAGATGTTTTGTTTCCGTCCAACCACGACAGGAGAATAGCATAACATGATACACAAAACAGTTGCGGAATCCAGGGTTTATCTTGATGTACAGTACGTCCAAAATATAGAAAATACGCAGTACATACTTTTTCAGATATTTTTTTTCCGTGAGACCTGAGAATGTACTGTCCACACACGTAACAAAACTTGTTTGGTGAAGTTTTGCACTGACGGCGACTACTTTTTTCAGTATTCATTTTTAAAACTGTATTATTACACTCTTAATCAGGTAATCTCAAAGAAACTAACAAGAAATGAACATATCCTCTCAATAGATTATCTAGCGATTCCATTTATTAATATGAACAATATGAGGGTAGGTTAAGAAAGGGTTATCGGTATGTACCTTAAAAACAAGACGTGATAGAAATAAAAGACATCCACTGCTTACATACTATAACTAATAGGAAACTATAATAGCAATCAGTTTTTCGGGTACCAAAATCATGTCACGCAGTGTTATTGGTTGAAGGTTATGGTGAACATGCTCCAATCCAAAATACTTGGGTAGACCCAGGCCCGCCTTCAATATCACAACCAGTGCGAAATATACAGGAAAAGAAAGCTTTGTATTTAGTAATATAGTAGAGGAGCTTTGTATTACGAACTGCTGAAACCTGGTGAAACGATTTCTGGCGATCGATACCGACAACAACTGATAAAGTTGAACCGAGCATTGAAGGAAAAACGATCAGAATACACCCAAAGACACGATAAAGTCATTTTTCAACATGACAATGCTCGGCCCCATGTTGCAAAATGTGTTAAAAACTGTTTGGAAAACATCAAATGGGACGTTCTACCCCGACCGCCGTATTCACCGGACTTAGCCCCTTCAGAATACCACTTATTTCAATCGATGCAGCACGAACTTTCAGAACAACACTTACATTCTTACGAAGAAGTGAAAATTTGGCTTGATGAACGGTTGGCCTCAAAAGATGAAAAGTTCTTCGGGTGCGGAATCCATTCTTTGACAGAAAGATGGGAAAAAGTCATAGCTAACAATGGCCAATACTTTGATTATTAAGGTAATTCAGTTTGTGATTAAAATAAACGTTTAAATGTTGCGAGAATCGACATTATTAACCGAAACACCTATTAGATTCAGTACTAAGAACAGCATTGCATAAAACACACTGTGGCTTCTCTATGCCGGTATTAATAACAGTTGAAAATCCAAATTTTAAATAGTTCTCCAAATATTTTCTGTTTTTCTCCATGACATTGATATTTGGAAAATAAAATACTTCAAAATAATGTTAAAAAATGTTTAAAAATTTTGAATTAACATTATTTAATTTTTGCTTACCAAAAAGGTAAATAATAGAAGAGTCTCTTTCTAGACGTGCCTATCGAAGATGAATTGTGACGTGATATCCTAGTATTGTACCGTATTTCGGATCAAACAAGACACTAAGTAACAACGAACTATTTACATACAAACAACAAAAAGAACACTGTAACGATTTAACACCAGGTAACAAGTTTATTGAGCCCGACAATTTATCTGGTCACTTATATTTATATTCGAAAGTTTAAACTTACGGCTGAGGTGCGTGCACCAGCCGCCCACCAATCACGTTGCATATCTCATGTGTTGCAAAGCATAAATAAATTATTACCATTTTAACACCTACCTTTAAATTTTAAAATTAATTTTTGATTTTTAAAATTGATAACCGGCGATTCCCCAAAAAAGCCAAGGCGACCCCCTTGTGGGCTGCGACCCACCGGTTGGGAACCAACGGTTTAAAGCTTTGGAATGAAAAGAGTTTGCTCCTGCATCATGACAATACACCAGCTCACAGTTCGTTGTACGCATGAATTTTTGGTGAAGAATTCCATTGCTGTCAATCCTTACCCGCTTATTTGCCTGATTTAGCACCCTGTAATTTTGGGCTGTTTCTCATATGAATGAAAAAAATACAAAGCAAACTGCAGGCATAGATGAAATTTGAATTATTGATTAAATCCCTAACTCTTATTTGTGGAGGAATCTATCTAGCGTGAATTTATATAATGTTTAACGTTGAGATAAAATCATTATCAGACAACAAACAAAGTAGGTAGTTAAACAGTCTGATTAAAATTTATATTTTCACCAACGTATAAATTACAAAATACCAACATTTTTTGCACGTCTACTATTATTAGATATCAGTTTTCAACCGATGGGACTTATATTATCTGAGATAAGTAACGCGAAAACTATTTAGCGCAGTGGTTCCCAACCTTTTTTTTGCCAGGGACCACTTTGATTTTTTTGTTGTTACCAGGGACCACAAGGTTCAAGAAAAATGAACTGTGTCAATCTAAAAATAAACTTTAAACAAAACTTTTAACATATTCATTAAACTCAAAAGTAACATGCATTAACAGTACTATTATAATAGAAAACATAACATTTTTAGTAGAAAATTAAATTTGGTTTGCATCAATGTGATTTTTGAGCTTGCATCTTCTGTACAAGGTCGGTAATCCTGGGGCTAATATTATTGCTCAAAGCTACACGCATATCATCACTTACTTTCAATCGATTCCTGGACTTATTTTTAATTACCAGCAAAGCAGAAAACCCTAAGTTGTGAAGGAAAGCATAAGCGCAAGGCGATTTCTCGAATTTTAGTGTATGAAATTGCTTTTTTACACCAAAACTGCCCAAGAGAATCAGATTCAAATGCGTCCTTACAGTTATTATCATTTTGGAATTCAATTAGTTCTTCCTGAATTTCTTCTGCAACTTCTCCAGCATTAGTGCTAAAAGGTTTGCGAATCAGTTTCTGGTCAACTTTAGCTTCTATTTTGTTATATTCTGGGAAGTAATAATTGAATTCATCAGCCAACATTTGCAGATAACTCTTGATGTTTTCTTGTATGTTTGCCGTAATCGTGTCATACTTTTTATCATCAACGAGTGCTTTTAATGTCGCGAACGCAGAATAATTGTTCTCGCCAATTTTACCTGTCCATAATTAAAGTTTGCAAATAAAGGCACGAAGTTTATCTTCAAAGATAAATATATTTGCAACGCTTTCTAAATGTCTGTTCCCGGAACCTTGTAATTGCAAGTTCAACTTATTCAAGTGTATGAAAATATCCACAAGATAAGCCAAATGCATCTGAGATGTCAGGTCAGAAAACTGCTCTAGTAAGTCTTTCATTTTTTTCTCACCTAGGGACAACTCGACCTCTCCTCTGAGTTCGTATAATCTTCCCAGCTTTCGATAGCCAACTTCTGTGTAAAAAAGAAGGGTCTCATGGTCCATTTCAGAGCACAGTTTTTTAAAAAGGCGTGTATTTTGAAAACATTTACCACTTTTATAGCCCATTGCATTGTATTACTAAGGCATTCAGGAAGAGTCTTGGAAGCTAACGCCTGGCGATGTATGATACAATGCGTTGTTAATGCCGAAGGATTCTTCTAGACCGGAGCGTGATCCTAACATAGTTGGAGCGCCATCCGTACAGAAACCGACGAGCTTTTCCCACATAAAATCTTATGCTTTTATGAATATTCGGCGATTATGTTCATGACATTTTGATGTCGTTTCCAGTTCCCGCGAAATCAATAATTCTTCTTTATGTTGTCGTCACACGTCACGAGTAACTGACAACAATTAGAAATGTCAGGTGATTCATCACACTGCAAAGCGAAGCATGGCGATTCTTTAATTCTTGAAACAAGTTTCTCCTCGGTATCATTTGACATTAGTTCAATTCGAGCTTTTACCGTGTTATTCCATAGAGGAATTTCTTGTATTTTTTTTGCTTCTAATCCAAAAACTTCTTCGGCAGCTTTGATCAAACAAGGTTTCACGAGTGTCCTACTGTGTGAGGCTTTTTTGATTGCGCTATCAATTTCGATATTTCAAACGCCTCTACTAATGTTTTCTCCGATGACGTAAACCTTGTACCACTAGGCCCGAGTTTCATTTTTCAGATTTTCTAATTTTCCTTCAAAGAATTCTGGAGGTCGGTCAGAGAAATTAGGATGAACTGTTTCTAAATGGCGTTTTAATTTCGCTGATTTCAAGGTATCGTTCGCGAGAACGGTTGCGCATATAACGCACTGGGGTTTTATTTCGCCATTATTTTCTATCGAAGTAAGTCCGATTTTAATGTAACTATTGTCGTATTTTCTCTTAGGTACCATTTTCTCAAAATAAAACAGAAATGCAATCAAATATAAGCATAACAGTCAAGACCGTAAAAATAATGTATTTTTCATAATAAAATAAATAAATAATTAATAAATAAATAACTCAATATACTTTTACTATCTTTATTTTTAATTGCATATCGCTATGTAATGTGATGTTCTATTAGGTAGTCAACAAAATGTACCTTACTGTTGTGAACTTTTTGTAATACCTACACACATACATAGGTATACTCACGCCTATATTCCCTTTTGTAATACCTAGTTTTGATCAAAAGAGTTTAACTTAGAAAAATGTGTACTTACCTCTTTTGCATAAGTCATAAATTGATAATACAAAAGAAAGCGTACGACTGACTGACCGGCTGGTGCCATGCTGTGATGTCGATCACTTGGCTTGCCCCCGGCTATCCGCGCTCGCCACTACTCACGACGCGGGGCGCTGCACCGCCTGCGTAACAAGGGATTAATAATTTAAGACGAATAAAAGTTTGAAATTTTAAATCTTTCGCGGACCATATTTTAGCTCTTGCGGACCACTGGTAGTCCGCAGACCACTGGTTGGGAACCAATGATCTAGCGAAAAGAAGGCCCAATATTTTTTTCGACGACCTAATATTTATTGACACGATCATAATTAAAATCAATATTTAAAACTTTGCGATTGTCACATTACATAAAGTCTGATCAATAGATCTTTGCAGTCATGTGATCAACGCGACGTCAATAATATTCATACGATTCAATCGGCTGTCAATTCAATGTCGGCGGTCTGAGTTTTAAATGACAATTTCGAAAGTCAGAATAGAATTTTAAATTTTTCGTCCGGTTTGGTAATTAACGAAAACTACGGATATATTAAATGTGTATGATGTGTAAAATACCCTAGTTCTTACTTGTGAAAGACATTTACTTCTCTGCATAAATCCAACGTCTAATATCATCTATTTTTATTTTTCAGGTTGCTATTAGATTATTTCGTGAGTAAATTTACTTTATGAAAAGTTTACAATTGTTATCTGTTAGTTATTTGAAGTTTGTGTAATGTTTGTAATGAAATTACGATACACACTTAACACAGCTTTATCAAATTTACATATAAGGCATTATAAAAACTGGAAAAAGTTGCACCGTAGAACTCATTAAATAAAATTTTAAAATAGGGAACTAAAATACATATAATACTTTTAAAAAGAGAAAGATGTTTCATGACGAGGGTATAAAGTATGAATAGGAGATATAAATTGCATAATCCAATTTTAATATGATTGATCAAATCAGTCTATATTTGTCGTGCAAAATTTACGATGAATGTTGCCCAAGGGGCTTGGAACGTGTCAATAAGTAATATTTAAATTATTAATTGAATAATGAGACCAATAGCTAGAAGTAGATTCTTCACCCTCGCTTTCATCATTCCCAACACGAATAATGATTTCTGAAATCTCTTCGATTATTTCCTCGCGATCATACCACTGTTGAATCAGGTTTTCTGTATGTTGTACGCTGGCATGCCATACCTCTGATGTACACTTTTCTAAGGCTCTATTCCACATCTGAAGTACTTGTTTATCTCCATATCCCTCTTCACCAATGTGCTTGTTATAAAATGTTTTTGCATTTGCCCAAATGAGCTCGATTGCATTAAATTTACAGTGATAAGGAGGTAATCTCAACACTTCATGCTCATGCTCTTGAAAAATTTTGTCAATTTGATATTCCTTTGATTTTTTATGAGCTTTTGCAATATCTAAAAATTCTGTCTTAAACATCTGTTTGTTATGAGGTAAACTATTCTTCTATAACCACTCGAGAATTTCTTCTCTTTTCGATGCTGAAGATGGCTGTTTTTCTACTTCAACTGAATGATATGAAGTATTATCCATTATAATTAAAGATGGTTTTTCTAAATTAGGAATCAACTGGTTTCTGACCCATTTCGTAAACATTTCACTATTCATTTCTCCATGATAATCAAGTGACTTTGACTTGCTAGCAAATAGTAAATTGGCATTTTCCACAAAACCCCCACTGTGCCCAGCATGTAAAACAATAAACCTTTTACCATCAAATCCCCCAGATTTACGAACACTTTTAATGTTGTCATCCTGCCATGATTTCCTTTGACTGCCTTTTGAAAAAATCCATGTTTCCTCTATGAAAACAAGCTAACGGGCAATGTGTGCATTTTTGTTTTCCATATACTTTCTTAGAAAAACTACCCTCATTGAACAAATTCTTGGTGTCTCCATTAATGCTTGTCTGTTGACATCTTTCTTAAATTTGAAACCCAAATCCAGACGTAATGTTAGAAGAGTTCCATAACTGACATTAATCATCTCTTTTTGTCGCAGTTCTTTACGTAAGTGGTTAATAGTAACATGTTTTTCTAAAAGTACAATATATTTACTTTCGATTTCACTTAAACCGATAGATATTAATAGCTACTTACTTTGTGCATATCATATAATGTATGACGAACGTCCATTTTAGAACTTTCACTCAGATCATGGGTCTCAGCTTGCTTCCCTGGTCATGATTTTCCAGATGTTGAAAGCAATTCATTTTTATCACTACGAATTTTGATGCTCGCTACAGTTCTCGTACTAATCTGTAAAGCAGTAGCGACTCTCTGGAACCAGAACATTGTAAACACATTAAAAAGATATACCTACGTGATTTATTTACCTCTTGTACAGTATTAAGAGATATGAGTCCCTTTGTTATCCCTTTCCGATGTAAAATACACTATTAATTTCGCCACAAAATCTCTTGTTTGACTATTCAAATGTTTTCCAGGCATTTTAGTGGCTTCATATGAAGAAATATTAGAGCTTTGAACTATTTATTAGTTGGCAAGTATATTCCAAAATTCGATAATGGGATAGAAACGATAGTGACCATGGGTCGTAAAAATTATGGAAGTGCCTACTGCATGGTCCAAAATACGTTGAATAAAAATTGCTGCACTGTTCACGTTTTTGGTGGGAAATTCTGGTTATGTTTGATTTTATGGTAAAACTTCCGTAACGCGGCTTTATTTATTTAAAAAAAGTTGTTACAAACACCGTCCCTGGATACCACAAATTTCCCACACAAAACATGGACGGTGCAGCAATTTTTATTATGTCGACGTCCAATGAACCGTGCATTAGACACTTCCAAAAATTAAACATAAAGATGGCGTAACTTCAATCCGTCAAAGAATTATCGATTATTTTTATTGCCTATAAACTCGGCGCTACTGGCTTCTAAAACATGAAGCTATACCCAAATTCCAGATTATTCGTTGTCTCTCTTGCATATGTACAAATAACCGAGACAGATAATAGAGCGAATGTCGTAAATAACTTCAGATGACAGAAGACCTACGTTTTTAAGTTTAAATATACTTAATATGTTGACAAGAAGAATAATATAGACTGATTAGACTATATCTAATTTGTTTTTCCATAGATGATGCTGATGATGTGGCACGTTATGCTGATAGGATTATGAACCGCTGTCAAACAGTGGAGGTACGCGTTTTGACGCAAAGGGATCAAATGCAAGAAGAGGCCCTATTCCAAGTTAATCATTTGATAGATGGTCTTGTTATTGATTTGAGGAACGATCACGGAGCTGCTAAACAAAGGTAAATGAACTAGGTTGTGCTAACATGATAATAGGGACCTATTCCTCAAACAGATTAACCCTAAATGTTTTCGTGTAACAAATGATCTATGTTTATCCAGTAACTGGATAATCTTCACTGCCCGCTTGCCTCGAACCCTGACGGGGACAGTTCTATGAATTGTCCCCGTCGAAGTCTGCCATTACAGGAAACTATGTTTTTAGGAGGCTGCTCTCCATCCATCTAATTTGACTTCAGCTATGTATCCCACTCGATGGCGAGAAGGACACTGGTTTCATCACCAGTCTTCTCTGGTCCTAGCGGGTCTCCACCAACATGCCGTAAGCGAGGATGTACACTACCATTAAAAAGTATTTGCCCACCTACTTATTTCAACAAAAACCCAGATAATATATTTTTTTAAATTTTAATGAATTATTATTTATTTTCACATTATTTACAGTATAGAAAATCAAAAAAATATTCATGATTTACCAAGATTTTTCTCATCTATGTGACCTTTGTTTTTAATTACCGCTTTACAGAGTTTCGGCATTCTGTCCAGTAGTTTCTTCAGAGTTTCTTCGGTTATTTTAACCCATTCTGTTTGTAAAAGTTCCCACAAGTGATTTTCTGATGTTGGATTGAGTTTTCGAACACACCTGTCCAAATGGTCCCACAGCAATTTGATGGGGGTTCAAGTTGGGTGATTGTGGAGACCAAGTCATGACTTCCAGGACGTCATCGGATTTCCATTGGTCCAAAAGTTCTCTAATTTGTTTAGCAGAATGTTTAGGGTCGTGGTCATGCTGAAAAATATGTCTTCCAGAAGGAAGCATTTGAGTTAGCAAAATTTCTTGATACTGTTCTTTTCGCACGATTCCTTCTATCCTAAAGATTTTTCCAACTTTACCGTTGCCAAAACAACCCCAATCCATTATTGAACCTCCACCATGTTTTACTGTAGGCAACTGACAGCCTTCCAACATCCTCTCTCCAACTGACCGCCGCACGTAAACTCGTCGATTTGAACCGAAAATTTCGAATTTAGATTCGTCGTACTGCAACTCTCCCGTGTAGTCCACCTTCTGCTAACCTATTCTTCATGGTCCTTACGCTGATGGGGATGGGCCGCTCCAGGTTTACTTGAGCCGGGATTTCTGGTGCGGTTAGGCGGCGATTACGTCTGCTGGACATTGTTATAGCTATGTCTTAAGCGGGAGTCATTTTTCGAGGCCTTTCTGAACGTTTTTGGTTGGAATTCCATGTCCCGCAGAAATTTTTTTTACGATGTAGTCCACCGTTCTCCTTGGCATCCGCATATCACTCGCGATTTGTCGACTCGAGTGATCATTTTAATGTCTCGCAATTATCAGAGCCCGATTTTCAACGGAAACTTCTTTCGTTTTTGCCATTTTCACAAAACAATTGAGCCTGTATCAGTGACAAAGTACTGTTTGCGAATGACTAATTTCCAAAAGGACAATGGTATTTATAGCATAGTTTTTATCATAAAATGTCACTAGGAATTTTCATAATCCCTAGAAACTTGAAATGAGTTCTTACTTCAACTGAAATTCTCAGAAATAGCCTCAAAACGATTATCATGCAAAAATTTTGTTCTAAATGGTTTTTAATTTGTGATTTCACCAAAAAGGCTTATCTAAACAATTTTATGAGGGACACTTGTTAAGAAATTAAATTTACCTAAATATAATAAAAGGTTTTAATTAGGTATTCAATTTTGGCAGTTACATTGAAATTTCTAGCTGGGCAAACACTTTCTGACGATAGTGTACATTCGTCGCCCACAACCAACGCAACAATTTTTTTGTACACGTCGTTCAAGTTTTATTGTTGATTTTTATTTAAATTTTCCTCGATGGGCGTTTGTAATTAAAGAAAACCGCCATTTTACAACATCATAAACAAAAGAGTGCGGGAAAGTTGTTTATAGCAACAACAATTTTTGCGAGATTAACAATGCCAATCAAAACAAACAATTAATCCGGTCAAATTCTGCCTGTTTTTTTTTTTGGAATTGTTAATCCCTTCAAATTCTCATTGCTATGAACATCTTCCCTGCATTCTTTTGTTTGCTGTTTACTACCAATTTTCAACCTATGTTTGTTACCTCCTGGACGTAGGTCTCTTCTAAACTCTTCCAAACTTCCCTGTCTTTTGCCATTTTTAGCCACGGTCTGCCCACTACTACTCGTATATCATTGACTTATTGTTTCTGTGGGCGTCCCACGCCCCTTTCTGCGTGTCTGGGTCTTCATTCTGTGATTTTGTATACCATCTGTCTTTAGAGATAATCTAGCCACATGACCTGCCCATTGCCTTTCCATCCTCGTCACCCCCAGAATTATGTCATTGACTTTGGTTTGTCTCCTTATCTGCATGTTATGACATCTATCTCAAGCATGCTGTAAAGTTTCAAGCTTTTTAACAAATGCTTTAGTGAGGCTTTAGTTTTTAGGTTTATGGGTATTGTAGTACTTTTTAAAATATTTCCCAGTTCCCAAAAAATGCTCATGCCAACCCTATTCGTGTGGTAATTTCTGCATGCTCGTTCCCCTTTCCGATCTTTCACGGTCTATGGAGTTATTTCCCATCTGTATGTTGGTCTTCAGGGTTCATTAATTTAATCTTTTTAAATTCATTTTAAGACTTACGCTTGTAGAGACCATATTCATCGGGTTTAACATTTCCTGTAGCTCAGTGTTGTTAGCTATCACGACTATGTCATTTACACACCTAAGGTGACTCAGTCTAATGTCGTCGATGTTGATGCCCTTCTCATCCCAATTTAACTCCTTGAAGATATCTTCAAGGGCCATCGTAAACGGTTTAGGTGAGATAGTAACTCCTTGACGCACTCATCTTTTTGGTATGGTATTTTAATATGTATAGATGCTTCTTCATAGAAGTTCTCTGTTATTTTTATACATCTGGTATCTATTCTTGCATTCACCAGGGACTTTAACACTGATCAGATTTCAACAGTATCAAATGCCTTATGAAAATCAACGAAGGCCGAATGTATTGGCACCTTATATTCTGTCCATTCCGCCAGTGCATATTGTGTAGAGGTGGTCAACCGTGCTAAATCGCTTTCTGAAACCTGCCTGTTTTACAGGTTGATAAAAATCTAGTTTTGCTGTTACGGGATTTGTGTGAAGAGCTTCTATAAGAGCGACAAAGGAGATATGAGCCGATAATGTTCGATATCAATATTATGGCTTTTTTATAGAAAAGTATAACCTCCGAATTACACCATTTTGTTGGAATTTTTTCCTCACAGAGACATATATTTAGTAGGACTTTTAATGCACCTTTTAGAGATTTGTCGCACAGTTTCAGCATTTCTACAGTGATTTGATCGTCTCCAGGGCATCTATTGTTTTGCATTTGCTTCAATACAGCTTGTATTTCCTCCACTGTGATATCATGGCGTTCTCCAAATCCTGCGTTTATAATGTTTATATGTTCTTGTCTGTCTGATTTCGTTGAGTTCTGTAGAAGACTTGAACAGCTCCAATTATATCCTTATTATGCACTGTTATATTGTTTTCATCTCGTAGTTTTGTCATTTTTGCTTTTCCCTTAGATATTCGTGAACGTAATAGTCTCATATTACAGTTACGGTCTGTCAAGTAAGAACGTAATTAATTTTAGGTATGTGCGATTCTAGCGATTCGACAAAAAATCTGTAGAGGGAATCTTTGTATTTTAGTAGTAGTATCAGTCGATCAGAACGATAACCAAAAGATCGCACAAATCAAAGAAATAAAGGAAGCTACAGAGAAATATTATCAAACACCGTATAACACGAGAATACCGCCATTGCCCGGAGGAAAAGAAGGAAATAGAGTGATAGTAAGAAATTTGGGATCTGAAGAAATTTTTGATGTAACAATGGATGAAATAATGAACGCTCTACAATATATGCACGATAACAAAGAACCAGGGGACGATAAAATAACTATAGAAATGATAAAGTATGGAAGGGCATCGATAATACAAGCTCTATTTAATAGGTGCCTCATGGAAAGTAAAATACCAATTCTTTGGGTAAACGCCTTTATTGTGCACCCAACAACACATTTACAACAAATTTAAAATGGAAAATTACAGACCCATCAATCTGTTGTCGATACTATACAAAATCCTCACTAGAATCATAACATATATTCAATTCATCATATTATCAACCACATGAACAAGCGGGATTTAGACGGGGATACACTTTGGACTATCTTCAAACAATTAGAGTATTAGTGGAAAAAGCAAATGAATATAAGGTCACCTTGTGGATAGCAAAGGTTGACTACGAAAAAGCATTTGATTCGGTAGAGATATGGACAGTCAGTCCTTAATGCCTTAAATAACAGCAGAGTCGATGAAAGGTACACAATTCTCCTGGAATACATATATAAAAATGCCACATCACAAATAATGCTTTAAGAAAAAACAAATAAAATTAAAATTAAAAGAGAAATTAGACAATACGACTCGATAGCCCCAAAGCTGTTCACTTTGACTCTAGAAGACATGTTCAAATCGTTAAAGTGGGAAAATAAAGAAATACTAATGGACGGTGAACGATTAAATCACTTAAGATTCGCAGATGATATCACTCTGATCGCCAACACAAAAGAAGAATTACAAGAAATGCTGATGGAATTAAATAACAAATCTCGAGAAATAGGTCTAAAAAATAAACTTCAGCTAAACCAAATATTTGAACAACGAAAATGAAGATAACAGCCAGGAACTATTAATAGAAGGTGAAAGAGTAGAAAAGGTACAAACATTCATATATTTAGGACAAAAAATCGAAATATCAGATAATAATTTAAAGGTTGACTTGGACAGAAGACTCGCGTTAGCTTGGTCTGTGTTCAGAAGTTTACAACCTACATTCAAATTGGACATCTCAAATACAATAAAAGCCGGAGTATTCGATCAGTATGTACTGCCGGTATTAACATATGGCACTGAAAGGTGGGCTTTAAATAAAAGTATAATAAATAAACTCCAGGTAACCCAAAGAGCAATGATGAGGAGAATGCTAAATATTGGACTCCAAGATCGTATTCCTAATATCGAGATACGAAGATCAAAACTGACAGATGTAGTGCAACGAATATGTATATCAAGGCGGAATTGGGCGGGGCATATCGCAAGGCTGAATGATAACAGATGGACACGCCGTACATTGGAGCGACGGCGTAAAAAATCGGATATTGGATGAAAAAATTAAAGATGTATTTTTCGAATATTGACGATTTTTTCCTTTAATATATATCATAAACCATACATAAATATGTTTATAACTAATTTATTCCTTCTGCCTTCCTTAAAATTATCCATTGAAGTGTGACATTTTCGTCAATGTTGGAATTTCTGTAATTCGAGAAATTACATTCTAAATTCTCTGTGGACAACATAACTACGAATATGAGTTAAACGCTTACTAGAACTTGTTTATTAGGTTTCAAACAACAAATTAATCTTAGTGTAACGTCATTAGAGTGCTACAATATATTAATAAACATTTGACATATTCGACACAAAAAATTATTCTTACTTCAATATTCAAAGATGTATAAAGTTTTTGGAATGAGGTGGAATGAGATGGCGCTTTCACCATCTCATAGGGCAAAGTCTCTAGTTTCCGGAGATATCCTATTTTTATCCCCTTTCGTTCCCCTTTGGCAGAAAATGGACATTAAAGTTCCCCCGACTTGATCTAACGTTCTCCACTCAGCCATTCTCTCGGGCAATATTCCAATGAAATGAAAAAATGACGATATACTCCTCATTTCTTATGAAGTATACACTTCTAAAAAAAGGGCAATTAAACTCTTGTTGCCTCTTTTCGGCAACGCGGCTTGACTACTTTGAAATTTCAATCTCAATGCGAGTGTTTGCTTACATCGCGCGCCATACGACATTTTTCGGTCATTTGCTCATAACTTTTACATTTGTCAATGGAATGACTTCAATTTAATATACATAATGTACGATTTATATATTTTCAGAAATATGAAATCAAAATCATACAATTTATTATCACGAGCACAATAAAGCGTAAAGATAATTATTCATAGAATCAAAACTATTCAGCAGATTATAAACGATGCATCGGATGTGCTATCGTGCCAATAGGGCAATTATCTGAAGATGCTCAGAAAGCAAATCACAAATATTTCAGAAAATATAGAGAAAACCATTCGCGAAGAATGTCTCGAATATTTAATAATGAAGATATTTTTAATAATTTGATGATTGCTTCAGATCCAATAATATCTAATTCGCGAAAATTGATGGAACGTAAGAAGAAAGAATTGTCCGAAGATGTAAAACATCTATTACATTTACAGATTACAATGATTAAAACAAGAAGTACAAATGTGAGAGGCAAGGGGACTCACAAAAATCGAGCACCCCGAGGGATCAAATATCTGTCACGTCCACGTCGTTGATCCTGGGTAACGCTAAGAGCAGATAATTGATATTCGAAATATTATTCGCTTCATGAGTGTATTTTGATGGGTTAATGTTCCGTTACATGTCGCATGCGTAGGGCAATCGTAACACGGGACAATGATATTAACGCTGCGTAAGCGCAACCAGTGTTTCTAATTTAAGCTATACCTCGAAAATAAAAAAAATGTACCAAAACGAAACAAAAGGCATTTTAAAGCTAAATGTTGATACTTACGCGTAGTATTAACGAAATTTATGAGAAAAATATTTGTGCCTGCGTTATGTCATGAAAATCCTTGAAACCGTCGTTTTTTACAAATTTCCGTCATTTTTCTCAAAATTACGACGGGGTAGCCAAATTTGGACAACGGATTCGTGTTCAGCAGGCAAAAATACATTGACAATGACTATTCGCACTCATGTAATCGAAAAATTTTTCAATTTGTTGTCTAGTATTTTGAAATAATCATCTTTACGCTTTATCGCGCACGCGCTAACAGTATATAGTATGATTTTTATTTCATATACTGAACATATATTAATCGTACATTATGTGTATTAAGTTTGAAGTCATTCCAATAACAAATGTGGAAGTTATAAGCAAATGACCGAAAAATAACGCATTCGCCCCATTGTGCGCCGTGTAGTTGAATGGGGGCCTAGAGAACACAAAAGATGCAGAGGTAGACCACAGACAAGATGGACGGACGACATAAAAAAGATTAGCAGGACACGATTGAATGCAAAAAGCAAACAACAAAGCTCATTGGAGACAACTTGGGGAGACTTACCGCCGACTATGGAAGGAATAAGCTAAAATAGTGACTTATTTTAGATGCGTCAGTTCGAGGTAGTCTTTCTTTGTTCCCATCCAAAGGGGCCTAAAATGACACATTTTCGCGGCCGCTAAATATATTAAAAAGTCGGTATCGTTTGTGAAAAAGTGGGTAAATCGTTTTAACGACGACTTGCCAAAACGTGGCTCGGTAGGCAAAGTCAATCCGAAAGTCGAAAAACGAATCGTGTCTTTGTTTTCACGGGACCCGAAATTGACACTGCATCAAACAGGGGCAAAATTAAGAAAATCGGGATTTGAATGTGTTCCATAGGATCATTCGACAATATCTTCGTGCTCATGATGTCTAATTCCGAAGCACGTCGAAGAAACCTGTGCTGGGCGAAAGTCACGTCGCGAAGCGGTTCGCTTGGGCTCACAGATACTAGAGTCGCCCTCACAATCGCCGGACGCCAACCCTCTTGTAAAGAGAAAGCTTAGTGGAAAGATTCTGAGAACTTTAACTCAGTTGTCTCACGAAATTCGAAAAATTTGCAGAGTATGCGGAAAATCTGGTCGACAGCATACCTCGAAGATGCCAGGCAGGCGTTTGGACAACTTACTAAGGTAATTGCGCTGTTATTAGCACACTAAAGAATACATTGATCTGAAACACATTTTTTCAAGAATACGATCGGTCACGTTCTTATTTGAGAGACTGTACCTTTTATGATTTCCTCCGTGATCTTTGTATTGCCAGTTTCTTTTTCTTCTTCACTAGTTTAATTATTTAAAGCTTGCTTTTGTTTACAGTGTTGTAAAATGGCGTTTTTTCTTAATTACTGTGGTCACCATCTGCATTAGTAGTGTTTAGAGTTGTAACATGTGTTACAAATAATTAAATACACGTTCCATTCAACAGTATCTTTTTTTGTCTCAGATGCATTTCTTACGTTAACGCCTGTTCTTCGATAATGGTCGAAGGAGTCATGGACAAGAAATTCGAATCGGCCTTACTGGGTTGCACTATCGACGATCAGAAGCGAGTAAAAAAGCGCCTCCAAGGATTGCTTAGCTACTTTGAAAGGTTGATGCTTCAGTCTTTTGAGTAAAGGAAAAAATTCAAAATTTTAGGTATTATTGTATAATATCAAAAAATTAGGGTCATTTTAATTGCTGTAAAAATATTGTTGTCTGTTACTATAAATGATTTTTTTTACTAATAAGGTCTTTTTGCATTTTTTTTTATAAAACTTGGTAAAACTAAGATTTCAGGGAGAAAATTGCACGCGGGTTTTTAATTTAATTTGCTTTGCTGCTTTGTCAAGTCGAGGCCCTGGTGTACATGCACTATTTTATTTTTTGATTAATTTCGTGCTTGCGGGATTAATCGGTTTATTTTGTCAAAGATTGGTAAAAATAGAGTGTCACTGGGCACATGTTTAGATTTTGAGTATTATTTATATTAACCTTTAAATTAATAAAATAGTAACGCGGAGAATGTGTTAGTACATCAGGTCTTTAAATTAACTATAAATTTGGTTGATGTTTCCAATATGTAGTTAAGTAATAACTGAATATTAGCTATTATAGAAGGGGCATCGATAAAGTGTGGTTTACCTTACCGATGGAAACTATTTTCATCACCAATCTTCTCTGGCCCTAACGGCCATCTACCAACAACATGCCGTAAGCGAGGACATACCTTCGTCGCCCACAACAATTTTTTTGTAGGCGTCGTTCAAATTTTATTTTCATTGTTGGTTTTTATTTTAATTTTCCCCAAGCCAAAACAGCAGAACGCATAAAGAAAATCAGTATGAAGAAGTAAAAAGGATTCGACAAAAAGGCTTCAGTCAATAATTTTGCCTATTTTCTAATTGTTTGCTTTCCTTTGAAAATTGGACAGCCTTGTGGGGAGAAAATTTTCCTTTGCTGGACCAAATAGAAAAACAATCACTACTGTCAAATAATGACGAGAATGGCGTTAAAATCATCAATAGCAATCGCCTGATCTGAACGGATAGTTGTATCCCCACAACAGTTGCGAGGAATTGACGTTATGTGGTTTGTTGCTTTAAGAAATTTCTTTCTGTGCAATGCATTCGGAAGTAAAATCTGTATTTGTTGAAAAGTTTCGTTGAGTTAATTAATTAACTGCATATTGGAAACAAAAAGGTTGATAGGAAAAGTAATGATTTCATATATTCTAGATTAATACATCTATAACTCTGGTTTAGTTCTCTCTCGTGTCGGATTTCAGGAACTAGAACTCGAGCTCGGCGGCAAACGGTATCGTTGAACAACTGAGCCGCGATTTGTTACAGTATACTTTACTTTCATGTCAGAGAAATACAAAAAAGACAGATCTGTTCTTTCGGTTCTCACTATTACAATTGAACTAATCGAAATTTGGTATATTATGATATTAGATCTAATTTATTTTTATGCTAGCTTTTAGAATTCACGATTTTTGGAATTAGACTAGATAGTGAGTAACCTTTCGACGTTCGATTACACTAGGTGTCTTCAGAAATCATTACTCTTCGAGATTCTTTTTTTTATATGTACTATATCAGGTCCCTCTGACGTTGGCTATCACTCTGGCGTATTAATCCCTGTTTCCTGCGACTCGGAATTACTCTTCGACGCTATGGATTCCCGTCCAATCTCTTATGTTTCTGAGCCAAGAGGCTTGCTTCCTACCAACGCCGCGCCTACCCTCAATTTTTCCCTCATTATGAGCTGCAAAAGTCTAACTCATAATGTTTGCTACGAAAAATGTCCCAAATATTCCAGTTTTCTGCACTTTACGTTGACAACAACTCTCAGACTGCATTAGCTCTCTGCAGTACTTCCTGATTGGTGACATAAGCTGTCTACGGAATATGCAGAATCCTTCTATGCAGCCACATCTCGAAAGTCTGCAAGCGGTCAATTGTCGCAACTTTCAATGTCCATACCTCTGTGCCATTCAACAAAACCGAACCGACCTAATATAACATTTTAGCATTCTCTGACGCAGTTTCAGGTTAATGCTATCATTCCAAAAGAGAGACTTTATTTTAATGAAGATTGTTCTGGCTGCTTCTATTCTGCATTTAATTTTTTTGTCAGGGCCTAACTGGTCAGTAATGTAGCTTCCAAGGTATTTAGAACTGTGGACTCTCTCTATCACTTGACCGTTGAGATGGACATCAACATCAGCATATTAGTGGCGGCTAAAGACCACGAATTTGGTTATAGATATATTGATGTTAAGGCCCATATCCGCTCCTGCCTGTTCAACTCTATCTAACAGGGAAGGTCTTCAATCCTGTCGCTCAAGATAACGGTATCGTCCGCATATCTGACTGTGTTTATAAACTCTCCATTCCCCTTTACTCCATATGGTTGTTCATATAAAGCTGTTTTGAATATTTTGTCGGAGTAAAGGTTAAACAGCAAAAGTATGCAACCCTGTCTCACTCCTCGTTGGATGGCAACATCTTCTGCCCTAATCTCTCCAAATTTCACCGATGCCGCTTGTCTCCAATACAGATTTCTGATTATGCGGATGTATCTGTTATCAACTCCTATGTTCTGTCTCTTCGAGATTACAACACTAAATAGAATGGTTGGTGAGATGTCGGAAAGTTACTTTAAATTGAAATGGTCTGATTCCAAGAAGCAACATTTTTTGATATAACCAAGACCGTGACACATTCCGTTCTTCTCTAGAAATCGGCAACAATTTAACTAAAATTAACCGAAGGGAACTAATATACGAGCGTTTTCTCTACGTTTACGAACAAACTGGATTCAACTGAATATTTTAACCATTGGCATCGCTAGGTGTTTACGTATTTTATTATATCTTTGATTGGACGATGCCAAAAGGGGAAATTTTTTGAAGGATATGGAACTCATTTATGTAATACTCCTATATAGCTAGATTGAGAGAGAAGTGTATCGCCGTTAGTAGGGTACAGACGATCGTTTCTCTCTCGCACCCTAGTTCGGGACTTCGTATGAACTTCGCATGCGTTATATAAGAACATATTAATTCTGTTCGTGTTCTCGGAGATTACAGTGCATATAAGAGGCGCGCATGCGCGTTAGTAAGCGCACATGCGCGTTAGCAATATACTCTCTTCTTGCTTCTCTCTTTAATAGCACTCGCTTTGCTTGCAGGCGAAGATAGGGCGTTAGCTATATAGGAGTATTACATATATGGTGGAACTGAAAAGAAATAAACACTTTTCTTTTGACTGATCCGTCCCAATCTATAGAAATGTATATGAAATCATCGGGATAAAATAATGCTATTTCGTCTGCTAAATTGCTTTTCAGAAAGTTTTTTTTAAGTGTCTCGATTTAACACTCTCTTTTTCGAGAGAGCACGTTCAAAATGATTTGTTTGAGAGGGCCAAACTGTTGGCCTTTTGATACGAAAGACTTAATTAAGGTAGTTTTGTTTTTTTGTTGTACAAGTTATTCCTAGCGTTTCTGTGGTAAGGCCGATTTTTTCATAGTTGTTTAACGAATCAAATTTATTTTTAGTAAAGAAGAAGGCTGTTGTCTTATGTCTTAGGAAGTTTGTGAAAATTTTACAAAAAAAAAATTAAATGTGAATTTTTGGTAAGTTTGGAGACTGAAATGTAACAGAGAAAATATATTTCCTTAGTAAACTTTATCTTAGTAGTACTAAAGGTTTTTGTAATAATTAACAATCGCGAGCTCTTAAGCCGGGTTTCCACCAAACGGACAGTTTAAAAAAACAGTTCTGTTTTCATAAACAAAACAAAACATGTTTTGTTTTTTTTTCAAACAGTTCCTGTAGACTGTTCCAAAAGTTTTGTTTGCTAGTGATTATTCTCTTTTTCCCATTTTGTTTAGTTCTGCAAGAAAGTCCTTCTCCGATGACGATTTTTTTATAATTAGCTGTGGTTCGTTTTTAGTTAATGGCCAAAACAGAAAAAATCAAGGTATTGGGTCAGTTCTCTATTAAAAAGGAGAGTTAATTACGGCACGACAATGTTGGGTTAAATGGAAAATTGAGATCTTCCTGCCATAATTTTACCAAAATATCAATTACCGATTTTGAATTGTTAATTAATTTGTTAGGACCTAAAATCGCCAAGAAAAATACAAATTACCGGGACGCATTTTCGGTGAAGGATCGCCTGGTAGTAACTCTGAGGTACTTAGCCACTGGGGATAGTTTTCAATCATTAAAATATTTATTCAAAATTTCAAATTCTTCTGTATCACGAATCATAGCGGATGTAAGTGAGGCCCTGTATGACGCTCTTCAACATTATAACAAGGTAAGCCTTCCTTTCCTCGGTTTATACTTGTCATACAAAAAACTCGTAGTATTATATCCAAACCATTTTGAAATAAACGCATGTCCAGCTCCAGACTTTTTCATGCTTTTATACTTCCTTCGTCCGCTGTTGTACTGACTGAGCAAGTTTTTGATTTTTCGATCGATTTCATCACTGCTAGTTTCAAAATGATTACCAATTTCCTTGAGTGAATCTTGTTTTTTTATTCTTATAATCTCTACTTTTTGAGTCCCACAAGTTAGTATGTTGACAGTACATTTCAATTAGATTGCTGCACTGATTTTTTAGTCTACTGCTTTTTTGGAATTCATGGCCTAAAAACGAATTAAAACAGTTTTGGTAAACTTGCAGTCAACTCTTTTAATCGTAGCAACATCGTAACTAAATGGATATATATATATATATATATATATATATATATATATATATATATATATATATATATATATATAATATATATACATATACATACATACATACATACATACACACATACACACATACATACATACATACATACATATAATTGAATAAAAAGTTTAACAAAATAAACATAAAAAATGTTACTTACATACGCATACACTTGATAAAAACTTGATACTAGTTGAAAGAGTAGAGTACAAATGTCGCAGAGAACTAAACTAAAACATTCAGGTGTTCCAACCAAACCGACTAAAAAACACGAACAAATTTGATGTACCGATTCGAGATGGGAAAATGTTTTGTTTACTAAAAACACTGTTCTCTCACAAAGTTTTCGAAACTGTTTATTTTTTACAAAACATGGCTCTTTTTGTTGAGAAAAAAACAGTTTGTGTTTGTGTTTCGTGCTATGTCCGTTTGGTGGAAACCCGGCTGTAAAGACTGTAAATCTGCAATGAAAAAGTTCTTTCTTAGCCTGTGTTAATCCACTCCTGAATTTAGGCCTCTTCCAAAACCTTCCATGTTCTTCTGTCCATTGCAACCTTTATCCAGTTCGTTCCTGCGTTTCGCCATCTTTTTTGTGGTCTTCCCATACTTCTCTTGGTCTCTCTCGGTCTCCATGTTAACAATTTATTAGTCCGTCTATTCGGATCTTGTCTTGCAGCGTGGTCCACCCATTGCCACTTTAGCCGTCCTAATTTTTCCAATACATCCGGTACTTTTATTCTTTCTCGGATATCTTGGTTGTTGATTCGATCTCTAAGACTTATTCCAAGCATGGTTCTTTCCATTGTTCCTTGAGTGGTTTGGAGCTTGTCAGACGACTTGCACGTTAGTGCCGTAGTTTCTAAACCATAAGTGAAAACAGGCATTATACAACTATCAAAAACTTTCCTTTTAAGATATATTGGAATAACTGGTGATGGTTATATGTCCCTGTTTATCAAATTCTGCTCATCCAAGACTTGTTCATCTGGAGATTTCCGCATCTTGGTTCTCTTTTTTCAATCGGATCTTGTGTCCACGTTTCGAGCAATTGGTTGGCAACAGTCACATCTATGTCTCGAGGACTCATTATTTTGGTTTTATTTGCATTAATTTCTAGTCCAGCTTTTAAGCCTCATGGAGTTCTTGAAAACGTGATGCAAAGTTCCTCTGCTGTCTCGCTAATAATGACAATGTCATCTGCGAACCTTAAGTGGTTGAGTCGTACGCCATCTATGTTAATTCCTTCGTCATGCTAGTTCAGATTTTTAAATATATCTTCCAGCGCTAAGATGAACCGTTGGGGCGAAACTGTGTCCCCTTGATGTACTCCCTTTTCGGTACGGATATCATCGGTCTTTGTGTTCTCGTCAATGGTTAGTTGCAGCGATGCATGATGATATTTAATTAGGTTGGAGTATCTAGAGTCTTGCCCAGGTTTCTATCAAATCAGAAGCATTACGGTAGTCAACGAAGGCCACGAATAAAGATATATTGTATTCTGTACACTTCTCGATGAGAGTATGAAGGGTCTGAAGATGGTCGATGGTACTATAACCCTTCCTGAATCCCGCTTGTTCAAAGGGCTGATATTGATCTAACCTGCTTGATAGTCTGTTTGTTATTGTTTTAGTTAGTTTAGGTGAATTTTATATCATTATACTCAATGTATTGGGTTAATGTTCACAACAAATATATGTAGAAAACTCGGTACATTTATCGGGATGTAAAAGGTTTTTAATCACGGTACTCTCAGCGCATCATTTGACACTGAAGACTACAACATATCACTGACAGTTACCGAAAAAAGTTGTTTGACAATTTCTGGTTAAAAATTGTATCAACCTATAGTTGAGGTAACAAACTCTACAGTTTGTTGGGAATTGATAAGTAAATAAAAACAAAGAGCATGCTTTTTCCTTTTTCAGAATATAATCAATCAAAAATTTACCTCCCGATGATTTGACCTATTTTATTTGAATTTTGAGGAACAATACATAAAAACTAATCATGGTGAAGATGAGGGCTCATGTCTTCGAAACATGTCCATGTTGATTAATTTGTATTAATTAAATAGTAGAGAGTATAGAGATGTTCTTCTCTAGAAATCGGCAACAATTTAACTAAAATTAACCGAAGGGAACTAATATACGAGCGTTTTCTCTACGTTTACGAACAAACTGGATTCAACTGAATATTTTAACCATTGGCATCGCTAGGTGTTTACGTATTTTATTATATCTTTGATTGGACGATGCCAAAAGGGGAAATTTTTTGAAGGATATGGAACTCATTTATGTAATACTCCTATATAGCTAGATTGAGAGAGAAGTGTATCGCCGTTAGTAGGGTACAGACGATCGTTTCTCTCTCGCACCCTAGTTCGGGACTTCGTATGAACTTCGCATGCGTTATATAAGAACATATTAATTCTGTTCGTGTTCTCGGAGATTACAGTGCATATAAGAGGCGCGCATGCGCGTTAGTAAGCGCACATGCGCGTTAGCAATATACTCTCTTCTTGCTTCTCTCTTTAATAGCACTCGCTTTGCTTGCAGGCGAAGATAGGGCGTTAGCTATATAGGAGTATTACATATATGGTGGAACTGAAAAGAAATAAACACTTTTCTTTTGACTGATCCGTCCCAATCTATAGAAATGTATATGAAATCATCGGGATAAAATAATGCTATTTCGTCTGCTAAATTGCTTTTCAGAAAGTTTTTTTAAGTGTCTCGATTTAACACTCTCTTTTTCGAGAGAGCACGTTCAAAATGATTTGTTTGAGAGGGCCAAACTGTTGGCCTTTTGATACGAAAGACTTAATTAAGGTAGTTTTGTTTTTTTGTTGTACAAGTTATTCCTAGCGTTTCTGTGGTAAGGCCGATTTTTTCATAGTTGTTTAACGAATCAAATTTATTTTTAGTAAAGAAGAAGGCTGTTGTCTTATGTCTTAGGAAGTTTGTGAAAATTTTACAAAAAAAAAAAATTAAATGTGAATTTTTGGTAAGTTTGGAGACTGAAATGTAACAGAGAAAATATATTTCCTTAGTAAACTTTATCTTAGTAGTACTAAAGGTTTTTGTAATAATTAACAATCGCGAGCTCTTAAGCCGGGTTTCCACCAAACGGACAGTTTAAAAAAAACAGTTCTGTTTTCATAAACAAAACAAAACATGTTTTGTTTTTTTTTTCAAACAGTTCCTGTAGACTGTTCCAAAAGTTTTGTTGCTAGTGATTATTCTCTTTTTCCCATTTTGTTTAGTTCTGCAAGAAAGTCCTTCTCCGATGACGATTTTTTTATAATTAGCTGTGGTTCGTTTTTAGTTAATGGCCAAAACAGAAAAAATCAAGGTATTGGGTCAGTTCTCTATTAAAAAGGAGAGTTAATTACGGCACGACAATGTTGGGTTAAATGGAAAATTGAGATCTTCCTGCCATAATTTTACCAAAATATCAATTACCGATTTTGAATTGTTAATTAATTTGTTAGGACCTAAAATCGCCAAGAAAAATACAAATTACCGGGACGCATTTTCGGTG
The DNA here is from genome assembly GCA_019049505.1 of Pachyrhynchus sulphureomaculatus. Lineage (NCBI taxonomy): Eukaryota > Metazoa > Arthropoda > Insecta > Coleoptera > Curculionidae > Pachyrhynchus > Pachyrhynchus sulphureomaculatus. The sequence continues at coordinate 17,875,117 of CM032446.1, forward strand.
AAGGATCGCCTGGTAGTAACTCTGAGGTACTTAGCCACTGGGGATAGTTTTCAATCATTAAAATATTTATTCAAAATTTCAAATTCTTCTGTATCACGAATCATAGCGGATGTAAGTGAGGCCCTGTATGACGCTCTTCAACATTATAACAAGGTAAGCCTTCCTTTCCTCGGTTTATACTTGTCATACAAAAAACTCGTAGTATTATATCCAAACCATTTTGAAATAAACGCATGTCCAGCTCCAGACTTTTTCATGCTTTTATACTTCCTTCGTCCGCTGTTGTACTGACTGAGCAAGTTTTTGATTTTTCGATCGATTTCATCACTGCTAGTTTCAAAATGATTACCAATTTCCTTGAGTGAATCTTGTTTTTTATTCTTATAATCTCTACTTTTTGAGTCCCACAAGTTAGTATGTTGACAGTACATTTCAATTAGATTGCTGCACTGATTTTTAGTCTACTGCTTTTTGGAATTCATGGCCTAAAAACGAATTAAAACAGTTTTGGTAAACTTGCAGTCAACTCTTTTAATCGTAGCAACATCGTAACTAAATGGATATATATATATATATATATATATATATATATATATATATATATATATATATATATATATAATATATATACATATACATACATACATACATACATACACACATACACACATACATACATACATACATACATATAATTGAATAAAAAGTTTAACAAAATAAACATAAAAAATGTTACTTACATACGCATACACTTGATAAAAACTTGATACTAGTTGAAAGAGTAGAGTACAAATGTCGCAGAGAACTAAACTAAAACATTCAGGTGTTCCAACCAAACCGACTAAAAAACACGAACAAATTTGATGTACCGATTCGAGATGGGAAAATGTTTTGTTTACTAAAAACACTGTTCTCTCACAAAGTTTTCGAAACTGTTTATTTTTTACAAAACATGGCTCTTTTTGTTGAGAAAAACAGTTTGTGTTTGTGTTTCGTGCTATGTCCGTTTGGTGGAAACCCGGCTGTAAAGACTGTAAATCTGCAATGAAAAAAGTTCTTTCTCAGCCTGTGTTAATCCACTCCTGAATTTAGGCCTCTTCCAAAACCTTCCATGTTCTTCTGTCCATTGCAACCTTTATCCAGTTCGTTCCTGCGTTTCGCCATCTTTTTTGTGGTCTTCCCATACTTCTCTTGGTCTCTCTCGGTCTCCATGTTAACAATTTATTAGTCCGTCTATTCGGATCTTGTCTTGCAGCGTGGTCCACCCATTGCCACTTTAGCCGTCCTAATTTTTCCAATACATCCGGTACTTTTATTCTTTCTCGGATATCTTGGTTGTTGATTCGATCTCTAAGACTTATTCCAAGCATGGTTCTTTCCATTGTTCCTTGAGTGGTTTGGAGCTTGTCAGACGACTTGCACGTTAGTGCCGTAGTTTCTAAACCATAAGTGAAAACAGGCATTATACAACTATCAAAAACTTTCCTTTTAAGATATATTGGAATAACTGGTGATGGTTATATGTCCCTGTTTATCAAATTCTGCTCATCCAAGACTTGTTCATCTGGAGATTTCCGCATCTTGGTTCTCTTTTTTCAATCGGATCTTGTGTCCACGTTTCGAGCAATTGGTTGGCAACAGTCACATCTATGTCTCGAGGACTCATTATTTTGGTTTTATTTGCATTAATTTCTAGTCCAGCTTTTAAGCCTCATGGAGTTCTTGAAAACGTGATGCAAAGTTCCTCTGCTGTCTCGCTAATAATGACAATGTCATCTGCGAACCTTAAGTGGTTGAGTCGTACGCCATCTATGTTAATTCCTTCGTCATGCTAGTTCAGATTTTTAAATATATCTTCCAGCGCTAAGATGAACCGTTGGGGCGAAACTGTGTCCCCTTGATGTACTCCCTTTTCGGTACGGATATCATCGGTCTTTGTGTTCTCGTCAATGGTTAGTTGCAGCGATGCATGATGATATTTAATTAGGTTGGAGTATCTAGAGTCTTGCCCAGGTTTCTATCAAATCAGAAGCATTACGGTAGTCAACGAAGGCCACGAATAAAGATATATTGTATTCTGTACACTTCTCGATGAGAGTATGAAGGGTCTGAAGATGGTCGATGGTACTATAACCCTTCCTGAATCCCGCTTGTTCAAAGGGCTGATATTGATCTAACCTGCTTGATAGTCTGTTTGTTATTGTTTTAGTTAGTTTAGGTGAATTTTATATCATTATACTCAATGTATTGGGTTAATGTTCACAACAAATATATGTAGAAAACTCGGTACATTTATCGGGATGTAAAAGGTTTTTAATCACGGTACTCTCAGCGCATCATTTGACACTGAAGACTACAACATATCACTGACAGTTACCGAAAAAAGTTGTTTGACAATTTCTGGTTAAAAATTGTATCAACCTATAGTTGAGGTAACAAACTCTACAGTTTGTTGGGAATTGATAAGTAAATAAAAACAAAGAGCATGCTTTTTCCTTTTTCAGAATATAATCAATCAAAAATTTACCTCCCGATGATTTGACCTATTTTATTTGAATTTTGAGGAACAATACATAAAAACTAATCATGGTGAAGATGAGGGCTCATGTCTTCGAAACATGTCCATGTTGATTAATTTGTATTAATTAAATAGTAGAGAGTATAGAGATGTATTATTTGATTAAAAAATAAATTGTGAAGTGTTCCGTACGGATCACTTTAGTGTCCGTCCGTCTGTCTGTCACACCCGATTTTCTTCGATACTATTTGACATAGAAAGTTGAAATTTGTTACAAATATAGGAATTAATGGCCCAATCAAGGCCGTGTAGTTTTGAATGATAAATTTTGACTTAAGGGGGGTGAAGTCAGAACTAAAAAAAATTTTTCAAGGTGTGTGGTGTGTCAAATGAAAGCCAAAAATCGCGATCCCTTAACCCTATCTCTAAGAGTATTAATCAGGAAATTTCCAAAATATTTCTAGAATATTCTCCATAAGGTGTAGATTGAATGAAAATTACGAGGGCTGTCTGAAAAGTTCTCGGCCTAACAATGAAAGAAAATTTTTTTGACGTGAAATATGCTTTATTCTTCAATATGATCTCCTGTGATTCCGGAAAGTCTGCAAAATATCCATCCACGGCTACAATAGCTTCGTCATTTGATGTAAAACGCTTTCCGACCAGGAATTTTTTCAGGTTTGGAAATAGATAATAGTCAGAGGAAGCCAAATCTGGTGAATACGCTGGATGTTCAAACAATTCGTACTTTAATTCGTTGAATTTAGCCATCGTCAAAAAATTATTCTTTGCTTCTTTTAAGCAGGTCTTTTCTCAGGAATTTTTGCATCCAACTGATCCAAAAGGTTACAATAACATTCAGAGTTAATTGTTTTACATTTCTGAAGATAATCGATCAACAAAACACTTAATCCCCAAAAAACTGTTTCCATAACCTTCTCTGCTGATGGTACCGTTTTTGGGGCGCTTCCACCGGCTTCAATCCACTGTTTCGACTGTTCTTTTCACTCTGGTGTATAGTGATGGATCCAAGTTTCATCAGCAGTTGTAAAACGAAATCCATTTTATTTTGCTTAAAATGATCCAAAAACGTTTGAGAAATACGCATTCGAATGCGTTTTTGGTTTGGTTTGGACAGTAAATGCGACACCCATCTTCACAAAGCTGTTTCATATGTAATTCTTCATGCAAAATAGTTCTAATTCGTTCTTTTGAGATGCCTATGGCTTCAGCTCATCGATCATCTAACACCATATCATGGACTTGTTGAATGATTTGTGGTGTTGTAGTATTTTTGGACGACCTTCGCGTGGAACATTTTCGAGGCTTGTACGACCAGATTTAAAAGGAGCACCCCATTTTTTTCCCAGTGGAAAGTGAAGGTGATGTATCCTTATATACATTTAACATTTTCAGATGAATTTCTGTTGATATTAAATCATCCGAAAGAAAGAATTTAAACACTGCACGATATTCAATATTTTCCATTTTAAAAAAATCACTGACACGTCAATATTAAACAGCTGTTATTACTCGAATAAATTGACAGATTGAAATAAAATTTTAGATGAGTTTATATAAAAGATGGAACTTTCCAATACAATTATAGTTTTACAGTTTCTAACGCCATCTGTGTCAGACCGAGAATTTTTCAGACAGCCCTCGTAGTACGAGTGCATTACCTTTGCTAATTTGTCGGGTATATAAAAGCAAAGATCGAAAATAAGCTTTGTTGAAAACCTATTTGGGGCCTGTTTTGTAAAGTCACTGATTATTTAATACCTCCGTAAAAAAATTTTATTTTAAAAGCAATCACGTACGGAACACTAATTGCGCAAGTCTGACTTGCACTTGGCCAGTTTTTTATTTTAAGATTTAACTTTCCACCGTAACCTTGTTGGTAGTTGGCGTATTCTTTATCTTATAGTCTTTAATGCCTGATGATGTGCTGGTGTCAACACGAAACTGGTAGCAACAGGACTAAATAAATAATTTGAGAAATAGCCGTGATGCGAACCAAATATCCCCGGACTAAACGTTATAAAATCTGGAGCAGTTACTTGTAGGCATCGTGACCCACCGTCTGTTCCACTGGGGGAACATTTTTTGATAGCTCGAAGCCTTCAGCGCCACCTGTACTTCTCGTTTTAGCTTAAACCGACGATCTTTTAACTTTATCTTCACATGGGTAACAGCCCGAAGTCACAGACTTATAAATCAAAAGAATAAAGACAGGTAGGGGATGACATAATATAAAATGATTGTTTCAAAACTGTTGCCTCTTCTCGCCGCTCCGCTCGTTTGTAACCAATAGAAAGGTGATCAGAGATGCGCAGAATTATTCGACGACAGTCTTCACTTAAGATCAGTGGAACTGTGCTGATGATTTCAGGCATTGTTGCGGTCAAAGGTCTTTCGGAACCCAAGTTCGGCCGCCCATAAATCGTGGAAACCACGCAAAAAATTTTCGTAAGATTCGGGGCGTCGTCTTCGAATGCTTTCTGAATCATTTCGTACGTTTCAGTAGCACTTTTCCAGAGTTGAAAACAAAATTTCACACTCGCGCGCTGCCCTTTTTTCATATCCATTGAAAAATCGAAGAGACACAATAGGACGTGTATTCCGAACAAACAAAACGAGTCGATACTATTTCGCTTTCTTTCCATATAGCGTTACACCGGGAACATTTGGATCGTACTACGTACAGACCTGAACATTGCGCCGAACGACAAACAGAAGAACGAACCTAATACCAAACAAAACGGAGAATGGAGTTTACATCGCGGAACTGAACAACGAACGGAACGGGTTTGTGCTGTTCCCAGTTTCTTGCAGACAACTATGGAAGCTGCAGAGGCGTATATGTATTTATATCATTATTCGTTCTCCGCGAGGAAAAAAACGAAGAAAATCAACCTGTCCCTGTTCCTCGCCTTTTTTTTTATTTTGGCATTTTCCTGTTAAAAGGATGGTAAGTAACGAACTGATTTTTTTTTACATCTGGATCTGTATTTATCTCTTGCGCAATTTCTTCCCATGTTTTTTCAACTCGTGTTGTTACACACTAATTAACATATTAATAAAGAATAAGTAATAATAAATACAGTTACAAAAAACAGTAATAAACACTGAGTTCTCCTCACGGTCGCTTTCACTTTGATGTAATGCAAAAAAAAAAACCGACAACTGTCGGATCGACCTCGCGCACGAACGCAAATGGGTAGGATTTGCAAATCTGTTTGCAAACGCGTTCGTGGTCCCGTCCAAACTAGTTTTCCGTTTGTCGTTTTGTTTGATGTTCTGTTTGTTGTTCGGTGCAATGTTCAGGTTTGTACGAAACTCAAGATTTTTTCGTTTTATCCTAAAATTTATTTTAAAGAATAATTCATCGATCATTGGAATCTTCCTATATATCCTCTTGTATTGGATGTTATTGCATCGTTAACCTACTCTATACTGAGAATTAAAAACTACCAATCGTGTCTAATATTTCTTTTAAAAGCTGTACACTTGTTAATGGTAGACATAGACACTTCAATCAGATATAACTATGAAAAAATCAGCTAAATTTTATATAAATAGAAACTTAGTTACGCTTTGTATTTTTTAATTCTAAGGAATGCCTTACATTTTAGGGGTTTTAAAGACTTAACAAGAATATTTCTATTTACAATTAATTAGTTTATTTCTAAAAATATACCTCGTACTGTAATCTTTAACTTTTTTAACAATTTAAAATTTAATTTGCAGTATTAACAGATTAGTTTCTAGTAGATGTGTAACTAAATTGTCGATATAATTTAACGAGTTATTTTGTGCTACTCCGACCAACGGTTTCATAAAACCGACAAACTAGACCAAAAGAACAACTAGTTTATTTATGCCAAATAATCATCGCCATTGTTTTTATCTCCTTTTAATATGTTAAACCTTTAAAGGAAAGGTGATAGTCTCCATAATTGTTTCGTCGTCATTCCTTTCTCAAAAATAGTTGTTATTTGAGTTATTGTAGTAACTTTTTTAGCTACGATTATACAAGAAGTATGTGCCATAACCCTTCTCAAGTCATTCTTGGGTTCTGGCTGCATTTTTTCCCATAAAAAGGCAAAGTTTAATCAACATATAAAATCTTTTTGTTCCATCGTTTTGCAAAAATCAAAAGTTGTGTCACTCAAACAACTGTAATTCGCAAACTAATAGACAAAATGTCAAGAAAATTTTATACGAATCTTCTGAGAGTTGACACTAACTGAAAATCATATGGTTTTTTTTTGTTAGCGTTGCCATCTCTGGGAAAGCCTCGGGACTTTTCATTCCATTACGAGGATGGTTCTATAAGTACCCGTGTTAGAATTGACGACGCCATTTTTTCAAAAACAAATTTTTTATTTTTCAACATATTCCTCTTTTAGGCATATACACTTTTCTCAACGTCCTAGCTATCTTTTTAACCCCTCCAAAAAATGGTAATTGTCCAACTCCCCAAAATACGCTTCTGTCTGGGCGATGACCTCCTCATTTCAGCTGAATTTTTTTCCTGCGAGGCAATTCTAAATGTTTGGCAACAAGTTGAAATCGCAGGAAGCCGTCGGGCGAATACGGGGGGGGGGGGCAGTTTGGCAACGGCAACTTCAGATGAATATGCTGGAGCATTATCGTGGTGAAATAGCACTTTCTTCTTCGCTAATGGGACCAATTTCTTGTTGAGGTGGTCCAATAACTCACTATAGTATACCCCAATGATCGTTCTTCCTTTTTCTGTGAAGTTAATGAGTATTATTGCCCTTTGCATCCCAAAAGATCGTCGCCATAACTTTCCATGTCCGATGGGACCGTCTTCGCCTTCTTTGGAGCAGATTCACCGGAAACAACCCATCGTTTTGATTGTTGCTTGGTTTCAGGTGTATAATGACGAATCCATATCGTCGATGAGAATCGACGGTGACAACTCGGCGCAAAAAGTCCTGCGGATTTGGCTTGAATTGCTCCAAACACAGCTTCGGAGTTGAAAGCCGCACCCGCTTGTTGTCTACGGTGAGCAGTCGTGCCGATTACTTTTTCATAGTCAACTTATATTGTACAATATTAATTACCGTTCTCGTCGACACACTAATTCGCGTACTTTCATTTGACGATCAGCGAGAATCATGTCGTGGACTTTTTCAATGACTTCCTCAGTAACCACATCTGATGGGCGTCCTGGACGATCCACATCAAAAACGGATGTTTGACTAAGTTTAAAATCGTTGAATCAATATCTGACTATTGCCATTGATGGCGAAGGGTCCCCATAAACAGCATCTAATTTCGCTTTTGTCTACTCACACGTTTTTCCATTTTAGCGACAAACATGTTACGCTACTTACTGAAATGGCTGCCAAATGCAAACTAACCTTATGAGTCAGCGGCAAATATTTTTAGTGTCATCTAACAGCAAACGATGGTAACATAAACTCGCCTTAGCAACGCCATCTGTCTTCAAACACAGGTACTTATTGAACCATCCTCGTATACGTTTTTTCAAAACAGATTTTACGGGCATTCGCCCAATGGTTTATTAAAATATTTAGAAATAAAAATGTTACAAAGGTATTCTAAATAATGAGAATTGTTAACCTCTAAACTAATTAAATTGTATCGATAATTTTTTCCCCAAATATTTTGTTAATAGTTCCTTCTCCATTTTCTGTCTTTGGCCTCATATATGTTTTATTTTATTTTATTTTTTAATATACAAGCAAGCATTTCCACGGCTTTGCATTAGATACAGAAACGGTTAGATTGGGTTATCGATAAAGTACTGGGCCTTTTTAAGTCAAAATTTAAACAATTATTTCTTCATATTTTAAATAAAGTTTATTAAAACAAATGTATGCTGTTCTAATCGATGACCTTTTACTATTTTTATGGTGGAACCATTGTCCCGTTACTCTAGAACTTCTGGAATTTCTGGGCAATGAATTGTTTGTCACAAGCCTTTTTTACAGTTAACTTTACACCATTAAGTTAGTTCCTAATGGAAATTATGCAATTTAAGAATGGGCGATAAGGATTTACCTGTGAAAAGTTAGTAGGAAGATAAATTTAATTTATCATATCGATGGTTATCGATAGACCGATAGTTATTGGTAAATATTGATATATCAAAATTTAAAGATATTTTGATAATTTTTGGATTCACCTTTTTTTATAGGCTAGGCCGATACTGTCGACTGTTGTTAATAATAATTATAATTATATATTGATATAAAACAATTATTGTTTTATATCAGTGATTGTCGGCACAATACTTGTTAATAACTCTGTTCCTGATAGTTAAAAAAGTAAAACCACAGTAAACATAAAAACACGGTAACGACGCCCCAGAACATTTTTAGGTCTTGTTTTTTACCACGCATGCGTCCCCTATCATACCAACAACATGGCAGCGCGCGCGGGTTTTGTTCACATCTGGATTTCAAGGAGACTCTTATAACGTGCTCCAAAACTCATTATTAATAATTTTCCAATTAGTAAATGACTCGTTTGACGTTATAATTAAAAATAATTATAAAAAAGATGTCAAGAGGAAGTTTTTGTGCGGTTAGTGCTTGTAAAAATATCCCTAAAGATCATAAAAGGTAATTTATTTATAATTGTTTTTTCTATTACGCAATATATGATGCAGTGTGTCCCAAAAAATTTTATACAAAAACTAAAAAATTATGCTTTTTAGATTTGTGGCCTTCCTAGTTAAAATTTCAAAAAAATCCAATAAACACGTCAGTAATTATCGGATTATTTATTGAATAAAAGAAAACGAAATTTCTTATTTTAATTCATTAATTAAAAACTAGTGCACTGATTTTCATTGTATCATATTATTGTTAAAAATTTGATAACCTTCTTTCTGCTTTGCAACAATTTAAATTGCTTTCCCACAATTAAATCTTTACGGCTGAGCTACTTGCATTAAGAAGGCAACACGATTAGCGATTTCTCCAATCTTGGGGACAAGTAAAATACTAATAACATCAGACTCCCTGAGTGCCTTAACGGTCATCAAATCCAGTAATTCTAATAATACATATCAAAGATAGATTATGCACCTCCTATACATTGCAAAAATGAGAAACGTCAAAATATCATATTTATGGATCCCGGGACATACGGACATAAAGGGCAATGATATGGCTGATAGGGAAGCTAAAATAGCAGCAACCAATGGAGACCCTTTTTCAGGTGAAAACAACAAAAATGATTTTCTTAATCTCCTTCAAGCAATAAATAGGAATACATTCCAACTGGTGTGAGATCTAGAAAATAATGACAAACTATGGTCAATAAAACCTATGGTATACCCACCCTTACATACTATAAGCAATACAAGATCTGAAAAAATTTTATTAAGAAGACTTGCTATAGGGCATATCTATCAAACTCATTCATATCTACGAGGTATATCCACAAAGTAAGTTCCGTTTGGTTATATAAAAAAAACGTGTACAGATACAGAAAAAAATATTTATTGTACAAAAATCTACAACTGTTAAACTAATTTTCTACATAGCTTCCGAAATTTTGTAGGCACTTGTCATAGCGTGGTACAAGTTTTTGTATGCCTTCTTCATAGAAGGTTGCCGCCTGTGTTTTCAACCATGTGGTAACATGTTCTTTCAGCTCGTCATCATCGTTGAAGTGTCGACCACCAAGGAAAGATTTTAGGTGTAAGAAGAGATGAAAGTCGCTAGGAGCGAGGTCCGGGCTGTACGGAGGATGATCAAACACGTCCCAGTCAAATTCCTGTAGGAGTTCTTTTGTCACGTTCGCAGTGTGAGGTCGGGCATTATCGTGGAAAAAAAACAACACAACACCTTTCGACAGTAATCCTCGGCGCTTGTTCTGTATTGCGCGGCGCAATTTCTTAATGGTCTCGCAGTAAACATTAATTGTTTGGCCTCGTGGTAAGAAATCAATCAGCAAAATGCCTTTTCTGTCCCAAAAAACGGTGCACGTGAGTTTTCGAGGTGTCAAGATTTGCTTAGGCTTAACTTTCGTTGGGGACGAAGTGTGCCTCCATTCCATTGATTGCCGTTTAGTTTCTGGGGTGTCGTAAGATACCCAAGTTTCATCCCCCGTGACTATCCGAGAAAGAAAATCATCACCTTCTTCATTGTAGCCTGTCAAAAACTGAAGTGCACTGCCCATCCGTTGTTTTTTGTGTTAAGAATTTTGGGTACCCAACGTGAGCAAAGTTTTCGAAATTTCAGTTTTTCATTAACAATTTTATGAATTAGTGATCGTGAGATTTGCGGAAATTCCATAGCAAGAGCACTAATTGTAAACTTACGGTTTTGCTTAAGCTTCTCTTCAATTGCGTGAACCAGTTCATCAGTAACCAAAGGCGGGCGTCCACATCGTTCTTCATCGTGCACTTGATCACGTCCTTCATTGAACTGTCTGGCCCATCTTCTAACCATTGAATCACTCATAGCAGTTTGTCCGTAAACCTCGCAGATTTGCTGATAAATTTCACTTGGTTTAACTTTCTTTGCATTTAGAAAAACTAATCACAGATCTGATTTCACAAGCGGCGGCATTTTCAATTAAGGCTGACATCATAAAGAAGCACTACAAAGAACGTGTCGGCAGCAGCGATCTGAAAATGGCGTACATTTCTTCTGCTTGAGTCAGAGTAACTGCCACGCATGCTCGGAACTGCGATCGCAGCGCTGCCGCGGATAGAAATAGAAACGGAACTTACTTTGTGGATATACCTCGTATTAAAAAAAGAACCTATACTGAAATGTGCAACCTGTAATGCCATCCTCTCAGTTAAACACATCTTTGAGGCTGATCACTCCTTCCTGCTGAAAATAAAACACAAAACCCCTCATTTGATTACGCCATGCAATCAATTTCCTACAATCAAAAATAACATTCGCAATTATCTAAACGAGATGAATATAACAGTATGATATTTAAATCAAAATCTCTAAATGGGGCGCCAAATGACCATAGCAGTCGACACGCTCAGCCCCCTAAACAACAACAACAAAGCAACAATTACACCCATAATAAATTTGTGCTAATATCATTTGAAATTGCAACATTAATTAATTACTACGTACATAGCAACTAAACATGTGGATTAATTAACAATAACTTTACTGCACAAGTGCTTTATACTGGTATTTATAATTATTGCAAATACAGACTGACGTTAGCTTTGAAGTTTACTGACAGTTGTTAGGTATTCCATTTATTTTCAGCCTAAAATGTGTAGTAATTTCATTTTCTTTTATTCAATAAATAATCCAACAATTACTGACGTGTTTACTGGAGTTTTTTTTTGAATTTTTAACTAGGAAGGCCACAAATCTAAACGTGAGCATAATTTTTTAGTTCATATTAACATTTTCCATTAATATTTTGCTTTGTATTTAAATTTAAACTTTTACTCTTCATTATAAATCATTATTTTTATTTTCCCTGTATATCATCAAATATTTTAAACTTTTGATGCTTGATTATGGATTTCCACGTGACGCAAGAATAAATTTTTTGGTAATATGTAAGATAAACTTTTTCTCCATATGTGTAAAACTTTTTGGGACACACTGTGTAAAGATTATGCTAATTGTGTTTTCATATTAGAGATACATTTTATTTATAAAACAGTTTATGTTTTATTATTGTTAAGTATTGATTTAATTATTCTATTAAGTTATATTATCTGCTAAAATTCGCTAACCAAATTTTCAAAACTCAATCTAGGCATGCAAAACTAGTAATTCTCCAGCACGAATGAGTTTGAATAAATCAGGATGCATGGATTTAATTTTTCTTTATAAGTAGCACGTAGGCACAAGAAGTCATTAGTTGTATGAAAATTATTATATTAGATTTAACTAATAAAATGGAGCAAAACGTGCGTTCACTTTATTTTTAAGTTCAGAAGAAAGACGATCTAATCTTAAAATGATAATTATAATTATTTTCAATCTCTTCAGATTATTGGGATTCGTTGAAATATAAGGGGCATGATTATTGACATACGCGCGAAGCTGAAGCTGTGCAGAGATATTTTCTTAAAATGAACATTTTTTCCCCCGAACAATATCTGTAATAGTTGAGAACTATAAATTCAATAATGAGGTATTTAAATGAATAACGTGCAAAAAGCGTTGAAGTCAAATGTATTTTTTCATTGTATTTTGTGCCTTTTTGCCTGTTTTTTAGTACATCTGTTTTAAAACTTGATAAATAAAAATAAAAATGTTTCTAAAAAAAAACTTCTCGTTTTTTTCTTCCTTTCAGTCAGTAAAATTTATTTTTATTCTATGGAATAGGATTTTCTCCAAAAAAAGAATTTGAATATTTCAAAAACTCGCGGGCATCATACCAGCAATATGGCGACAGGTCATGTGATCATTACAAACTTGAATTCCTTGAGCGCAGCAGGTGCCGAGTCGGACTGCCGCGCTACTGTGTTTTATGTTTACTGTGGTAAAAACCTATTATTATAAAATTTTTGACCAAAAACTGCGAGTCTTGTAGCTAGCAAGGTGGGAGACTGAGGTCGCATCGCTTGTGTCGCATACTAGGGTCGTTCCAAAATTCTTGGCCTAACAAAAAAAATGAAAGATTAAAGAGAATTTTTTATTGCTCAAATAATCACCTTGCAAACCAATACATTCCGTCTAACGACTGTCCAACATATTTTCATCCAACTGTGCAAAATAAACGTTAGTCTCAGCTTTAACTTCACCATTTGAAGTAAATCTTCGTCCAGCCGGTCATTTTCTCAGGTTTGAAAAGGAGAAGTAATCGCTGGGAGCCAAATCTGGCGAATACGGTGGATGTGGAAGCACTTCGAAGCGAAGGTCATTTAGTTTTGTGAGACGTGTGTGAAGGCGCGTTTTCGTGATGAAAAATCACTTTTTTTTCTGCGAGATCTAGACGTTTCGCCTGAATAATACCCTTCAGTTGATCCAGTAGTGAAGCATACTACTCCCCGGTGAGGGTTCTACCTTTCTCCAGGTCCCAAAAAACCGTACCCGCGACTTGTCCTGCAGATGGAACCATTTTTGCTTTCTTGGGCGCCCTTTCACCTGCTCCCACCCACTATTTCGACTGCTCCTTTGTCTCTGGCGTGTAAGGATGAATCCATGTTTCAGATACTATAATGTACACTCTTGGGAAATGTTTATTCAAATGCGTTTTTTAATTGATTGTTAACAAACGCGGCACCCATCGAGCGGAAAGTTTTTTCATACCCAAAATATCGTGTAAAATGTGGTGGACAAAGCCTATCCGGATGTTACCACGTCAGCGAGCTCACGTACTTTCAGTCGGTGATCGTTTGGTACGCTATTGTGAATTTTCGTTGGTTGTAGAGGTTTTCGGGCGTCTTGAGCGTTTATTATCTTGAATGGATATGCGACCATGTTTAAATTCAACAGCCCATTTTTTAATCGTCGGAAACGAAGAGGAAGACCCTATTAATGTTATATTTAACCGTTTTTGAATATCCGTTAAATCTTTTAAAACGAAGTATTTTATCCATTTTTGAGAGAATGTAAAAACTTGTTTGTTTACATTATCGCTACAAAAAGGCAACTAAACACGCGTGTTTGAAACTTCATAACACAGCGAATGTGGTCGCCTTTCGGTTCCTTTGTGCCAACGTTTCCTGTTGTTTCATTCTCCATCTTGTTCGCCCTTCATCCATGTTTCTCGTGGGAGGCCGCGTTTGCGTTTGTGTTTAGGCCTCCAATGCATCACCATTTTCGGTAGTCTTTAGCAATCCATTTGATTAACACACCCGTACCAGACTAATTGTTTTCTGTGGATTTCTTCTATAATAGTTCTTTCTTTTTTGTTAGTTTTTCTGATCTCGTTTTTTTTTTTTTTATCTTTTCTAGTTTCGATATTCTATCCGATCTTCTCAAAAAGCCCATCTCTGGGGTAAGGGAGTTTTCGTTCAGTTGCCTTACTAATTTGCCAAACTTCGGAGCCGTATGTTAGTGTACTTTTAGTCATTATAATCATAAATTTGCATTTTCGTTTTTGTTGTTATATTCTTCTGCCACAGGAAGTAAGTGCTTCTTCTTCCACTTATAACTAAGCACTATTGCCTGTTTTCTTTATGCCCTGCGTCATTCTATCTCTTTCTTGAACGTTCCATTGATCTTCTATTCGGTGACTTGTCTCTTGCTATCCGTACTATCCTGTTATTTGCCATTCTTCCTATGTGTTGATCCCATTCCACTTTTCTTCCTCTTAGCCACTGGTTGAGATTTTCTATATTACATGGGCGTTTTATGTCTTCACTCCTTTCTCCATCCCTCAGTGTCTTGTTTGTACATCTCCTAAGTATTCTCATTTCAATTGATTCCAGCATCTTCTCTCTTTACTTGTATCGGGTCTCGTTTCAGATGTGTAAGTCATTACTGGTCATATTACGCTCTTGTTTATTCTTGTTTTGGTCTCAACGGAGAGGAATTTATTTCTAAATATGGTATCATTGAGGCATCCGACTATCCTATTAGCCTTATTGACTAGATGTTTTACTTCTTCCTCGATTTTCCCGATATTAGATATTTTGAGGCCAGGTAATCGACCTCCATCCATGTTCTATTGGTTTATCTTCCACCGTCAGCTTGCATCTGATTGGCTCTTTTGCTATTACTATTGTCTTGATTTTTTCAGTCGAGATTGACATATTATATTGTTCTGCTGCTATGTAAAATTCATATAAAAACCTTTGCAGATGGTTCTCACCCATTATTATCGCGTCATCTGCATAACATATAATTTTTAGGTTCTCTGTTACCCATTCGATATCCCTTCTTTCTTTTGACATTCATTATAATTTCATCCATGACAATATTAAATAGAAGAGTACTTAAAGGGTCTCCCTGCCTGATTCCAGATTCATAGTTGATTGGTTTTGTTATTCCTTCTGCTAATCTTGCGATAATGAATAACGCCTTCTATTTGCACATTGTCGAAAGCTTTTTCAAGTCTATCAGGCACAAGTATGCTGGAACGTTGTATTCTACGGATTTTATGGAATTAAGTGCTCCAGTAATTTTTCTCGTGTTGTTAATGCGACCGTTAATCATGCCATCACAGATGTAAAGATAATACTTAACAAATATAATAAGTTGGGCATCTTCACGTCATATTTATTAGTGATGTCAAGTATCGGTACTTTCGAGTATTTAGGATACCTGGTATTTCTTGAAAAAGTACCAGGTACAAAGTACCGATCTCGTCACGTAGTTGCCAATATACCTACCTACACTAGTTGGTGGCGTTCGGTTACACTACTGATTCATTACTATTGATACCGAATGTACTGAAATCGAACGCCACCGATGAAGGAGAGATATATTTCGTGGAGACTATTTACCGCTACCGGCGTGGCATTGGTAGTTTTATTTTGGTTGGCCGCAGACTCAGTTACCAACCATCAATGTGTAGACACCTGGTGCAGACATTTATTGTCGACTACCCGGTACTTCGGATCCGAACGAGTAACGGGTACTTTGTATCCGATACTTACAATATTGACATCTCTAATATTTATGTCAAATAGTGAATTTTTTTAACGACCCTCATATATCGCACACGCGTGGTTGGAATTAGCCCCTCAGGTAGGACACAGCCTAAAATAGAGAATCTAACCTTTACTTTATACGTTTATCATCTAACAAATACACAATGTACTGAAAAAGTAAACCACGCAATAGCAATACTCATAATATTGCTATTTCATTGACTAATGTTAAATTTTTTTGAGGAGACTAATATTTTTATGCTATCGTTTTCTATTCTAAGTGTCCATAATTAAGTATAATAGTACAAACTATTTTTGAAAACAAGTTACTTAATATTCCACATCTCTAAGGTTTTATTGTTAATTACTGATTAACTTCGATGACGTTACTTAAATAAATACATTTACAAAGTATCAAAAGTGGTATTTTTTTTACATGACAATATTAAAAGCCTTGATTATTCCTTTAATTTTATTTATACAATATCTCTAAATATGTCAACAAACAATATATACACTCTGACACCAATAAGTATGTATACAATGGCACAAATGCTTTGAAAATGAGCAACAAGTAAATGCAGTTAAATAGTAAAAGTTATAACGTGTATAGGATCACTTTAAACCAGTTTAGTTTAAACAGATTTTTATAAAAAGGCGTGTATACAAACCGTTTTAGATGCTTAATCTGCAGTTGAAATGCTGTAGATTAACCTAAAACGTTTTAAAAAAAGTTATTACTAAAGCGATTTGAGGTGATATATGAACATAGTAATTCACATTGATCCAAAAATAACAAATCTTTTTACATCCAATTTTTACATCTTCAAAATAGTAAATTTTGATTTCTATTGACTACTATTCTTTATTGACTGATATTCTTGACTATATGTTTGTGCCTAACTGTCGGACGGAAGGTCATCTAAAGCTTTATAAAATAAATAAAAAGCTCCAAAAATACAGGGTGTTATGAAAATCGCTAATATATTAAACTTGGATATCTCTAGCAAAAGCATAATAATATAATAACACGTAAAATTAACTCGTCGCTGTATGACCTTGAATTAAGAACGACGAGCCTAGACATACCGATTTTACATAAGTAATCAGATAACTGTTCAAAATAAATAACAGGCAAGATGTTTCTTCTCAAGAATTAAGTATTTCCTAGTAAGAAATGCATTAAACACATCGATACAGGTTAAAAACTAGATGTGATACACAACATAAATACCATTGGTTTAATTGAACGAAATGTAACAGAAGATAATCGAGTGGAAAAAGGTATTAACACCTTCCACACGTGTCTTCAATTGTTACTAAGTTTTGGCAACATCAATAAAACACTCTTTATATTATAACAAATAGATGCTTATACTGCACTCTGTCGGTGAGTGCAATAGACTTAGTAAGTCACCGACAGAGTGCAGTATAAGCATCTATTTGTTATAGTTTTCCGTTAGTTACTTGGATAAAGGACTAAAGATGTGTTCTCGTATTTGCTGAACCTAGCCCAGCTGATGAGTCCGTGATACGGCGAAACGCGTCTTGGGATGGTTCAGCAAATACGAAGAATACTTTGGTAATTCTAGAAATACGATTTTTTTTCATTTTTAGTTGTACCTACTGCACTCTTTATATTACCAATTTGTGATATTTGATAAAAATGCTGCGTATTAACCGAGCTTCTAAAATATGTATGTACATATTTCCATTTAAAATCGTCGGGGCCTTCGGGAAAGCCCTCTGGCCCGTGTGAGGGGTTCCCCTATTTATGTTTTTGGACTCTTTCAGCATGTAAATTAGCGTGAATGCAGTACGTTATAGCGTTTACTACGGAGAAGTACGAGAATACTCACATAATTTATTTGGTTGGAATTCTGGTAGTTATACGAACTGCTTTGTTTGAATTTTTGTTTGTCGTATTATAATGGAGCAAAACAAGCGTAAAAGAATCGTCGTTCCTATTGAAGAAAAATTAAAAGCCATCAGAAGAATCGAGTGAGGTGTCAAACATAAACTCCTGGACAAAATTAACGCAACAATCTGAAAATTAATTTATCTTTTTCTTATGTCAGTTTTAAAGTTTATCGAGTATTTGAATAGTAGGCTATGCATATTTTGTTTCGTTCTTCATGACAGAAATCAAAACAATTCGTTTAGATTTACAGTTTTAAAGAATTTTTTAGAAGATAAACAATTTTCTGTAATAATGCGATAGATTTTCTTTAAAAGTAAGCTTATAAATTGTTCCCTTTTTCAAAGTAATACGTTTTTGTGGTAGACTGTTTTATTTTTGACCCCTAAGAATTAGAAAAAAATGAATCGAACAAGGAATTTAACTGAACACGACGTAGTGCGAGCCTCAGTTTTATTGGACGAGGGATATTGTCAGAGATATGTTGCCAATTTGTTAGGCAAACATCGTTCCACAATAAGTCGTATGGTAAGACGCTTGAATGAAGTAGGAACTTATTCTAGAAGGCTAGGGCAAGGGCGAAAACGATGCACTAGCGACCTAGATGAACGAGCAGGAGAGACAATTAAAGTTGTTGCACGAGATTATAGAGTAGGTGAGGTAACAGCTGGAGATTGGAAAAGAAACCGGACAAAAATAGAAGAGTGGTGTATAAATCAAAGCCTCCTCGTCCGGCGACTATGAAAAGATTAACGAAGCTTTATTCATGTGGTTTAACCAACAGAGATCAAAAGGTGTGCCTCTGTCAGGTCCAATTTTACAACAGAAAGCAATAATGATTAGTAGGCAATTCCTAGAGATCAGTTTACCGCCAGTTCTGGATGGCTTGACCGCTGGAAAAAAAACGGTACCGTGTAAGACAACTGACTGTATGTGGTGAAAAACTTTCTGCAGATGTGTCATCAATTGAGAAGTTTAAGCAGAACTTTAAAAAGCAAATTGAAGATTGTGGATACACACGTGATCAAATTTACAACTGTGACCAAACTGGTCTGAAAATTATAAAATGCTTCCATCAAAAACATTGGCATCTCGACAGGAAAAATCAGCTCCTGGGCATAAACGAAGTAAGGAAAGATTAACTATAATGGTATGCTCCAATGCATCTGGCAAGCACAAAATCCCACTGATGGTGATTGGCAAGTCTGCACGTCCAAGAGCTTTAAAAGACATCTCACCCAAAGCCCTACCTGTCTATTACAAAAGTCCGAATAGCGCATGGATGGATGCGACCTTATTTACTAACTGATTTGAAGAAGAGTTCGTGCTATCTGTGACTAAATTTTTGAACAGAAACCGTCTTCCTATTAAAACAATTTTGTTAATGGATAATGCCCCCTCTCATCCTGGAGAAGGGCTTCATGTGGGCGAAATTGTTGTAAAATTTTTTCCTCCAAATGTAACCAGCATAATGCAACCAATGGATCAAGGCATCCTCGAAAACATTAAAAAAAATTATAGGCGTTTATATCTTGAACATCTGTTAGAATACACAGAAAAGGAGGATATTATCAATGGGATGAGAAAGGTTACACTGAAAAATGTTATTTACTGGGTAAGTCAAGCTTGGGATTCTGTGCGTACTACCACTAATCAAAAATCTTGGTCAAAAGTTATTGATTTTGAGGACTATAATGACAGTGAAGATGATAGTCCATTAAATGAATTAGCTTTGAAATTGAGAAGCCATGGAGAAATGTCCTGTTCAAATTTTGATAGCGAAATAGAAGAAAAAGAAAAAAGTTTATTTGAATTAATGCAAATATATATATATATATATATATATATATATATATATATATATATATATATATATATATATATATATAAATATATTGGAAATGAGTGAATTGGAAGCACATCCAATACCTATTTTTTATAAATTTGAAAATAGGCAAGAGTGGTTAACACGATCATTTCGAGGGATCCTCCTCAAGCGTATGTCTGAGGAGGATCCCTCAAAAAGCGCTGTCTGCTTTTAAGTGTTGACCGTGTCAACCACTCTGTTAGTTTGAAAGTTGTCAGCTTTCGATGGAGGTACAATTCGTGTGTATTCTACCATCGTCTTCCGTAAGTACTTGGATAAGTACCAGTAAATTCTGTTCTCTTATTTGCCAATCCTAACTCGAGTATACGGAGAAAATCATCTCGGGATGGATTTGACAAATAAGAGTGGGTAAACTGCTGAAATATGAGCCTTGTCCGTTTTCAGTTATTTTACATTAACCAAATTTGACTGTCTTGTGAGATTATACAAATTAATAATGTAAAAAGTGTCTCTAAGTGTTTTATTAATGTTGTCGAAAGTTTCGTGACAATTTGTTTTTAAAACAGTTTGTTTAATTAAAAAACGTAGTCATTTTGTTGGTTGTGTGTCATATCTAATTGTAAACTTATTTTTGGTGTGTTTAATACACTTTATGTTACTTATTTTGTTGCGTACTAATAATAACTGGTTTGCTCAAACATGTATCCGTAAGTAGTAATCAAAGTCGAGCAATAGTAGAGACGATATTGGCATGAAAGTTGGAAACTCTTTCAAGTTAGTTTTACGTGTTATTACCGAGGGGCGCTATTTATCAATATAGTTCCACAATTTCGTTGGCTACGGAGATAAATCAGTTCTAATATTCTAAACGATTTTCATAACACTATATATATATATATATATATATATATATATATATACATATATATATATATATATATATATATATATATATATATATATATATATATATATATACATACTTGGGTCCCAGTTAAGTTGAAAAATACGAATAACTCGAAAAATAAGCTTTATCGGAAAAAATATATTAAACAAAAGTTGTAGGGTTCAAAGGAAGAGACATACAATGGTAGTAAGAAATTTGATCCTGAGTGGCGTTTTCAAGGTCAACTCAATTTTTTTAAACAGAAACTAATATATTTTTTTTACAGATTTGTATTCTACATGAAAAAATAAAAAACTTTTGTTGAAAACACTTTTTTGAAAATGTTAATTTTTTATGGTACTCAGTAAAAAAGAAAACAATTTCTAAACTTCAAAAATTTGTAACACAAAAACCATCAACTTTTAAGAAAAAATGCAAGAGGCAAAATACGCTTAAATTTAAGCAAAGAATCTTCTAGAATTTAAAAAAAAACGCACTTTTTTATCCTACTTTTTTATTATTATGGGAAAAATGCTTAAAAAATGCATTAAAAAAACAGAAACATTTTACAAACATCTTTTATAATTATTTGCAATTTTTATAATATTTAGTGAAAAAAGAAGATAAATTTCAGTTGCTCTAAAAATACGAATTAGTTCAGGTTCATATTTATGTTTAGAAATTGTCGTTTTCTTTTTTGCGTACCAAAAAAAATTTACATTTTCAAAAAAAAGTGTTTCCAACAAAAGTTTCTTATTTTTTCATATAGAATACGAATCTGTAAAAAAATATATTGATTTCTATTTAAAAAAAAAATTCATTTGACCTTAAAAACGCCACTCAAGGTCAAATTTCTTACTACCTTTGTATATCTCCTTTGAACCCTGCAACTTCTGTTTGATACGAGTTATTCGTATTTTTCAAGTTATATGGGAAACCCGGTATATATATATATATATATATATATATATATATATATATATATATATATATATATATATATATATATATATATTCTATGCGTCATTCAAGTGTCGCTAAAATCGCGATAAATAAAATTCATTCAGAAGAGCAGTAAATAGAAACCAAAAAGAATAATTTTCTATCAGTCTTTTTCACCAATGATTATCAAATTTCAATTTATAAAATATTTTTAAGTATATTTGAAAATCTACCAAAAAGATTTTGCCAAAGAAAAAATCGTATTGCCACAACCGCGTCGCCTCATTTTTCTTTTTTCCAATCACAGAAACGACCTACAGAATTATTAAAAAAAATAAACACGAAAGTTGTCGCTAAAATATATGGATTAAAAGTGAAGCTTAACATCTATCGTTCCCTTTACTTTATATATTTACAGTACTATCGTAATTAAACGTTAAATAAACAAACTTTTCTAATGTATGTTAAATAGAAAATGGCGACACGAGTTCCTCTAAGGCAATGTAAATTTCCATAAAAACCTTTTTGTTATTTTAATAATAACCTGCTATTAAGAATAATTTGCAAAGCCGAATAAAGACAAATGCTCATTCAAAGTCATTACTTAACAGGTACACAATAAAGCTTATAAAATAGAGCTCAACAAAATCTGAAATATAATATATTCCCCCTTAAAACTAAAAAATATACAAACAGCTAGCTGCAAAAGGGCAACATCTCTGCTTTTTACCAAAACTAATTTATTTATAAAATCTTTTTTTCTCATCAGTTGCTTCACAAAGAAGTCATAAAATTGTTTGGCATTACTGCATGACGTGTCCTTAAAAACTCCAAACCAATTCCATAATTTTTTTTTCTTTTATGTTGCCATACCAGCATCATCAGGTTAGAGTGAGTGTTATGGATGTGAAGATCTCAAATGTGCGCTTTGCCGATGATACCATACTTATAGGGGCAAATGAGGATGAAATGGTCGAACTAATTAAACGGATAAAAGTGACAAGTCTTGCCTTTGGGCTCGAAATAAATAGAACAAAAACCAAAATTATGATAGTAGTCCGAAGCTATACTTTACAGATCTCTGTTAAATTCAACGATTTCGAAATAGTGAATGAATTCCTATACCTTGGATCATTAATAACCAACAAAGGTAGTTGTCCCAGGTAAATTCATAAAAGAATAGGCATGGCAAAATCGGCTATGACAAAATTGACCAAGATATGGAAAGACCGTTTTGTCTGTACCACGACAAAGAGCAGATTGGTTCGATCTTTGGTGTTTGCCAAATTCCTCTACGACGCGGAAACATGGACCATAAGGGAAGCAGAAGGAAAGAAAATGGATTCCTTCGAGCAATGGTCTTGGAGACGAATGTTGCGTATCCCTTGGACAGCTCACAAAACCAACGAATCTGTCATTGCGGAGGTCAAAGTAAATGTTCGATTGTCATCAATCTGTCTCCAACGTATACTCCAATTCTTTGGCCATATTGCAAGAAAAGGGGCAGTTAATTTGGAGAGAGGTTGTTCGTGGCTGGTTATATGCCAGACAAAAGAATGAAAGGTAAGTCCCCTACAAGATGGGCAGATCAAGTACAGAAATCAACGAACCCGACATTTTACGATGCGCTTAAAACGGCCGAAGACAGATGCTGATGAAGAGATTTAGTTTATGATAAATAGATCACGATCTGTAGCAATGAAGTAACGACAAGAGAGAGACCAACATCTTGCCTAAAGAATAACAAGACGAAGGAAGCATACAATCATTGAGAAGCTTTTCATCTATTCCAACAGGTCAAGATCTTTTTGGTCGGTTGTCAAGATAGTTAGTCAAAATAAATCGATTACCCACCACATCTGTCAAAAAAGTCAACTCGTTAGCTCAACACTCCAGTGTCAGTTTCCAAGGAAAAGCACCACACACTATTCCTAAAGTGAGGTAAAAAAATGCCCGATTTGTTTTGAGATCAAACATCGTCTCGTAAAGCCTAATTTTATATGGATTCTGAAGCTGCTTGAAGTCAGTCACTTGAAATCGTTACACAACTTTTTAATCTAATATATGACTCGGGTAAGAGGCCTGAATAATAACGATCATACCTATACCGAAGAAAAGCAACCCTAGAAAGTGTGAAGATCACAGGCTTATAAGTCTGACCAGCGACGTCTTAAAGATCCTTGTTAAAGGGACGACGGTCATATAAGTCAAGACTGCATAAAGAGGCACAATCGCCTGCCCCCTCTTGCCTAAACATCCAATCGACCAGTACCATTTCTGTCAGTAATACTAATGGTTATGGAAAACAGTAGTTAATTTGTGATGGATATCGCCACAGAAACTAACACTGTAAGGACAATTAATTTTGCAAATTGTTATTTAACATCATAAAATAGTTTTACTTTTCTTGAAAACAAATTAATTTACTAGAGATGTTCCCCTTTTCTAGTGTAAGAATGAACAAACAATTTTTTTACTGTGAAATAAAACGTATGTCTTGGCAAAATAGTTTGTTCATTTGTAGCAAAAAAATCTCAACGTATTTTGGTGGACATAATGTTCGTTTTTTTTTACTTCACATTTAACCTAAGTAAACAAAATAATTTCGATGCTTGGAAAGCGAAAGGGAATAGGCGACAATTTTAGTGATTGTTACAGCCTCATTTTAAATTCAAGAAGGGTATATGTGGTTGAAACTATAGTAAATCATTATAGTTCTCCCAAAATATGAAAATGTACGTAGCAATGACTATAATACTTATAACGAAAAAATAGCGACAAGAAAATGTGAAATCATTGTCAATAACGGGTTGAATTTTCGCTCTGTTTTTTGTGACATATCTCATTGTTATCTTAGTTCAAAGTTTTTAAATTATCGTCTATTCTTACTTGCCCTTCAACCATCGAGTATATAAAATATAGTGAATGATATAACAAGTAGTAACTGGGAAAAGCCTACACTTTTATATTTTAGTTTGAGTCCAGCTACTTCGAAATGTTACTTATTACTGGCCTTTGCTTACTCGAGTTTTAAAAAAGTTATAATCGTTTTAGAAAAAAATATATGTAAAACAGGAGTATTGCAAATACGGTTATTTCAAAAAGTGTAAAATATTACCAGTCGCTACAATAACACTTAATTTAAATAGACCTCGACTAACATTTTTATTTAGAATTTAAAAAATTCCGAATTAGGACCTCAAAAAACGTTTCTTAATAATTTGTTCTTATTCATAGCTAAATATTGTACATTAAATTAAAATATATATATATATATATATATATATATATATATATATATATATATATATATATATATATATATATATGTGTTATATATATATATATATATATATATATATATATATATATATATATATATATATATATATATATATATATATATATAATACGTACGTAGAAAGCGTGAGAAGTCCCCGGTCTAACAAAGTTCGTGATAAAGTGGGACCTTGTTAGCTGTAAATCAACCTAGAGATGCGACAGATCTCGCATTTTATGTATAGTCGCTATTTCCTTAAGTGAGTTCCATGCAGTTGTAAAGATTTTAAGAGAAGCAAGCCGAACAAAGCAGTTTATTAAAACTTCATCTTTATGTACCAACGTAACAGACTGGGCTAGACAGTTTCATTGAGCATGTGAGTCGAGACACATAAGTCCGCTCGACAGATGTGACTAGAGAAAACATCGGAAATGTTGAAAAAAAAAATTCTTAGTGATAGGAGGGTTTCAAAAAGAAAGAAATGGCACACATTTCAGAAACAATTATTCGGCGAATTCTATCACAATATTTTCGAATTAGGTCTGTGTGCGATTGGTTTCAAAATTGCCATCGGCCGTTACCAACGTGTTGAATATCCTCTTTGGGAATCCCCCATGGGAAGTGTTGCAATCTACAGAACCATAAGTTCATGAAAGATTAGAACGGGACGCTAGGAATGAGACAGTTTAGAAGTCTCATGATAGGACCCAACTCTAATTATACCAGGTGTCTACTGAAATTAAATAGGAAAGACCTGAAGACGGCGACAGGGATACTTACAGGACACAATGCTCGTTCATTTTTATCATCTCTGTAAATCAAATTTTGAAGAAGATTTGGAATTGACCATAACAGAGGACGGAATAAAAGACCTCTATTATGATCACTTGTCAAAAGTGAGTCGAGGGAATGACAGTACTTTTCTAAGACTATAAAGGAATACTGTTGGTAGACTTTAATAAGCGTAATATCGCAGTGCACACGATATGTTCTGCTAACGTTCTGAAGCAGAAACCATTCGTAAAATATGACGAGGAATACTTGTCAAAGGTGTCCTTCGGCATGATAATACGCCCATACATACTTCAAGTATTGTACGAGTTACTATTAGTGATTGTGGTTTCTAGCAACTCCTCCGGCTATGATGTCTTGCGAGAATAGAAAAAAGATCTGCACGAACGTCGTTCTTCCACTGACGATGACTAAATTATAATAATTATTACAAAACTTTTGTGCGTATTTCTTTACGCTTGTTATGTGCCAAACTTCATTATTATGGTTTTAAAGAACGAAAAATAAATTTATTAAACGACTATTTGGCGTATAGATCACAGCGTGTACTGATTAATCGCCAAGTATCACAAAGTTTGGCCTTAGATAGAGGCGTCCCTCAGGGGTCCCACTGCTGTTTGTCATATCAACGGATATGCATTGCTGTGTTGACAATTGTAGGCTAAGATAATATACGGATGACAGTCAAATTCTTAGGAGCTTTAGTAGTACTGTTTAAATTTGATCTTTACCCACTCTAATGCGACTACAATGGTTTAAGTCGGCAGTAATGTATGTTTAAACAAACAATGATTGGGTTTCGACCTATTTTAATTTAAGTATGGCCCAGGAGAGAGTTCCCTTTGTTAAGGAATATACTTAAATAACTTAATAAATAAGTATATCGACCTGCATGATTGAACCCTTGACCTTCTGCACCGTAAGCAAGGTACTACACCACGGAGCCACGGGCCGCCACCCGGATGAAGTGAAATTACTAGAAGAAGATAACTCTACTCTCCCAGCCCCTCAATCTAAGGAAAAAAAGAAGATGATTTTTGCCATGGTGTGAAACTACTAGAAGATACGATGGCGATGATAGCTAAAAAAGATCATTGAATAAGGTTTGCACTACACCTTCACTAGAATCAGGTAATTATGTAAGAATATACCATCGCCAACCCCACGCTAATGATGATGATGATATTTTCTGCTGGATGGCACCAGAGGAAATAATACCTTTGTAAAGTGCTCCCCCATCCCCTCATATAAATATTTGGGATTATTATTTGAGAGTAAGCTCAGGTTTCGAAAGCAAGTTTCTTCGGTGGCTTAAAGGGCGTATTGTTCACTACATAATTTGTATAAGGATCGGCATATCCTCAATTTGACCTTAAAAAAATATTTGTGCAAGAAACTCTTGTTCTTTCTCACTCTAATTATTATAATTTTGTTTATAGTCCATGTCTGGACCTTATATCGAAGAATAAGCTGCAAAACTCCTGTGTACGTTTCCTTTGTGGATGCAGGGGGGATCATGTGAGTGGCAAGCTGAACGAGTTGCAATGGCTGCGTATTAAGGATAGAGTATCTGTGTGGAAGGCTGCATTATCGAAGCTCGGTACACCAGCGTAATATTAGGTACGACGACCACTTTCAAATACCTAGGCATCGTACAAGGGTGTTTAAGCAGTCTTTCGGCTATACGTCTGCTCAACTTCTAAACGAGATTCCTGGTCTTGCTCTGTCTGAATTTTCTTTCAGAAGACAGCGCTCAAGGATATTTTATTTCAAAGTTACTGTTTGTTACTGTTGTTATTATTATGACTTTTTGAATGTTATTATTGTGTCTTTTTTATAGGGTAAGATGGGGATCATGGTTTGTTTGTATTGGGTATTAATATCAATTCAGAAGAGAAATAAGCAGTGAAAATGACAAAGAATAGAGGCAGACGGAAGAAGTATATATATGTAGAGACAGAGAGGGAAAAAGGAGAATGTATAACTGCCCTACACCATATGGTAGAAGGGATATACTATTATTTATATATATATATATATATATATATATATATATATATATATATATATATATATATATATATATATATACAGATTTGGCCAAAAGTATTAGGCACCCCTAATAAACACGTGAAACTCATAAAATATTTAAAAAAAAGACTAATTGTTTTAACAACAACGGCGCTGTCAAAAGCTACCTTAAACAATAGACAATCTTTTTTACAGGTCCATAAAACACCTGGCCCACAAAATTGCGATAATGAGATTTTTTGAAAAATATTTTTAATGTTTTATCAGTCTTTTTTTTACTTGTAGTGTCAAGAAGCTTCCTTGCGTGTTTTATTTGTGAACTGGACATTCTTATATTTGAGAAATGCCTAAAGAAAAGTGAGCTTGGTATCGAAAAACGAATTAGAATTCAAACCTTACATGAACAAGTAGGAATAGCCGAGTTAGTGAAATGTTCTCGGTACGTAGTGCAATGTGCTATTAAAAGGTTTGTGGAGACTGGCTCCCACGCCAACAACGGAGCAGAAAACGTAAGACTAATGAGTGACAGGACAGAAAACTCATTCGCGAGTCTCTTAAAAATCGAAAAAAAACATCATCTGAGCTGCAACTCTGTCGGAAGAGATTGGGATGCCGATTAGTTCTCGAACGGCAAGGAGAAGCTGGATTAAGAGGGTGCAAAGCTAGAAAGAAGCCTTGGCTTTCAGAGAACAATAGGAAGAAACGCTTAAGAGTGGGCTCTGAAACACCAACATTTTAGCGAAGAGGATTGGTCTAATGTTGCATGGTCCGACGAATCCAACTTTGAGATAAGTTTTTATATGATTTATTTTAACAAATAACTACATACAATTACTCTTGATTTAATCCGTTTTAGTCAAAATAATAATTAATTTTTTAATTGAGTATTTTTTCTATTCTTACAGCTATTCGGAACGTCAGGTGTGACATTCGTGAGGCAGCGTGTCGGCGAGGCAGCTATATGATCTGGGGCTGCATGGCTGCTAGAGGTGTCGGCGAATAGAAACTGTACCGATGCCTTCATTAACGCGCATTTTTTGGCGACATTAATTTAGACGACGTCAAATTCCAGCAAGATAATGCACCTTGTCATAAATCAGCGGCTACGATGCGCTAGTTTAGAGACAATAACATTGTCTTGTTGGATTGGCCGGCGCAGTCTCCAGACTGCGCCGGCCAAACCCTATCGAGCATCTTTGTGGTATTCTGAAGCGCAAGATACGGGAATATAGCATAACATCAAAAGCAGCGCTAAAAAGCGCTTTGATGGATGAATGGGATGCTCCAAAGAATTACTGCTGTAATTAAAGCTGGCGGATACGCCAAATATTAATTTATTTCATAATTTTACCTCCATATATGATTTTACGAAATACGAATTTAATTTTTTACCCTGAAACACAAGAAATGAAGCAAATTGTAGGGTGCCACTACTTTTGGCCAAAGCTGTTTATATATATATTTTTTATTCAACGCCAAGACAATGACCAGCGATCAACGCTTTGAAAAAGATGGATATTTATATATATATATATATATATATATATATATATATATATATATATATATATATATATATATATATGTATATTAATATCAATTCATGTGGAATTACAACTTTTTTCCCCTTTAGTTGAATTACATTTGAGTTGTATTTCTTTTCTTTGTGTATTGTATTTATTTTTATTTGGAAACTCGGTTAACGACTGCACTGCTGCATTTCGCCAAGTGTAAAATAAAGACGTTTATTATTATTATTATAGTAGTTAAAGGTCATTATATAAAAAAATAACATAAATATATGTTTCTATTTATTTTCCAGTCTAGTTAGGTCGGGGTCTTTTAGCGCTTCACACGTACCTACAAGTAAATCCTAACATGTTTGTAAAGACGCTCTGCAAATCAATTCCATAATTGCCTCTTAGTTATGACAGCGTTGCGATAAAGTATCGTAGATAAACATACAACCCGTATTAAATCTTGTCCTTTAAAAAAAATATACGCACCACGCTGGCAGTTATGTGGGTTTTTTTAAGCTGGCCGCAATTTTTTTGGGACTATATCCGTAATTTGTGGACCTATTTACATGACATATCTGATGATCTTCATAAATTCTTGGTTCAACTAAACTACTATCACCAGAAAATCCAATTCACACTGGAACTCGTACACTGTAAAAAGATTCTCAACTACACAGTATATAGGGGGCCAACACATGCCAACAGGTATTTGCACGCCAATTCACACCACCACCCATTACAATCACAAGCAGTAACCAACGCCCTTATCTCCAAGTCTTTCCGATTAACTGATGACGCAAATAAGTAAGATGAGATCAACAGTATGATACGAGTACTTAAACACAAAGGATACCACACACAGACCATCAAATAGGTCGCACACAATACCCAGCACGTAAAGAAAACCTTGGTAAGCAAACTCAAATGCATGGAAATGTCTAATAAAACGAAACACCAGACAAGACCTTACTGAAAAAGGCCGCCTAATCACCGCTACAATCTACGTTCACGTCAACGCATAAATGGTTCCACCAGTTCGAAAATTTCCAGTGTACCGTCAATTACTGAAAGACAGGTATCGATAGTTCTACATGAAACTGTGAGGAAACATCTACGATTACCAAGTCCAAGCAACAATGATCAACAGATCTATGACCGGATTAGATGAATCAAAGAAAATTCAGAGTATCTATGTCATTTACTATTGCTCCGAAACAAGGGATGGAAGTACCCTAAACTATTGCTGCCAACTAAAAAAAACCCGCATCGTTATCTGCCTGGTATATGCCGTTTCCTCAACGCAATTGGCGGGTACAGCGTAACTCTACGATGTACGCGGCTGCTGGTCATTTACAAATGAAGTCGTACATGGTACTTCAATTTAGACCGAGTTCAAATTTCAAAAAAAATCTCAATAAATTTGACTTAAATCTAGTTATTAAAAAAATTATAATAATTAAAAACCTCTAAAACAAGGCTACTTTATAACGATGGATACAAATTGACACAAAGAGATTCGAAAAAAAATATTTTAAACAGTACCATTAGTAGTTTAATCAAATCTAGTGGCAACATTGTACGTATTTCATCCAATAGTAATTATTATTTTATTGTAGCAATCAACCACAAAAATTTAGAAAATATTAATTCAATTACAAGTCACTCAGACTACTCACAGATAAGTAAAAAATCACTCCTACCTACCTCCTGTAGAAGTAAAAAATGAGACTTTTGTAACCTTCGTTAGGTGTTCGTTAATATTGCATTATCAAATCTTCAATTTCAATAGTTAACTGTCCGAAATCAGGCCTCGCATGAGGATCGGCTTGCCAGCACGGATAGATTATACGGGCGTAGATTGCCTGGGGGCAGTTCGGGGGACATGGGAATCTAGAAAAAATAGTTTAAATTAACTCTATTATACTCGAAGGAAGTTTTTAGTTTTTTTCTTAATTTGTTTTAAATACAAATCAACAAGACGTAAAAAGAAAAATAAAAACCTACACGGTACGATCTAAAAGTTCCCTTGCTAACGCTCTAGTAAAAACGTGATTTAGTATCGACTCGCGTCCATAGATTTCGGTAGGTAATCCCTGTATATTCTATTTATTTGAAAGTGACAGAAAAAAATCATCTAGCATTACGCAAATTAGCATCAAGCAGTAGTAAAGGCCCCAGAGTTTTACCTACATTTTACTTGTAATGTAGCAGTTCAACGACTTTATTGGGATACCATCTGGCATCGGTAAAATATTCGCAATCTCTTATGCTCGAATAGCATAGGAAAACGACCCTTTTTATGTTGTTCGGGGCTAAATAGTCTGAAATAGTTCTGGCCAGTGGTGGTGCGCCTGGGCGTATACGTATTATTTGCGAATAGTATAAATGAAACAGAATGTAATGAAAGACTGATTTTGTCAAATTTCCACTTTATTTAGTTTCACTGAAACTGTATGACGCGTTTCGCTATACTAGAGCTTCTTCTGATACAAAATGATATTTGAATATTAGTGTTGTTACATTTATACAAATACCCTACGGTAGATAGATAATAAGATTAATACTATATGCTAATGAATATTGCTGGGAAATCCATTCTGAATATTAATTGTATAAATTGAGTAAAGGGGAGTTACCATGGGCCAGACAGGTATCTTTTTGTTCGTTTAAGATGATATCTGAATTTTTAATTCTATTTATTTCTAAATTTTCTAATAGGTTTAATTTTACGCCTTTGTTTTGTATGTGTAGAATTTTAAACTTATCGTCAAAAAGATGATTTGATTCTGTTAAATGATTACTGTACGCTGAATCAGTGTGTTTATGTTCTGAAATCCGAATTTCGAATGAGCAACCTGTCTGACCTATGTAACTTTTATGACAAAACCCACAATTCAACTGATACACTCCAGATTTTTTTGATCTATTTTGTTTTCCCTTTGCGTTTTTAATGAATTTTCCTAACGAGATGTTTGTTCTAAAGGCTATGTTTATATTATATTTGTTTAAGTGATTTTTAATTTTCTCTGACGTGTTACCAAAATAGGTTAAAACATTATATTTTTTCGCTGTTTTCTTTCTTGGGGTATACTAAAGAAACAGCTTTATTTTTTAATTTTTTGTTTAGAATTGAGTCTATGGAGTCAGGAGAATATCCGTTGTTAACAGCAATTTGTTTTATTAGATTTAATTCTTTATTAAAATCATTTGGGAAAAATCGTGCGAACATGTAGAACAGTATATAGGAGGAACTAGAAGTACAGAGTCATGGAGAATAATTAAACCATTAAGGACTAACAATAGAGAGAAGACGTATATAGAGTACATCCCAGAAAGCGAGTGGGAAGAATATTATAAGAAGCTGCTAACAGAAGATAGACAAGAATTTCAAGAAGAGAACCCTGAAGAAGAACAGAATAAGGAAATAAAAGAGATAGAACTAAGCTATGAAGAAGTAACGAAGACAATAAAAACACTCAAAAATAATAAATCTGCAGGGCCTGGGGGTGTGGTAAATGAAATGATTAAGTACGGGTCTAATAAATTACATCGAATGCTGAGAAACATGTTCCACAGAGCGATAAATGGAGAAAAAATACCAGAGGAATGGTCAAAAGCTTATATAGTATCCATATTTAAAAAGATAGACCGCAGAAAATGCACAAACTATAGAGGCCTAAGCGTAATATCGAGTATGGGACGTTTGTATGGAAAAAATATTTAAAATATCATGGAGGAAAATATAAAAGGAAAAATTGGAGAAGACCAAGCAGGCTTTACGGCCGGAAAATCATGTATAGACCACATATACACTATAAAACAAACAATGGAAAAAAAACTGGCAAAGAATAGAGAAGTTCATCTAGCCTTCATAGACATAAGAAAGGCCTATGACTCAGTACCAAGACAAAGATTATGGAACGCAATGAAAGAAATAGGCATTGACAAAGAACTAATATACGCAGTAAAAGCTCTCTACGGAAACAAAACAGTGAACATAAAAATAGGACATAAAATAGGGAAGAGACTCCAAACATCAAAAGGCCTATTACAAGGATGCTCTACATCCCCAACACTATTCAAAATATACCGCGAACAAACATTAAAAAAATGGAAGCAAAAATGTAGTGGAATGGGAGTCCCAATACGAGAAGATTACTTATATACTCTAAGTTTCGCAGAAGACCAAGTAATCATAGCGCAAGATGAGGAAGACCTCAGTTATATGGTAAGAAACCTGAAAGAAGAATACACTAAAGCAGGATTAGCAATAAACTTCGATAAAACGGAGTATCTAACAACAAAGGAGGGAAACGTGGAGAATCTAGAAGTAGATAACGAAACAATAATCAAAGGAACCGATAGATTTAAATATCTATGAACCATCATTTCAAAAAACGCAACATCAGAAGAAGAGATTAAAGCTAGATTAGGACAAACGCGAACATGCATAAGACAATTAAATTCGATCCTGTAGGACAAGCACATTACAAAGAGAAACAAAACACGCATATACAAATCAATAATACAAAGCATAATGACATACGGGTCAGAAACATGGACGATCAACAAAAGAAATAAATCTAAAATTAACGCCGTAGAGATGGAGTGTTGGAAAAGATGTTGTAGAGTGATACGTATGGAGAGAATAACCAATGAAGAAATAAGAAGCAGAATGAACATCAAAGAGAACGCAATAAATACCATTGAAGAAAAACGATTAAAATGATATGGACACATAAGACGAAGCGAAGATAATAGGTGGATAAAGAAAATAACGGAGTGGAGCCCTATAGGGAGAAGAAAAAGAGGAAGACCCAGACGATCGTGGAGAGACGATGTGGACGAGGCTATGGAGGACAGGGGTCTAACAGATGGAGACTGGGAAGATAGAAAAGGATGGAATCAAAGGCTGAGAGAAGAAAGACAGCGTCAGCTGTAGAAAATCCTTGTTATATATATATATATATATATATATATATATATATATATATATATATATATATATATATATATATATATATATATATATGTATATATAAGGATGCTGCTTCAAAACTCGTGAACGATATGGAAAACTTAATTTGGTACTGTGATGAATGTATTCAAGTTGTTAAACAGAATTTGAAATTGATGGATAATTTAATTAATATAAAAAAGAGTGCTGAAGCGGCCGAAAAACGTTCTGAACAGTGCTTTAAGGCTTTAGAAGATATAAAAACCAAAATAACTGCGAGTATCCAGGAAGACCCACTAAAAAATAGAGATGGCATGCAAATGGAAACCAAAACTTATGCTAATGCTCTAAAAGAGGGAGTTATAATTGTAAACCAAAAAAATATGGGCGAAAGTAGGAATACGGAACAAACCCTTCATCAGCATATGGATCCAGTAAATTTGGGAGTAGGGATCCGATCGATGAGGAGTGCCAAGGAAGGAGCAGTGGTAATATGTTGCAGAAATGATGAGGAAGCACAAAAACTAAAGTCAAATATTGAGCATGAAGTAGGTGAAAACTACTCTATCAGTGTGCCAAGCAAAAAGAGACCATATATAAAAATTGTGGGAATCGGTAAAGAATATACACATGATGAACTAATCAATAATTTACGAAGACAAAATCAAGGAATTGTAAGTAAGGAAAGCAACTTTTTAGTAAAAGTTGTTAAAAAAATGGTAAACAAATATATGGCAATAGTGGAATGTGACACAAAAACATTTCATAATGTGATGGACAAAGCTGAGGGAAGACTTTATATAGGGTATGATGCATGCCGATGCTACGAATACGTTAATATTATGAGGTGTTATAACTGCTACGGATTTAAGCATTTGGCAAAGGAATGTAAGCATGGAAAAATGTGTGGAAGATGCTCAAACCGAAACCATGAAACTAGAAATTGTAATAGTGATTTCCTGCAATGTGCGAACTGCAAATCTAGTAATGAGAAGTATAAGCTGGGATTGGATGTAAAGCATTCTGCCTTTAGTATGGATTGTCCCACATACCTGCACTGGGTCAAAGGTGAGAGAGCCAGAATCAATTATGTGGAAGTTCAAAAATAGCAATCATTTAAAGTAAGCGGGGGGGAGAAAATTTATGCAGATACCTCTGGGTCTTTAAGAGAAATCACTATCCTACATCAAAATATACAGTGTATACGAACAAAGACTTTGGAAATGCAAATGTATATAGAAAGCATGAATAAAAAACCTGATCTAATTTGTCTGTCGGAGCACTGGATGGAAAAAAAGAAGAAGAAACTTTTATAAGGATGCAAGGGTATAAACTCGGATCTTCTTTTGCAAGACCTAGCATGAAGCATGGAGGTGCATGTATCTTTGGAAGGGAAGACCTTCATTTTGAAGAAGACAAGAATATTGTGCGAAGTAGTGTTGAGGGGTCTATAGAATGTGCTGGTGTCGTAGACAAAGACTTAAGGTTACTAGTTGTTTGTGTATATAGGAGAGGATTGGGGTCGTTTGAGACATTTATAGACAAATTGGAAGAAATATTAGATTATATTAGGGTAAAGTATGTTAAATTTAAACTTGTATTGGCCGGAGATTTTAATTTAAACATGTTAGTAAGAACGATTAAGAATGACCTATTTATGGATCTATTGTCGGGTTATAATTTGAGGCAGGCTATTTTTGCACCGACAAGGGAGGCAAAGAACTCATCCACACTTATAGATAATATTTTTGTAAATATTGATGGTTTTAGTGCTGCTGTGATTGAAAATGCTCTCTCGGATCATCATGCGCAGCTTATTTCATTTCACTCGGAGCAGGTTGAAACTTTAGATTACAAGTATACGAAAAAAAGAATATTTTCAAGAAAAAGATTACTTCTGTTTAGGCAGGAGCTGCAGACTGTTGACTGGAGCCCCATACTGGAGTGCAATGACGTCAATGTATGCTATAATACATTTATAAATATAATAAAATGTCTAATGAATGTAATTTTTCCAACAAAAAAATATAATTGTAAAAAACTTCATAATGGTTGGATAGCTAAAGGTATAAAAATTTCATCTAAAAATAAAAGGAAACTATACTGTGAGAAAAAGAAAGGTAAAATATCTAACGATGAATTCAAGAGATACGATAAAATTTTAAAGAAAGTTATATTGAAAGCTAAAAGAAAATCAAATACTGAATTTATTTTGAATTCTGATAATAAAACTAGGGCAACCTGGTCATTGGTAAGGAATATATCTGAAAATTCTCAAAAAAATTCAATAATCGACACTTTTGCGCCGAAATATGGGGATTCAGTGACAGCATTGAATGCTTTAAACCATTACTTCATTAATTCTTGTCCAGATGTTGATGGTAGTGGGACAGTTGACTCATTCCCTATAGAAGGGTGTCAGCGAACGATATTCTTAGAACCAACTAGCACTGAAGATGTCTGTAGATGCATAAAAAATTTGAAAAACAAAAAATCCGTAGGAGAGGACCAGGTGCCTGTTTCGCTGCTGAAGGAGACGGCAGATATTATATCTATACCTTTGGAACATATTATTAATGTTATGTTCTCGACAGGAGTCTTCCCATACCAATTAAAGCTTGCACATATAAAAGCAATATATAAAAAAGGTGACCGAGCTGAAGAAAAAAATTATAGGCCGGTATCACTGCTATCAAATGTAAACAAAATTTTTGAAAAAATATTATACTCCAGATTGATATCCTTCCTTGAGCGAAACAATGTCCTGGCTGATCAGCAGAATGGCTTCAGTCGACATAAATCTACTATTAGAGCTATTTATCAAGCCATGTCAGAGATTCTTAATTCTTTAAATGATGATAGGGTGACTGTGGCCATGCTTCTCGATTTGTCAAAAGCATTTGACTCGGTAAATCACTCAATACTTTGCTTAAAACTAGAGAAGTATGGAATTAGAGGTGTAGCTCTTCAGCTCATAAAATCATATTTAAAAAACAGAACACAATGTGTTATTGAAACAGACCCTTGTGGAAAGCTTGCTTGCTCTGAGAAGGTCATAATAAAAAGGGGTGTACCTCAAGGTTCAATTTTAGGACCCCTGTTATATATACTGTATACTAATGAATTGCCTAAAGTGTCGCATGACTATATAGTGCTGTATGCCGATGATACTACTCTGATCTTTAAAGAGGATAATAAACATCTCTTACTTCAAAAAATGGTTAATACTCTAAACCTATTAAGGCAATATTTTACTTCGAATGATCTACTTTTAAATATCTCAAAAACACAGATGATTCTATTTTCTAACAGAAGTAATGAACGTGTAACAGTAACATATGACAACATTGATGTAGTTTCGGGAGATGAGATTTTATTTCTTGAAGTGATTGTGGACAGGAGACTTGACTGGAAGTGTCATGTCAGTGCTTTGGCCAATAATATGGCTAAGTATTGTTACGCGCTAAGAGTCATTTTAGATTATGTTGGTGAAGACGCAGCACTGTCTTCTTATTACGCCTACATTCATTCGCGTATGAGATATGGAATCATCTTTTGGGGAAATTCCTGTGAGATAAACAGAATTTTGGTTTTGCAGAAGAAGTGTCTAAGAGTAGTGTACAGAATAAAGGCAAGAGATAGTTGTAAAAACGTATTCATTTCAAAACGGATTTTTACTGTAATAAGTTTATATATATATGAAGCAGTGTTATTTGTTCATAGTAATAAAGACCTATTTCAAGAAAGCATAAGAGTGCATGAACATAACACTAGGTTAAAAAATGATTTAAAACCAAACAAAAGTAAATATTCCTATATACAAAAGAATGTACATTTTCGTATTCTAAGATTGTACAATAGTTTTCCTAATCATGTTAGAATTTTAAGATCGCACTTGCTGAAACTAGTAATTAAGAATTATTTAGTCCGTAAGGCATTTTATAGTTTGAAGGAGTTCTTTGCTGATGAATCTCGGCTATTTTTATGTGTGTAACTAGAATATTTGATAAAATGCAATATTTCTTAGTTTAAGAACTTTTGACATTGTTCCACGCTCCTATATGGAGCTTTGTAATTTACAAGGAATAAATAAAAACATTATCTATCTATCTGTCTATATATATATATATATATATATATATATATATATATATATATATATATATATATATATATATATATATATATATATATATATATATATATATATATATATATATATATATATATATATATATATATATATATATATATATATATATACATATATATTAAAATCATCTACAGATAAGGGGACACTTACAAGTCTATGCAACATACTGTGATAAGCTGCCAATTTGTGTTGTAGGGGGTGAGCTGATTTTATGTTTATTGTAGTATCTGTATATGAGGGTTTGTGAAGAAAAATAGAGAATTTGTATTTGTTGTAATGTTTGGTTATCGTTAAGTCAAGAAAATTAATTTTATTGTCGACTTCTAGTTCCATACTGAATTTAATATTTTTATGTATTGAGTTTATATAGTTAAAAACATTGTCAAGTTAACGCTCTGAACCATTAAAACAAGCAAAGATGTCGTCTACGTATCGGTACCAATACAAAAATGATTTGCTAAATTCTTGTCGACGTATTTGTTTTTCTAGGTTATCCATGAATATTTCTGCTAAACAGTAAAAATCATAAAAACATTCTTAATCAAAAATAAAGTTAATATCGTTATACAACAAGACATACTAATTTTATTAAACACGAGCCTCAATCAAAATTGTTTTTACTTTAATAATACGTTTTATAATAGTTCTGAGGGTCTCATAATGGGTAGTCCACTTAGCCCGCTTTTAGCAGAAATATTCATGGACAACCTAGAAAAACAAATACATCCACAAGAATTTAGCAAATCATTTTTGTATTGGTACCGATATGCAGACGACATCTTTGCTTATTTTAATGGTACAGAACGTCAAATTGACAACGTTTTTAACTATACACACTCAATACATAGAAATATTAAATTCACTATGGAACTAGAAGTCGACAATAAAATCAATTTTCTTGACTTAACGAAAACCAACCATTACAACAAACACAAATTCTCTATTTTTCACAAATCCTCACATACAGATACTACAATAAACATAAAATCAGCTCACCCCCTACAACACAAATTGGCAGCTAACCACAGTATGTTGCATAGACTTGTAAGTGTCTCCTTATCTGTAGATGATTTTAATAAAGAATTAAATCTAATAAAACAAATTGCTGTTAACAACGAATATTCTCCTGACACCATAGACTCAATCTAAACAAAAAATTAAAAAATAAAGCTATTTCTTTAGTATACCCCAAGAAAGAAAACACGGGGAAAAAATATAATGTTTTAATCTATTTTGGTAACACGTCAGAGAAAATTAAAAACCACTTAAACAAATATAATATAAACATAGCCTTTAGAACAAACAACTCGTTAGGAAAATTCATTAAAAACGCAAAGGGAAAACAAAATAGATCAAAAAAATCTGGAGTGTATCAGTTGAACTGTGGTTCTTGTCATAGAAGTTACATAGGTTGCTCATTCGAAACTCGGATTTCAGAACATAAAAGAAGCTATTTAAAAAACAAAACTGACTCAGCGTACAGTAATCATTTAACAGAATCAAATCATCTTTTTGACGATAAATTTAAAATTCTACACATACAAAACAAAGGCGTAAAATTAAACCTATTAGAAAATTTAGAAATAAATAGAATTAAAAATTCAGACATAATCTTAAACGAACAAAAAGATACCTGTCTGGCCCATGGTAACTCTCCTTTACTCGATTTATACAATTAATATTCAGAATGGATTTCCCAGCAATATTCATTAGCACATAGTATAAATCTTATTACCTATCTACCTTAGGGTATTTGTATAAATGTAACAAAACTAATATTCAAATATCATTTTGTATCAGAAACTAAATAAAGTGGAAATCTGACAAAATCAGTCTTTCATTACATTCGTTATGAATTTCCATCAAGTAACAGCCACAACAATTCAATGTATAAATGAAACAGTTTTATAATGTTTAAACATTTATTAGAAAAAAATAACGTTTTATAATGAAACATTATTAATTAACAGGTTGACTGCCGATCTATATTTTTGAGTTGGTGGTTGACGCCGGTAAGATTTTTCCAAATATTTTTATTTTATTGTGGTAAATATGAATTAAAATAAGTCTTGGATGTGTTTTTTTTATGTGCCATTCAAAATATTAAAAAAAAAAATTTCACTCCGATCGGAGTAATCGGCATTGCAAGTGAAAATTTTTACTAGATGCCGAACACTCCGATCGGAGTGTCCAATTAAATAAGTAAAGAAATAATAAATCGAACTCATGAACTCAAAACATTTATTTCTAAATTATTTTTGTACATTTTTATGGTAATCCTCAAAACAATTAAGGCAAAAACCTGGTTGTCCAGGGCACATTTTGCATTCATACACTGTTTGCTTTCTTATTTTATTTTTCCTGCATTCTTTGCATTCCTTTCTGCTTACCCGTTTTGTTTCTTTAGTTCCTTTTTTTTCACTAACAATTTTTTTCTACTTTGCTAATGCTGTGGACATTTATTTGGCCTGGAGGAATTTGCGGCAAATTAGTAATTGGTCGTCTGGCTAGTAAATTTCTTATGACATCCAATCGGAAGTCATATAATCGTAACTGGTCAGACCGCGAATATTTATTGTACAAAAAATAGGCGTTTATCATGCTCATTTGCAGCACATGCATGAATAACTTTTTGTACCACCGAATGGTTTTACGGCTGCAAGGATAATATGCCATCATTTGATCCTGTCTATCTATACCGGACATAAAAGCATTATATCCAATGATTGCGGAAGGTTTTTCAGATTCTTGATTTCTTTTGTTTTTAAAAATGCCCATTTCGCTTCCAAATTCTGTTGAAATGTATTGAACATTGCGTTTATCGCGCCATTTTCCGACATGCACTCCATTGCAAAACATAGATTTATTCTCACCACGTTTTAAGTTTGCACTCATTACCTCTTTCGGATTATCTTTCCTCTCAGCTCTCAGCGTACCAGTGCAGTATGTATTTTGTTGAAGTAATTTCCTAGCTAAATTAACACTATTGTAAAAATTGTCTAGATAAACAGCATGTCCCACATCCAATTTTTCCTCCAATAAATGTAAAACAATCTTTTCAGTATGTCCGCTTCCACCATAAACATCTGTCGCACCTTCGTAGACACGAAATTTCAAAATAAGTCCATTAGGCTCTGTCAGCATGTATAACTTCATACCATACTTATGACGCTTATTCTTGATATACTGTTTAAACTGGAGACGACCCCGATAAAGTACCATAGCTTCATCCAAAGACAACTCTCTTCCAGGATAGTAAATTTCTGCCATCTTGTTGTTAAAAAAAATCTGCCACAAATCTAATCTTTCCTAGCCGATCTGCCGGATCCATATCTGGAGATGTAAAATGCAAACACCTCAAGATAAGCAAAAATCTATTCCTTGACATATATTTTCTAAAAACAGGTAGATTAATTAGCGGATCAGTTTTCCAATAATCGTTAAGACGGCTCAAGGATATTGTGCCAGTGTGAAGTAACAGGGCCAAGAAAATTTTTAGTTCGTCAAGAGTAAGATCTTTAAAATTAGTAATACGTGATTTTGTACTTGTTTCTGGGCGCAGCAAAACCTCGACTGCGTAAGAGTTCGTTCGTTCTACAATAGTTTGTAAAAAATCATCATCAATGATCATTTCGAAAAAATCGATAGGTGCACCCTGTCCTGGAATTTGCACCAATAATTCCTGGGTTTTCTGGAACAAAATTTGTTTTAACGCACCTCTGTCGTTCCATTTTATCTCATCAAGGCTAGGAAGTGTTTGATGTGGCCGAATAGGGTCTATAAAATTCTCTTCTTCGGAGTCGGAGCTTGAATTTACATCACTATCGTCTGCGTCTGGTACGTAATGTTCGTCACTACTACCTCCGCTTTCTTCCAATATCTGCAATAGTTCAGTGTCAGTTAGCTTCTTTTTCTTATCATATACCTTTTTTTCATCACTACAATGTCTTTTTTTAATACCAGAAGGCCCAGGTTGATTGTCCATATTGTACGGCAGATTACAACCAAACCAAAAGCAAATCCGCGGAACCACTTAAGCACCTGTTAGAACTTGTGTTTTTAAGCAACGCCACCACTAGAAACACGTTTCATATACAACGCCGATGGAATACTAAAACGTTTCGTAAGAACGCATGTCGAACTCCGATCGGAGTAGACGGCGTTGGCGAAGAGACCCGACGCACTCCGATCGGAGTGGTCGGCAGTCAACCTGTTAAGAGATATACAAATGAGGAAGTCAAACAACAATGAAAAAAGTATTACCTATCTCCGACATGCTTGAAAAACTATTATTGTCCGACTCATTTGAATTTACATGTACAATTAAAGGTTCAACAATGGCATCCACTGCCATATCCACAGATCACATTTTATCTTCTACCCTCAATATATGCATACGCATTTTCGTCAATTTTCTGTGAAAACATTAGATATGGCATTCTGAAAAAGGTTTTGTACGTCTGCTAATTTATAGGTCGTATTGTTCCTGGCAACTTCACCTGTGCCCATATAAGTTCTATCGGATTGAGCTCGCAATGATATGGAGGCAGGCGATAAACAGAAATATTATGTTTTTTTGCCTTTTCGTCGATGACGAAACTTGTGTACTTGGCGAGCATTTTTAATATTGCCAAAATTTCTTGACTGTGTACCCTTCATTTTTCCACGTCTCATCTAAGTAAAGCGAGCTTTTCTAATTTTCCTTAAATAGTCTCTTCTCCAGTGTACAATTTCTCCACTTTCTATCAATAAAAATTTTCTCTCTCGCACTTTTTCTAATAAAAATTCACACCTTTTAATACACTCCATAGTTTTACTCTGTTCATTTTCGGTATTTCTGGGTGGCTTATCGCAGCCTAGAGGATCATATCCAGAGTTAGAATTCTTTTTTCCATAAAAAAGACAAGAACAATACGCCTTACTGCTTGTTTTATGCTGTCTGTCAGCTGAAGTTCTTTTCTGCCTAGTCTCTTTTTTTTGGAGACTCTATACTCTCTTCTTTTCTTTTAAAATTCTGTAAACTGTGGCTTTACCAACTCCATTCATTAAGGAACATTTTGTCACACAATCGTCCACACTTAAATCACAATTTTGATCGTTTTTAACGCAGTCAAATACATTTTTAACTACACGCTTTTGATTGTAAACTAGCTGCAAGAACTTTTGGCGTTTCGCTGGAGAAGAAATTTTGTTAACACACCAACTGATGATTTGATCGGCAATAAAACTTCGTTACAAAAGAGCGTGAGCAGTTACGTGAAAAATAACTGGGAATAGACAGCACGCCTCTTTTATAGGACCGCCACACAGTGAGGATTCGCCTCACTATGCTAAACAAAATTCTGTCTTTGCTTCAATTTAAGCCGTTTCGTAACATTTTTTTTTTAATTAAAAATTTAAATTTAAAAAAAAGTAGCGTTATAACGTAAGCTTGCGCGCTTTGTGAATAAAGAAATTTTAAGCGAAGATTGAAGAAATTGATAAAGGTAAGTAAAGAATTAATATTTGCCTATCTCATTAGTTCTTCCGTATAGACGTTAAATAATTGAGGTGACAGATTCATAGGGATATTGTATTAGAATAACAAAATGCTTTGGTACTTCCATGTTTAGAAGGGTTTTCCCACAATTTTGACCATTTAACATTGGCAAAAGCTTTTTTATAATCTATGAAATACATGTACTTCGGTGTATATTATTCACGAGCTTTTTCAATAAGAAGGAAAGATATAAATAATTAAAATTAAGCAAATATACAAACCTTGCGCCACTTCGTATCGCGCTCAACAGAACTTGTTGTTCTTGACCTTCGGGGACCTTGTCAATGTTCGCCAATGTGGGGGGCTCTTCTCCAAAGTTGAACATTTCGATTATAGTCACGCCGTACGACCATACGTCGGATTTAATTGAGAATTTACCTTCTGCTAAACTTTCCGGCGCGTACCTGAAATATTATATCTAGATAATAATTTTTCTATAGTTTAATTATAGTCCTTTAAATTTTCCCATAGTCAATTATAAAAATAACCGGCCGAGGGCAAATCAGACTTACGTAATTAGTGTTCCATACATTGATTGCTTTTGAAATAAAAATTTTTGTTACGGAGGTATAATATGATCAATGGCTTTACAAAACACACCCCAAATGAGTTTTCAACAAAGGTTGTATCCGATTTTTCTTGAAAACTGATGGCTTTGAAATTCTTGTTCAATCTACACCCTGTGGAGAGTATTGTATTATAGAGTTTTTTCAAACTTTTTTGATTAGTACTTTTCGAGATAAGACGGCAATTTTTGGACATTTTTTAAAAAT
Source organism: Pachyrhynchus sulphureomaculatus (assembly GCA_019049505.1). Classification (NCBI taxonomy): domain Eukaryota; kingdom Metazoa; phylum Arthropoda; class Insecta; order Coleoptera; family Curculionidae; genus Pachyrhynchus; species Pachyrhynchus sulphureomaculatus. The sequence goes on from CM032446.1 coordinate 17,919,800, forward strand.
AATACACCCCCCAAACTAACCTCTTAAGCCAAAATTTAACTTTCAAAACTACACGGTTCTGATGAGGACATCAATTCCTATATTAGTGTCAAATTTCAACTTTCTAGGTCAAATATTTTCGGAGGAAATCGGGTGTGACAGACAGACGGGCAGACACCGAAGTGATCTTATAAGTGTTCCGTACGAACACTAAAAATATAAAATTATCTTTGGTAGGATTTCGGATCTCGGTAATAGGGCCACGATTGGGCCGGGGAAAGGGAGAAGGTTGAAACTGTTCACGATACCAGGCGTACAAATATGAAATGCGGATTTTTTTCTAAAAAAACATGTTAAATTCGGAAGAATGATAAAAAGGGCTTTATTCAAAGTATGCTCCCTCGCTTGTTATACATTTTTCCCATCTTCGGGCAATTTATGAATACCACGCCAGTAAAAATCTTCCCCTTTTACTGCAAACCATTCATCGAGCCATTTTTCACATCTTCGTACGAACCAAAGCGCTGCTCAGCAGGTGCGTGACCCATCGATGCAAACAAGTGGTAATCGGAAGGAGCCAAGTCGGGTGAGTAAACCGCATGGGCTAGAACTTCCCAGCTGAGTGCTTCCAACGTATCGCGAACTGGTTTTGCCGTATGTGATGGAGCATTGTCATGAAGAAAAATGACTTTGTGTTGCCTCTTTCGGTATTCTGGCGAACGGTTCAAATCAGTCAATTGTTGTTGGTAACGTTTAGTATTAACCGTTTCCCCAGGTTTTAACAGCTCATAATAGACCACGCCCCTCTGGTCCCACCAAACACAGAGCATCGTTTTTTCTGCCAAAGCGATTCGGTCTTGCGGTCGATGTGGAGGGTGCGCCTGGGTCTACACATGATTTTTTGCGCTTGGGATTCTCAAAATAAATCCACTTTTCATCCCCTATAACTATACGATGCAAAAACGACTTTCTTTTGTACCGAGCGAGCAAAATGTCACACGTGTTTTGGCGCTTTTCCATTTGCCTGTCGTTCAACTCATGTGGTACCCACCTACTGGTCTTCTGAATCTTTACCATCTCTCGTAGCCGATTGAAAACAGCTTGTTGACTAACGCTCAATTGCTCGGCGAGTTGTTTTTGAGTTTGCGAATCATCTTCGTCCAACAATGCTTGCAATTCCACATCTTCGTATTTTTTGGCTGTTTCTTGTCTGCAACATCGAAGTCACCACTTTTGAAACGCCGAAACCATCGTTCACACGTATCTTGCGATGGAGCATGTTCACCATAAGCGTCTCGAAGTAATCGGTATGATTCAACAGCAGTTTTTCTTCAAATGAAAACAAAAAATTAATGCTGTCCAAGAACGCTCTTTGTTCGGTATAAATTTCGACATATTGAACACAACAACACAACACTATGCACACACTTTTCCAATTTATCACTCGTGCACGATAACACAACAAAATGGCGCGGTGTCAAATCTTTATAGCACAAACTGCATTAGTGCACCTTCTGTCGTCTGAAATCCGCTTTCATACTTGTACACCTGGTAAACATCTTCCGTTTTATTACATAAACAAATTTAATAATTCTTTTACACTTTCAAGGATTTGGCATATTTTATCTTATCTACTTGCTATTATCAAAGAGGCAAAATATTGTTAACAACCCCTCAATTTGTATATAAAATAGATACAATTAGGAAAGCTTCAACAGAACACGCTATTTTGAGCGCACGTGCAGGCTAGGTACATTTTACGTCACGGGTTCTGTGTCCATAAACATCCAACACGGTTGTTACGAGTATTAGTGTCACACCAAAATCCGAAATCCTACTATCTTTTTGTACATCTTTATTCGCTGAACGCTCGAACGTCGGCTACGCCTGCAAATATCCACAGACAGCAAGTTGTTCAACTTGCGTGACTTGGCGTGACAGTAACCAAATAGAATTTAACGCTACAAAACCCAAACAGGTTTTTCTAAAAAACTTGGTGAGGCTTACATCCAACTATGAATGGAATAAGCTAATGATGATGATGATGATTCAGAAGAGAGCTTTTTTTATGGGTCTAGCACACGTGCTACAGATAAGTCCCTAAAGCGCTACAGGAGCGACACGTGTGCGGAGAAAGCGATTCACGTTGTTCTTGAATCGCTGTAAATTGTACTCGGTGGGAAACACAGTCCTGAGCAAATTATTCCAAAGGGATGATATTTTCCATATAAAAGACTGCTTTTGAAAAGCGTTGTATGAGGAGTAACAAGCTGAATCTCATACGGATCTGAAGTATTAGCTCGACGTGTACTTTTAACATGCACCGCTCTGGGAGGAATTAAGCGGGCCACATCCTTCGAACACTTTCCATGAAAATGCTTGTAGAATAGGCTCAAGTCGCCAATCGTTCTTCGATGTTCCAGCGAATCAAGGCCGCCGGTCAGTTCCGGGTCTCCAGTCAGACGAACAGCTCTTCTCTGAATAGAATCCAACAAATGCAGTGTATGATTGGGAGCGGAGCTCCAAACATGAAAACAGTATTCCATAGTTGGTCGAATTTGAGCTTTGTAAAGAATTAACAGTTGTTGTGGAGTGTAAAGCTTTCTGGTTCGAAATAATATTCCCAACTTTTGAGAAGCTCTCCTTGCTATACCTGCAACATGTTCATGCCAGGACATATTTGCTTCCAAATTAACGCCCAACAAATTGAGTGACGATGTTTGAGGAATGGAGTGCCCCGACATAAACTATGTCGGGTTCAGCAACGTTAACTTTTTTAGAAAAAACTGCCGCCTGGGTTTTTGTAGCGTTAAATTCCACTTGGTTACTGTCACCCCAAGATAGAATTTCTTCCAGGTCTTTAATAAGTTGAATGACTTCCTGCTGTCTGCGGATATTCGTAGCCGATGTCCGAGCGTTCAAAGGGAATGAAGAGATAAGTGTACTGTCATCTGCAAAGCTGTAGATTGGATTCTCGGTCTTTTCCAGCAGATCATTAATATAAATGAGAAAGAGAGTAGAAGACAGTATGGAGCCTTGGGGTACACCGGCGTTGATAGTGAAGGTGTTAGAAAGAAATCCGTCGACTGCCACTCGTAAAGAAGGCTGTTTGAGGAAACATGAGAGCCACAAACAGAACTTTTCAGACATACCATAAGAACGTAGCTTAGCCAACAGCCCATCGTGAAAAACACGGTCGAATGCCTTGGATATGTCGAGAGCAACCGCTCAAGATTCTCCAAAGTGTTCAATTGCGTTGTTCCAAACATGTGTTACATAAGTCAGAAGATCTCCTGTTGATCTATTTTTACGAAGGCGATGTTGGTGATCGCTAATAATGTTGAATCCTTCAAGATATTTTAGAAGATGCTGATTGATAGCCTTTTTCATGATTTTCGATATTATTGGAAGTAGTGCGATTGGTCGGTAGTTATTTGGCAAGGTCTTCTTGCCTTTTTTAGGCATCGGCTGAACTGTGGCACATTTCCAGCAGGAAGGAAATATTCCCTTTCTGTAGGATAGGTTGAAAAGTCTACAGAAAACTGGTGTTAGTTCCCTCGCACAGTTTTTGAGAACTATGGCAGGTATTCCGTCAGCGCCAGAAGCTTTTTTGGTGTCTAGCTTCATTAAAATACGTTTTATGATACGCTGTCTGAAGACAATATCGGGCATCCTTGACTGCACTATGGGAATAGTAGGTGGTGTTTTTCCTTGGAAATCGACAGTAGAATGTGAAGCAAAGAGTTCAGCCAACAAGTTCGCTTTCTCAACAGGTGTCATTGCAATAGAATTATCTGGCCGTGTGAGTGGTGGTATGGTGGATTTGGTGAAATTTTGACTAACTGCCTTAGCGACTGACCAAAAGGACCTGGAATTGTTGGGACAAGCGAGAAGTTCGTCTCTAATTCGTTGATTGTGTGCCTCCTTGGTTTCGTCGATAATTTGTTTGCATCTGTTCCTGGCATGAACAAAGGTGTTACGATTTATGGTGTTAAGATTTTCACGCACGGTATGCAAAATGTTTAGGAGCAACAGCTTCTTTGCATTTTTGGTCAAACCCAAGGCTTGCCCTTGGAAGGGCATTTCTTCGAAAAAGGGATGTAAGCCTCCATACCGGCCAAAATAACATCGGAAACCTCCCTGGCGCAGTCAGATGGGTCGTCGGATCGAAAACAAACGTCTAACCAAGGGAAAGTTCGAAAATATTCCATGAGATATTCCTATTTAGCAGATTTGTAGTGCCAAATCTTGCGCGGTTTAGGCGCCTCTCTGGTACTGATTGGTAGAATACTCGATGTCGAAAGTAGTTTATGGTCGGAAGAACCTAAAGCCGGATTTACGGTGACCGTGTAAATCTCCGGATTGGTGGTTAAAAACAGATTAGGAAGACTGGCGAACTCCCCGTTTCGATCAGGGATCCGTGTTGGTTCGTAAATAAGCGGAGTTAAGCCACAACTGATTGAAAATGATTCGGCTTCACGACCTTGTTCGTCGGTAGTATTTGAATATTTAAGCCAGTTGATGTTGTGGGCATTAAAGTCGCCCAGGATGGCAATTTCGGCATTTGGATAGTTAATTTGTAAATGATCGATGGTGTCTGCAAGGGAAGCGAAAAGTGTTCTAAAGTTAGTATCACTTGGTGGTCGATAGAGGATACAGATGAACCTTGTGGTTGGTTAACTCGTTATTTTTAACCACATAACATCAAAGTTTGGGGGCTCCAGAGCCTCTTCTCGTTGGCAAGAGAGGTCGCTTCTGACAAAAAGACAGATTCCAAAGTTACGCCTAAATCGGGAATAGAAGTCGTACCCAGGATAAAGATAATTGACTGTGCTGGTCAATGAACTGACCTTGGTTTCACAAAGAGCGAGTACATGAGGTTTATTTGATTGCAGGTGTTGGTGCACTGAATTTATGTTCGAGTTTAAACCTCGTATGTTGCAAAAATCCATTTTAAAATTCTGATCTCTGCATGTCGACGCCCTTGAACCAGCCCCCCACCCGGGCTATTTTACCTCCGGAATTTTTTGTATCCAGGTGCCTCATTATGCTATTTGGTCCCACAGTTCGGGACATCGTCACAGCCACGAAACGTTAAACAACTTTACGCAGCCTAAGCCGATGCGATGGTATCACACCGGGCGATGCTGGTGGAATCTCGGCATCTACCATCTAGGTTGTTCTTTAAGTCGCCTCCTACGCAGGCAGAACGTACCGGGGGAGATATTCTATCCCGCTCCCCCACTGCTCGACTGATTGGAGACCCAGAAAACCTCGATTCCTTGGAACATCGAAGAACGATTGGCGATGTGAGTCTATTCGATGGATGTAGCCCGCTTAATTCCTCGCAAAGCGGTGCATGCTAGGAACACACGTCGCGCTAATACTTCACATCCGCATGAAGTTCAGCTCTCACTCCTCATACAACTATTTTTTAAGCAGTATTTTATATGGAGAACCCTTTGGAATTATTTTGCCCAGGACTGTGTTTCCCACTGAATAAAATTTACAGCGATTCAAGGCCAACGCGAATCGCTTTTTACGCAGACGCGTCGCTCCCGCAACGCTTTACGGATTTCCCTGCAGCACGTGTTCTAGGCCTATAAAAAAAACATCATTGCTGAATTATTCCTATGAATTGAATGACAAAAAGTACACTTACCATTTAATTGGTAATTCTCTATTGGGACTCTTCAATATATAATAGTCGTTGGTACCCATGAATTGAGCTAGACCAAAATCGGATATTTTAACATGGTTTTCGTCTACAACTAAAATATTTCTAGCCGCTAAGTCTCTATGTACTACGTTCTTTTTTCCTAAATATTCCATTCCCTAAAAAATGTAGGATAATAAGTATGTGCACAAACACAATTCGGCCTCATTCTGTGACTCGGACCTGACGTTTTCGATGAAATTATTGGTACCGAAACACTACGAGGGGCCGCCTTTTAAGTTTTTACAAACGACCACTAGATGGCGCTATATGTGGCATTACCATTGATGTAACATTTGACATTTGATATTGTTAAAACAGTGGCAGCTTCGTAATTGGCCGAGTAGTTTGTTTACAGTGAGTGTTTTAAAAAAAAAACAGTTTTATGAACAACTGGAAATTTCACGTGAAAGTTTTTAGACAAGGCGAAATCGGCGCCATCGTTGGAAAAAATTTTCTAATTGAATTTTTTTTCATAACCTTCTCCAGGAGATGCCCCTGAAAGAGGATCAACATGTTGCCGGGCGGTAACCTGGTCCGAATTTGTTTAAACAAATTTTTTTTAAACAAAGTCCAAAACTTGAAATTTTCGCCCCGGAACAAGTTTTTTTAGGTAAATTGGACCATTTTGAACAGAAAATGTCTCTTGTGAATTTTCTCTAAAATGCGCCGTTTTCGAGATATCGGCGATTTTAGGTGCGAGAAAACGCGAAAATGGCCACTTTCACCTCCCAATATCGGGGTCAAAAATTAAAATTTTCAATGTTGCCAAGTGTCCAAATTAAAGTTTGAGATCTCCTCTACAAATTACCGTAGGAAATATTGCAATATCTTCATTTTTAAATATTGTTTTTTAACAGTTAACAAATTGCGTTCGAGCGCCCGCGGCTGCATCGAAACTGTATACATAGATATATACGCAACGCCCGTACGTAGGCGCACGAAACTGTATACGCACTGCGATGCTCTATAAAGCTTTGTTTCTTGATTTCTTATTAAAATTAATATATTTGAAAAGTATGTAAAAAATATTTATTTATTAAAGAGTAATTGTTATATCAAATTTAATTATTATAACAAATGAATATAAATAAAAATTCAATATTCGATTAGGATGGTAGAAGAATTAAAACAATTTTATGAAATATAACTTATATATATTTAATAGAATTTTCGCAAATATTTAAATTACACCCACACATGAGTATACAACTTACGTTGTTGCTTTTGCAATTACATGCATTAGTTTTACAATTTTTTGTACATTTACATTGCCTAATTAACGAATCTGGTATCGAATTTTTTAACATGAATTTGGGTAACAATTCACCTGTTTCTATAGTGTAACCAAATTCTGTTGCATCTAAATGTCGATACCGAGAATACAATGACATTTTCCATATGTACGTTTGTAGTGAAGCTCGTGAAATGTGCAATTTTAAAGCATCGGATGTACACGGAATTTTTCCAAAATTAATACCCATCCCACAAGAACGTTCTAAAATTATTTGTCTAGCATTATCTGCTGTTTCTCCAGCTTTATTCAAAATTTTCAAATACAATTTTTCTAATGCATTGAATTCCATGGCATTTAATTGTAAGCCAGTACCAAGTGGGGTTAATGCATTTTGAGTATCTAAATCAAAGACTAAATCTAAAGCTTTATTTTTAGTACCTACTTTACTAGTAGTATCACAGCCTGTAAACGCATGTAAAGCAGGCAAAACTTGACAAACTTGACTAGTTAAATATTCAGCAGCTACATTACAAGACAATAATCTTGGCTTCTGACCAACTACTTTAAAATACAATCCTGTACAACCAATTAATTTGAAAAAGCTCCAATAATGAATTGCTAATATAAAAACGTCGGTATCAACGGAATGAATTATTATTTCAGAATTATAAGGTAACATATATCGAGCATGACAAAATATCCTTGTATCAACCTCTAAGTGATTGTTTTCTAACTCAATAATTTCATGTATATTATTTCCCTGTATACAATAGCACTTTTCAATGTTATAGAATCCACCTGATATTATTAATTGTTGAGTGTGACTTAATGCAACGTAATTTACAGCATTATTAGATAAATATTGAACCAATTGAAACTTATTATTTGTATTCATCATTAAAGTTTTAATATTTTTTGGAATTTTTGTATCACAGTTTTGAATAAATATATTCGCGCCTACGTACGGGCGTTGCGTATGTATCTATGTATACAGTTTCGATGCGGCCGCGGGCGCTCGAACGCAATTTGTTAACTGTTAAAAAACAATGTTTAAAAATAAAGATATTGCAATATTTCCTACGGTAATTTGTAGAAGAGATCTCAAACTTTAATTTGGACACTTGGCAACATTGAAAATTTTAATTTTTGACCCCAATATTGGGAGGTGAAAGTGGCCATTTTCGCGTTTTCTCGCACCTAAAATCGCCGATATCTCGAAAACGGCGCATTTTAGAGAAAATTCACAAGAGACATTTTTTGTTCAAAATGGTCCAATTTACCTAAAAAATTTCAATTTTTGGACTTTGTTTAAAAAAAATTTGTTTAAACAAATTCGGACCAGGTTACCGCCCGGCAACATGTTGATCCTCTTTCAGGGGCATCTCCTGGAGAAGGTTATGATAAAAAAAAATTCAATTAGAAAATTTTTTCTAACGATGGCGCCGATTTCGCCTTGTCTATTTCGTTGGATGATTTTTTACGATTTTAGCAAAGGCCTAACTCAACAACAATGCCTCGAATGGCTTCGTTCAACTTTTTGTAATGAATCTCCATCAGAAAACTAGGCATAAAAATTTAAACAACTGTTTAAGATCACCACTTATGTTTATTATATTATTGCTGACAATTGTTTCGACACACTGTGTCTTCTTCTGAAACATGATGTAAATTAATTAACAAAGTATGTTACAGAATATATAGTTTACATAATTACAAGTACTAAATTTATTAACTGGATTGTTTTGGCCGATACTTGGTGGAGATCCATTAAGCTTAAGTTAAGTGAACAGTAAAACAATATTTGTTTACTGGTAATCTCCACATTTATTTTAACATATCAACATGTTTCGCTATCACTGTAGCTTTATCAAGATTTAAAAAAAAAAAAATCTTGATAAAGCTACAGTGATAGAGAAACATGTTGATATGTTAAAATAAATGTGGAGTTTACCAGTAAACAAAAATTGTATTACTGTTCACTTAACTTAAACTAAATTTGTTAACAATATATATCTTAATACCTAGAACAAGTTCAATAAAGGAAACCCTCCCCATCTAACTGATCGTTGAGTAATAAACCTGAGGATTTTTTTTGGTTCATTTCTACCTGTTCTAAACAATGCAGTAATTTTCCTTTCTTTCCATTATGCAAAATTTTGAAATCTTCATTGAACCTATGATTTTCATCTGTTAAATGTTTAGCGTAATAAGATTTGTTATTTTTCATTCTATAGCCTTGTTTATTCTAGCCCTTCCTTATGACCATTGCTTTTCAGTAAAGTGGGCACGGCCCAGTCCAGTCTCCTCTAAGGGCCTTCAACGATTTGTGCTACGCAATGTTTAAGGGCTTAGTATAATCCGTCTTGTTCTATTACTTCTGTATTTTGGGTCTAACGGGCAAAAGCACACCGAAAAAAAACGGTCTTTGAGTTAATAAGGAAAGTTTAAAAAAGAATTTCTGATCTTTCAGTCATCCGTCAAATATTTTAGTTTCGTAACAATGTTGGGCGAATTTACTAACGCCCCATATTTCGGTCATGAGGCGGCGCGTGTCGAGCGCGCGAGTAGCTCTCACCTGAGACGGCTAACGTTTGTGACTTTGTAAGTGTCCAGCGTTCCTGTAATCCTGTACGTTTTTAAAAACTTAAATTTATTGATTATCTAGTTCACATATACTCTACAATGTGCATTTTATGTTAAAAACCATTTTTCAGGGTTTCACAGATGCCTCATTATCATGAGGCATCTGACATGCCTCATGATAATCCACTTAGAGGGGCTGCGAACCTTAGATTTCCAAATCATAAACTAAGTTTCACAGCAGATGGTGTCCATATAATGCTAGTCAAGATTTTTAATCGTTTATCTCCTGAAGAAAATGCCATAATATATGGTCACTGGGAGTCATCGTTCCATTTAAAACAGTTGTGGCAGTCAGAAAACTTTCAGACAGGCAACCATAGCTGAAGAGAAGACTGATGAAATAAGTGATTCCTGACGAATGGCATAGTATATGACAATCGAAGAAGATACACAAGTGAAGAGGCATTTGTTAATAGCAGGATTTAAAAAGGATCCCCTCCAGATTTGTTATTTCAATGTATTCAATATTTTATTAAGTAAATTAGGAACAAAATCTCTTAAAAAATTACCTTAGCAATATCAGAAGCATACTTCAACAGTTGTTTGGTTTGTAGTGCTTCTTTATATATTTTTAAATAACTCTGCAAAGAACCGTGTTGAACAAATTCCATCACCAATAAAATTTCGGGCTGTCTTAGTACTCCCAGGATTTCGACGATATTTTGGTGCTTTAAAGCCTGGAAAAAATTTTGAAATCATTAAAAATTGTAATATATATATATATATATATCTATATATATATATATATATATATATATATATATATATATATATATATATATATATATATATATATATATATATATATATATATATATATATATATATATATATATATATATATATATATATATATATATATATATATATATATATATGTATATATATATTAGGGTGACCGCAAAAAATCGATGTCGGAATTTTGTTCGTCTGGACCCCACAAAACGATTCCCCTTTCCAGAGATTGAGATAGCCGAAATTTGAGCTCGATTAAACGACGTTAACCCGTGCCGCTCATCGCTCAAAGTCTGAAAAAATCCAAATTTTTGGCCAAAAAGCTGAAATATGGAGCCATAACTCCAGAACGGTAAATAATAGAAACACGCTTAATATCTCAAAAGAAAGCTAATGTTGTTTTTCAAAATTTATATTCTATACATAATTGTTGTTATTTTAAGTCAAACCGAGTTACAACAGCCTTTAGCCCCAAAAACGTGACCTGGTACCAGTAGGAGCCAATTTTCAAACATAAAGAGCCTTTTGTTCAAATTTAATCTTTTATTATATGGGGATTACCCGACTAGTTTACCAAAGAAAGACCCGTTTGACAGGTAAAATGGAGGGTGAATCTAATTTCTATTTTACTTCAGCGTACAACCGACCTTTTATTTATTCAGTTTAGTTTCTAAAGTGCCTTTGAGCTGGTTAGATCAAACAATTATCTAGTGAAGATATTTTAACGTTTTTTTTTTTTTAATTTTCCAAGTGTGTGTGTTATTGTTTTTATAACTATTATAGTATTATTTTAAAAGACATTTGAAAACATTTTATTGAAATTAAAGTTTGCAATATATTTTGTTTCATTTTCCAAGTTAACTGTTATTTACCTATTGGCCTCTGAAATGGCATCCACATCAGGTGTACAAAGCCGGACCAAGAATAAAATATTTCTTGTGAGCTATCCGATTCACCAGATCACCGGTTGTAAACTACCCTCAAATCGTCAAGTTTTGTGTGCTTTATTTTATAATTTACGTACTGTGAAATTAACTGTAAGAGAATCAGCAAAACTTACAATACGAGACGTGTTCATTTTTTGGGAGAAAGCTCGAATCCCGACTAAACATGAGCAAGATGCAATTACTAAGCTGGAAAAACTTCACGCCGAGTGGAGAACTCTTCAAAAAGACCGGAAGAAAACATCGAAAACGGCCAAGAACAAATTTAAACAGTTTGTTGAAAAGTTGGATGATCTCTTTGATATTGCTCAACAAGATGCCTTGACTCTGATGAAATCGGAAGAAGATAAGGCGTTTCTCGTGAAACAGAGGCAGAAGGGCCGCCCAGGTTCCATGACTGGAGTGGATCTCAAGTTGTCTCGAGCTGAAGAAATCAAGGTGCAAAAGGAACTTGCAAACATGAACCGACAAATCCAAGAAGCAACTTTTGATATTGGTGAGTTTTTTTTTATTATTAGTATTCTAAAAAATAGATAAACAAATAAGTAAATAGTTTCATTATAATTGAAAGAAAATGGCATAAAGATGCCAAATCATGAGAGCATGATTTGGCATCTTTATGATTGAGTTTATATTTTTTAAATACTACCTTTTAATAATTAGAAGTAGGCAATTTAGTATCTATGTATTATTACTATTCTGCTAAAACGACAAGTTTTTATAATCTTTTTTTTCTCTTTCTTTTGTTGCTTCTTAGAGACGGATGATGAAGACAAGTTCGAAGAAGGAGAAGAAGACACTGAAGAGGACAGCATCTACCAGGAACTTGAGAGCTTGGAGGAAATGGACATCCCTGAAGAAGCTGCAGAAGATCCAGGACCATCTGAGAGCAAGAGGATGAAAGTTTCATTTGCAAGGGGCGTTAAAGAGATTTTAAACATGAAATTGTCCATTTTATTAGATCGATGAAAGGTATCCGACAGAAATGCCCACGAGAATTTTAATAGCTACTCTAGAAGCACTAAACTTTGACCCTCTTGAGTACAAAGTCTCGAAAACTTTATTACATGATAGAAGGCAAATGTTCAGAGAACAATATAATAAAAAAAATTTTGATAAAGTAAACATTCCTGAAAAACGTGGTTGTCCATTGGGACGGTAAACTTTTACCGGGTGTTTTAAAAAATGAACAATGTGAGCGAATAGCTATAGCTATTTTATATGGCGAAAAGGAACAGCTGCTGGGAGTTCCTGTAACAGCAAACATCTCTGGAGAGGAGCAAGCCGTAGCCGTATATGAATGCCTACATGAATGGGGTCTTCTCAACACCGTCAAGGCGATGTGCTTCGACACTACAACATCCAACACGGGAAGACTCAAAGGAGCATGCGTCATATTGGAGCAAATGTTAGGAAGAGAATTGTTATACCTAGCTTGCCGTCACCATATCTTGGAAATTCTGTTAAGAGGCGTATTCGACACAAAAATGGGATCAACCACTGGACCTCAACCAGACATTTTCAAGAGATTCCTCACTGCGTGGCCCAAGATAGACAAAGGAAAATACGACACAGGTATCAGTGACAATCTAATACAAAAGCAGCTAACTCCAGAAGTAATTGCAAATGTTACTGCTGAATTTGAGACCAAATTAACTGAGAGCCACCCCAGAGATGAACTACAAGGAGCTATTGCAGTTGGTTCTCGTATTTGTTGGATCACTAGACGGCAATGTTGTGGGTTTTAGAACTCCAGGAGCCATTCATCACGCTAGGTGGATGGCAAAGGCTATTTACTGCTTAAAAATGTTCATTTTTCGTCGTCAATTTAAGATGTCTAAAGAAGAAGAAAGTTCTGTGCGTACCATTTCTGTTTTCCTAGTTAAAATTTATTGTAAAGCTTGGTTCAATGCTCCAAAAGCTCATCTTGCACCAAAGCAAGATTTAGGTATTTTGCATAGTCTGTTAGACTATAAAGAATGTGACAACGACATTGCAGAAATAGCCCTGACCAAATTTTCGAACCATTTGCGGTATTTGAATGCAAAGTTGGCGGGATTATCGTTTTTTGATCCCACCATTACAGACGATGAAAAGTTGTTAATGGCTAATAAATTGCTCAGTAGCACAGATGAACCATCACAGCACGCTAGGGTTGTAAATCCAAAAGTTAGGAAAGAAAACTTAAAAGAGGTAGTTGATGGAGGATTGGTAAATTTACTTACCAAAGAAACGTTTACATTCTTTGACCAATTTAATATAAAAACAGATTTCCTAAGACAACATCTAAACACCTGGCCTCAAAATAATGACTTCCAAGAATTATTGAAAATTGTCAAAACATTAAAAATAGTTAATGATATGGCTGAGCGTGGTGTTAAATTAATAACCGACTTTAACGACCTTCTGACAAAAGATGAAGACCAAAAGCAATATGTCCTGCAAGTTGTAAGTAAATGCCGAGCATTATATCCTGACGTTTCAAAAACTACTTTAACAAAAGCTCTAGAATAGATTAGATAACTATGTAAAATTATCAACTCATGTAGGTACTACGTCTGTATCTTTTCTGTTTTGTATGTATTATATACCTAATTTTTTTTATATTTTAAAATAAAAAATGTCATTAGACTTATCAGTACTACTTGTTTTTTTATTATATTTCTACTTTAAACTTAAAAATATACCAAAAAAAAGCAAAATTTATCACTTAATAACAAAATATACGAAGTATGCTCCTAGTGGTACCAGGTCACGTTTTTGGGGCTAAAGGCTGTTGTAACTCGGTTTGACTTAAAATAACAACAATTATGTATAGAATATAAATTTTGAAGAACAACATTAGCTTTCTTTTGAGATATTAAGGGTGTTTCTATTATTTACCGTTCTGGAGTTATGGCTCCATATGTCAGCTTTTTGGCCAAAAATTTGGATTTTTTCAAATTTTGAGCGACGAGCGGCACGGGTTAACGGGTTAACGTCGTTTAATCGAGCTCAAATTTCGGCTATCTCAATATCTGGAAAGGGGAATCGTTTTGTGGGGTCCAGACGAACAAGTTTCCGACATTTTTTTCCCCGTCTATGAGATCCGGTCACTCTAATATATATATATATATATATATATATATATATATATATATATATATATATATATGTCTGTGTGCGTGTATATATCGTGATTCCTTAGGTTAAATAAAAAAATCATTCACTACTTTTTTTCTCAATTCAGACATTTCTAAAATTTAGTAAAAATCCTATTTATAGTTTTTGAATAAAACTATTGTAAGAAAATAGATTGTGTTATGCCTTGTTCTAAATATTTCTCAAAAAAGTCTTTGTTTTGTACATTTCGTGGTAGTTTTCTTAATTAAAATTACTGTCATTAGTACATCAAGAAAATGCGCGTGGTTAATGATGGGCAACGTATAGGATAGCACACAGAGTGACGCATAGTCTATTGTAGAATATAACTTGCGCTTGCAAATAGCAAGGAAATCTGGTAAAAGCATATTAGAAAGTTTTATTTATTCAAAAGGTTATTTTGTATCATTGTGAATTATCCAATATTTAAAAATCTAGTAATTATCGGTATATGAGAAAAATTTCAGCTTTTAATAGTTAGTGTATGTTACTTTAGGTAAATAATTTTTTAAATATATAATATATTTAGGGTTTATATTTGTAACTTCAGATAAGTTTTTAAACTAAAAAAGGTAAAAGTCTTTCAATTTATTACCATATAAAAAGAAACTTTTAATTTTAAGCAACCTTGCGATATTCTGCCTGTCTCTTTAATACAATCATAGGCGTATATCCTGAAAAAACCATCAAATGCCAGCATACATTTTCTCAGCAGTTATTGAAGAGCACCATTTACGACAATTTTTCTTGCAATTGCTATTGATATATGGTAATGATTTACCGGTTTCAATACAACCCCCCAAATTGGTTTTAAAAAACATTCTAAAACTATATTTGGTTCAACCCAGTGTTTAAAAATATTATTTTTTAATGCATCCACTTTATGCACCACCAGAACTGTGCCCTTTTCAATTGACAAAAGTGGAATTGATCGAAATCAGTTTACGACTTTCTGGTATTACCTTATCTTTTTTACTGTTCCGTACGGAACACTTATAATAAGATCACTTCGGTGTCTGTCTGTCCGTATGTCACACTCGATTTTCTCCGGAACTATTTAACATAGAAAGTTTAAAATTGACACTAATACAGGAATTGCTGTTTTCATCAGAGCTGTGTAGTTTTGAAAGTTAAATTTTGATTTAAGGGGTTAGTTTTGGGGGGTGAAATCGAAAATAAAAAAAAATTACCAGGTCATAGAGTGGGGTGTCAAATGAAAGCATGTAAAAACATGATATATTTAATGTAATACTTGCGCACACTTTTTTTGTATTATTTTTAAAAAATTGTGAAAAATCGATGTCTGCCCCCTAATTTCAAAAAGTACTGATCAAAAGATTTTGAAAAAATTCTGGAATATTCTCCACAGGGTGTAAATTGAACGAAAATTATCACCTTTAATAATTTATCTGGTATATAAAAAAAAATTCAAGGTCATCAGTTTTCAGTAAAGATCGGAAAAACTTTGTTGAAAACTCATTTCGGGTGTGTTTTGTGAAGTCATTGATCATTTTACACCTTTGTAACAAATTTTTTTAAATTAAAAGCAATCAATGTACGGAACACTAATTGCGCCAAGTCCGACTTGCACTTGGCTGGTTATTTCAAAGGCTGCGCTACCTATACTAACATCAATTCAAGACTGCAGTACTAAAAACTGAAAAAGATGTAAACAAAACAGTTGAAAATTATTGAAATTTTACAGGCCCGAGGTTAGAAATGTAAAAATCTGAAAGGGTCATATTTCCTTTGTTATTTGTACGGACCAAATGTGGTGAAATGATTTTATTTTAATGAGAACACCCATATATTACCTTCATAATTGTAATTTCTCTTTCGAAATCTTGTAAACAGCTTGACACAGCTGATGATTTTAGTTTCTTTACAGCCACAGTTCTAGGTTCTATTTCGTCATTACCCATATATTCCAAAGTACCTGAAATAAAACAGCAATTGAGTGTAAGACATTCGGTTCTTAAATAAAAATATTAAACTTAGTACTTTCGAAGGATTTTTTTTAGTACTGTCTAAAATAATGACGTTCTGACACGCAAGTAGATATTTTTTAAGACTGCAATTCGTAGACATGGTATCTATTGTTATAATTAATAAGCAGAGAAGAATCTAACGCACAAGTGTCGCTCCTGTAGCGCTTTAGGGATTTTCCTGCAGCACGTGGTCTATGCTCATAAAAAAGCAACGTGGGAATATAATACATTAACTTCATTTAAAGAAGTGTCACCGTTCGTGTTTTGTAGGTGTCGATTAAAGAGGAGGTTCCCTAACTGCCCTGGGGCGTCGCGACTCTATCCTAGGGGGGGGGTCGCGAGACGATATGCACAGGTCGCTTGCACGCTTCGTAATCAGCTACTGCGCGGCACGGTGCGCGTCTCATCAGCGACTCAGTAAGCCCGCCCCTTCATTTCCCCGCGCTTTCGTTCGTTCATCGTTCTGTCTATTGTTTCGGTGCTTTATTTATTCGTCGATTACAAGCGTTGATGAATGTAGTGTTTTGATTTCAAGTGTGTTGTATTTAATTTACGCACGCGTATTCATAACTTTATTCAAATAAATAGAAAACATATTGAAAACGCAGGAGAGAGTAGGAAAGAAGCTAAATATTTTGCTGCATTAGCCACTGTTTAGCAACAGCAGCCACTTTTTTGCTACAATAGCAAACAATGTGGCTAGTGCAGCAAAATATTTAGCTGTCCCTATTTTAACAAAAACGTTTTAGCTGTTGTAGCCATTTTCTAGCTGTGTGAGCTGTCCTTTTCTGCGTGTATCGCTGTTTTTTGTATCTGCTAGAAAATTGTCTATGATATTTAAAATTTACAGCAGCAATATTCTAGCAATAACTGCATGAAAATTTAAATCCCGCAACTAAACTTGAATAACTTGAATGATCTGACTGCCACAATCTAAATGCCACAGAGAAACTTTCTTGCTCGATTCAATTTTGGCATCCGACATATTTGATTTGTCATTTTAAGTCAATTGTTGAAACATATTTATAATTAACAACCTTAAAGAAATTATTTATGCAAATGTTATAGATATAAAATAATAATGGTAAGTTTATTCATATTTATAATACTTTTATTGTTCATGGCAGCCATTATTATTAATCTTGTAACAGTGATATTAGATATATTATCTGCGACATAAAAAAAAAACATACATACACGCATTTTAGCACAACTTGGTTTGAAACTGTAAGCGTTTTCTGTGACTCAGTCGCTATATAATCAGAAACCAACGTCCGCCATTTTGAAACAAAAGTTTAATTGAAAAATAGGCTCCGACAACTTTGTTCGGAATTTAATAAGCTTCAATTTAAAAAAAAAATCGTCCAAATCGAACAACCAAATTGAAGGCTCTAGACAATTTTGAAACACGATTTTTCGTTTTTCCCCACTGTGCGTCGTACTCGTGTGAAACTGGCTTTTCTTCAGTTGCACTAATCAAATCGAAGTACAGGTCACAAATAAATTTAGAAAAAGAAATGAGAGTAGCAATTTTAAAACTTCTGCCCCGATTTGAGAAGTTATGCTCAGAAAAGCCAGCTCACACTTCTCATTAATGGTATTGTTTGTAGTTTTTTATGTTCTCTAATAAGTAATAATTAAGATTCTATATTTTTTGGAGTTTTCTTTGAATAATAAAGCAATTTTATTGTCTGCTAAAGCTACACACAGGTATCTTCTTCTAGAAGGGCGTCGCAAAAAAAATTGCAACCTGTAAAGGAAGTAGCATTAAAAATAAGATTGGGAACCCCTGGATTAAAGCATCTATTCAAAACTAATAAACTATTATCAAGATATTGCCATTATTCCAGACTTTATGAACACCCTCTACATGTAAAGACGTGGGGGGATAAGTATACATTACCTTTATAAACGTCCCCGTAGAACCCCATACCGATTCTTCCTTGTAGCACCACACTACACTCGTCATCAAGTTCAAAAATGCTCTGCATTGAATTCAAACTGTCCAATGATGTGGTGGCAGTCGAGAAGTTCATGTTCGAGAATATGATGGAAAAATCGCTGGAGTCATCGAGACCTGATAATGAGCACGAAAAAAAGAACTACATTAATGCGATAAAATATAAATAGATTATTTTTTTACCTGGATCGAAATTAACCAAGTCTTGTGAATTTAATAACCAATGTTGAGATCCAGAATCAGAAAAACTACTCTCTGAACGTGTCGAGCTTAATTCGGGATCGTTGGCAGAAATTAATTCACAAACGTCAGTCGAATCTAAAAATAAATAATAATAGAATAAGAGAAAATCAATACTAACATTTTAATTCAAAATTGCTAATTGGGAAAACACCTCTTTTTACACTGTATTTATAATACTTTACAATATAACCATATCGATAACAGAACGGCCGAAAATGTGGAATGAAACACAAGAACGGCTTACACTCCTACCGTGAAACAATCAACGTCAGAGCATCATTTCTGAAGGAAGAGGGGAACCTGAAAAAATGTTCAGTTTCCGGCACTGGTTCATGAATCTCATAGCCCTCAGCAGTGGTGAATGACGGAAAATCTATGACTTTTTCATAAAAAAAATCGGTTTTTATTAAAAAATAAAAAAAAAAAATCAGCAAAAAAAACTTGTAAGTACATTTTAAAGTACTATTCATTATGAACATTTTAAAAAGAAAATTATTACGAAATGATGAAAAATTAATCCTAGAGAAAAAAGTGATGATGGTTGTATTTTTTAAAAAATAATATTAAAATGTACAATTACCTGTTATACTCGAATTAAAACTATAGCTCGAGGAAACACTGGACTTATGGAAATTAATGGAATTGTACGAATGCTTTTTCCTCGAATTGTAAACTTGATACAAAAGTTGGTTGATATCCCGACTTATTTCTTGAGGTTGTTTCCTCCTGTGCGGATCTGCGTGCCAACATTCTGTCATGAGCGTGTAGATTTCGTCTGGACAGCCAGGAGGTTGGGGAAGTCTTTTGCCACTGGCATACCACTTCAAAAGATAAAAAATATATAAAAAATTGCCCTCAGTTTAGTACTACATGGGGTGAAAAATCCGGAGACTCTTGACAAAAAAACGTTTTTGCCAAAAGTCAATTTTATTCTTCAACATAGTTTCCTTCAAGAGCATTACTTACTTATTCCAGCGATCTTCCATTTCGATACCTTTCATATAGTTTCGATATATGGAGCTCTCTAAGCTTCTAAAATAAACCTCGGTTTCCTAGTCAACTTCTTTATTTGAGCCCATCTCTTTCCCTGGAGCCATCTTTTCAAATTTAGAATCGCTGGGGAGCAGATCTGGTGAATATGGCGGATGAAGAAGCAATTCGTAGCTCTATCGGTCAAATTTCACCATCGACTTTATGAACTTGTGAGCCGGCGCATGACTTTGGTGAGACAACATTTTTTTCTTAGCTAAATGCGGGTTAAAATAAGTAAAACTGGCCACCTGAAAAATGTGGTTACACCAGAAAACATTAAAAAAATCCACAAAATTGTTTTGGATGACGTAAAGTGAAATTGCGTGAGACAGCTGACACCCTAAAGATATTAAAAGAACGTGTTGGTCATATTTTGCATGAACATGCTCTGTTCGAAATGGGTACCGCGTTTGCTCATAGTGGACCAAAAACAACGTGTTGATGACTCTGAGCGCTGTTTGGACCTGTTTAAGCGCAATAAAAAGGATTTTTTTCATGCGAAATGTGACAATGGATGAAACATGGATCCACCACTACACACCGGAAATAAATCGCTGAGGGACAGCAACCGGTAAAAGCCGCCTGAAGCGATCAAAGACCCAACAGTCGGCTGAAAAGATTTTGGCTTCTGTATTTTGGGGTGCGCGGTGTTTAATATTTCCGACTGGAGTACGTCTTGTAGTCTTGCGAACGCCGACCAGGCCAGTGATATTCTTCTTTGTAGGTCTGCTGTCAGATTGTCCTTTGAAAGTTGGATTTTTTGCCCCAGATATACAAACGCGTCCACTTTTTCTATTATTTTTCCTTCCAGACTGATCTCCTCTTGGTCCTCTATTTCATTTGTTAAATACTTTGTTTTATTTATGTTTATTTTTAGTCCTGTCTATTTGGATGCTTCGTTTAGTTCTTCTAACATTTTTTGGAGTTCTATTTTGTCTTTTGCTATCAATATTACATCATCGGCAAACCTAAAATAATTAAGTTTCTCGCCATCGTTATTTACTCATCTTTCTTTCCAGTCCCAGCGTTCAAAAAACATGCCTTCCATTGCTAATGTGAACAATTTTAGGAGAGATTGAGTCACCTTGTCGTACTCTACGATATGTCTTGAATTTGTTTGTTTGTGTATCTGTCGTTATTTGCATTTTTGCGTTTTCATATATATAACACATGGGCTGAAAAGTCCCGGGCCTAACAAAGAAAACACGGTTTTTTTGGTTCAAAATTAGCTTTATTCATCAACGTAATCTCCATCAAGAGCAACGCAATCATTCCAGCGCCGCTCTAACATTTCAATACCACTTTTGTAGAACGATTTATCTTTTGCCTCAAAATAGGCCTCAGTTTTTTCAGCGATAACCTCTTCATTCGTGCGAAATTTCTTACCGGCGAGCATTTTTTTCAGGTCTGCGAACAGCCAGTAGTCGCTGGGAGCCAAATCTGGCGAATACGGTGGATGTGGGAGCAATTCGAAGTTCAATTCATGTAGTTTTGCCATTGTTTTGATTGACTTGTGACACGGTGCGTTGTCTTGATGAAACAAAATTTTTTTCTTTGCCATATGCGGTCGTTTCTTTGCAATTTCGGCCTTCAAACGCTCCAATAACGCTATATAAATATTCACTGTTGATGGTATTTCCTTTCTCAAGATAGTCGATGAATATTACACCACGCACATCCCAAAATACCGAGGCCATAACCTTTCCAGCCGATTGTTGTGCTTTCGGGCGCTTTGGACGAGGTTCACCAGTTGCTGTCCACTCAGATGACGATCGTTTTGATTCCGGAGTGAAGTGATGGATCCATGTTTTCATCCATTGTCACATATCGACGCAAAAATTCCGGTTTGTTACGTTTAAACATGGCCAAACACTGCTCAGAATCATCAACACGTTCTTGTTTTTGATCAACAGTGAGCAAACGCGGCATCCACTTTGAACAGAGCTTTCTCATAGTCAAATGCTCATGCAATATAAAGCCAACACGTTCTTTTGATATCTTTACGATGTCAGCTAACTCACGCAACTTCACTTTTCGATCATTCAAAACGATTTTATGGATTTTTTTGATGTTTTCTGGTGTTACCGCCTCATTTGGACGTCCACTGCGTTCTGCATCATCGGTGTCTCTACGACCACGTTTGAAGTCAGCAAAACCGTTTTATTGTTGTTTCTGATGGAGCGGAGTCCCCATAACACTTTTCAAGCCATTGCTTCGCTTGAACGGTTTTTTTCCCATCAAGAAGCAGTGTAAAATTAAAACACGAAATTGTTTTTGATCCATTGTTTTGAAAATAACAAAAGTAGCGTCACTCTTAGCACAATAACTCACAAATTAATGAATAGAATATCATGAAATTTTAACAGCTGTCTTTTGAAGGTTAGTATTAACTGAAAAAAAGGTGACTGCAATAAAACTAGCGCCATCTATGTGTTAGGCCCGGGACTTTTCAGCCCATGTGTTTTATATATATATATATATATATATATATATATATATATATATATATATATATATATATATATATATATATTTAATAAGGATAGGGTACCTGTCATCTATTCTGCAGTTAGATAACGCGTTTAAAACTACCCATATCTCTATCGAGTCAAATGCTTTTTCACGATATATCACTGCTACAAATAGTTTTATGTTATATTCGTTTATCTTTTCTCCGAGTATTCGCATTGTCTGAAGATGATCCGTCGTGCTGTAAATAAATTCGTTTTAGTTGTTTCAGAAGGGGTTTCCTCCCTACTTTATCATTTCCACAATTATTCTATCTTCTCCTGGTGCTCGCTTATTAGGCATATTCTTCACAGCGTTGTTTATTTCTCCAATTCCGATTTCTGGTAATTCCTCACATCCTACGTTTATAATTTTCTATTTTTTTCTTCTTTTTCTGCGGGCGGTGCCCTTTTGCTTTCATACAAGGTTCTGTAAAACACTTCTATAGTTTCTGTTATTTCTTTGGTTTCTGTTATTTCCCTGTTTTTCTCATTTATTAATTTTGTTATTCGATGTTTTCCCTCACTCATTTTTTGATCGTAGGTCTTTTAAATGTTGTTTTAATAAGAACTTGATAAAAAATGTTTCTAAAAAACACGTCTCGCTTTTTTCTTCTTTTTAATCAGCAAAATTCATTTTTTATTCTACAGAATATGATTTTTCTGGAAAGAAGGAACTTGCATATTTCAAAAACTCGCGGGCATCATATCAGCAACGTGGCGACAGGTCATGTGATCATTACAAACTCGAACCCCTTGAGATCAAAGGTTCCGAGTCGGACCATAGACATAGAGAATGGACCGAGCGTTCCGTATCCCGCTGTGAAGTAAATACGGACGCAAAAGTGTGAGAGAGACAAAGCGAATGTGCGGGCCAGTAGCTGTCTCTCGGGGTAATGCACCTTGGTTATTATAGGCCTATAGAAAAGGGACAGGTATTGGCCGCACAGTCGCCTCGTCTCTTTCTAGAAAGTGGTCAGTTTTGTGAGGCTAATGCTCAGTCCATTCTCTATGTCTTTGAGCGAGACTGTTGCTACTGTGTTTTATGTTTACTGTGTCTTCACGATGTCAGCTATCTTTCTTATTTTCACTTTACCGGCATTCAAAATAATATGGTGGATTTTTTTATGTTTTTTGGAGTGACTGTCTCATTTGGACGTCCGGAACCTGGTGCATCATAGGTACTTGTACGACCGCATTTAAGTTCACTAAACCATCGACATATAGTTGCTTTCGACGGAGCAGATGTAACACTTTTCAAGCAATTCTTGAGTTCTGGCTGTATTTTTTCCCATAAACAAGCAATGTTTAAACAACATACGAAACTCTTTTTGTTCCATCGTTTTGCAAAAATCAAAATAGCATCACACAAACAGGTGCAACTCGCAAACTAATAAACAAAATGTCGTGAAAATTTTACAGTTGACACTAACTGAAAATAATATGCTTTTTTGTTTGTGCCGCCATTCGTAGGAAAGTCTCGTGACGTCTTACCCCACGTTAGTATAACTCTGGGATATATTTTTCACTTGACAAAATGTACATCCTTACCCTCATAGTTTGTATATGATCAGCCTGCGCTATTTTCTCTTCCATAGGTAAAAAATTCATATAAAGTTGTGGCTAGAGCCCATACGTCGGCAGCTGTAGATCGTTTTGCGTAGTCTAAATTTGTATAACATTCTATTGGAATCCAGTGCACCCTAAAATAATAAAATAAACTTGCTTGTGGTAAAGTTTTGGTCCATTTATCAAGTAGATAAAGTGTCCCGCTAAAGTAATGCGACAATTGGTGACCTAAAACTAGGGGAATATCTTGCATATTCTTGTGGAAAAAATAATAAAAAGTACGAAATAATATCTTCTCTTACTCCTCAAAAGTTTGTACTGACCTGCATATAAAAGAAAAATATAATTTGCAAAATAAACCTTCGCTGTTATTACTCTAAACGAAAAACGCGAGAAACGTAAGAAATAAGTAATTAATACCAAAATATAATAAGTAAACACACCGTAATTAAGCAAGCCTGTTAACGCAAAACCGCTAGGGATAGGGAAAAACCCGTACTATCGCAATGCTGCACGCACGTCACACACACCGCGCGCCTCTACTACTTCATTCAAATTTAAAAGGAAATTTGCCTGTTTTTTGTAGTTAATCCAGTTTTTCGACAACCAAATTATTTATTAAGTTTCCTCTTATATAAAACACGTACGTCGACTTCGACAGGATTACCCACCTATCTGCTATTTAACCCACCTCATTTTAGTTTGGTTTGACGCAAAATTTTTTGGTACTACTCTCAGAAGTAGAAAGATAACTTTTGAACTACAAAGCCGATTTAAATGACCTTTTTACTGCGACCTAAGTTGATAAATACCTGATCGAACACAAAAACTTGCATTAAAACCGGTCCAGTAGTTTTTTTAGATATTTTTAGACAAACAAACTCAAATATTACAACATTTAAACCATATTACAGTACTATATTTTTGGAAGTCACTTAAAAATAAACTGGGTATTTTTAAAGTGGGTCATTATTACTTATTTATTTTCTCTAGATGCATATTTAGTTACAGTAACTCACATAATCACGAGTAGTATGAAGCGGTACTTACTCAGTTGACGCATAGTTAGTATGTATTCCCGGATCTGCCAGTTTTACTGTAAATGAATTTTCTTCGTGACTATTAACCATAATTTTTTCTGCATCTTATTTTACCATGGACTATGTCATTTTCTTTCTGTAATTAAATATAAAATATAACACGTAGGCTGAAAAGTTTTTGGTCTTTTTTCAAAATTTCATGACATTTCGACGATTAGTTTAAAAGTTACAGTGGTTTTAGTGAGGCCACTTTTGATATTTTCAAAACAATGGAAAAAAACGAATTTCGTGTGTTGATTAAGCACTATTTTTTGATGCGAAAAAATACTATTTAAGCAAAGCAATGTCTTGGTAAGTATTACGGGGACTCTGCCCCTGGAAAGTCACTCATTATTTACTGGTATGTTGAATTTAAACGCGGTCGTACAGATACAAATGATGTTGAACGCTCTGGACGCTTAAATGAGGTGGTTATACTGGAAAACATAAAAAAAATCAACAAAATTTGTTTTGGATGACCGTAAAGTGAAATTGCATGAGATCGCTGACATCCTAAAAATATCAAGAGAACGTGTTGGTCATATTTTGCATGAACATTTGGGCATGAGAAAGCTCTGTTCGAAATGGGTACCGCGTTTGCTCACAGTGGACCAAAAACAACGTGTTGATGATTCTGAGCGCTGTTTGGACTTGGAGCAATAAAAGGGATTTTTTTATGCGATATGTGACAATGGATGAAACATGGATCCACCACTACATACCGGAATCAAATCGGCAGTCAGCTGAGTGTACAGCAGCCGGTGAAAACCGCCTGAAGTGACCAAAGACACAACAGTCGGCTGGGAAGATTTTAGCCTCAGTATTTTGGGATACGCATGGAATAATTTTCATCGATTATGCTGAGAAGGGAAAAACCACCAATAGCGAATATTATATAATACTGGTGTGTTTGAAGGCAGAAATTGCAAAGAAACGTCCCCAAATGAATAAGAAAAAGTGCTCTTTCATCAAGATAATGCATCGTGTCACAAGTCAATGATTACGATGGCAAACTTGCATGAATTAAGTTTGAATTGCTTCCTCATCCACCGTATTCTCCAGATTTGGCCCCCAGCGACCATTATCTATTCGCACACCTCAAAAAAATGCTCACGAGAAAGAGATTTGGCTCCAATGAAGAAGTTATCGCCGAAACTGAGGCCTATATTGAAGGCAAAGACAAATCCTTCTACAAGAAAGGTATAAAAATGTTAGAAAAGCGTTGAACTGATTGTATCGCTCTCTAAGGAGACTACATTGATGAATAAAGTCGACTTTAGCAAAAAAAATGTGTTTTAAGTAGCTAGCCCAAAAATTTTTCAGCCTACGTGATATAATATAGGTTAAACCAATGTAAAATAATCTGTTTCAAAATTATTGTAAAAATGTATTCCGGGTTTCCGACTGGTCAATATGTTTTTCGTTATTTTAGGCTTAGGGATTTTGACCTCGGAACCCAATTACTTTAAATGAGTTAGTGTAGGACTTTTCGAATTATGTTTTTTAGACAAAATACTAAAAAGTTTACTAATTTTTTTTTTTGTTATTATTTATTTTTTTAGTAACTGCAATTTTTTTCATGTTAAGAAAATAATTTTCTTTGAAATTTTGCTAGTATAATTATCATTTAACAAAAATGGCATTAGAAAACATCTCTTAAAGATACCAGGTATGCAAAAAGTATAGCAGAAGCAAGGCGTAGGTAGCTAAAAGTAGAGAGGATAAGGAAAGATGTTGCTGTACAACGGAATTTTTTCGTTTAAATCAGTTTGCCCAGACACGTGTTCTATTCCTGTTGTGTATTTTGGGCAGTAAAAATTTAGTAATTTTATACTTATTTTATTGTGTTTTTTACGCGTTGTTCTTGAAAATTATCGACTGTAACTGTCGAAAAAACGTTACATAATCCATTTATTTTGGTGTAAATTACAACACGTATCGCAAGGATATTATATTGTACTTTTATGGTAATGTTTTTTAAATTTCGCTGCAAATGTATATATATATATATATATATATATATATTATATATATATATATATATATATATATATATATATATAGATGGGATAATATCCAACATGATATTCAATGTACCTCTTCTTTCGTTTGATTTAGGTTAAACGATACAAGATTAAAATTATTGCATAAATCTGAAAAGCAATGCAAGTAAAGCAAAGTTATCAGCATTTGTTCAGTACAATATATTACTTCAATCTTAGTACACATCCTAAGAATTCTTTACTTGAAGAATTTGTTATTAAAAATGGAGGAACCAACAAGCACCGAAAATAATGATGCAAATTTCTGAATACTTTGTGCTAAATTAGGATCAAGTTCAGGATCAAGCACAGACTTAGGGATGGGATATAACAGAAATAACCAGAGGAATATCAACCGCATTGCTTCAAGTCAACGATAAGATGGACTGGTGATTTTTTTACAAATTGAGTTTGTTTATGCCCAATGCAGAATGCAGGCGGAAAAATATTAATAAAAAATATATTGAGATTCACAAAAATAAAGTTCTGTAAAGTCTTCATCGAAGAAAAAACTGCGAACTAGTATTTCGACTGGGAAAATTGTTTCATTTGCGGTGTAGAAGCTAAGACAAAAAAGAAAAAAATAAGAGCCAGCGGAAACAAATTACATACGGTAATGGTACGACTTTAATAATATTTTACTTAGTTTTCTGGAGTTTAATGGATCAGCAGAGTCTTGAAACAAAATATCGCACAGAATGGTATCTTTCTATAAAAATTCTGCACAAGCTCATAATGTCGAGAATGCCATTTCAAATTTTGATGTTAGATACATATAGCTATGGAACAAATATATAAATATATTGAAGAAAATAATGACTGTCAGTCTTCGTTGCAAGTGTTAAAGAAAACATATCCGACGATAAAACAATTTAAACACGATTAACATTCCGCCGTGGAGATAATACTGTTCTTTCCAGTAAATTTGGTTCAAATACATTAAAATGTATTAAAAATAAACATGACATTTTGTCCGCAAAAATCGAACGATATTGAAGAAGAAGAATTTCGAATTTTGCAGGCTGGTATAGCATGCATTCTGGCTTTATACGGTGCCTTAAAAAAATCAGAGATTGACATACTTTACACATACACAGCCAAAAATACCTCTGTTTAATTGCCATCTTTAGTGCCTACATCTGATCCAGGATTTTAAAAAGAGTATGCCCACAAGTACAAATATGGTTAGATGATGATATTTCTATTGAAAATTGGGGGTGAAAATATGTTTCTAATTTGTTTGTGCCAATAACGATGAGTCAACCTCCAACTCCAGATAATTTACTCAAAATGCTGTTTGTACCACAAGATGTGGCTCTGTCTGCGAATGTCGAAAAAGTGGTTTATACCAAATTACAGCATGTTCACATGGTGATAGTTGTTTAAATACATCTCCTATTATAAAAATAAATGAAGTAGAAGAAAGTGATGAAACTGAACAAATTCAATATTAGTAATTTTTAAGTTTGTATTATAAACCAAATAAATCTTTATATTTTTATGCAATTTTTTAGTATTCCGTACGGAGCACTTATAGGATCCCTTCGATGTCCGTCTGGGTGTCACAACCAATTTATTAATGTTTTCTACTCCTTATTTTCAATATTATCCCTGCAGAAATATATTCGTAAAGTGATTTCTGCACAGAACTACTTTATGAAGCCTACACTGTATTAGATTCTATTTATTTATTTTATTATTAAATATAAAGAAACACATTTTAATAAGTAAACTTTTTAGTATACCTAATGAACAATACAACTCTAAAGGTTTTATCAAAATTCATTCAAAGTAATTGGATTCCGAGATTTTTGAATTTTAACTGCTTGAGGCACTCTACTATATTCACTGGTCTACGGATATAACACACCACAATTTCCAAAAATTTTCTACTACTTACAGTCTTAATTATTTTGAACGTTTTGCTTTTCAAAAATAATTTTCTTACCAAATGCCACACGGCAGATGCCAAATTGCTAGCGGCCTCGATGAGATCGACAGTCTTTATAATACCCTTGTTGTTTCTGAGGTACTGATCCAACGGGCCGAATTTAAAATATTCCGTGACCAATGATATATTGTTGACTGCAATAGCTATGCCGAAAAGGCGTACTATTGCGGTGGATTGTAGGAAAGCCCACTGGCCAACCAGGTTCAAGTAATCCTAAAAAATAAAATCGTAAGTTAACTTTAAATTATAAACACAATATTCAACCTCAAACTTTTCCTTGCGGGCAAAAAATAGTACCAGATGTTTAAAGAGAAAAGAACAAGAGTAACTAACAAGTTTCGCAGAGCCAATTCTCGCAGCTGGGTTATCATAAGCCATGCGGGTATAGTGTCTCACGCTATTGTTTTTTTCAACGTTTTTAACAGAAAAGTTCTCGATTTTTGAGGAGAATCATTACTGAAGCTGAAATCCTCAGCATGCCCTTACTTTTTTCCTCCCGAACTGTCTCGAACCGACGAGCAAACAAGTGACTCATGTTGGATTTGACCTGATGTCGACGAAAGTTCGGAATCGACTAATCCTTTTACTAAAATACGTCGCAGATAAAGATTCTCTCGACCGATTTTTTGCCGAATCGCTAGAATCTTATCTACCAAAAATGAATTATAGTGGACACGTTCTTAGTTGACAGACTGTAGCTTTAGAAAAATCCTATATATATATATATATATATATATATATATATATATATATAATGATATATATATATATATATATATATATATATATATATATATATATATATATATATACATATATATATATATATATATATATATATATATATATATATATATATATATATATATATATATATCAATCGGTTTTATAACGTCTTCCGTCTTCCGATGCCTAATTTCCACTCCTCCCGGTTTCTCCATCCCTCCTCCTTCAGATCTCTCTCTAGTACTTCCTTGTTGATTCCTGCTCTCCAGCTTTGACGTGGTCTTCCTCGCTTTCTTTTTCGATGAGGGTTCCAATTTAAAATCTTGTTAGGTAGTCGGTCTTGTGACATTCTCTGTACATGTCCGTACCATACCAACTGTTGGGTTCTGATTTCATCCACTATATCGTGCTTTATTTCTAAAGCTCGTCTTATCGTGTCATTTGGTATGCGGTCTTTTCTGGATTTTCTGGCTGCTCGTCTCCAGAAATCCATTTCTGTAGCTTTTAGTATTTTTTCTGTTCTTTCCTTCAATGGCCACACCTGGGAGCTGTACGTTATTATACTTTTCACTATTGAGTTGTAAATTTTCTTCTTATTTTCAATGGTTATGTTTTTGTCCCATAGTATACTATTAAGCATTGCAATCCCTTTTCTTCCTTGGATATTCCTCTCGAATATTGCTTCTTCCAGTGTTCCGTCCCTAGATATTCTCGTTCTCAAATATTTATAACTGGCAGTTTTTGATGGTGTGTCCTGTGGCCAGTTTCAAGTCCTGCTGTTGTCCTCCGACTCACATGTACTCGGTCTTTTTAATATTGACTTCTAGGCCCCATTTTTCATATTCCTCCATAAGTTTTCGTATCATGTATTCCATATCATCGATGTCCTGAGCGACTACTACCTGGTCGTCTGCGAATGATAGCGTCTACAATGTAGTATCGTCATCCAGTGGTAATCCCATACTGCTGCATTTCCTTTTCCAGTTCTTCAGTGCACTCTCCAAATAGATTTTAAATAGCGTTGGGGATATACAGCAGCCCTGTTTGAGACCCTTTGTGACCTGGAACCCTGTTGTTATACCATATTTGGTTTTCACACTACTTCTTGCGTCTTGGTATAAGGATTTTACGGCTTTAGTTATTTCGGTGCTTACATTACTCTGTTGTAGTGTTTCCCACAATCTCATTAGGGGCACGCTGTCGTAGGCCTTTTTTAAATCAACATACAAGACATGGACTTCCTGATCAAATGCGGTTTTCTTTTCTAGGATTTGTGTCAGTGAGAAGAGATGGTCTATTGTGGATCTTCCTGCTCTAAAGCCTGCCTGTTCTTCCGCTTCTACGTCCGCGTATTCCGTTTCTATTCTATTTTTAAGTATTTTTCCGTATATTTGGTAATAGATCCTGTAACCGTTATTCCCCTATAGTTATCGCAATTATTTTTGTCTCCTTTCTTATGAATTGTTGATATGTATGATATTTTCCATTCCTCAGGTACTTTTGATGTGTTAATGCATCTTTGGAATAAGTTCCTCAAAGCGTTAAATAGCTTTTCAGTTCCGTATTTTACTATCTCTCCTGGGATGTTTCCTGGTCCTGGAGCTCTACCATTTTTTAGCGTTTTACATACTTCTTTAACTCCTGATGGGGATCCTCGTATAACTATATTTGGGTTTCCATGTTGGGTACTTTTGAACTCTGGTCTCTCTTCTGTTAGCATATTTGTAAAATATTGGTTCCATTTTTCTGGTGTTATTGGTGAGAAGATTTCTCTTTTCCGTTCTGTTCTCATATTTTTAAAAAGTATCCAGCTTTCTGTGCTTTTTCTTCTTCCTATGTAAGTGTTGAGTCTTGAGCATGTCTTTTCCTATTGGTTGTTCTTTTTGTCACTAATCATTTTGCGTACTCTAGCTTGGGATTCTCTGTATTTTACTTTGTCGTTTGTGCTCTTTGAACTTAAGTATTTGTGATAGCTTTTCCGTTTTTCTTCAATTTCGTATTTAATTTCTTCATCCCACCAATATGGTTTTTGCTATTTTTCCCTTTTCTCTTGGTACCCTAATGCTTCCAGTGCGGCTGCGTGTAGGCATTCCTTTATATACTTATATTCTTCTTCTATATTAACAAATCCCGTCCGTTGTATCTTTTGGTCCAGTCCACTCTTGTATAGATTTCTGATACTTTCATTTTGTAAGCTGTCTGTATTATATCTTATTGTTGTTTCACTTGTTGTGTGCTGTGTGCTTGTATCTTCCAGTTTGCTTTCCCGTGTTGTTCGTGAGGTTATCTTTCCTTTCACAAGGTAGTGGTCGCTGCCACATGAAGCCCCTCTTTGGACTCTGGACTTACATCTAGGAAGTTTAATCTAGATCTGTGTCGTATTATCATATAGTCGATAATACTTTTTAAATCTCTTATTGTTTGTCTCCACGTATATTTATGAATATCCCTATGCTGGTAGTGTCCGTTTAATATTGTAAGGTTGTTTTGTTCACATATCTCTATAATTCTTCTTCCGTTGTCGTTAGTAATTTCTTCGCCATATTTTCCTACCACTTTATCGTGTTCTTTCCTTCCTATTCTTCCATTTAGATCACCCAAAAGTAATATCTCTCTTGATGTTCCAATTTTGCGTATTTCCTCATTTAGTTGTTCAAAAAATGAATCCTTGTATCGTCGTCGTTGACAGCGTATACCCCCAGTAAGGTTGTGTTATTACCTAGTATTTTGAGATTCATCTTTATGATTCTTTCACTAATCGGTTCCCGGGTGGTTATGAATGTCCTCAGTTTTCTGTGTATTAGTATGAATATGCCTTGTTTTGCTCTATCTTCTTTGGGCACTCCTATATTATTGATATATTAGGTTCCCATAGCCCGTTCCAAAATATAAGATCCTGATTTTTGCCGTTTTAAGTGGGCAATATAAAAATTCTAAACTTTTTTTTATGATAGGTTGCCGAGATGGACTTAAGAATTTTATTCATTAATGCAAATAAATAAAATTATAAATGTTTTTGGAGATGTTTATTTATAGATGCATGTAAAAACAAATCGATAAGAAGGACAAATATACAGTTTCAATGAATAGGGTTTACAAGAAGGGACATATTGTATAAATAAAAATATATTTTAACTTAAGCCTAATTCGGTTTCACTATCATTGTCATCAGCTGAGGTAATTATCAGTGGTTTAATATTATTTACAAAAATATCTGAATCTCCAACTTTAATAACGTGCTGAATGGAATTCTTCCAGCTTTCACAAGGTATATCATTTATAACTTTTTTTGCTAACTCAACCACTGACAAGCTTAAAGTAGGAGAAACATTTTGTGGCCTTATTTTTGATATAACCAAATATATTTAATTGGATTAAACACACAATAATACGGAGGAAGCCGCAAAACAGTGTGTCCCATTTTTCTCAGCCGTACTATCACAAACATATTTCTTTTTCAATTTACAGTCTTTCAAAACTTCCAAAAGATCACTCTTTTTATAACTAGAGTCAAAATAAAATGTCATTTTCTAACATATATTCCTAAATTTCCGATTTTGTGTTGGCTGCATTAGGAACCTTATTTAGTAGGCGACTATGGTAACTTGCATTGTCCTTAACTATAACACTCTGTTCGGGAACATTTGGCAAAAGGGAATTTTGAAACCAATTTTCAAAAAAGTTCCGCGGTCGTGTCTTCGTGATAGTCCAAACTAGAATCTTTTATGTTTTTTGCAGATAATAGTAGACAATTTGAAACCCAGCCCTTTTCAGATCCAGCATGCAAAATGGTTGTTTGTTTACCTTTATTTGAAGGTGCCTTAGTCTGACATTTTGTACCGCTGTAAACCCACCCTTTTTGCACAGTGTCATGGGTATCGAACCATGTTTCGTCAAGGTAAATTATTGGTCAATTCTATGATTGATACTTTTTAATTTCTTGTAAATAAGTATGTCGCAAGATTCGTAATCTTTGTGACTCCATCGCTACCTGCCTTTTGTCGATTTTTTGGAACGTGAATCCCATTCTTAAGAGAATTCTGTGAAGGGTTGATCGGCCACAATGTATATTGGTCCTGTCCTGCACCAGTCTTAATTTTATTTTGTCTAGTGTCGGCACCAACTACTCTTCATACATAGAATATATTTTTCTCCTGATGACGTCTTTTTCATAATCGTCTACATGATGCATTTGAAAATTTTTCCGTTTTTTTTTTCCTGTTCCTGAGTAATGGTTTTCCTACAATACCCTTAATCGTAGAAATTGGGGTTTTTGTTAATTCACTGGTTTCTTGCAAATCACTTTGTTTATTCAAATATCTTTTTACCAAACTGTCGTAAACATTTTTCACTATTTGTTTAGCGCCAAGTGATAAATGTTTTCTCTTGCGATAACCATTATTGCAATTTTCCCACGGACGCCACATAATTAAAATAGAACCGTTACGTTGTAAGTTGTAAGTAAAACTAAAAATAAAAATAATAAAAAGTATCTTTCGAATCTTAATGGGGACCTGCGGTCATTAGGCCTATATTATCAAATTCTTAAAGGGCTCCAAACTAGGTTGAGGTAGTAAACATATAGGTAAAAAATAGATCCAATATGATTGCAAGTGCGGGCAGTATACAAAGCAGGTAAAATAAAAATACGTTTATCGTAATACCTGGCAACTATGCACAAAACCGTAATAGGGTCGTTTATTGCCCCACTGAAAAAAAAGCAAAAAGGCAGGATCTTATATCTTGGGATTTACTTTACCTTTAAATATCGTTCTAAAGATTCCTGTTTTAGTAACTTCAAAGCCACTTCAATCTTTTTCCCTCTAGTAATCTTCCACATTCCTCGGTACACCAAAGTTATACCCCTCGAACCTTCCTTCCTTTGACCTTGAAAAATAAAAATAAAAATATGAAAAAAATACATAACTATTTAAATATATTTTACGGTCTAGCATTCTGTGTGAGCATGAGCTGTGTTAAGTTTCGGTTGAAAAGACGAATCTTCTGGAACATTCAATTTCCACGTCCCAACTCAATTGGATTCGCGAAATCTATAAAGCATATTTATATTCTTTGGAAAAATTTAATACTATTAAAACCAAAAAAAAATATCTCCACAAAGGCAGGATACATTCATCTGACAGGCAGACAGCAGCTTCTTTACACTAAGGAAGTTAGGCATTACGCGAAAATAATGAAAAATACTTTAATTTGATTTTATTCGATTCGATTGTTGATGAGAACAAATTAGCCCGAAACACGTGTAAAACGTTTCCTTTGTTTTGACAGCATCCCCGATAATTAGCCTTCCATTTCAGAGGATTCATCATCATCATTAGCTTATTCCATCCATAGTCGGATGTAAGTCTCCCCAAGTTGTCTCCAATGAGCTCTGTTCTTTGTTTTTTGCATCCAATCGTGCCCCGCTAATCTTTTTATGTCGTCCGTCTATCTTGTCTGCCTACCTCTGCATCTTTTATGTTCTCTAAGCTACCGTTCAATCATACGGCGTGTCCATCCGTTATCATTCATCCTTGCGATATGCCCCGCCCAATTCAACCTTAATATACATATTCGTTGTATTACATTTGTCACTTTTGATCTTCTTTTTATCTCGATGTTAGGAATACGATCTTGGAGTCTAATATTTAATATTCTCCTATTGCTCTTTGGGTTACCTGAAGTTTTATTTATTATATTTTTATTTAAAGTCCACGTTTCAGTGCCATATCTTCATATCGGCAGTACATATTGATCGTATACTCTGGCTTTTATTGTATTTAGGATGTCCAATTTAAATGTAGATTGTAACCTTCCGAAGGGAGTCTCGTTAGACTCTTCTATCCAAGTCAGCCTTTAAATCATTTTTTGATATTTGGATTTTTTGTTCTAAATATATGAATGTTTGTACGTTTCCTATTCTTTCACCTTCTATTAATAGTTCCTGACTGTTATCTTCATTTTCGTTGTTCAAATACAGTGCCATCTCGATAATCCGGATCTCCATTAAACCGGATTCTTTAATAATCCGGACAAACATTTCTATTACATTGTGTACTTTATAATCCGGATTTGATAGTACTAGGTAATCCGGACCTGCGTTTTTAGACATCTACTTAATTTAAACTACATGGGAAAACTGAAATCGATAGTGAGGGGATTCCCCTAACTTCCAGTCTAATACATCTGGGATTCACACAAACTGTAGGTGCCTTTGATTTGCCTACAACGCTTCGTGTATCGCGTCTAAAGGTTAAGGACTTTGTAGTTTTTTGTTTATTGTCACAAGTACAACATACCTACGTTCTATTTTACGTTATGTGGTTCATATAAGTATATAAACGTTTTTTTTACGTATATGCACCTATATATTAAAATGCCTTCTAAAAGAAAACATATTACACTAACAAAAAAAAACAAAAATCCGAAATATTAGAAAGACTAGTTCTTGGTGAAAGTGGAAAAAAGTGTTGGCAAATAAATACGGAGTAGGAACATCCACAATTTCGGATATAAAAAAGAAGCAAGGGAAAATCAAAAGGTATATATATTATATATATATATATATATATATATTATATATATATATATACGAGGCTGGTTTGAAAAGTCCGTGCAAAAATAAAAACTACTTATGTGTTTGGGGGTAAACCTTTTTTATTTTTCGACATAGTCTCCTTTTAGGCTTATACACTTCGTCCAACGATGTTCTAGTTTGTTGATCCCTTCCGAATAATAGGATTTGTCCAAGTCTGCAAAATATCCATTAGTGTCTGCAATCACCTCCTCGTTTGAATAAAACCTTTGTCTCGCCAGCCATTTCTTCAAATTGGGGAAGAAATAGTAGTCCGAGAGAGCCAAGTCTGGAGACTAGGGGGGATGTGAAACGAGTTGGAATCCTATTTCCATTAATTTTGCGACCACACCTGCTGAGGTGTGTGCTGGTGCGTTGTCGTGATGGGAAAAGGATTTTGTTGTGGGCCAATCGCTGGCGTTTTTCTTGCAGCTCGGTTTTCAAACGGTCCAATAACGATGAATAATATTCACCTGTAAGTTTTTACCCTTTTCCAGATAGTTGATGAGGATTATCCCTTGCGAATCCCAAAAGACAGTCGCCATAACCTTTCCGGCCGAAGGAACGGTCTTCGCCTTTTTTGGTGCAGATTCCCCCTTGGTAACCCATTGTTTAGATTGTTGTTTGGTCTCAGGAGTATAGTAATGTATCCATGTTTCATCCACAGTGACGAAACGACGCTTAAAGTCCTCCGGATTCTTCTGGAACAGCTGCAAAACCATCCTTGCAACACTTCACACGATTGCGTTTTTGGTCAAGCGTGAGCAATCGCGGCACCCATCTTGCGGATAGCTTTCTCATGTCCAAATGTTTATGCAAAATATTATGTACCCGTTCAGTCGAGATGCCCACAGCACTAGCAATCTCACGCACCTTAACTCTTCTGTCATCCATCACCATATCATGGATTTGATCAATGATTTCTGGAGTCGTAACCTCCACAGGCCGTCCAGAACGTTCAGCGTCACTTGTGCCCATATGGGGCCAGTCCGAAAATTTTGAAACCACTTATAAACTGTTCTAATCGAAGGTGCAGAGTCACCATAATGTTTTATCAAGCTTCTCTTTAGTCTCCTGAGGCGTTTTGCCTTTCATAAAGTAATGTTTAATCACCACACGAAATTCTTTTTCGTCCATTTCTTGAAAATCATTCGACTTCCTTGATTCACACGAATGCCAAACACAAAGAAATAGATCAATATGGCTGAAAACTTAGTGTGCGTTCATTCAAGAGATGCTACTAACTAAACATGACCTCGATACGCGCCAGTGGTGCCATCTCTCGGACTTTGCACGGACTTTTCAAACCAGCCTGTTATATATATATATATATATATATATATATATATATATATATATATATATATATATATATATATATATGATTTATTTTAAAGATAATTTTGGACATTCACTATGGACTTGTAACTTCTTTTAGATTTATTTCCAAATGTGATACCGGTCCTGGCGTCAGAAAAACCTTACGAAAAGCCGATATCCAGAAATGGAAACTCGTTTGTATACATGGTTTTGTACGCAACGATCAAGGCACGCCCCAATTTCCTACGAAATTTTATCAGGCAAAGCAAAACAGTTTTACACTGAAACCTACGGGAATGATAATTTTAGAGCTAGCAGAGGCTGGATTTCTAACTTCAGAAAAAGACATGGTCTGCGTGCTTTAAAAGTTTGTGGCGAAAAACTATCCAATGAAGAAAGTGCCATCGATCCTTTCCTAACTTTATTCGCAGATAAGATAAAAGAATTAAACCTTGGACCTACTCAAATATACAATGCAGATGAATCAGCTCTGTATTGGAAAATGTTGCCTGAAAAAAACGCTGGTTCGTTCTCAGGAAAAGACCGCATCAGGTCGAAAAATAAACAAAAGAACGCGTTACCTTTCTAGCATGTTGCAATGCTGATGGATCACAAAATTAGTGTTAGTGATAGGAAAGGCAAAAAATCCGAGGGCTTTTAAAAATGTGAACATACCTGTTGAGTACAAATCATCTGCCAATGCATAGATGACTACAGCCAATTTTCTTAGACTGGTTTCATCATTCGTTGATATCGCTTTGAGCCATGGAACTATAGAAGACTGACTAGTGAGGATTGACAGTTTACAACATTATTTCTTCCACCAAATTGTACTGCACTTTTGCAGCCTATGGACCAGAATGCAATCAGATTGACAAAATTATTTTATCGGAAAAGTCTTTTAGCCCATATTTTATCAAATAATGAAAAGAGAACCTTGTTAGGTTGTTAAAAAGCATTAACCTAAAAGATGCTGTATGTCTACTATGCAATTCACGGGAAAAAGTCCCCCTGAAGTCTTGAAAAAGTGCTGGCACAAAATTATGGCTTATGTGGCAGATACCAACCCAGGACACTGAATATGATGCAGAAGAACTGATTTCTCTGAGTGAATTGTGGCACAATTTGCTTTCCACGAATGAAGAAATGGAAGGTAAAGCCTGAAATTTTTCTATTAGTATTTTTTTGGTTAATTCGTAAATATTTAACAGATGTTTCAGATATGCTGAATGTTCTCACTGAGCAGAATCTCACGAACGTGGAAATATGTAATTGGCTTGAAAATGAAGGTTCAGAGTTAAATACTAATACAAACCAGACTGTTAAGAACACTGTGAAGAATGATGAGGCAGTTAAAAGTTTCAATGCGCGCATGAGATGGGCAGAAGAAAATGATATCCTCTTGTACTTCAAAGATTAAAAGAAATTGCTTTTATGATGAACCAGAGAAGGGTCAGGTAAACAAAAATTACAAAATTTTTTACAAAATAAGATAAAACTTCTATTTTAAATATTATTCCATGTATGTACTATTTTTTAGTTGTTTCGTATTAAATGATTCGTTTTTTAATATAAATAATGTCCTGCTTCAGTAATTCGAATTATTTACTAATTCGGATCACCGCCGTTTTAATTAGTCGGATCATCGAGGTCGCACTTTATTTGGTTTTGGTGAAGTTTATTTTTAGACTTTTCATTTTTTCATTTTCTTTATTGACTTACAAGAAAGGCATAGCCTCTTACTTATTAAATAAACGTTGTTCTAACATGGTGAGAAAGTATACTTATTCTAACTTAACCTAAGTATTAACAATAGTGTTCCTAAACTAAACTTAACCTAGGAAAAGTGTTTTTTAACATGATTATGACCTAACCTAACTTAATCTAGGGCCTGTACTAACTTAACCTAGTTTTACATTCTTCTATCAAGGTGGGTTGGGAGGGCCATCGTCTTCGTCCGAGAAAGGGTCTCGGGAATTGGTTGCGGGCATATGGGAGGGTTAGGAAGGCGTCCCTGATGATTGTGATGCTGGGACGCCTTGGCCAGGAACTACATTTGAGTTTGCCTCATGTGTGCCTTTATGGTTGGCACGCCGAGGTTCTCTGCGTAATTGGTTATTTCGCATGAACCAAGGGGCTCCTGTGATCATCCTCCGAGCCTTGTTCTGCACTGCCTGGACTTGTGTTCTCCTTGTCGTTGAGAGCTGGCACCATGTGGGGCAGGCATAAGTAAGGCCTGCCTTTACAATTGTGTGGTAGACCATGACCTTGGTTTTGAGGGGCGATTTATAATTGGGTAAAATTTGCCCAGTAGTTGCTTAGCTTTCTTGGTGGCAGTGCAGACCTGATCTTTCCAGATGAGCTGTTGGTCGTTGGTGTTGCCCATTGGATGCGGGAGCCCTGTAGTTGGAGGTGGCCATGGGGAGTTCCGTTGCCCTTGGCGAAAACGATGGCTTGGGTCTTGTTGGAGTTCAGCTTGATCCTCCAGTGGTTAAGCCAGGAATCAAGTTTGTCCAGGTGGCGTGGGAGTCTGCTGGTAATGATTCGGCTACTTCTACAAGACTGTGTGATAATAGCGGTGTCATCAGCATAAAGAAGGAGATTAGTCTGATCAGATTGGAAATGTCGGCAGTCAAGAGGTGGGGAGAGGACAGAGCCCTGGAGGACTCCAGCTCTAATGGGCTTGACCTCTGAAATAGCCGTTTCGACCCTGACCCGAAAGGTGAGAGACGAAGGACTGTACGAGTTTAGTCATGAAGTGGGGGTAGCCGTGTTGAATCAGTTTCAGGATGAGACCTTCGTGCCAGATGCGGTCGAAGGCCTTGGATACATCAAGAAAAACAGCTCCAACTTTATGGTCTGTTGAAGCTGTTGGAAATGGTTTGTGCGAGTTTAGTAATGCGGTTGGAAGCCAAACTGTTCGTCAGGGATAACACGGACGGCTGTGGACTTTGCTCTGATAATTTGGAAACTTTTTTTCAGCTATCTTGCCTAGACCAGAAAATAGGCTGACTGGGGATAGCTGCTTGCCTCATGGGAGGGAGAGCCTGGTTTTTTGATCATAATGACCTCAGCTTCCTTCTAGTAAGGTGAGAAGTAGCCGAGTCTCAGTGTGCTGTTAATGATGTTGGTGGTTTCTGAGATCCGTTTTTTTGCGAAGTTTCTTGAGAGCTTTGTTTGTGATTTTATCATGTCCTGGGGCTTTGCGGATGAAGGAACTGTGGATGATTTCATTAACAGCGGAAAAGGTAGTGAAGTATGTATATTTTTAGACCTACATTTCGAGACTTGTTATTTAATTCCATCAGCATTTCTTGCAATTCTTCTTTTGTGTTGGCGGTCAGAGTGATATCATCTGCGAACCTTAAGTGATTTAATTGTTCACCGAGAGGATTAGGTGACTATAATATACAATAATTATCACCATTACACCAAACACTTCAACTGACAAATGTCAATTGACTGGTTCGCTGAATGCCCAGTACGAATATAAAGAGTTTGGAGTAGTGGTGATAATTGTTGCGCCGTGTCGATGTGCCGAGTTCCAAAATATCAACGTAGATGTGATTATAATGTTAAGAGGACATTAATTAGTCCTGAATGAGTATACGGTAACCGATGACCTTATGTTGTCTTTGTCATTTCTTTTTATTAAAAAAAAAAATATATATACACCCTACTCCTTAAAAACATTTCTTTATTAAACATTTACAATCGCCTGTTTCTCTTATATCGAGATTGCAACGTACAATATTTAAAATATATAAATAAAAAGCCAACGACACTCAAAAACACAAAGACAGTAATAAAAATGACAGCTGCCAAGACGGCATCCTCACTCTTAAAATGCCGGAAAAATGGAGCTGTCAATTTATCCTCCATTAAGTGAGTATAGAAGTTAGGTCTCTTTTTGACGTTCGTTTTAACGTAATTAGTGATCCACTTTAATTTTAGGTCTTTTTGCTCGACGACGCACTGCCAGTCACCGGAATGCGAACGGTTTAACGGGTCTAAAGGATGCGCGTTTACTGCAGCCAGCGTGGTTATGCCATGATCTAAATAAACCTTGCCGTTTACGAGCAGTTTTAAACTCAAATCCGAGTAAACATAACCTAAAATAACCGAGTGACATTGCACCGTGTAAGACCAAGTCGCCCTAGTGTCAATGTCAAATTTTTTAGATTTCACAGCCAGAGTTATCACTTTTAAAATCACTCTACGTTCGTTAATTCTGTATATCATACACACGTAAGTCCCTGCATCTATAGGTTTGGCACTCTTAATTCTATATCGTCCCCTAAAAAACTGACTCGATCATTTGTGCTTATAAACACGCCGTTCAACGTCCATTCGAAATATGCTTCCGGTGATTCTTTTTTGACCGTTTTCATCATCTCTCTGTCATTTCTCAACGTTATTGCACTGTCTTCGTCTACGATAAAGCTGTAAGCTTTTTTCTTCAGATTCTCTCGAATTTTTTCCAAGGTTTCGTCGCTTATGTCTCCGCAGGGAAAGTCGTTACATACACCAGTGGCAGTAGGGCTCCTAAAATGATTATTTTAATTTATATACAGTGATTTTTGTAATTTCTGTTTATATCGTAAAATCAAACATGTTAAGGGATTTCTTTTTAATACCCTTCACAAAGTTTTTCCAAATATGTTCGGGTGTGGATTAGAACACGTTCTAGTACGGGAAACCCTCTCCTCCTCCTCCACAGGATACGGTACATGTCCAAGAGGACCAAGCGGACCAACCGCCATCTATGGGCGGACCATCTAAGTCCAGAGGTTCGCAATTTGCAGACCAAGTAACCTAAAAATGTATTTACTAATTATTACAATAAAAACAAACCTATTTCTCCTTAAAAAAAATAGGTAAAGCTATTTCCCCAATATTTCCCTCGCGAATACAGATTATTATGAAAATACTTTTAATATGCTAAAAACGAGCGAGTCCTCTGGTCAGAAACATTTACAACTTTTTTCTTTACCAGTAATTTTTTAAATTTCACAAAACTCTCATTTACCAAAATATCGGACGCCTCTGACATGCGCTATCTCCTCCCTTCTCTTTCTCCATAACCATAAACCAAGATTATGGAACCGCGGTGTTGCCAGACGTCCCCTTTTTAGCAGTAACATAAGTTTTCTTGGAATGAAAATGATAATGAGGTCAATTTCTGAGCTGCCACTGTTTTAACAATAACAACTGTCACATTTTACAAGAATGGTAATGTCATATCTCAATAGCGCCATCTAGTGGTAGTTTGTAAAGCTTAAAAGGCGGCCTTCGTAACTGCTATTGATACAAAATATAGTGACCACTGTTGCTTCTTTCGCGTGAGCAGTGTCATTTTCTGTTTCAACAGAACGAGGAAACACGAAGGTCATACAACATCTTTCAGACATATTACGGAAATGTAGTTTAACCAACAATCCATTATTATGTCCTCTCAAATACCTTGGGTATATCAAGTGCAAAAACGAGCTCAAAATTAGGTGACATATTTAAGAGATAGGGGATTAATTTATCCCGGTACCTTTAAAATGAGTATCTCAAAATTAATTTTCAGATTCCAACTAATTCCCGCCACTTTTAGGAAGTACCGATCCTAAAGAAGCAAAATCGTCACTACTTCATGCGTGGGATTTTATATTTTCTTTGCAATAGCGCGTTCTACCTCACGCAGCGTATTTTGTTGCTGCATCATTCAATTCAATAATTTACTGAACAGGAACCAACAGTCAACTTATAATCCTACTTAGAAGTACTGCAGAGATTACAAAATCCGGTTCGAGGAAAAAACCTTAGGGTGTGGACCGGGAAGTGGATCATTTATCATGCCAAGTGCACCAAGTCACAGGGCGGTCACTGTGAGAGCCCTTCTGATCCAAAAAGCGATTAACTAATTAGCCTATTCCGCGTATTCACTGGACTTAGCTCCCTGTGATTTACTAATATGACTAATAACCAACAAAATGTGTGACAGCAACTCAAGAGTATCCCGGAAAATAATATTCCAGACCTGTTTCCAGAAATCGGAGCGGCTTTTGAGTCAACGTATACAAGGTAGACAGTGTACAAAGAGAGTACTTTGAAGCCGACTAATGTACAGTTACTCATGTGTATTTTTTAATGTTACATTCCGGGATTTAAATTGTTACACTTCTTGTATAGCCCTGTCGCCAGGGGCAAATTTTGACGAAAAGCTCTCATTAAATGTTAACAGGCTGTATTTTGGCCTACAGGTAGTTTTTTGGAAGTAGAATACGACAAAAAAAGTTTGCTGCTCTAAAGCTAAGCATACAAAATCGAAAATAAAATGAAAAATTCGGATATTTTTTTGCAAATGTCTCAAAAAGAAAAAAAGATATCGAAAAAATTATAGGACCAGCGAAAGAACGGGAAATTTTACAAAAAAAATAGTATATAGATTTTTTTTTAGTTTTATGTAATTTAAAAAAAAAAAATTTTTTAAAAATGGCTGGGTTAAAACCCCCTCAGTTGTAGTGGGAATCATGCTTCCAATCTTATTTATGATTAAATTAACGTGTCTGTATACCGCTAAATATTTTGAAATTGGCTATTAAGGGGTTTCTCGGGGTGCTGATTAAGAATCCGATGACAGATTTGAAAAATTCAAAATTTTCCAATTTTCATTTTAAAGTGTCTACTAAGTGGTTTTTTGGGGAGCTGATTAAGAATCTGAGAACAGATTTAAAAAATTCAAAATGGGTGATACAAAATGGCAGTTAGTGTATATAAAAAAAAATAAATGAAAATATATTTATTTTATATAAAAAATGAATATATTTAATAATAATTGTATGAATACAAAATAGCAACCAACACCTAATTTACACTTAAAGTTAATTATTTTTCATTGAAAAAGTTTATTTAATAATATACAGCAGGGGTGCTCCAAACTTGAACTGCTGGCGATCTACCTCAATATTGTTAGACTACGATCGATCGACTCTGAGAGGTTGCAA
Source organism: Pachyrhynchus sulphureomaculatus (assembly GCA_019049505.1). Lineage (NCBI taxonomy): Eukaryota > Metazoa > Arthropoda > Insecta > Coleoptera > Curculionidae > Pachyrhynchus > Pachyrhynchus sulphureomaculatus. Next base: position 17,964,181 of record CM032446.1, read on the forward strand.
GTAAGTGTGATGCAGGATTGTCGTCTAGGTAGGGTGTATCGTGGCATAGATATTAGTTTTCCGCACAATATGCATTTTTTTATTCAAGGTAAGTGTAGGTCTGCTCTAAAATGTCAATGAAAAAACTCATAATTATTTAAAATTGCGAGTTTTATTGGTTCTTACAAAACAAACGAGTTCTAGTGTCTAAATTTAACTAAAGAGTGACTTTGGATGTTGAAGCGTGGCACTGCATATCCTCAGCATAATTTTCATTAGATGGTACGTAATTACCGAGTGCTAATCGCAAGCATGATGACATATGTTCGTCAGTTAGTCGATTGCGATATTTTGACTTAATTATTTTCATTTCAGAAAAAATGCAGACTCGCACAAGTAAGTTGACCCAAACATTGCCGTCAGTTGAAGGGCGATTTGCCTTAGATTCGGATATTTATCTTCAGATATAAAACACCAGAATTTGTATCAGATGCTGTGGCTTTGAGATGTATATCTGATATAATCTGTACTAACTCATTTTCAACAGAACATGAGTCCATGTTAAACTGACTTGCTATTTCAGTAGCTAATTCCTCAATGTTTTTACACGAAAAAGGATAACTCATAAATGATGCGATATTTGCCAATTTACTGAAATCATAAAAACGTATTTCGAATTGGCCCAAAATATTTGATAATTCTGCTTCATAAATATCATAATTCAACTGAGGAATCCTTGCTTTCAAAGACGGAAAATTTTTCAGATCCTTTCTTTTCAGTTGATCTATCATAAGTTGCAATTTACTTTTGAATGCGTTTATTGCGCTAATCATCTCAATAATACTACTCAGTATACGAGGCTGGTTTGAAAAGTCCGTGCAAAGTCCGAGAGATGGCACCACCAGCGCGTATCGAGGTCATGTTTAGTTAGTAGCATCTCTTGAATGAACGCACACCAAGTTTCAGCCATATTGGTCTATTTCTTTGTGTTTGGCATTCGTGTGAATCAAGGAAGTCGAGTGATTTTCAAGAAATGGACGAAAAAGGATTTCGTGTGGTGATTAAACATTACTTTATGAAAGGCAAAACGCCTCAGGAGACTAAAGAGAAGCTTGATAAACATTATGGTGACTCTGCACCTTCGATTAGAACAGTTTATAAGTGGTTTCAAAATTTTCGGACTGGCCATATGGGCACAAGTGACGCTGAACGTTCTGGACGGCCTGTGGAGGTTACGACTCCAGAAATCATTGATCAAATCCATGATATGGTGATGGATGACAGAAGAGTTAAGGTGCGTGAGATTGCTAGTGCTGTGGGCATGTCGACTGAAAGGGTACATAATATTTTGCATAAACATTTGGACATGAGAAAGCTATCCGCAAGATGGGTGCCGCGACTGCTCACGTTTGACCAAAAACGGAATCGTGTGAAGTGTTGCAAGGATGGTTTTGCAGCTGTTCCAGAAGAATCCGGAGGACTTTAAGCGTCGTTTCGTCACTGTGGATGAAACATGGATATATTACTATACTCCTGAGACCAAACAATCTAAACAATGGGTTACCAAGGGGGAATCTGCACCAAAAAAGGCGAAGACCGTTCCTTCGGCCAGAAAGGTTATGGCGACTGTCTTTTGGGATTCGCAAGGGATAATCCTCATCGACTATCTGGAAAAGGGTAAAACTATTACAGGTGAATATTATTCATCGTTATTAGACCGTTTGAAAACCGAGCTGCAAGAAAAACGCCCGCGATTGGCCCACAAGAAAGTCCTTTTCCATCACGGACAACGCACCAGCACACACCTCAGCAGTTATGGTCGCAAAATTAATGGAAATAGGATTCCAAACTCGTTTCACATCCCCCCTATTCTCCAGACTTGGCTCCCTCGGACTACTATTTGTTCCCCAATTTGAAGAAATGGCTGGCGGGGACAAAGATTTTATTCAAACGAGGAGGTGATTGCAGACACTAATGGATATTTTGCAGACTTGGACAAATCCTATTATTCGGAAGGGATCAACAAACTAGAACATCGTTGGACGAAGTGTATAAGCCTAAAAGGAGACTATGTCGAAAAATAAAAAAGGTTTACCCCAAACACATAAGTAGTTTTTATTTTTGCACGGACTTTTCAAACCAGCCTCGTATATCACCACTACACCAAACATTTTATTTTTGCGCTCGACGCGCGTTTCGCTAATCATGTTAGCTTCATCAGGAGCGATGATTGACTACTTCGTCAATCGTCGCTCCTAATGAAGCTAACATGGTTAGCGAAACGCGCGTCGAGTGCAAAAATAAAGTGTTTGGTGTAGTGGTGATATATACTGAGTAGTATCATTGTGCCAAAGATTCCACATTCCCAATTTAATCCAATAATAGTTTTTCCTTTACCTTGAAGCTCCAAATTAATGGTGTTTTAAACGCATTGTGATGTCTGTCAAAAATGCCAAATCACTCAGCCATTTTCCGTTTTTCAGCATATGAGTGTCATCACCTCTTGCGTCCAGAAAAGCTGTTATTTCGGGCAATAATTCTTGAAACCTGTCTAGGAATTTTCCGCGATTCAACCACCTGACGCCCGTGTTGAGAAACTAAATCAGTGTGTTCAGCTGACTCCCTATCTTCCAACTGCAATTTAAAGAGCCGTCGTTACAAGCTACGTGCACGGATAGAATTCACAATTTTTATTGCAATGCCCATAATCTCCTCCATGTTTAGAACTTTTGAACACAAAACTTGTTGATGTATAATGCAATGGAAGGAGAAAAATGAAGGAAAATCATCATTAGCTCGACACAATGCCACAAAACCGTTTTTTATTTCCAGTCATTGCTGGTGCTCCATCGGTTGTAATGCACACTAGTTTATATATTGGTAGCTTGTAGTTTGTTACAAAATTGAAGAAAACGTCATATATATCTTCGCCACGGGTCTTTCCTTTCAGAGGAATCATTGTCAAAAACCCTTCCTTAGCCGACATGTCATTGAATACCATTCGAATAAAAATACACAGCTGGGCAGTGTCTGTCATATCGGTGGATTCGTCGAACTGTAAAGAAAAAGTATGTACATTCCATGATATCATGTTTTAGTTTATCTGCCATGTCCTGACTCATGACTTCAACACGCCTTGTGACAGTCGGACGAGATAACTGAAGTTCTCTAATAGCAGACATAATCTCTGTTTTATTTTTAAAATCTCCAAATAAAGTCTCACCCGGTTCAATAAATGCTTCCTTCACAACCAATCCATCATCAAATGGTTTCTTGTGTTTCGCCAATATATGAGATATTTTAAATGACGCGATCGTTGCAGCTTTTGATTGCTTGGCTGGTCTTGTGAACATGGTTTGTTCTTTTTTCAAACAAGTTATCAAATCACGTACTTTTCGTTTTCTTAATTCACTCTGTGACGGAAAATTCTTTTCATAGTTTTTATGAACCGTTTTATAATGCCAGTTCCCACAATTACAAAAAAATAGAAGGTTTTTTTAAGTTTTTAATGATTTTCTAATAACAAGTGTACTTTTAATTGTAACTAAAAAAAAAATTGTCCGACTTTTTTTAACCATTTCGTGCTGTTTTAAACATAAAATTGCCGGCGGCGCACTACAGCAGGCAAATTTTCATGTTTTTTTTAAAATTCAATTTTTAAATAATACAGACAATGTGGGTATTTTTAATTATTCTTATACTCGTATATAACAATTTTTTTTCAATACTACATTTTATTAAATATTTGTAACTTACTGTACGCCCCTTAAAATCATGCAAACACAAATTTCGTTTTTAGTTTTACAAATTATAATCAACAAAAATAAAGTATCAACGGAAAGCTGAAAGTCTCCTCTTCAAAAAGCTACCTTTTAATTTTGTTTTACACTCTGAAAACAAATAATATCGATTAACCTTCAAGCGGTGGCTACACTTTATGAATCACCTATCCGGATTTTTAATAAATTCTCACGAAAATAAAAAAAATTTGGAAAAAATCTATATACTAATTTTTTGTAACATTTCCCGCTTTTTTAGTGCTATTAGTTTTTCGAAACCTTTTCTATTCTTCGATAGTTCACAAAACCTATCTATTTCCACCTCTCTTTTTCTCTTCCACTGAAGTGATACTGCGCAAAACTAAAGGTTTTTTTCCACTTATTGTAATAAAATTTCGATAGACAGACTGGTGGAATACACTATTTTCCTTAGTGAAGGAAGTAACAATATCCCTGAACCTGCAGGGTAGTCACTCTAACTAAAACAAGGATCTATTAATAATGGTGTTATTGAAGAAAGACATAAACGTATAAGACTCAAATGACGATAAATGATGCTTTATTTGACCAACATATCCTCTAAATATAAATCGAATTTACATAACGCCTTTAAATCACCACTTGATTTATAATTTTCACATTATCTTTGTGACCAAATTTAATACAAAATACATGTTGTATAGGTTAAACGGAATCACGAACTGTCTACTATAATTGTAGTTATGGGATATCTATGTAATAATTTAAAAAGAAACGAACTACATGTAAAATTTGATGAAGCTGTTATGTCAGAATAAATCAATCAATCAATCAAATCAATCTTAAAATTTCTATGGTGAGCGGTTTTTTTTTATATCAGCCCCCCATTTGTATAAATGAATTTTACATTAGTGATAAGAAAATTTTCTAATTTAAAATGTAACGTGCGAGGATGGATTAAAAAGTTCGCGGCCTAGTCAAGAAAACAAAATAAAATACGTACAAAAGTATTTTTATTTTTCGACGTAATCTCCACCTCTCCCACCACTTCTTTCACCTGCTCTCCAAAGCTTCCACGCCTGTTTGAAAAAAATATTCCTCAAGGTCTTCAAAATACTGGTTAACTGCAGCTTCGACTTCTTCATTTGATGAAAATTTCTGGCCACCGAGGTGTTTCTTTAGGTTTGGAAACTGATGAAAATCCGAAGGTGCCAAATCAGGAGAAAAAAGCCGGGTGGGGCAGCAATTCGAAACCACAATCACGAATTTGAGCCATAGACTCAACAGGACATGTGAACGCGAGCGTTGTCCTGATGGAACAAAACTTTCTTTCTCAGTAATCATGGGCGTTTCTCTTTAATTTCTCGACGTAAACGACGCAAAAGGGTGCAATAGTAAGTCGAGTTTATTGTTTCGCCTTTCGGAAGGTAGTCCACCATAATAATACCTTTAGCATCCCAAAATACTGACGCCATCACTTTTCCAGCCGACAGAATTGGCTTCGCTTTCTTTGTGGTCGGTTCACCAGATTTTTTCCACTGCTCGGATTCTTGTTTTGACTCTGAAGTATAGTGGTGAACCCAGGTTTCGTCCATTATCATAAACCTGTTAAGAAAATCATGCGGATCAGCCTCAAACATCTCCAAACGGTCGCGAGAAATCGTGAGTCAAATTCGTTTTTGTTCAACTGAAAGCAATCTGGGCACTCGGATTTTCTAAGGTGACCCACGGAAACCTTAGAAAATCCGAGTTCGTTGGCAATGATGTTTTGTATTCGCTCATACGAGATGCCCATAGTATCTGCAATCTCCCCGACAGTTAATCTACGGTCTTTCAATATGAGATCACACACTTTGCCGATGTTTTCTTCAGTCGTAGACGTCGTGGGCCGGCCGGAGCAAGGGTCATCTTCGATGCTCTCTCGTCCACGTTTAAATTCTGCAACCCATATATGACGGAGCAGATTCCCCTAGTGTTGTTTTCATATCATCGTGGATCTCCTTTGGTGTTAATCTTTTTTTAAACAGGTACTTGATGACCGCACTTCGTCTCACTAAACGCGTTCTAAACTAAAAACCACAAATTCTATAGCAACAAAATTTTACAGTGTGACAACCAAAGAAAGTATGAACTGAACTTATTGAGGGTACTACTATACTAAAAATATTATAGTTCTTTTTGGGTGAGGCAGCGAATTTTTTAATCCATCCTCGTAATTCTTTCTCTCTCAATCCTTTCTCCCAATAGAAGTATCGGGGACACTATGCAGTTGCTGCCCCAACAGTCAATATCCAGGCATTTCGATCCTTCAAGATATTACTGAAAAACCGAATTTTTGATTTTGTGGGCTTAATGTATATCAAACTTTCGCAAACTTTTCTTTTTCGTATTTTTATGTCAAAAAAATTACCTGTGTGCCCAAATGCAGCCTGTTAACATTTAATGAGAGCTCAAAACCCCTGGCGACTGGGCTAATAATAAAAACTAGAGACCGGATTATATGCAACATAAAAATCTTGAAATAAGCATGCAAATATGCATGAAAAATGCTTAAAATATGCATGAAAAGGGTCAAAATATGTAATATTAAATAATAATAAAAGTAGTAATTTTTAGTTTTTTATTTCAAAATCAGCATAAAATTAACAAGTTATCGACGATTATTTAACATTTTTTTAAATTATTTAACATTTGTATTCTTGTACACGTAAATAATAAGGTATTGTTCCAAATGTTGGGTAGTAAGATTGGGGCTTCGATCACTTAAAATAATTTTATAAGTGGAAAAAGACCGTTCCACATCCACTGAGGTAACTGGGCAGTATTTGAATTTGGGTGCTATGTTAGCACTTATTGTTTCTGGCAAAAATTCACCCACAGTCCCATTAATAAAACTATCAATTTGACACAAAGGTTCAAAGCCTGGGTTATTGCACAAAATGTTTTCAAACTTTTCTTTAACTCTACGCGGGAATACATCTGGCAATGTGGAGTTTATTTGACGGATTTTATTCATTAACTGAATTGATTCGGTCAACGCCAAACCTCGAGTTTCGAGCTTTTTAATGCCCGCAGGTATGTGGGAAAAGTGAGTGCTAATCAAAGCTATGTTTATTTTGTAAATATCAGAATCGTTAAATGCTTCCTTGGATTGACGAATTGCTGTAGCCTCTGCACTATCGAAATTATTTACTAACCTTTGATGGCCTCGAAATGTTCATTGTAAAATAATACAGCTTCAATAAATGTTCCCCATCGAGTTACTACTGATTCGGGAGGTAAAGGCACATATGGCAGTTTTTCTTTATAGGCGTTATTGCGAGCAGGTGCCTTAAGAAACACTTTCTTTGCTGATGAAATCAGTTTATTTACATTTCCAAACATGGATCGAACTTCTTCAGCGAGTCGATGGACTCCGTGAGCAAAACACGTCACATGAATTAAATTTGGAAAAAATACTTAGAGGACTTTGGCTGCCTTGATCATACACTCTTTCATCTGCAGAAGATTCAGGAAATATTTTTTTAATACCCTCATTCACAAATCTGGCGATCGTAGAAGGATTTGTCTTGTCAAATTCTTTGCAGGCCACCAAATAGGAAGAAGAAGGCTCTAATCTTGCACCCACAATTAAATTCGCAATATAGCGACCACAACTGTCGATAGTTTCATCAGCTGAAATCCAAATAATGTCATTCTTAAATTCATTACGTATTTCTTCCAGAACATGTTAGTAAATTGTTGGTATGTAATTTTTACGCAGTGTTGATTCGTCTGGTATTTTTTGATTCGAGCAATATCTTCGCAAAAAATCTTTGAATGTAGGATTTGTAAGTTTGTGGAGAGGAATATTACTTGCAAGCAATGCTTCACATAAATCCATGCTAAAGTGGTTTTTTGTTTGCCTATAGAAGTGGAATCACTGCTACTTGCTGCTGTTATAAGTTGTTTTCGTGAGCCTTTTTTTGCAATCCTGCGATATGAAGACTTGGCTTGACATGCTGGTCGATTTGAAATTTTTTTGTGCACGAAACATTTTTCTCGCAAACTCGACAATATAAAACATTTCCATCGTATGTAAATGTTCGAGGATAATCAGCTACCCACAAAGAGACACTTTTTTGCGGGCGGCATGGTACACGTTAAACTTTAACACAACACGTTAAAAATTGCAAAAAGACTACACTGATGCAAGCGCGTCAACAATAATGTTAAAACTGATATCTTGTTTTAAAATAAAAATTCGTCTTCGAGCTCAAATAAAAATTCTTAGAAACTAACTACTTATCACTTAATATTCCGACCAAGAAACAAAGGAATAAAATACCGTCGTAATTTTGGGTATTCCCTTGGCACTATAACCTAATCGATGTTTAGACTATTGCGGGTAATGTTCCGGCGATAAGATCGGTTCCAGACGGCGACATTAACAATACCCTGAGCAATTCAATTGCCTAGTAATACCGAGAAATATTGTAAATATACTGAAAATAGGCATCATTACTAGATTTTGCAATAATCGGTGAGAATGGTGTAAATATGCAAATGCATATGAAAATATGCAAATGCATATAATCCGGTCTCTAATAATAACTATTAAAATGTTCCTTTTATCGTTTAAACTTTTCGCTAAAACTACACCTGAAAAATTAATTTAGTTTTTAATTTTATTAACACTGAACATGTTCATGTTTACCCATCCAGCAGCGGCGGAAACAGAAAACCAATATATCAAAATAGGTTTATCGTGCTCATGTCGTATAACCAACTCATCATTTTTCTTTATATCAATTACACGTTCAGTCCATGTAATGTAAATCTTTGTCCAATTTGTCGTAGACATGATGTGAGGTACGTTTTTCTGAATCAACGGAGATATTATACCTTGTAAGCCTCCAGGGGGCACTTCGACTTTGTGTAGTGAAATTACACCTGAAAAATTTTTTGAAAAATCACGTTCCTTTACTCCCCAACAAAACTAAATTTTTTAAATATAAATTAATTTCCAAAGTAAATTACCATAACCCAACCGCCAGAGGTTTTGAGCTCTCATTAAATGTTTACAGGCTGCATTTTGGCACACAGGTACTTTTTTGGACGTAGATTACGATAAAAAAAAAAAAATTCGAGGTATGCTAAATCCAAAATAAAATTAAAAAATTCGGTTTTTTAATAATATCTTGAAAAATAAAAAAAGAAATCGAAAAAACTAATAGTACCCCATGAAAAAGCGGGAAATTATACAAAAAAAAATAGTACAGTAGAACCTCGGTTATCCGAGGTAACGTGGGGGGCACCCTCCTCGGATAACGAAAACTCGGATAATCCAGAATTGTTTTTTATTCATTCAAAAAAATAAACACCAATACTTTAAACCGATGTATTCACGTTTTTAACATATAAATAGGTACATACATTATAAAACAGTGAAATAGGTATCTATGCGCTTCTGTTTCATATTGCATCTTCTTTTTCTCGCTGCAATGTTTCTCCATCTATTAAGAAGGAGCAAATCCGCTGGGGTTGCCTCTGGTTGTTCTTCGATATACCTCAAAGCTTTTTCCAAAGAAGCAAAACTTTCTTGATGAGAGATCTTAGTGGGAGACTGTTCATCCACCGCCGCTTCGTCATCGTCATCTGATTTTTCGGTTTCCTGAAAGGCATTCGTTATTTCTTCAATACTCATTTCTTCTTTTAAATCATCTGCTGTAATCCATTCAACAACATCTTCTCTTGTCACATTTTCGCAACCTTTTAATTTTTGCATTAATTCAAATAAACTTTTTTTCTTTTTCTTCTATCTCGCTGTCAAAATTTGAAGAGGACATTTCTCCATGACTTCTCAATTTCAAAGCTAATTCATTTAATGGAGTATCATCTTCACTGTCATTATAGTCCTCAAAATCAATAACTTTTGACCAAGATTTTTGAATAGTGGTAATACGCACAGAATCCCAAGCTTGACTTACCCAGTAAATAACATTTTTCAGTGTAACCTTTCTCATCCCATTGATAATATCCTCCTTTTCTGTGTATTCTAACAGATGTTCAAGATATAAACGCCTATAATTTTTTTTAATGTTTTCGAGGATGCCTTGATCCATTGGTTGCATTATGCTGATTACATTTGGAGGAAAAAATTTTACAACAATTTCGCCCACATCCTTCTCCAGGGTGAGAGGGGGCATTATTCATTAACAAAATTGCTTTAATAGGAAGACGGTTTCTATTCAAAAATTTAGTCACAGATGGCACGAACTCTTCTTCAAACCAGTTAGTAAATAAGGTCGCATCCATCCATGCGCTCGTCTGACTTTTGTAATAGACTGGTAGGGCTTTGGGTGAGATGTCTTTTAAAGCTCTTGGACGTGTAGACTTGCCAATCACCATCAGTGGGATTTTGTGCTTGCCAGATGCATTGGAACATACCATTATAGTTAATCTTTCCTTACTTCGTTTGTGCCCAGGAGCTGATTTTTAAACCAGTTTCGTCACAGTTGTAAATTTGATTACATGTGTATCCACAATCTTCGATTTGCTTTTTAAAGTTCTGCTTAAACTTCTCAATTGATGACACATCAGCAGAAAGTTTTTCACCACATACAGTCAGTTGTAGTATACCGTACCGTTTTTTCCAGCGGTCAAGCCATCCAAAACTGGCGGTAAACTGATCTATCTCTGGGAATTGCCTACTAATCATTATTGCTTTCTGTTGTAAAATTAGACCTGGCAGAGGCACACCTTTTGATTTCTGTTGGTTAAACCACATGAATAAAGCTTCGTTAACCTTTTCATAGTCGCCGGTTTTCATTGATTTTCTTCCTGAGGACGAGGAGACTTGATTTATACACGACTCTTCTATTTTTGTGCGGTTTCTTTTCCAATCTCCAACTGTTACCTCACCTACTCCATAATCTCGTGCAACAACTTTAATTGTCTCTCTTGCTGCAATTCTTCTGATGACTTTTAATTTTTCTTCAATCGGAACGATGATTCTTTTACGCTTGTTTTGCTCCATTATAATACGACAAACAAAAATTCAAACAATGCAGTTCGTATTAATTACACTTAACTACCAGAACTCCAACCAAATAAATTATGTGAGTATACTCGTACTTCTCTGTAGTAAACGCTATAACGCACTGTATTCACGCAAATTTACATGCTGAAAGAGTCCAAAAACATAAATAGGGGAACCCCTCACACGGGCCAGGGGGATTCCCCGTAGGCCCCGACGATTTTAAATGGAAATATGTACATACATATTTTAGAAGCTCGGTTAATACGCAGCATAGACGCACGTACCTCGGATAATCAGGTTTTTAGATTGGCTCGGTTAATCCGGAGCTCGGATAATCGCAACTCGGTTAATCGGGGTTCTACTGTATATAGATTTTTTCCTCAGATTTTTTTTATTAGAGTGAGAATTTATTAAACATTTTTACAAAAAAGTCTAAGCGCACTGCTCGAAGGTTAATCGATATTACTTGTTTTCGAGTGAAAAAAAAAAGAATTAAAAGATAGCTTTTTAAAGAAGAGATTTTCAACTTTCCTGTGATACTAAATATTTTTTAATTTTGTTGCTTTATAATTTGTAAAACTTAAAACGAATTCTTGTTTGCATGATTTTAACGGGCATACAGTAAATTACAAATATTTAATAAAATATATCATAGTATTGGAAAGAAAATTCTTGTACATATATCATTATTATTTGTGTTATTTAAAAATTGAGTTTTAAAATATGAAAATTTACCTGCTGTAGTGCGCCGCCGGCAATTTTACTTTCAAAGCAGTACGAAATAGTCAAAAAAAGTCGGCCATTTTTTTTTAGTTACAGTTAAAAGAATACTTGATATTAGAAAATCAATAAAAACTTTAAAAAATATTCTCTTCTTTTGTAATTTTGCTCTTAAAAGTATTCATGGTAAACGTATTTTTTGCTTATTATTAATCATATACCTTAAACTTAAAATAAATATTTAAAGGTGGAAAATGAAAGATAAAAGTCCAAGCTTTAAGTATAAAGTATTTAAACATCCAGGTACAAAGAAAGTTATTAAAAACACAAACATTCTAAATTACTCGAAGAAATTAAATGAATTACGTACTCTCTGGCCGTCATATTGGATTGAATTTTTCAAATCTGTCATCGGACTCTTAAACAGCACACAAGAAACCCCGTAACAGCCAATTTCAAAATATTTAACCGTATATAGAAACATTAATTTAAATATAAATGAAGTTGGAAGCATGATTCCTTCTACAACTGAAAGCCAGCCATTTTATATTAAATTTTTTTTTTTTTTAAATTACAGTGAAACTAAAAAAAAAAAATCTATATACAATTTTTCGTAAAAATTCCCGTTCTTTCGCGTGGTGCTATTAGTTTTTCGAGATCTTTTTAGTGTTCCGTACGGAACACTTATAAGATCACTTCGGTGTCTGTCTGTCTGTCTGTCTGTCACACCCGATTTTCTTCGAAACTATTTGACATAGAAAGATGAAATTTGGTAATAATATAGGAATTGATGGCCTCATCAGAGCCATGTAGTTTTGAGAATTAAATTTTGACTTAAGGGGTTAGTTTTGGGGGGTGAAGTCGGAAGTGAAAAAAATTTTTTTTTTACTAGGTCATCGAGTGTGGTGTCAAATGAAAGCTTGTGAAAATACGAGTAAAAAATATATATATAATATTATACTTGCGCGAACTTTTCTTTGTATTATTTTTAAAAATTCGCGAAAAATCGCTGTCCCGGGCCTTATCTCGAAAAGTACTTATCAAGAAATTTCGAAAAAATTCTGGAATATTCTCCACGGGGTGTAGATTGAACGAAAATTATCACGAGTGCATTACCTTTAATAATTTATATGGTATATATAAAAAAAACAAAAATTTCAAGGTCATCAGATTTCAGTAAAGATTGGAAACAAACATTGTTGAAAACTCATTTGGGATGTGTTTTGTGAAGTCACTGATCATTTTATACCACCGTTACATAAATTTTGACTTAAGGGTTTCGTTTTGAGGGGTGAAATCGGAAGTGAAAAAAAATTTTTTTACTAGGTCATCGAGTGTGGTGTCAAATGAAAGCTTGTGAAAACACGAGTAAAATATATATATATATATATATATATATATATATATATATATATATATATATATATATATATATATATATATAATGTAATAATTGCGAACACTTTTCTTCGTATTACTTTTAAAAAATCGCTGTCCCCTACCTTATCTCGAAAAGTACTGATCAAAAAAATTCTGGAATATTCTCCACGGGGTATAGATTGAAAGAAAATTATCATGCATTACCTTTAATAATTTATTTGGTATATATATAAAAAAAAAACAAATTTTTAAGGTCACCAGTTTTCAGTGAAGATTGGAAACAAACTTTGTTGAAAACTCTTTTGGGGTGTGTTTTGTGAAGTCACTGATCATTTTATACCACCCTAACAAAAATTTTTATTTTAAAAACAATCAACGTACGGAACACTAATTGTGCAAGTTCAACTTGCACTTGACCGGTTTTTTATTTTTTATTTAATTTTCGATTTTGTAGGCTTAGCGCACACTTTAGAGCAGCAAACTTTTTTTTATCGTATTCTACGTCCAAAAAACTACCTGTATGCCAAAATGCAGCCTGTTAACACAAACAGGAGAGTCTTTCGTCAAAATTTGCCTCTGATGGACTGGGCTACCAGGGAAACTTATTTACAACATGAGGTCAAAAGTCCCGAGACTTTTGAAGAAAATAAAATGTTTTTGCTAAAAATCGATTTAATTCTTTAACATAGTTTCCGTCAAGAACAATACACTTATTCCCGTGATGTGCCAACATATAGATACCTTTCATATGTTGGCACTTTGTCAAGTAATTTGTCAAGCTCTCCATTCAACTACTTTATTTGAGCAAAATCTTTTTTCCTGGAGCCAAATTTGAAAGGACGTAATAATCGCTGGGAGCCAGATCTGGTAAATACGGCAGATCTGGAAGCAATTCATAACCCAACTGGTCTAATTTCACCATCGATTTTATGGACTGGTGTCACAATACTCTTTTCTTTGCTAAACACGGCCTTTTTTCTTGATTTCACCATTCAAACGGTCCATTAAAACAACGTAATAGTTTCAGATAATTATTCGCACCTTCTCAAGATGATCGATCAGTATTTTTCCATGCGCAATCCAACAAATACTTGCCAAATCCTTTCCAGCTGACATTTGTGTTCTTGGACGCTTCGGCCGGCATTCATGCGATTTCAGCCACAGCGAACTCCCTGTTGGATTCAGGCGTGTAGTGGTGCATCCATGTTTTGTTCATCGTTACGAATCGGCGTAAAAGATCCCTTGGATTACGCCGGAGGCACCCATCGCGCACAGAGCGTTTTTATATGCAAATATTCATGCAAAATATGCTTCGCGCGTTCTGTTGATATCTTCTCGATGTCGGCTATCTGTCTAACTTTCACTTTGCGGTCATTTGGGACATTACGGTGGATGTTTTTGTAGTTTTTAAAGTGACCGCATTTAAGTTCCCTAAACCATCGACATATAGTTGCTTTCAACGGAACAGATGTGCCATAATACTTCCCAAGCTATTCTTAGGTTTTTGTTGTATTTTTTCCCATCAAAAGCAATTTTTAATCAACACGAAATTATTTTTATTCCATCGTTTTGCCAAAAACCAAAGTAGCGTTACTTGAACAGCTGTATCTCGCAAACTAATAAACAAAATGTCAAGAAAGTTTTACACGAATCTTCTGAGAGTTGGCAGTAACTAAAAATCATAAGGTTTTTTGTTTGTATTGCCATCTCGGAAAGTCTTGAGACTTTTCACCCCATGTAGTATGTGTAAACGATGGTTTTTTGCAGAAGGTACAGTAATACCCCGCTTAGCGCGACCCCGTTACGCGCGGTTTCACTATAACGCGAATTTCAAATTTCGCGCTCATGTAGTCATTAACTTCTCTATGGTCGCGGGGGGATCCCCGCTTTCTCTGAATATTCTCTTTGAAGAATTGGGAATTCCCTGTCCTTCGACTTTGTTCTATGGGGATTTCCTCGTTCGTTTCGTGTGTTCATTTGTTCCGTAATGTTAGTTCGGTCGGCTGGCAGTTTTGTTTTAATATTTATTGGAGATACATACATACATAATTTAACCCTACGTTAAAAATGCCGCCTGTAAAGAAAAAAGAGCGTAAAAGCGTCACTTTGGAATTGAAGATGAAAGTGTTAAGAAGAATGGAAAATGGAGGCAAAGCAACAATTGTTGGGAGAGATTTTGGACTCTCAGAATCGACTGTGAGAACGATTTATAAAAATCGGGAAAAAATTAAAATCTCCAGCGAAGGTTTAACACCTATAAGTGCAACAAAACTTTCTCGTTCGAGATCATCTATCTTAGAAAGAATGGAGAAATTACTGTCAGTCTGGATCGAAGATTTGAATAAGAAGAACACACCACTAAGTCAAGATCTCATATGCACAAAAGCAAAATCTTTGTATGAGATGCTGAAAACAAAAGAAGGAGAAGGGAGTGCCACTCCGACTTTTGCTGCCAGCAGAGGCTGGTTCCATCGGTTCAAGCAGCGTTCTAATCTTCACAATATCCACATAACAGGCGAGGCGGCCAGCGCGGACATTCAAGCTGCAGCTGAGTTTCCAGACAAGTTTCAAGACTTCGTTAGACGAGAGAAAATTCCTGCTTGTCTCATCTTCAATGTTGATGAGACCGCACTTTACTGGAAAAAAATGCCATCTCGAACATTCATTTCTAAGGAAGAACGTCAAGCCAGTGGTTTCAAAGCTGCGAAAGATCGACTAACACTTCTGCTGGGTGGTAATGCCACTGGTGATTTCAAACTGAAACCTTTACTAGTGTACCATTCAGAAACACCCCGTGCAATGCGAGGCACAGACAAGACAAGTCTACCAGTTGTGTGGCGATCAAACAGAAAGGCGTGGGTTACACGGGAAATTTTTCAAGAATGGTATTCTAATAGTTTTTTGCCCATCAGTCAAATCATACTGTGACAGAAATGGGCTTGAACCTAAAGTTATATTACTCTTAGACAATGCCCCAGGACATCCAACCTCACTTGATACGCCCAGAGACTTAAAAGTGTACGTAAAGTTCCTTCCACCAAACACTACGTCAATATTACAACCTATGGACCAGGGAGCAATAGCAAACTTCAAAGCTTATTACCATCGCCGCACTTTTAGCCAACTAATTCATGAAACTGACGGGGAAGGAAGACAGTCTATGCGAGAGTGGTGGAAGTCATACAACATTATGAAGTCTATTCACAACATAGAAGAGGCTTGGAAGGAAGTTAAAATGAGTTGTATGAATGGGGTGTGGCGTAATCTTTGGCCAGATGTAGTGGAAGCACCTAGAAGAATTGTCCAGATGCAGAGACAAGTGCTTGAAGACATTGCTGCAATGATTGAGGGGTCTGAACTTGAAGATGTCACGGTAGAAGATCTCGTAGAACTTGTAGCAACGCACGACGATCCTATTAGCAATGAAGATCTGATCGAGTTACAGAATAATCCTATCTACGATGAGGAAGAACAAGTAGAAGAGAAAGTTTTATCTTCAGGGGAAATACAAAATGCACTTTCAAAAATTTATTCAGGTTTGGACATATTGCAGAGTATAGACAATAATGATGACCGTGTCTTGACCGTGTGTCAAACAATTAAAAACAGTGTTGGGTGTTATGAACGTATTTTACAAGAACGTAAACAAAACGTTACCCAAAAGACAATAGATGTATTTTTCCGTAAAAAATAAGAGTATGTATTGCATAAAGTGTTCTTAGAATTAAAGTGATTGATTAAAATGATTTGTATTTTTTTGTATTAAATTTTGACTATGTTTAATCATAAACCTCGATATACGCGAATTTCAGTTAACGCGATTTTTTTCGGAACGTATCCCTCGCGTAAAGCGGGGTATTACTGTATAAATTTAATATTCTTTACCTTCTATTGTATCAAACTTAATTTGATACGAATTGAAATTGTTCGTAACCCACATGAGCGATATCCAAGTTGTTCCGACACCTCTCATTTTTAAACTGATATTATTATGAAGTACATTTTCTTGTTCTGAATACATGCCAACTGGTAAGAATTTTAGAAAATTGTTGTCGGTTGTGTTTTCTGTGTGGCATTCATCTTTCTAAAAAAAATATTATACTTTATCGCATTTTTTATATGTTTAGACTCTGCACGCCGTTAAAGGACATTTTTAACCGTTAAAGGAACGGCGCGTTTGTAAAAGTAGTGATTCGCGTTGATCTTAAAATGCTGAAAATTGTAGCCTCTAGGAAACAGTCTTTAGAGGTTCGTTCCAACGCGATGAGGCTCTACGTATAAAAGAGTTCTTCAAAATGGAGGTAAAAGGTGTGGCAAGTTGAATTTTATATCGATGTACTGTATCGGTGCGACATGCATTCCTAGCATCCACCGCCTTGAGAGGAATCAACTCAAGCAAGCAATTTTCTGGAAAATAAACTTGCGATCGTTCACGTTTCTAACGGCGCTACACGGACGCGGGGTACGGTAATTTTTAGTGTTCCGTACGGAACACTTACCAGGTGTACATGTATGAAATGCGGATTTTTTTTCTAAAAAAACATGTTAAATTCGGAAAGAATGATAAAAAGTGCTTTATTCAAAGTATGCTCCATCGCTTGTTATACATTTTTCCCATCTTTCAGGCAATTTGTGAATACCACGCCAGTAAAAATCTTCCCCTTTTGCTGCGAATCATTCATCGAGCCATTTTTTCACATCTTCGTACGAACCAAAGTGCTGCTCAGCAAGTGCGTGACCCATCGATGCAAACAAGTGGTAATCGGAAGGAGCCAAGTCTGGTGCGTGGGGTAGAACTTCCCAGCTGAGTGCTTCCAACGTGTCGCGAACTGGTTTTGCCGTATGTGATGGAGCATTGTCATGAAGAAAAATGACTTTGTGTTGCCTCTTTCGGTATTGCCTTTTTTCAAGCAGCGAACGGTTCATATCGGTTAATTGTTGTTGGTAACGTTTAGTATTAACCGTTTCACCAGGTTTTAACAGCGCATACTAGACCACGCACCTCTGGTCCCACCAAACACAGAGCATCGTCTTTCTGCCAAAACGATTCGGTCTTGCGGTCGATGTGGATGGTGCGCCTGGGTCTACCCATGATGTTTTGCGCTTGAGACTCTCAAAATAAATCCACTTTTCATTCCCTGTAACTATACGATGCTAAAACGACTTCCTTTTGTACCGAGCAAGCAAAATGTCACACGTGTTTTTGCGCTTTTCCATTTGCCTCTCGTTCAACTCATGTGGTACCTATCTACCGGTCTTCTGAATCTTTCCCATCTCTCGTAGCCGATTGGAAACAGCTTATTGACTAACGCCCAATTGTTCGGCGAGTTGTTTTTGTGTTTGCGAATCATCTTCGTCCAACAATGCTTGCAATTCCACATCTTCGTATTTTTCTGGCGGTTTTCCACGTTCCTTGTCTGTAACATCGAAATCACCACTTCTGAAACGCCGAAACCATCGTTCACACGTATTTTGCCATGGAGCATGTTCACCATAAGCTTCTCGAAGTAATCGGTGTGATTCAACAGCAGTTTTCTTCAAATGAAAACAAAAAATTAATGCCGTCCCCGAACGCTCTTTGTTCGGTATAAATTTCGACATACTGAACACAACAACACAACACAACACTATGCACACACTTTTCCAATTTATCACTCGTGCGCGTCTGACACTTGTTGATGACACAACAAAATGGCGCAGTGTCAAATCTTTATAGCACAAACTGCATTGGTGCACCATCTGTTGTCTGAAATCCGCATTTCATACTTGTACACCTGGTATAAGATGACTTCGGTGTCTGTCCGTCTGTCTGTCACACCCGATTTTCTCCGAAACTATTTGTCATAGAAAGTTGAAATTTGGTAATAATATAGGAATTGATGGCCTCATCAGAGCCATGTAGTTTTGAAAGTTAAATTTTGACTTATATATAATAATAATAATAATAATAATCTTTATTGTCTAACAGATAAATACATCCATTAACAAGACAATGTGACTAAAGCTAAGTTAAATCTAAACGAGTCTGTTCGGATAAACACATTACAATATTAAGTTTCAGCTCTAATAATATACGCTACAATATTAGTTAATAACATTCCCAAGACAACGATCCCGTAATAATGTAATACTTGCGCGCACTTTTCTTTGTATTATTTTTAAAAAATCGCGAAAAATCGCCGTCTTCCCGCCTTATCTCCACGAGTGCATTACCTTTAATAATTTATCTGGTATATAAAAAAACAAAAATTTCAAGGTCATCAGTTTTCAGTAAAGATTGGAAACAAACTTTGTTGAAAACTCATTTGCGGTGTGTTTTGTGAAGTTACTGATCATTTTATACCTCCGTAACAAAATTGTTTATTTTAAAAGCAATCAACGTACGGAACACTAATTGCGCAAGTTCAACTTGCACTTGACCGGTATTTTGTAAAAGATACCGTTAAGATTTTGCCCAGTGACTTTTACTGGTCCTTATGGATCATTGACATAGCGGGAAACAATTTTATGAATGACAGACTCTATGCATTCTTTTTTGTGTCTGGAAATGTAATCAATTGTACAATTTATTAAGCGTGTTACATAGAATTTAATTCAATTTGAATTAACTATGTAGTTAACGTAGCTTAAGTAATTAATATAAAAGTCTGCATAAACCTATGCTCTTAGGCATTATCGCCTGGATATTTCGGACTGACATTGTTACTTAATTTTGTCGATTCGAAACGGAAGAAATGTCGACAATTTAGATCAATTACAAATTTCGCTACCGTCGCCACTTGATATTTTTTCTTATATAAATTGACGTGATATCATCTCAAAACTCTATGAAAATGTTAACTGACTTTTAATGACGACAGTGAAAATGTTCAACACCTTCAGACCTTCTTAAAGTAAATCCCAAGGTATAAGATCCGGCATTTTTGCTTTTTCAGTGGGGCAATAAACGACCCTATTAAGGTTTTGTGCATAGTTGCCAGGTATTACGATAAACCTATTTTCATTTTACCTGCTTTGTATACCGCCCTCGCTTGCACCTGCAATCATATTGGATCTATTTTTACCTATATATTTACTACCTGGCAACCCGGTTTGGAGCCGTTAAGTATTTGATAATATACGCCTAATGACCCGAGGTCCTCATTAAGATTCGAAAGATATTTTTTATTATTTTTAATTTTAGTTTTACTTACAACTTACAACGTAACGGTTCTATTTTAATGATGTGGCGTCCGTGGGAAAATTGCAATAGTGGCTATCGCAAGAGAAAACATTTATCACTTGACGCTAAACAAATAGTGAAAAATGTTTACGACAGTTTGGTAAAAAGAAATTTGAATCAACAAAGCGCTTTGAAAGAAACCAGTGAACTAACAAAAACGCCAATTTCTACGATTAAGGGTATTGTAGGAAAACCATCACTCAGGAACAGCAAAAAACGGAAAGATTTTCAAATGTATCATGTAGACGATTGTGAAAAAGACGTCGTCAGGAGAAAAATATATTCTATGTATGAAGAGCAATTGGTGCCGACACTAGACAAAATAAAATTAAGACAGGACGGGACCAATATACATTGTGGCCGATCAACCTTTCACAGAATTCTCTTAAGAATGGGATTCACGTTCCGAAAAGTCAACTAAAGGCAAGTAGTGCTGGAGTCACAAAGAATACGAATCTTACGACATACTTATTTACAAGAAATTAAAAAGTATCGATCAGAGAATTGGCTAATAATTTACCTTGACGAAACATGGTTCGATACCCATGACACTGTGCAAAAAGGGTGGGTTTACAGCGGTACAAAATTCCCTTTTGCCAAATGTTCCCGAATAGAGTGTTATAGTTATGGACAATGCAAGTTACCATAGTCGCCTACTAAATAAGGTTCCTAATGCAGCCAACACCAAATCGGAAATACAGGAATATATGTTAGAAAATGACATTTATTTTGACTTTAATTAAAAAAAGTGATCTTTTGGAAGTTTTGAAAGACTATAAATTGAAAAGAAATATATTTGTGATAGTATGGCTGACAAAATGGGACACATTGTTTTGCGGCTTCCTCCGTATTATTGTGTGTTTAATTCAATTGAATATATATGACATCAAGTTAAATCAAAAATAAGGGCACAAAATGTTTCTCCTACTTTAAGCGTGTGAGTGATTGAATCAATAAAAAAAGTTATAAATGATATACTTTATGAAAGCTGGAAGAATTCCATTCAACACGTTGTTAAAGTTGAAGATTCACATATTTATGTAAATAATATAAAACCACTGATAATTACCTCCGCTGATGACAGTGATAGTGAAACCGAATTAGGCTTAAGTTAAAATATATTTTTATTTATACAATATGTCCCCTCTTGTAAACCCCATTCATTCAAACTGTATATTTGTACTTCTTATCCATTTGTTTTTACAAGTGTTTATAAATAAACATCTCCAAAAACACTTATAATTTTATTTATTTGCATTAATGAGTAAAATTCTTAAGTCCATCTCTACAACCTATTATAAACAAAAGATCAGAATTTTTATAATGCCCACTTAAAACGCCAAAAATCAGGATCTTATATTTTGGGACAGGCTATAATAAATCTGGAGCTTTCGAGTGAA
The DNA here is from genome assembly GCA_019049505.1 of Pachyrhynchus sulphureomaculatus. Taxonomy (NCBI): domain Eukaryota; kingdom Metazoa; phylum Arthropoda; class Insecta; order Coleoptera; family Curculionidae; genus Pachyrhynchus; species Pachyrhynchus sulphureomaculatus. The sequence goes on from CM032446.1 coordinate 17,985,661, forward strand.
ACAGGTGTTTTCAATCGACCTATTTTAGCCAGGCGGGGTTCGCTCTATGGTATATGAGGGTGGTTCAATAACTACCCTTTTAGGTATATATACTCTTCCTAAAGTCCTTGCAATTTTTTAACACCTCCAAAAATAGGAATCGTCCAACTCTCCAAAATACGCTTCTGTCTAAGCGATGACGTCCTCATTTGAGATGAATTTTTTTTCTGCGAGCCATTTCGTCATGTTTGGGAAGAAGAACAAATCGTAGGAAAGCAGGTCGAGCGAATACGGGGTTGTGTTTCCTTCAATTTCTTTTCGACGCAGTTCAATAACTCACTATAGTATAGTCCAATGATCGTTCTTTCTTTTTCTATGAAAGCAATGAGTATGATGTCCGTTACATTCCAAAAAAATCGTCGCATAACTTTTCCGGCCGATGGGACCGCCTTGGCCTTCTTTGGAGCAGATTTACCGGAAGCAACCCATTATTTTGATTGTTGCTTGGTTTCAGGTGTATAATGGTGAATCCAGGGCTCATCGAGACAAAAAGTCCTTCGGATTTCGCTTAAATTGCTCTATGTACAGCTTCGAAGTTGAAAGCCGCTTGTTGTCCACGGTGAGCAATCGCAGCATCCATCGGGCCTACAACTTTTTTATAGTCAACTTATCATGTACAATAATAATTACCTTTCCCGTCGACAAACTTATGGCCTCTGCTAATTCACGCATTTTCGTTCGACAATCAGCGAGAATCATATATTATCCTGGACTTTTTCAATGATTTACTCGGTAATCACATCACATGAGCCTTCCGGGCCATTCTCATCAAAAAACGCATGTTCGGCCACGTTTAAATTCGTTGGACGAATATCTGACTGTTGTCACTGATGGCGAAGGGTCCCTATAAACGGCATCCAATTTTACTTTTATCTCCTCACACGTTTTCCCATCCAAAAGCAAAAAGCGAATCACTGAACGACATTGCACTTTTTCCATCTTAGCGCCAAACATGTTACACTTCTTACTGAAATGGCTGCCAAATACAAACTAACCTATAAAACAATATCAATTATTTTTTAGGTTTCATGTATCAAATGACAGTACACGATGGTAACATCAACTTGCCTTAGCAACGCCATCTGTCTTAAAATACGGGTACTTATTGAACCACCCTCGTAGTTCCGACTTAATGTACTAATAGGCCCGGGTTCAATCCGGTAAGTCGTCACACTTTTATTTTAAAGTGTATTTGACCAGGCACATTTCAAGTCGTAATGCTTGTCAGCAGACATCGGCAAACGCTCAAAAGCCAACACGCCGTAAAAAAGACAGTTAGTTATTGATGGGAGGCCGCCCAAACCATGAAAGGCTGACGTCAAAGGCACTTGTTTCATGCATTTACATAATTATTTTTGAAAAACAGGTGACGTTAAATCACTGAAGAAGTTAGTCAATATACAGTGGCGTGCAAAAGTTTCCGGCCAATGACATTTCGTACTCTAATTTATTAGAAACACCGGTCAAGTGCAAGTTGCACTTGCGCAATTAGTGTTCCGTATGTTGATTGCTTTAAAATAAAAATTTTTGTTAAGGAAGTATAAAATGATCAGTGACTTCACAAAAAACACCCTAAATGAGTTTTCAACAAGGGTTGTTGCCAATCTTTACTGAAAACTGATGACCTTGAAATTTTTTTTTTTTTTTTTTATATACCAGATAAATTATTAAAGGTAATGCACTCGTGATAATTTTCGTTCAATCTACAACACCCCGTGGACAATATTCCAGAATTTTTTCAAAACTTTTTGATAAGTACTTCTCGAGATAAGGCGGGTAGACAGCGATTTTTCGCGATTTTTTAAAAATAATGCAACGAAAAGTGCGCTCAAGTATTACATTATATATATATATATATATATATATATATATATATATATATATATATATATATATATATATATATAAATATATATATATATATATATATATATATATATATATAACACATGGGCTGAAAAGTCCCGGGCCTAACACATAGATGGCGCTAGTTTTATTGCAGTCACCTTTTTTTCAGTTAATACTAACCTTCAAAAGACAGCTGTTAAAATTTCATGATATTCTATTCATTAGTTTGTGAGTTATTGTGCTAAGAGTGACGCTACTTTTGTTATTTTCAAAACAATGGATCAAAAACAATTTCGTGTTTTAATTTTACACTGCTTCTTGATGGGAAAAAAAATACCGTTCAAGCGAAGCAATGGCTTGAAAAGTGTTATGGGGACTCCGCTCCATCAGAAACAACAATAAAACGTTGGTTTGCTGACTTCAAACGTGGTCGTAGAGACACCGATGATGCAGAACGCAGTGGACATCCAAATGAGGCGGTAACACCAGAAAACATAAAAAAAAATCCATAAAAATCGTTTTGAATGATCGAAAAGTGAAGTTGCGTGAGTTAGCTGATATCGTAAAGATATCAAAAGAACGTGTTGGCTTTATATTGCATGAGCATTTGACTATGAGAAAGCTCTGTTCAAAGTGGGTGCAGCGTTTGCTCACTGTTGATCAAAAACAAGAACGTGTTGATGATTCTGAGCAGTGTTTGGCCATGTTTAAACGTAACAAACCGGAATTTTTGCGTCGATATGTGACAATGGATGAAACATGGATCCATCACTTCACTCCGGAATCAAAACGATCGTCATCTGAGTGGACAGCAACTGGTGAACCTCGTCCAAAGCGCCCGAAAGCACAACAATCGGCTGGAAAGGTTATGGCCTCGGTATTTTGGGATGTGCGTGGTGTAATATTCATCGACTATCTTGAGAAAGGAAATACCATCAACAGTGAATATTATATAGCGTTATTGGAACGTTTGAAGGCCGAAATTGCAAAGAAACGACCGCATATGGCAAAGAAAAAAATTTTGTTTCAAGACAACGCACCGTGTCACAAGTCAATCAAAACAATGGCAAAACTACATGAATTGAACTTCGAATTGCTCCCACATCCACCGTATTCGCCAGATTTGGCTCCCAGCGACTACTGGCTGTTCGCAGACCTGAAAAAAATGCTCGCCGGTAAGAAATTTTGCACGAATGAAGAGGTTATCGCTGAAACTGAGGCCTATTTTGAGGCAAAAGATAAATCGTTCTACAAAAGTGGTATTGAAATGTTAGAGCGGCGCTGGAATGATTGCGTTGCTCTTGATGGAGATTACGTTGATGAATAAAGCTAATTTTGAACCAAAAAAACCGTGTTTTCTTTGTTAGGCCCGGGAGTTTTCAGCCCATGTGTTATATATATATATATATATATATATATATATATATATATATATATATATATATATATATATATATATATATATATTTTACTCGTGTTTTCACAACCTTTCATTTGACACCACACTTGACGACCTAGTAAAAAAATTTTTTTTCACTTCCGATTTCACCCCCCAAAACTAACCCCTTAAGTCAAAATTTAACTTTCAAAACTACATGGCTCTGATGAATCATCAATTCCTATATGATTACCAAATTTCAACTTTCTATGACAAATAGTTTCGGAGAAAATCGGGTGACAGACAGACACCGAAGTGATCTTATAAGTGTTCCGTACGGAACACTAAAAAAGACTGATGATTTTTAATCGTTATGAGATGTGAGTATGAGATATAGGAAACAAAATAATATAGTAAAAGAATATTATTTATGTTTGTGAATATATTTATTATTATTATTCTCATATTTATATGTGCAAAAGTTTCCGGCCCCATAATATACAAAGACGTATTTACGAAAAATAGCGAGTTGAATGTTCACATTTAGTTCATAAAAGGTCGTGGGAGCATAAACATGGCTCGGCATATGCAAATCCAAATTCGTGAGAGAGTAATAAAATTGTCAAAAGAAGGAAAGTCTTCTCGTGAGATTGCTTCATTATTATCGATAGGTAAATCAACAGTGAACGATATTATTGTAAAATACCGTTGTGGATATGGTTTAAAAGATCGTCCGCGTAGTGGAAGACCAAGAAAAACATCTAAAA
>CM032446.1:17989792-18343407 GCA_019049505.1 Pachyrhynchus sulphureomaculatus
GTTAACATATGTTGAAGAAACATTGTCGCAGAATTGGATATTTCAGCAGGAGAATGACCCCAAACATACAGCCAAGTTGTTAAAAACAGTGGTTTTCTACTTCAAATTTGAGAGTTTTAAGCTGGCCATAACTCAATCACCGGACTTGAACCCAATAGAACACTTATGGGAAATGCTAGATCGTCAAGTTCGAAAGCATACATATTCAAATAAAGCCGCATTCAAATCATTGAAGGCATATGGACTAATAATTCTTCTCGTAGTACAAAGTGGCCGGAAACTTTTGCACATATAAATATAAGAATAATAATAATAAATATATTCACAAACATAAATAATATTCTTTTACTATAATATTATTTTGTTTCCTATATCTCATACACACATCTCATAATGATTAAAAATCATTAGTCTTGTTTTTTAATAAATTAGAGTACGAAATGTCACTGGTCGGAAACTTTTGCACGCCACTGTATGTATATAGATTATAACGAGTGAAATGAGGAGGATCTACCTATTGGATGGTAAGTTAATCTACATTTACAAACTAGGAATGTGGCAAAATCTTCAAAAAAGAGAGCTAAAAATTCTCAGGACTAAAAGATTTTTTTAATTATTCGTTCTTTCGTAGGTAAAAATGAATGATGTCTGTCGATAATATCCAGACGGTAACTCTGTACAATATACAACCTGAAAAAAGACACCGATAGGCATCGCTTCAAAAAGAGAAGTATACGCCAGGAACATCGGTTCGAAAGCTTCTTTCATATTTTTCTCTCTGTATTCAAAAAGTGGTGTCGGTACACCTTTAAATCCAAACATAACTTCTCCTAAAAACGAGGATAATCCTTTAAAAAAATATAGCGTTACGTGGGAGGACCCAAAAGTAACAGGAATTTATTTTTAAAAACAGCTTTATTAAATTTTTTTCTGCAAACTACTATTAGTCTCCTCCAAAATACTCGCCATCTGAGTCCATTGTTCAAAGCATTTTTTAAATTCGTCTGATTCAATGTCTTTCAGAGCCTCCGTCGTTTTTTGTTTCACCAGCAAAATGTCTTTCTTTCAGGTCGCTTTTCATCTCAAGAAACAAAAATAAGTCGCGTGGAGCTAAATCCGGCGAGTAGGGTGGGTAGTGGCAAAACGGGTCATGCCGGTTTTTTTACCAAAAATTGGCGCACAGTCAGAGCCGTGTGGGCTGGCGCATTGTCCTGATGGAAGTACCAATCGCCACAACAACAGTTTCTGCGGCACTTTTTTCAAGTAGAAAACAAAATTTCACAGCCGCACGTAGTTCCCGAAAATCGACCATCTTAAAAAACAATGAGTACACTTACAACCTTCTATACCGATGCCGCTTGGCAGATTGACTTGGGAGTAGTGTAACTACATCACCCTAGCGGACGAACCGTGGACTACAAGTACCAACCTCACCACAACACAATTCCCCTTAAATATATATAGTCAATTTCCACTGGTTTATTTAAATTGCGATGACGCGTTTCGCTGTCGATGACATCTACATTTTACACTGTCAAGTTAGGTTTAATGTTCACAATTTTATATAATTTCTTAATTATATTACACCTAATTAAATTACATTGATAGTATTGGAAAACCCACACAGATCTGGAATTAGGAAAATAAATTCAATAATGGTGAATTGCTTAAATCTACCTGGTCCTTGAGTAAAGTACCTGTAGTCTTTAATCGATTTATGTGCATTGTCTCTAAAAGGTTTAGTTTTAAACCTTCTTGTTGGGTGAGTAAAATTTTGAAATTCTTGTTAAATGTGTGATTTTCTGTTTTTGTTAAAAGATGATTAGCATATGTTGAATTAGATTTTCTATGAATGAAATTTTTTTCGTGTTCTGTAATTCTTTGTATAAATGTAAGTCCAGTTTGTCCTATGTATGTAATTTAATTAAGTGTAATATTATAATTAAGAAATTATATAAAATTGTGAACATTAAACCTAACTTGACAGTGTAAAATGTAGATCTGAAGAACCTGCATCGACAGCGAAACGCGTCATCGCAATTTAAATAAACTAGTGGAAATTGATTAAAAATAGTCTTTTATTATATATTTATAACTAGCAGGGCCCGCGGCTCCGCTCGCGTAGACTTGATTTACTACTATCGTCACTGCTTATTCCTTATGTTACCCAACGTAATAAATTATCTCCCATTATTTCCCCTTATCTCCCAATATTTCTCCTTATCTCCCATTATCACTACATAATTTCCATTATCTAGGCTCCTCTCTGCTCATCTCCAATTATTTCTCCTTATCTCCCATTATCTCATCTTACTTCCCATTATCTAGACTTATCTCTGCTTATCTTCCATTATTTCTCCTTATCTCCCATTATTTATACTTATCTCCCATTATCTCACCTTATCTCCCATTATCGAGGCTTATTTCAACTTATCTCCCATTATTTCTCCTTATCTCCCATTACCTCACCTTATCTCCCATTATCTAGGCTTATATCGAATTATATAGAACATATGTATAAATTTATAAAAACATGTAAATCGGATATATATATATATATATAGTATATATATATATATATATATATATATATATATATATATATATATATATATATATATATATATATATATATATATATATATATATATATATATATATATATATATATATATATATATATATATATATATATATATACATATATATACATATATATATATATATATATATATATATATATATATATATATATATATATATATATATATATATATATTATAGATATTCTTTGCTCCATGATATTGTTCCATATTTAATGTTACCTAACGTAATAAAATATAGTCTATAACCTGGCCAGAGAACATATGTATGTTTTAAAAAAAAAAGCACGTAAATCGATTAAGTGGTTCTCCAGTGATAAGCGCACTAACGGACGGACAGACAGACAGACGGTCAGAGAGACGTTGCATTTTATATATGTTATAGATATTATTATTATTATTATATAACCTGGCCCAAGAATATACGTATGAATTTAAAAAAAGACACGTAAATCGGATAAGTGGTTCTAGCGTGATAAAAGCACTAATGGGACAGACAGACAGACATTGCATTTTATATATATTATAGATTATAGATATTCTCTGGTACATAATACTGTTCCATATTTAATGGTTTAGACTGTGTATTGCAAGAGAACGCGCTAGTGGCAAACTTTTTTCCGACTTCATTCCCTATTATCGTCACTGCTCATTTCTTATGCTACCTATCGTAATAAAATATAGCCTATAACCTGGCCGGAGAACGCATGTATGTTTCAAAAAAAAAAGTTAGAAATCGGATAAGTGGTTCTCCAGTGATAAGCGCACTAACGGACAGACAGGCAGAGATACGTTGCATTTTATATATTATATATGTAATAAACTATATATCTATAACCTGGTCAGAGAACATCGAGGGATAAGCGCCCTAACAGACAGACAGAGAGACGTTGCATTTTATATATTATAGGTATAGATTATTATTATTATTATTATTATATAACCTGGCCAAAGAATATATGTATGAATTTAAAAAAAGACAGGTAAATCGGATAAGTGGTTCTCGCGTGATAATCGCACTAATGGACGGACAGACAGACAGAGAGATATTGCATTTTATATATATTATAGATTATAGATATTCTCTGGTACATAATATTGTTCCATATTTAATGGTTTAGGCTGTGTATTGCAAGGGAATGCGCTAGCGGTAAATTTTTTTCCGACTTCACTCACTATTTTACGTCACTGCTCATTCCTTATGCTACCTATCGTAATAAAATATAGCCTATAACCTAAAACATATGTATGTTTAAAAAAAAAAAGTACCTAAATCGGATTCGTGGTGCTCCAGTGATAAGCGCACTAATGGACAGACAGACAGACAGAGAGACGTTGCATTTTATATATATTCTAGATGAATTTCCATCAAGTAGAAGCTACAACAATCCAAAACAATTCCTCTTACTTTTGGGTCCCCCCTCGTATTTATCCAAAACCTCACTCTCTCTCAATCTCAAGGTGAAACATAAAAGGCTACAAGTAACGAACGGCACCTTTTCTTATTTGTAACCAAAAATCAGTCCATTTTCCTGCAGATAATAAATGGGGATAGCTCTTTGTTTCGACGAGTTCACCATTTTTGTAAAACTCTAATTTCTCGTTCATTTCGGCACCTACAAGAGAAATTTATAATAATTCTGGGGAAAAAATTAATTTCACACTCTGTATAATAACTTCTGAAAGTGTTGCCCACTGAATTCTAACAACTGTATTTACTATACGAGAGTAGATTGAAAAGTCTCGTTAGCACAAGGTAAATAACACAGGCCAACGATGAAAAAACTCTTTTAATAATTTTACTTGATTTCTATGATTTTTGGTGTGCAGAGTCCGAAAAATATTTATAAAAAAAGTCGTATCACCCACCAAGTTAATTTTTATCATTCGAATGTCGTTAGGTTGGCAATAAAATGAGAATTTTATAAGGTTGGCAGTTCCGATAAATGTCACAGCTGTTTATTTTCTTCCAGTTAATATAACCTCGCTTGCAGGGTTTAACCCATGTGCTTTAATTCACACTCAAAGTATGGCTAATCGTGGTTGTAAAAACTCTCCCAATACTTTTTGTTATATATGTGGCGAGTTTGTAGTTAAAAAATATTACTGACTTTGTAAAAAAAGTATACTTTGCATATTTTGGTGTAGAAATCGGTAATCAAGAAAAATGTTGGGCTCCTCACAAAGTATGTTATGTTGTGTCGAGGAAAAATCTTCGAAAAACCACAAATAAGTGAGACCGACCTGTAGTTTGCCACTTCTGCTCTATTCTCACTCTTATAAAATGGACATATTTTAGCCGTTTTCCATCTCACAGGATATCTTTGGCTAGATATTGAAAGGTCAAAAAAAATGGAGCAGGCAAAACATCTATAGTATCATCTCTAATAAAAAAGCTTGGCACAGAGTCTGGACCACTGGACATCATTGGTTTAAGTCGTTTTGACACCGTCACAACGTGACTCTGAGCAAAACACGGAGCGACAATTTCGATATGCCCTTGATTCACAGAATGAGAACTACTGGTGACATCATACGCAGTATTATAAACACTGCAGAAATGATTGGCAAACGCTCTAACAATGTCCTTAGGGTTATTAAAATCAGCATTTTGGTATGTCATTACACCTGGAATTGCACAACTTTTCCTCTTCTGCTGAATATACCTCCAGAAAGCTTTAGGATCGTCTTTAATACTTCCCTCTATGCCTCTGATATATGAACTACATGCGGTCTTAATCATCTGACTTGATTTTTTATACTTCCTAAAAAGATTATTCTTACGTTTCAAATTTCTTACAATATCTACATTATACCATACTGGAAAGGAACTACTTTTGGTTTTGAATAAAGGCACAGACCTGTCAAATATGCTATACAAAATTTCATAAAATCTTTCACAGCACACGCCTACATCCGTATGCTGATCCAACAATAGTCAAAGGGTGCTAATAGATGACTATTATCTATTTCCAAACCTGAAAAATTCCTGGCTGGAAAGCATCAAATGACGAAGCTATTGCAGCTGTGGATAAATATTACTGCAAGTTTTTTGTGAGCAACTTTGAACAGAACAGTTTCAGGAATTACGCTTATTAACAGAGATGCCGCTTAATAAAATTTCCCAACATTTACCATACAAATTTACTAGACCTATCAATCCATCCTTGTATACTAATGAAGTACGTTTAATACTTACCAATAACAAGACTCCATTCAGCATTGCCATCTTTAGGATAAATAGAAAAAGCAATGCCAGAAAGCAAATCCGGAAGCCATTCTTTCACTGCAAACTTTAAACCTCCATGTATACCTTCTTCTTTCCACTGGGGAAGAATGTACAACTTTCTTCCTTTGTTATTAGTAGATATAATAATGATCAGTTCTTCTGGTCTGTCACAATCTTTGATATTACACACGTCTTGTATGACTAGAGGGTCTGTTGTATAACACCAACTACCTAGAATTCGAAATTTCCATCATTAAATGTGAATATGACGTTTTGGTAGAGGGCGTTGTCACTTGGGCACCGCCAAGCAAAGAGAGAGACTACAATAAAATATTGAAATATAAAACTTGCGTAATTAATTTGTTGGTGTCACGAAGTAATTATTTTAAAAACACTTTTTATAATCTTTTATTAAATTTGTTTGGGAAAAGCCTCGTTAAGTCTGAGCAACATTGCAGACCTTACGTTCTGGGTAACGATCGGCGATATTGTGGAGCTGTATGGTTCACCAGTGGCGACGCGAAAAAAATATTCGTGCTACGATTTCTTTAGGGTCGATTTTTTCCTTTATTGTTGAGATCCACTATTTAAGGTTAATTTTCTGCAATTGGTCTTCCTACAAGGAGCCAGTTCCAATATATGCAGTGAATTCCATAACACCCAATATATATATATATATATATATATATATATATATATATATATATATATATATATATATATATATATATATATATATATATATAAGCAGGTAGGTACTAAATTTTTAAGATTAAGAAAACATATTGTTTCGTGCTTTTTACATTCTTTTCTTAATCGTAGTTTCAATTTATATCAAAATACCGTTCAATGTAATAATTATGACTTTATATCCAAAAGTTTTTCTCTTTCTTTTAACATATTTAATTTGAGACAGAGTGATGCGTATACCAGAGGTATAAATTGTGGTAAAACGGATTTTCTTGTAAAATGAAATTTTGATAAGTAAAAAAGTAGCAAATGTTGCTTTAACAGTATTTGAATAATTTTTCTTCTCTAATTACAAGTAAATAAATGTGTTACGAACCTGATATGTCCCTATTGGGATTTCTGCAGTAATTCTTGGCATCTTTCGAGTTCATGTCAGCAAAATAGGATTCGTTAAATTTAAACATGTATTCTCTGTGAACGGTGCCTGGGTGTTGGTCCCACATGTCACAATGTCTACCCGATCTAAAAAATAATTTAAAACACGTTTAATAGGGAATGTGTGTGATATGTACTGTACTGTATAAATATAAATATATGTATATGTATATATATATATATATATATATATATATATATATATATATATATATATATATATATATATTTTTTTTTTCTTGGGCTTTATGGGGTGCAATGGGGGCTCCTATTTCTGCGACCCTTGCTCAACTGGCATTGGAATATTTGGAGGAAAGTGTTATTGATAGCTTAAGCAACAAACCTATTTTCTTCAAAAGATACGTAGATGATTGCATTCTAGCATTACAAGAAGACCAAATAGACAACATAGTTAAAGCTTTCAACAAATTCAACAAAAAATTACAATTCACCACCGAAACAGAACAAAACAACGCCATAAACTTCCTAGATCTAACTCTTATAAGAGAAAAAAAAAACAAAATAAATAGCAAATGGTACATAAAACCAACAAGTTCTGGAAAATATCTAAACTACCATTCACACCATCCTTTAAATTTTAAGAAAAATACCGTTATAATTTTAATTGACAGAGGCTTAAAACTAACAAGTCCTAAATATAGACCAGAAGTAATAGAAAAAATAAAAACTATCTTAACCAACAACAATTATCCGGTTAATCTAATTAACAAAGTTTTAAAAACCAGAGAATTCACAAATTATATAATACTCTAGATAAATAACTAAAACAAAGAACAGCTACAACATACATATCCATGCCATATATTCAAGGACTTTCAGCAAAAATTAAGGCAGTCCTCAAAAAACTATTTACCTTTTTAAAACCCCCCCCCTAAAATCCAAAACATCCCTACTGAAACAATCAAACCTAATATATTTCATTCCTTGTCAAAACTGCAATAGCGGTTATATCGGCATGACTAAACAACATCTAGAAACTAGACTGAATGGTCATAAGTATGATAAGAATAACCCAACAGCTTTATCAAAACACATTCAACAAACCAAACACTCTTTTGATTTTAAAAATATAACAATCTTAAAAAAAGAATCAAATTATTTTAAAAGATCAATCCATGAAAAGATTCGTATTAATAAAGAGAAAAACAATATAAACGACAAAAGCGACGTTAGGGGTCTGAGTCATATTTATTTCGGACTCTTCTCATAATAACTCAATAGCAGTTAATGAATAAAAACACATAAACAAACCAAAGAATGACTTTCGTTCCCTATATGTCTAAAGTTATTTTAAAAAATGTGACCGTCTTAGTAATATCTTTTAAAGAATGTTAAGTGTGCCTTCGTTTCACACATGTAAGTTTTTATGTATATTTTTATGTGTATCTTTATTATTTCACCCTCTACATTGTATTATAAGTTTAAGAATTTTATATATTCATAATTAAAAAATTTGTGCATCCTATTGGACATCCAAAACAGTCCTGTAAAATCAAAATTTAAAATTATAAAAAAGTAAAGAAGGGAGGAAAATGTATATTGATTGAAAATTTCAATTTTAGATGAACTGAAGAAGCCTACAAATTAGGCGAAACGTTTTCAATAAACTTCTAACTAGAACGTGAAGTAATTTCTCTATCCTTAAAACAAAACAACCATAAAGCCCAAGAAAAAAAAAATATATATATATATATATATATATATATATATATATATATATATATATATATATATATATATATATATATATATTATATTTCATGCATTATTCCAAGGTTCAAGAAAGAATTCAACCCAAATATTCATTTATTATATATATATATTATATATATATATATATATATATATATATATATATAAATGTTTTGGTCTGACACATAGCTGAATGACAGCAGTCGGTGAAAGCAGCCCGAGGCAACCAAAGACACAACAGTCACCTGGGAAGCTTTCGGCCTCTGTATTTTGGCATGGATGCGCATGGAATAATTTTCAAAGCGAAGTCATCGACTAAACTGAGAAGGGAAAAACGAGAAGCTGACCATCAATAGCGAATATTATATAAAGTTTTTGGTGCGTTTGAAGGCAGATATCGCAAAGAAAACGGCCCCAAATGAACAAGAAAAAAGTCCTCTTTCATCAAGACAAGGCACCGTGTCACAAGTCAATGTTACGATGGCAAAATTGCATGAATTGAAGTTCTAATTGCTTCCTTATCCACCGTATTTGACCCCCAGCGACTATTATCTACTCGCAGACCTCAAAAAAATGCTCGCAAGAAAGAGATTTGGCTCCAATGAAGAACTTATCGTCGAAACTGAGGCAAAGACAAATCCTTCTACAAGAAAGGTACAGAAATGTTAGAAAATCGTTGGACTAATTGTATCGCTCTTGAGGAGACTATGTTCATAAATAAAGCCGAATTTTGCAAAAAAAGTGTTTTAAGTAGCTAGACCAAAAACTTTTTAGCCTACATGTTATATACAGTGAAGTCCGTTATAAACAGTAAACAAAATCTAATATCATTTTTCACTACTTTTTTATTTAGACTAGGCGCTAATGCTTAGAAAAATGAATAATAATAATTATTGAATTAAAAGAAAACGTTCAAAGGAAAATAAAACAAGTCACACTAAAGTTATTATTATGTATGTTGGTACATATACGAGTGTAAACGAGAACATTAAAATACGTAGTTTATACAATAAAATCAGTAATTTTCGTTTGTACAATTTATTTGAAAAAGAAATGGTGTTTATACAATTGTCAAGGTCACAAAAACTACTCCATTCCGTTCATGAACTTCACGAGATTCCAAAAAATTGCGAGTTTCAGTCATTTTCTTAAGTCATTTCTGAAATGGATGAAACATAAATATTATCGTCTTCGTCGTCATTATTGCTTAAAATCTTTCCAGAAGTCACTGATGTCACAATTTGATAATTAATCAGTTAATATTTCTCTCGTCATTAATTCATTATCAGCACATACATATTCTTCAAAATAAAGTGATTAAACATCTTTTTAATCGGGATTTCTACTGTACTTTGCTGAATATCAGCGGGGTAAACAAATTCTAGACAATCAGTAGGATCTTCTCGATGTTTTTCAATCCACTGAGTCAACGGTAGCTCATCATTTGAGCTATATCCACATTCCTCCCTTAAAAATCCGCCATGCTTAAAACAGTTTGCAATGGTTTCTCTACTGACTCTTTGCCAAGCCATATGGATAAAGTTTATAGCGTTCAAGAGAGTTACAGAAAAAATGTTACCTTTATCGATCGTCTCTAACATTCTCATAAGTAAAATCTTTCTATAATGATATTTTAAAGAATGTATTACACTTTGATCCTTAGGCTGCACTTGTGTTTGGAGGCATAAAAACCAATTTTATTTGCTGTAGATCAACTTCAGGGTGCGCTGGACAGTTGTCAATCAAAAGTAATATTTTTCTGTTTGTGAATTTTAATTCTCTGTCCCATTCGGTCAGTTCGTTTCTAAAAAATTCTGACGTCAACCAGGCTTTACTGTTTGATTTGTACTTTACTGGTAAATGTTTGTTTTTACTTCTGACAATTTTCCAACAGCACAATTCTCTCCGACAAACTTTAATGTCTTACCAGGCGTCATCTTGTAAAACAAACCCGTTTCATCCGCATTAAAAATGTCCACATATTCATAACTTTCTCGTATTTCCGGCTATACACTGGCCAACCACTGATCAACAACAGTCATATCCATTCCTGCAGTTTCTCCTACTATCTTACCTCTACTATATATACTTATATTATCGTGTTTGTCTTTTAAAGTAAACGCTTTACGTTTCTGTGTACTCATTTTAAAATAAAAACTGAAACATTCACTTTGCTACTTTGATCAAATATGCATTAGAACCGCATAACACAAGTGAATTGAAAATAATACTGTTCGAACTAGCGACGCGGCGGAAACAAGTAGAATAGGAGTCCCCAGCGAGTTTCGGTGAATTCCCTAGATCAAGTCGCGCGACATCGAGCACAGGGAATGGCAAGTTCGTTACAAATGGACACAAAACATCCAGATTTGGTTCGTTTTATCCGGAAGTTCGTTATAACCGATAAAAATTTGCATTGGTCTTACTGAAGTTTTTTCGTGCATTATAAAATAGTTCTTTTTAAACCGGAAAGTCGGTATAAACGGATTCGTTATAAGCAGACTTTACTATATATATATATATATATATATATATATATATATATATATATATATATATATATATATATATATATATATATATATAAACATATATATATATATATATATATATATATATATATATATATATATATATATATATAATATATAAAACATATATATATATATATATATATATATATATATATATATATATATATAAATATATATATATATATATATATATATATATATATAACTGAACTTTAATATTAGCTTTTGCTACGATAAAAATGAGAAATGACCTACATCAAAAAACGATATAGCCGAAAAAAGCACGTATAATTGTCAAAATTTCAAAAACTTCTTTAAGGAAAAGTTGTTCCGCAATGAATTATAAAAATTTTAGTAGATTTAGTCAGAATACCTTCTGACCTTAAAAAAACTCTGTTTCATCACAAAATTATTTTTTAAATGTTACACATAATGACTTCTTGCTCTTCTTGCGAATAAAAACAAAAATGACACTGCATGCGCGATATTAAAATAACAATAAATAAATATATCTAGTCTGTCTGAAAAGTTTTCGGCCTGGCACACAGATGGCGTTAGAAACTGTGAAACCATAATTGTATTAAAAAGAAAATAAAGTTTGAACGATGCGTACAAAAAAATTGTTGTATCCTTAGTTACGGCATGTTGTTGGTGGAGGGCCGCTAGGACCAGAGAAGATTGGTGATGAAAACAGTCTCCATTGGCAAGACGTGTACACATAAATATATGTATATGTACCTAGGCTGTCTGAAAAGTTCTCGGCCTGACACATAGATGGCGTCAGAAACTGTGAAACCATAATTGTATTGGAAAGTTTCATCCTTTATACAAACACATGTAAAATTTTATTTCGATCCGTCAATTCATTCGAGAAGTAGCAGCTGTTTAATACTGACTGGTCACTAATGTTTTTAAAATGGAAAAAATTGAATATCGTGCAGTGATTAAATTCTTTGTTTGGGAATGTTTAACACCTACAGAAATTCATCTGAAATTGTTAAAAGTGTATAAGGATGTATCATCTTCACTTTTCACTCTGAACAGATGAGCTGCTCTTTTCAAATCTGGTCGTACAAGCCTCGAAGATGACCCACGCGAAAGTCGTCCAAAAACTGCCACGAGTCTATGATATGGTGTTAGATGATCGACGAGTGAAAGTTCGTGAAATAGCCGAGGCCATAGGTATCTCAAAAGAACGAATTGGAAATATTTTGCATGAAGAATTACATATGAAAAAGCTTTGTATAAGATGCATTTGCTGACAATTGACCAAAAATGCATTCGAACGCGTATTTCTCAAACGTGTTTGGATCGTTTGAAGCAAAATAAAATGGATTTCAAGCGTCGTGGTATAATTGTTGATGAACCTTGATCCACCACTATACACAAGAGCGAAAAGAACACTTTTCTTTACTAACCTAGTAACGGATAGCTGTCCAATAAAATCGTTTCCAGTGCCGGCCATCTTGCATTGGGAAGATTTACACTTTCTCAGATGGCAAAACTGTTTCCCAATTTTCTTTGAAGGCGCTTGAGTCAATGTATAACAAAAAGTTCCTAAAATAAAATAATCATATATTTTACGTACAGATTGTATGCCAAGTAGGGGTTTTATCTTTGTAGTGCCCATTAAAACAAATTTTACTGTATATAAAGTGAGTCGTACGTGTTGCGCATTGTTCATTAAAAAATGTATTTCTTTAAAGCATTCGACAGTAAAGGATTTTCATTAAAATATTAATGATTCAGCAGTTTATCCAGTCCCCATTAGCATCGATGATCGCCTGGCATCTTCGAGGCATACTTTTGACGAAATTTTTCATGTATTCCTGGGGCAAAGGTTTCCAAAGTGCTAGAATTTGTCGTGACATCTGCTTCACTGTGTACGCCTTGTTAGTACAAAGCTTATGTTTGATGTATGAATCTAGTGTAACGATGACGGATTCCCCTTTCCTCTGGCTACACGTTTTACTCCGACGCACAGTGTCTCCACTAGTACAAGCTAGCGGGACAATATTATTTCTTCACTTATTTCAATTGTTTATGTATATTCCAGGTATCTTAAGCTATTTTAAGAAAAAAAAAGTTGAAAAATGTGTACTGTATGTGTATTAATCGAAATATGTAGCTGCAAGACGGAAGCGGTTTACTAATGTGTCTCATTTGTTCACTATTGTCGCTAATTGTTCTTTAATTAGCTATATACGTCTACCTACTGATTATGTGTGAAAAGCACAATCATATTTGTTTACAAAGAAATTTCTAGGAAAAAAATAAAAATCATAATGATAGTACCCACATTTATTAATTTGCAAATATTATTTCTTTTAAAATAAATTAGTACAATAACAGTATTTATATATCAATTATTTACAATAACAAGGTGTATAAGTAAAAGAAATATAATATTAAATAACTTATATACTAAGGCATGAATTATAAGCAACTACAACACACAATAAAATAAGAATAATAATTACAATAAAAAAATACTTAAACCTACTAATCACCATCAGATGAGTCGTCATCACCGCTCTCCCCATTCAGTAGAATATTCAGAGAGTAAATAATCCTCCGCATTTAATTCGTGATGATGACTTACTGGTGTTTCGGATGGCAATGAAGATGGGATAATCAACTGCAGAACCTCCGATGGCAAAGAAGTAAATTTTCTTCGCGGTAATTCTCTATACGAGTTGATAACAGGATCAAACGTAATTAAAAGCATTCTCAAAAGATCTGTATTTGTGGCAATACGTGACCGCTTCCTGGTGTGCCGTTCACGGAATCTACGACAGTCTTTATTTCTTGCCTCCTGGGCTTCTTCGGAGAGTTGTCCAATGGGAAGAAGAAAAGACTTTATAACTTCCGCGCTGTGTACAAGAATTTTATGCACAGTAACGGGCATGGAATACCACGAATACAGATCAAGGTATAATTTTCTAGTATCAACACAAAAATTTTCGAATTCTATATAATTTATGTCATATCCCGATGACAAAACTCTTAAAATTACATGAAATCTACGAATAAGGTTTACGTCTAATCCTGTAATTTCGCTGAACAATTCAGCTTTGGAAAAAAATCTACGTGCTGTGTTTCCATCGTTTGTGTTACCATACCTAGGTTTTGGTTTATCTACAATGAGACCCATACGATCTTTAAACACTTTTTGTATCTCTTGTGAGCGTTGCTTCACAATAGCTTTGTCGTTATCTCCCCTGACCCCACTTTTTTATTTCTAAACGATAGCTGATGTGAAGCAAACATTCAAACGTGCGGATCCATGCATGTAAAGTAGATAAACCAAATACAAGGCGTTCTTCGTTGCTGGGATATTTCTTTGACTCCTCGTTCATAGTAGACAGGGTGGCACCGCAAATATAACACTTTTGTGTTGAACTTGTGTCTGTTAAGGCATTGCACACTTTGCCATCAGTCATTGTCAACAAAAAATCGTGTTTAACAGAGATTTGAGATCCAGCAACGTTACATAATGTTGGAAGAAGCTGATTTACTTCATCTAAAATTTTAGAAGTTTCTTCTTTCGTAAACTCTTTTGTCTCCTTGGCAAAAATAAACTTAATAGGACGGCAATATAAAGTAGAGGAAGGTCTTGGATTTTGCTAGATCACAGTTTCGCCATCAAGAAGCTTTGGACTTACCTAAACTATAAAACGATGGATACACTTGATGTCCCGCTTTCATTGACCATTTTCTTGTTTGTTTATATGAGTGAGAAGTCGATTTCGAGTCCACATAATAAGCTAAAGCTTCGTCTGGGGTTAACTGCCGACTTTGTTCAGAACACTTATTCTTTTCTCTAGTTTCACTGACCGCGACGTTATGGATCTGTTTAGCAACACTTCGATGCCCTTCTTTTCGATTAGCTAACTCAGCTGCTGTAATAAGCTCACTTGCACTTCGCGATTCCAAAAGATCTTCTACTCTCCGTCTCTTCGTTTTCGTTGATGAGTCTTCAAATGACTTTCTGGGTCGCCCTACGGAAAGAGCCGCTGATGATGTTGAAGTGCACGGCTGGTTAACACACATCTTTATTTCGATTCCGGATCCCTCTAACCAATCTTTATGTTTGATTAGAAACATTTCTTTGTTACACTTTAAAGAAGTCCACTTTTGATTGAATTTTGCTGAAAGGCTTGATATTTTTATTTTGAGTCGTTTTAGAGAATCGTCAGAAACATCAGACATATTGAATTTTTCACTTATATAATAAAAAATGCCACTGTTTCATGTTTTAGCCATTCTTCAAAAAACTCCATTTTCGTCATAGTCACGACTCGTTCTGAAGAAAATAAAATAATTTTACTTTCGGGCCTTTTCGGGGTCTATAATATATATGAATCTGTGTGAATGTTGTAGGTATTACATATAGAAAAATCTAGGTGGATATATGTGGACAAAAAAAGTTTCTACTTTTAAAGTTTACAATTAATGTAAAATTTGCTGGATTTATCTATACATTTACAAATTGATATTACACCAAAAGTATACATATTTTTTATAAAAAATATAAGTCATAATAGAGTACATACCTTCAAACAGAATATTCCATCACAAAAAACTCGTTTCACTTTGCTACCAATTTTAAAATATATTATCACAAGTGTGCATAAAATGCAACTGATTTGCAAATGAAAATGACCTCTCTTATAAGGGTTACTTTGACCCCCTGATAAGATACCTTTATGAGGTGATAAACAAATTAATTCCTGGAATTCGTTAAATGGGGGGGGGGGTTGTTTACAAGTCGTTATCAGTGGTTCCTGGAAATTACGTCATGAATATTGTCCCGCTAGCATGTTCTTGCCGAATCACTGTGCGATGGTTGGGGTCGTAATCCTACTGAAGAATCCACTCCTCATTTTTATCGACAAACCATCATTTGGCAGTCGGTACTAATGCTTTATCGTAAATTTGGAGCATTTTTTTAGCGTTCAAATTTTAGGTAAAGCTGAGTAGTCTCCCGAAATTTTTTTCTCCAAACATGGATTTTCACAGGATGTTTCACGATGCGCTCGGTTAATGGAAATTGACCAGGCTCGTGGGTGGAAAACATAATTCCAAAGTGAAGCTTCATCGGAAAAAATTACATTGCGCCAGTCTCGATCTGTTTTCCTCTCCCCACGTGAGTCGTTTCCTTTTGTTGTTTTCGTGCAGAAATGGTTTCTTGTTTGTACTCGGCCACTTCGAACCGTTAGCCCGGAGATGAGTGCGATTTGTTTCATATATATCCATCCATATCCAAACCTTTCTGGATTAGTTTTTGCGTCCCTTGGCGCAAAGTTAATTGGGATTTCCGGGAAAAACATGTTAATAATCATTTATTCGTCCTTGTCCGACAATTTTCCTTTTGAACCACGTTCTGGTAGATCATTAACATTTTTTAAAGTGAGAATATCATATCTGCTACTTGCCCATATATTTAGCAGCCGCTGTAGGTGTCATTTTTGAACCATTTGGATGACTATATAGAAACACAGATTCGAAGCGTGAACCGTATACACCACTCATGTCCGATAATGTACTATTTAACCATAAATAAGGTTAGAAATGAATCTCTTTCCATAAAAAATTGTTTGCAGAGGTGCCAACAATAACCTCAAAAAAAAAAGGAATTTCTTTTACCGATTATAGACGACACGTTCTTTCTTGACCGACTGTACAGGGTGAATCAACGATAGAGTAAAGTTCATTATCTCATTTGTTTCGGGAATGACGAAAAATTATTAAATACAATAGTTTTAGGGAATGTTAAGGTGCACAGTTTAAAATTTATTTTTGAGTATACAGGGTACTTCAAAAAAGTGTGGCCGATATAACATATATTTTTTTTAAATGGAACATCCTATTTTCTAATTTATTTTTAAATTCTGCGTAAAATTTTATAACTTTTTCATTAATAATGTTATATACCTAAACCTAGTACTTTTTCTAATATTTCATTTTTTTTTAAAAAAAAATTAGTTTTCAGTTTTGTAAAAAATTGCCAGTAGTGCCATTGTTTCTGAAGGTAGAATACGCATAATTGGTACGAGCGTTCTATAGAGATAAAAAAAAAGATATATTTAAAGAAATTTGAGTTAGATGCTACAGAGTGTTCAAAATAAAGTGATACATTTCGACTATTTTAAATTGAAAAATCTCAAATTTTTTAAATGGTACACCCTGTATATTATTATTTTTTCTGATAGATTTTACAAAACTCTCCAACTTTTATTAAGTATGTCATATACCTATTTCTAATGGTTTTCGATTTATTTTGAATTTTTCAGTTTTTACGCTTGTTTTTAATACACTATGTACGCTATAACATCATAGTTGCCAAGATAAAACAAACATGTAGGCATTGTCAAATTTTGACATGTCTATTAAGCAAGTAAAAATAGTTGAATTTGTTATAGTAAGTGACGTATAAAGGTATAGTTATGGATTTTCCTAAAAATGAATTAATTGATATGGTTTATATGCTGGGCGAGGCGGGAAAAAATTGTCTTTTGGCAGTAACGCTTTACGGAACGATGTACCCTAATAGACGACTGTCTAGATATTAACGAGCTCAGATATGTAAAAGGAGTAGAGGGATCTTCCCGGCTCACAAGGAGTTTTAGTGGGCATGCCAACACTTCAGGTTGGAGAGCCCCACATAACTGGAGCACTCTGGGGCACCCTTATGGTGACGCAGGCTGCTCCAGAATCCATAAGGGCGGATTTCTCCTTGACAAAAAAAAAAAAAAAAAAAAACCTAATAGATCTAGAAAATCTTTTCAGTGCTTAATGGAACGGTTTGATGGTAGTGGTAGCGTTGAGTATACGAAACGGAAAATAGTAAACCAGAATGCTACCAATGAGGAACAAGAAATGGAGATTTTACTTCATGTTGAAGATAATTCCCAGGTCACCAGCAGTCAACTAGCTGACTTATTTGACACATTGTAATCTACGGCTAATCGCACCACGAGAAAATACAAGTATCATCCCTACACCAAGAACTTTAAGACCGTGATTTTGAACGACGAGTAAACTTTTGTACCACCATGAATGGAGCAATAGAGGCCGATCCAAATTTTTTATCCAAAATATTGTTTTCTGAAGCTACTTTTCGCAGTAATGGAGAAGTTAACAGCCATAACATGCATTATTATTCAACAGTTAATCCATTTTGAGTCCGGGAAGTTCAAAACCAAAATCATTGGTCGCTTAATGTATAGTGTGGAATATTAAATTTTCGAATTATTGGTCCATATTTTCTCTGCGAACCGTTTAACGAGCCTAGATATCTAAATTTTTTGCAAAGCGAATTACCCCAGCTTCTTGAAGAAGTTGATAACTTTGAAAGGGAACAAATGTGGATTCAACAAGACGGAG
This sequence comes from Pachyrhynchus sulphureomaculatus, assembly GCA_019049505.1. Taxonomy (NCBI): domain Eukaryota; kingdom Metazoa; phylum Arthropoda; class Insecta; order Coleoptera; family Curculionidae; genus Pachyrhynchus; species Pachyrhynchus sulphureomaculatus. The sequence continues at coordinate 18,008,386 of CM032446.1, forward strand.
CTCCTGCTCATTACCACCGGGAAGTTCGTGAATTTTTAAACGATCGTTACCCACAAAAATGGATCGGTAGGGATGGATCCATTCAGTGGCCGTCTCGATCATGTGACTTAACACCTTTAGACTTCTTTTTGTAGGGCTACATTAAAATCGTGTTTATGTGAATCCCCCTACAACACCAGTAGATATGGAAAATAGGATACGGGATGCGCGCTGGACAATAACGCCCTTTATGCTAAGGAAAGTGAAGGAAAATATAGTAAAACGACTAAACATGTGTATTCAAGTAGACGGGCATATTTTTGAACATTTATTACGTCATAATAATTAATCATTAGATAAGTTAAGCTATACTGAAATTATTATTAACTATTTACGTTTTCGCAATAGCGTAAGTGTATTAAAAACGAGGGTAAAAATTGAAAAATTCAAAATAAATCAAAAACTATTAGAAATAGGTATATGAAATACTTAATAAAAGTTTGAGGGTTTTGTAAAATCTATCAGAAAAAAATAATAATATACAGGGCGTGCCATTTAAAAAAAATTAAAATAGTCGAAATGTATAAATTTATTTTGAACACCCTGTAGCATCTAATTCAAATTTCTTTAAACATATCTTTTTTTCAGGTCTATAGAACGCTCGTACCAATTATGAGTGTTCCACCTGCAGAAACAATGGCGCTACTGGCAATTTTTTACAAAACTGAAAACTAGTATTTTCTAAAAAAAAAATTGAAATATTAAAAAAACTACTAGGTTTAGGTATATAATATTATTAATAAAAAAATTATAAAATTTTACGCAGAATTTAAAAATAAATTAGAAAATAAGATGTTCCATTTAAAATAACATATGTTATATCGGCCACACTTTTTTGAAGTACCTTGTATACTCAAAAATAATTTTAATCTGTGCACCTTAACATTCCCTAAAACTATTGTATTTAACATTTTTTCGTTATTCCCGAAACAAATGAGATAATGAAATTTACTCTATCGTTGACTCACCCTGTAAGTCAGGGGTGCTCAAACAGTCGATCGCGATCGACAAGTCGATCGCGAGTGCTTTTTGAGTCGATCTCGAGGAAAAAATTCCGATATAGAACTATTCACAGATTTTGTTAGAGGTAACTAAAACAAAATGTAATGAATAAACTACTAAAATTTATTCGATCCACAATTAGGCCAGAATAACCCCCTCATCACTTTCTTTTATCGTAATAACCCCCTGCTAGCGGCAAAAGGCGGCTTTATCAAAGGAACGCGCGGTAGTTGTCAAAGAAAAGCCGCGTTTTTGATTTCCGCCGATTTTTCTAGAAACTTTGGACGGCGTGTTTGACGGGAACATTCGAGACTTCGTTCGCGCCTATATAAATGTTGCGCCTGCAGGAATAGGAATCAGTCTGAGTTGTAACTTGAAGGTAATACAAAGGCGATACAAAGTTTATTAATAAATAGTCCAAAATGAGTGCGGCGAAGAAAAGTAAAATTTATCATTTTAATAACGATTGGGAGGAAGAATTTTTCTTTTGTATGGTAAAGGATAAGTGCATTTGTCTCATTTGCCGTGCGTCAGTTGCAATACCTAAGCGTGGAAACTTAGAGAGGCATCATAGAACGGTTCATAAAAAACTATGAAAAGTACGTGATTTGATAACTTGTTTGAAAAAAGAACAAACCATGTTCACAAGACCAGCCAAACAATCAAAAGCTGCAACGATCGCGTCATTTAAAATATCTCATATATTGGCGAAACACAAGAAACCATTTGATGATGGATTGGTTGTGAAGGAAGCATTTATTGAAGCGGGTGAGACTTTATTTGGAGATTTTAAAAATAAAACAGAGATTATGTCTGCTATTAGAGAATATTAGTTATTTCGTCCGACTGTCACAAGGCGTGTTGAAGTCATGAGTCAGGACATGGCAGATAAACTAAAACATGATATCCTGGAATGTACATACTTTTCTTTACAGTTCGACGAATCCACCGATATGACAGACACTGCCCAGCTGTATATTTTTATTCGAATGATATTCAATGACATGTCGGCTAAGGAAGAGTTTTTGACAATGATTCCTCTGAAAGAAAAGACCCGTGGCGAAGATATATATGACGTTTTCTTCAATCTTGTAACAAACTACAAGCTACCAATATATAAACTAGTGTGCATTACAACCGATGGAGCACCAGCAATGACTGGAAACAAAAACGGCTTTGTGGCATTGTGTCGAGCTAATAATGATTTCTCTTCATTTTTCTCCTTCCATTGCATTATAGATCAACAAGTTTTGTGTTCAAAAGTTCTAAACATGGAGGAGATTATGGGCATTGGAATAAAAATTGTCAATTCTATCCGTGCACGTAGCTTGCAACGACGGCTCTTTAAATTGCAGTTGGAAGATGGAGAGTTAGCTGAACACACTGATTTAGTTCTTCACTCGGACGTCAGGTGGTTGAGTCGCGGAAAATTCCTAGAAAGGTTTCAAGAATTATTGCCCGAAATAACAGCTTTTCTGGACGAAAGACGTGACGACACTCAGATGCTGAAAAACGGAAAATGGCTGACTGATTTGGCATTTTTGACAGACATCACAATGCATTTAAACACCATTAATTTGGAGCTTCAAGGTAAAGGAAAAACTATTATTGAGATGATTAGCGCAATAAACGCATTCAAAAGTAAATAGATCAAGATAGATCAACTGAAAATAAAGGATCTGAAAAATTTTCCGTCTTTGAAAGCAAGGATTCCTCAGTGAATTATGATATTTATGAGGCAGAATTATCAAATATTTTGGGCCAATTCGAAATACCTTTTTATGATTTCAGTAAATTGGCAAATATCGCATCATTTATGAGTTATCCTTTTTCGTGTAAAAACATTCAGGAATTAGCTACTGAAATAGCAAGTAAGTTTAACATGGACTCATGTTCTGTTGAAAATGAGTTAGTGCAGATTATATCAGATATACATCTCAAAGCCACAGCATCTGATACAAAATTCTGGTGTTTATATCTGAAGATAAATATCCGAATCTAAGGCAAATCGCCCTTCAACTGACAGCAATGTTTGGGTCGACTTACTTGTGCGAGTCTGCATTTTCTGAAATGAAGATAATTAAGTCAAAATATCGCAATCGACTAACTGACGAACATATGTCATCATGCTTGCGATTAGCACTCGGTAATTACGTACCATCTTATGAAAAGTATGCTGAGGACATGCAGTGCCACGCTTCAACATCCAAAGTCACTCTTTGGTTAAGTTTAGACACTAGAACTCGTTTGTTTTCTAAGAACCAATAAACTCGCAATTTTGAATAATTATGAGTTTTTTCATTGACATTTTAGAGCAGACCTACATTTACCTTGACTAAAAAAATGCATATTGTGCGGAAAACTAATATCTATGCCACGATACACCCTACCTAGACGACAATCCTGCATCACACTTACTTGCAGCCTCTCAGAGTCGATCGATCGTAGTCTGACAATATTGAGGTAGATCGCCAGCAGTTCAAGTTTGAGCACCCCTGCTGTAAGTTATATAAAACTTGAAAAAAGACAAGTAAAATTTTATACAATTGTATCAGAGAAAAAGTATACGAATAGATCTCATATTATTGTGATATTACCTTCTCGTTTTGCTGATGGGTCCCTACAATAGTTTTTTGACAACAAAATCTCCGATTCATTTTTAAACAATGTTGTCATATCATCAGGAATCATCTTCGCACCAGACCACGGTAAGCATGGTAAACCCGAACTAGTTATATCCTAAAAAAGCAATGTTTAAAAATTTTTAAGAATCCAACAGTAATCTAAAAGAGAAAAAATTTTTAAGTGAAGGTGCATACCTGTGTCCCAACATAATCAGGTTCATTCGTATTTAGTGCACATTCCGGCAACAAAGCCATAGGTGGTTGTGCGAACTGTGGCGGTTGGCAGAAGAAGCTCCAGTGGGCTACGGTGTTGTCAGAGCTTACGCTAAACCAACGTAGAACGCGGAATCCCTCGTTTTTCGCTTCGAGAAGGGAGTGCATGCCTATAGCTTTTTTCATATAAATCTAGAAATAATAATGATTGGTGAAACTTGTCCTCTGGTGAGATCGTAAGATCGGATATAGCGAAGATGGAAAGAAAATACTAAAATTGGTCTTTACACCTAGCTTGACAGTACTTCAGTTTAAATTCGTTGTTTATTTTTACAGTTTTCTCTAACTGCGATAATATTTATAAGACAACGCACATACAGGTATTTGAACGATCTACGCGGCCAAAAGTCAAAAAAATCAAAACACAAAATATTGCCAGGTAACCGGCTACCAGAGACAGAGGACCCTTCCGAGAACAAAAGACAATCGCTTCCAACCCCACCCGTGCAATCTTACCTGTTTTATGTCAGTCGGAATTGGATCCTGTTACCTCGTGTACGTTATCAGTTCTCGGCGCTCTTAAAAATCATAATTGTGAAAGTGGAATTTTATGTCTATAAGTTCTAAAGTAGTGGAAAAAGTGATGGATTCTCAAAGTACAGGGTATGTAACTGTGTTATTTCATAAAATTTTTATCATTTACTTATTTCGGAGTCAACGTAAGGGACGGTAAAGAAAGGTCTTTTCCACGAGTATTATTTTGTAAAAAAAAAGTATGTTTTACTGTCGTTTTCATACTTCCCTGTTAGATCCGGCTATAGTTTTGATAATATTCTAAAGTTGGTAAGATTTTGATTTTATCAATTTTAACTTAACGATTCTTTGTTGTAGGTTCACTTGGTACATCGGGAATGAAGGTTGTGAAAAATGGGAAAGCGAGATGCTTGTAATGTACTCAAAGAAATCATCACTAATACCAACTCGGACAACGAAATATAAAAAGGTGTATCATCAAAAAATAAAAGTAGCCCTTTGACTGTCAAGGAAGCAATCCAAATGTACATACACGCAGATCTAACAAGAGAACAGTATGAAATCATAAGAAGGACGAACAAACATATTTTTCCGTGTTATAGCCTCCTACAAAAGGAAAAAAAAGTGTTACCCGCCACCAGAAGCGTGCAAGATAACTAGCACTAGTGCGAAAGCTCAATTACAGCGCTTGGTGGATCTTACTGTTACATGATTGTCCGACTACCTGGAAGAGGTATTGCAAACATTAAATGAACAAATGTGGATGGAAAAGTGTGTAATGTCGCAACCTCAAAGGATTTTAAATCCGATTGGATATAATCAAAAGAAGTTAATCCAGAGGCAGTACGATTCGGTCTCTCAGTATTACATGCCCGGATAAGATTATTTGAGAGTGTCCTACATCTGGCTTATAAACTGCCAGTAAAAAATATAGAGAAAGAAAAACAGAGGCTGAAAAGGAACTCGAGAAAGAGAGGAAACTTGAAATTCAGACCCGGTTTCGCAATGAAACCGGGTTATTGGTCGATATGCCAAAGGCAAATTTTGGAAACACCAATGATGGGAACACCAGTCGAAGATTTTTTGAAGACCCGAAATTGGCAGCAGAAATAACGGGCCTTAGCTATGACCTGTTATTAGGTTAAAAGTCATTTTGAAGACAATCTCAAGCGGACATAAAGTCGACCCAGAAAAATATGACAAGTATGCATCAGAAACTGCTCGTCTATATGCGGACCTCTACCCGTCGCATCCCATGACACCCACGATGCACAAGATGTGGCGCAGAGATAATAAAAAATGCTTTGTTACCAATTGGGTAACTGTCTGAAGAAGCCGCAGAGGCAAGGAACAAGCACTTTCGGTCTTACCGACAAGATTTTGCCCGAAAGTTTTCACGAGAATGCTGCAACAGGGACATTTTTAATCGTTTACTTCTAAGTTCCGATCCTTTGTTGAGCAGTATGAGGCGAATAAAGAGGATAAAGTCACATTCATTCCTACCAGAGACGCTAGAAATGTTCCTGCCTGCAGAGCCGAACCCATTGTGTTCTTCTGGAAGTGAAGATGAAAATACGTTTGTGGACGACAAAATATGATTGTTTATAGTGTATTTTTAACCATCGACGCAAAAGAGGGGTGTTATAAGTTTAAATTTTACATTTATTTTGTAAATAAATGTTTTCATTTAAAATATTTTTTTTTTTTGTAAAATTAAGTTTCGTTTTTTTATTTTTTATTACAAATTAAGTAATTTTATGCAAAGTAACTGATTAATTTAACTTGGTAATATAATTTAGCATACAATAGAACCGAAAAATAATTTTGGCCGCGTAGATCGTTCAAATACCCCTATGTGCAACGTTGATTTACCTGTAAACTATTAGCGAAAAACGATATAGAAAACTCGTTCCATTCCCAATAACTAATGATATTTTCCAACTGTACTTCTGCTAACACTTGTTCGGATGCTCCCCGATATTCCTTAAAGGTAATTCTCGTATAGTTATTAGGTCCCAAGAGTACCATTTTGAAGTATGGATAGTCGACGGTCGGCGACGGAGTAACTAAGATCGAAGCAGAATGGTGTGCGCGGACGTGTACATAAAGATCACAAACTAAAACAAAGGGCAGTTGATAACATACAAACGAGTTAAATTGCCGGCGGGCCATGACGTAACTAAAATCATATACACGTCATCTATCAGCGAACACATTCATTCAACCGAAAGTAGCTTTGATTTTACCCTATGGGCATTTGTAATTAAGGAAGTATAAGATTCTACAACACCGTAAACAAAAGGGTACGGGGAAGATTAACAGTACCAATCAAAACAGACAATTAATTCCGCCAAGTGTTTTGGGTAAATTTTCGTTTTTAACAGCTTCCCCGCGTTCTTTTGTTTGAAGTGTTGGAAAATGACGTTTCTTCTTAATTACAAACGCCCATTGTCCCTCTCATTTGACATGACAATTTGAGTATCCTGGCTAGTTTTAACCAAACTAAAAGCACAGCTGTGCCATTCACTAGATACTACACAAAACCAAGGCACAACTGACAGTGGAATCCCCTAGAAAGACTATGAACCAAAGAGATATTAGAATAGAGAAGGTAAAGTATAGAGCCTGTTGTAAGCGAAAGCGTGGCATCGTTAAAAAGAGAAAGAATTAATATAAGCCATTCTGTTTTTCTTATCAGAGCGAGCGAAGCATAAAAAATAACATTCTCGCACGGGTACGCATTTTAACTTAGTGTTGTGGGCGTGCGACGAGTAAGAAAGACAGAATGACTCCTATTATTTCTTTCTCTTTCTATGAGCGCCACGCTTCTCGCGAGAACTTACCTCCTCTATTCTAATATCTCTATGCTACGAGCCCGTTCTGATAACTAGTCAGGTAAGCTCGAAGAACAAACAAATGAAAACGCTGTAACGTTGCCAAATCTTGAAACGACATTCGGTAAAAAAAAAAAAAATAAAACGGGACCATAACCACGTTTAACAAACAGAGTTTTATTATGTACAATATCTTTATACAGTTTATTTGCTGCGTGGCCTACAATCTACAGTCGGTAAAAACGTGTCGCGTATAACATGTAGTCGGTAAAAGAAATTCCTTTTTTGAGGTTACTGTTAACACCCCTGCAAACACTGCTTTGTGGAAAGATTCATTCCTAACCTTATTTATGATTAAATAGTCCATTATCGGACAAGCGTGCTGCATACGCTTCGCGCTTTGTGATTCTTCGAGGGATTCGTTAGCAAGTGACGGTGGGAACGTGGTTCGAGAGGCAAAGTGTCGGGCAATGACGAAAAAATAATTACAATGAAGTCCGTTTATAACGAACTCCAAAAAATCACTAAAAATGGTTCGCTATATCCGAAGTTCGTTACAAACAGTAAACAAAATCTAATATCATTTTTCACTACTTTTTTATTTAGATTAGGCGCTAATGCTTAGAAAAACGAATAATAATAATTATTAAATTAAAAGAAAACGTTCAAAGGAAAATAAAACAAGTCACACATTAGAACCGCATAACACAACAAGTAAATTGAAAATAATACTGCTCGAACTAGCGACGCGGAGGAAACAAGTAGAATAGGGGTTCCCAGCGAATTTCAGTGAATTTTCTTGATCAAGTCGAGCGATATCGAGCACAGGGAGCGGCAAGATCTTTATAAACGGACACAAATTTGGTTCTCTTTATCCGGAAGTTCGTTATAACCGGGTTCGTTGTAACCGATAAAAATTTGCATTGGTCTTATGGAAGTTTTTTCGTGCATTATAAATAGTCCGTTTTAACCGCAAATTCGCTATAAACGGGTGCGTTATAAGCAGACTTCACTATAGTAACATGTTTTTCCGAAATCCTCAATTAACTTTTGCGCCAAGAGGCGTAAAAACTAAAGCAGAAAGGTTTGGATATATCGTATAAAATGATTCGCACTTCGTATTTAATGGTTACTTTTTGTTGCGCATCTTATTTTTTTAGAGGAATAAATTGCCTAGATATCCAAGACTGACAATTATGAACAAATTTAGATCACGTGCAGCCATGAACGACCAAATAAAGTCAAGTTATGATCAATTAAAAGACGTATAGAATTTAAAAATAGGCTACTATTTATATTTATTTATTTATATTATATACAGTCCCTGGCCAAATTATTAGACGCACTGTATTTTTTTTTAGTAATTTTATGTTTCTTAAGAGTTTTTATGCAATAATGGTATATTTAAACTACAATATTATTGATTTTTTATTTAAAAGAATTGTTGTAGACTACATATTTGTATTTATTTTTAACATATGGCAACACTGTGTTGACAAAGTGATACATGAACGTAAACAAGTACAAACCTGTATCAGTCGCGATCGGAATCAAGTCAGGTACGGACGTGTTTCTGTGGCTTTATGGACTGTGATTGTTTGTTTAACAGTTTTATACTACTCAGTTATTAGTTTATTTTGTATGCAGTGTTTTAAAAAAGTAATTGGACTATTTTCATTATGGGTAGAAAAGGCGATCTTTCACCACGTAAAAAAGCTGAAGTGAAGGCCCTTGTGATTGCGAAAACATTTACAAACCGAGAAATATCACGAAGATTGGAGGTTTCTGAGGCTAGTGTACGACGCATAAAAAAGAAAATTGAGTCAGGGAAGGAATTAAGCCCGAAAAGAAAGAAAAGATGCGGTAGAAAAACCAATTTTCACTCCACGGTCAGAGAGATGTTTGAAGAAAATTTGTGTAGAAAACAGATTTGCTACCACAAAGGTAATAAAATCACAACTCCAGGATGCTAGCGTAAATGCTTCTGAGCGCACTGTTCGAAGAAAATTGAAAGAATTAGATTTTAAGGCCTGTCGCCCCGCCAGGAAGCCCAAGTAAACAGCTGCAATGAAAGCAAAGCGCCTGAAGTGGGCCAAACAATGGCAAGACAAAGATGTGGACTTCTGGAGATCGGTAAGATACAGCAATTTAATCAATAATTGATACATTATTATCATTTTCAGTTAAATAAAGCAAATAAACATGGAAGTTTATATATTTTTCCCTATTTTTGACAGGTTTGCTTCAGTGACGAAAGCACATTCGAAATTTTGCAGAATAAAGCTCAGTATATGAGTCGTCGTCATGGAGAAAAGTTTCATCCTGATTGTGTCGTCCCGACGGTTAAACATCCCACCAAAGTGATGATTTGGTCAGTCATCAGCGGCAAGGGCACTGGACGTCTGTACGTCGTCAAAGGAATAATGAGGCAAGATCAGTACAAAGAAGTATTACAAAATCGGTTGATTCCGCAGCTCAGAGAATGGTTTCCAAATGGGAACCATCACTTTCATGCAAGATGGAGCTCCCTGCCACACTGCTCGGTCTGTTAAAGCTTTTTTGCAGAAAAAAATATCCCTCGTTGGAATTGGCCCCATTAAAATGTGTGGGACTGATGAAAAGAGAAGTGGCTAAAGATGTATTACCAACAAAACCCAGCTCCTACTTATTATGTGTGGAATCTCATCTCAAATCAGGAGACAGTATCTTGCAATGATAGCATGCCGCGCAAATTCTTTGATAGCGGCTAAAGGGGCTCAACTAATATTGACTTTTACAACATTAATTTCACTTTTCTTTGCTAATAAACTTTGGGTTTACCTGGAGTTTAAATTATGCTGTTTTTTATTTAAAGGTAATTGATTGGAATATATAAAAATAAAAAACAAAAATCATTTAAAATAATAAAACTTACATTATCTATTATTGCTAATTAATATTTTACATGAACATCTTGCAGTGCGTCTAGATAATTTGGCCAGGGACTGTATGTTACAGAATATATAATTTACCTAGTTACAAGCAATAATAAATTAATTACCAATATTTACCTTAATACCTAAAACAAGTTCAATAAAGGAGATCCACCTCCATCTAATTGATCGTTGAGTATAAAACCTGAGGACTTTTTCTGTTTAATTTCTACCTGTTCAATTCAGTAATTTCCCTTTCTCTCTATTATGCAAAACTCTGAAATCTTCAGAAAGTATGATTTTCATCTGTTAAATGTTTGGCGTAGTAAGATCTAACATGCGCAGCATACTCTGCAACTGCCAACTAAACTTAAAAACAAGAACAAGAGTGCTAAGATGCTACGCGTTCTCGGTCATATTATACGGTATAGAAACTGCAACAATTGCAGAGACAACACAACAAACAATGGAGTCATTTGAGATGTGGTGCTATCGCCGAACGCTGCGTGTTCCTTGGGCAGCGCATACCACAAACGTGGAAATATTTGATCGAATAGGAAAAGAACGAGGGTTGATTCCAGTTGTTAAAGAAAGAAAAAGCACTCACTTTAGTCATATTATGAGAAGCCAAAAGCTCCTTCAACTTATAATTGAAGGAAAAATAATCGGACCGGGAAGGCACCGCAACTTCTTCTGGTTGAAAAACTTACGACAGTGGATAAACATGACATCTACTGAACTGTTTAGAGCGATAATAGATAAAATTAGATGGGCAAATGTGATCGTCAACGTCCTTAGAAGATAAGGCACACGAAGAAGAATATTCTGTTTAAAAAAATATGAAGTTTATATCACAGATCAAAAACACAATGCGCGATCTTTCTATTTTAACTTCGTAAAAATTTTTTTTAAAGATGCTACAATTCCTGTATTTAATATAATTGCCTAATTCTTCAAATATACAACTTTGAGAGTCCATTAAAATTAATAACCCTGTACAAAATAACGTATTTATTTGCTATATCTTCTATATTATTTAAGTTACTGATAAGATGGCGTTCTAGAATGTACCAATAATACATTTTTTTGGGCTAGGAAATCCGTCTGCCAAAAATTTTGACTTTTACTGCAGACTCTATTAAAATCAACAATAAGAAGTATACTCTAAAGAAAAAAAACTATTTGTCGGTGCTAGAAAGTACCCGAAAATTTCAGAAGAAATTTCATACTATTCTGATTTTTATTTCGGACTTTTGATCATATATAGAAATAAAGGAAGACCTTCTGTCAAATTGGTGACAAATCAGGTAAATTGGGAAATAAAAGTAGGTAAATATTAAGCCTAAAGGAAACAAAAAGTTCAGTGAAAGTATAGACGAATAAATTACTTCCAATATTTATTTCTAATGTTCTAAAATTCCGATTTTTCTCCTAAATATATGAATGTTTCCTATTTTTTCACCATCTATTAATGGTTCCTGGCTGTTATCTTCACTTTCGTTGTTCAAATATTTGGTTTTGGTGAAGTTTATTTTTAGACCTATTTCTCGAGACTTGTTATTTAATTCCATCAGCAGTAATCTTTCTTTTGTGCTGGCGATCAGAGTGATATCATCTGCGAACCTTAACTGATTTAATCGTTCACCGTCTATTAGTATTCCTTTATTTTCCTATTTTAGCGATTTGAACATGTCTTCTAGAGTCAAAGTGAACAGCTTTGGGTATATCGAATCGGCTTGTCTAATTCCTCTTTCAATTTTGATTTCATTTGTTTTTTCTTCAAGCATTAGTTGTGATGTGGCATTTTTATATATGTATTCAAGAAGAGTTATGTATCTTTCATCGACTCTGCTGTTACTTAAGGCGTTAAAGATTGCCCATATCTCTACCGAATCAAATACTTTTTCGTAGTCAACTATTGCTAGGCACAAGCTGACATATTTATTTGCTTTATTCATTAGTAATTTAATTGTTTGAAGAAGGTCCAAAGTGCTGTATCCCCATCTAAATTCCGCTTGTTCACGTGGTTGATAACTGTCTAATTTGTTCGTTAATCTATACGATTGATACGATTCTAGTGAGGATTTTGTACAGTACCCATAACAGGCTGATGGGTCTGTAATTCTTCAATTTAAATTTGTTTTCCTTTTTAAATATAAGCACAATTAAGGCGTTTATCCCAAGGTGTTGGTATTTTACTTTCTATGAGGCACCTGTTAAATAGAGCTCGAAGAGATTGTATTATCGATGTCCCTCCATACTTTATCATTACAATAGTGATTTCATCGTCCCCTGGTTCTTTGTTGTGCATATTTTGTACATCGGGAATTCCTTCAAATCCCACATTTCTTACTATCACTCTATTTCCTTCTTCTTTCCCGGGCGGTGGTGATATTTTCGTGTCATATAGTGTTTGATAATATTTCTCTGTAGCTTCCTTTATCTCCTTGATTTGTGCGACCTCTTGGCTATCGTTATATATAATATACTAGCCGGGCCCGCGGCTCCGCTCGCGTGGACTTGATTCACCACTATCGTCACTGCTTATTCCCAACCCAACGTAATAAAATATCTCCCATTATTTCCCCTTATCTCTCAATATTTCTCCTTATCTCCCATTATCGCTACATAATTTTGATTATCTAGGCTTAACTCTGCCCATCTCCCATTATTTATCCTTATCTCCCATTATTTCTCCTTATCTCCCATTATTTCTCCTTATGTCCCATTATCTCACCTTATTTCCCATTATCTAGGCTTATCTCGACCTATCTCTCAATATTTCTCCTTATCTCCCATTATTTCTCCTTATCTCCCATTATCTCACCATAACTCCCATTATCTAGACTTATCTTTGCTTATCTCCCATTATTTCTCCTTATCTCCCATTATTTATATTTATCTCCCATTATCTCACCTTATCTCCCATTATCGAGCCTTATCTCGACTTATCTCCCATTATTTCTCCTTATCTCCCATTATCTAGGCTTATATCGAATTATATAGAACATATGTTTAAATTTATAAAAACACGTAAATCGGATAAGTGGTTCTCAAGTGATAAGCGCACTAACGGTCAGACACACGGACAGAGAGACGTTGCATTTTATATATATTATATTCTTTGCTACATGATATTGTTCCATATTTAATGCTTTAGGCAGTGTATTGCAAGGGAACGCGCTAGTGGCAAACTTTTCTCCGACTTGATTCACTATTATCGTCATTGCTTATTCCTTATGTCACCTAACGTAATAAAATATATCCTATAACCTGGCCAGAGAACATATGTATGTTTAACAAAAAAGCACGTAAATCGGATAAGTGGTTCTCCAGTGATAAGCGCACAAACAGACAAACAGACAGATATACGTTACATTTTATATATATTATAGATGTAATAAAATATATATCTATAACCTGGTCAGAGAACATATGTATAAATTTAAAAAATCACGTAAATCGGATAAGTGGATCTCGAGGGATAAGCGCATTTTATATATATTATATATAGATTATTATTATTATTATGTAACCTGGTCAAAGAATATATGTATGAACTTAAAAAAAGACACATAAATGGGATAAGTGGTTTTCGAATGATAAACGCACTAATGGACAGACAGACAGACAGAGAGACATTGCATTTTATATATATTATAGATTATAGACTATAGATATTCTCTGCTACATAATATTGTTCCATATTTAATGGTTTAGGCGGTGTATTGCAAGGCAACGCGCTAGCGGTGAACTTTTTTCCGACTTCATTCACTATTTTACGTCACTACTCATTCTTTATGCTACCTATCGTAATAAAATATAGCCTATAACCTGGCCAGAGAACATATGTATGTTTTAAAAAAAAAGTACGTAAATCGGATAAGTGATTCTCCAGTGATAAGCGCACTAACGGACAGATAGGCAGACAGACAGACAGACAGAGAGACGTTGCATTTTATATATATATATATATATATATATATATATATATATATATATATATATATATATATATATATATATAATATAAATAAATAAATATAAATAGCAGCCAATTCTTGAATTTTATACGTCTTTTAATTGATCATAACTTGGCTTTACTTGTTCGTGCATGGCTGCACGTAGTCTAAACTTGGTCATAATTGTCAGTCCTGGATAACTATACAATTTATACCTCGAATTGATTCAGCCGATACTTGGTGGAAATCCATAACTAGAAGTTTTGTAAGAAGTAAAACACTACTTAAATTTCCACTAAATTTGTTATTTTTAACACTATGACATGTTTCGCTGTATGACAGCTTCTTCAGATGGTTTGTTACAAAAAATTTTTTGTAACAAACCATCTGAAGAAGCTGTCCTACGGCGAAAGATGTCGTGGTGTTAAAAATAAAAGATTTAGTGGAAATTTAAGTAGTGTTTTACTTCTTACAAAACTTCTAATTTATATTTCAAAAAAACCGTTAAATATAAAATTTGGCCTATTTGAGCGTCTTTAAACTACTCACAACTAAAGTTTACGTGGTCGGGCGTAGTCTTATATGGCCTAAGATTGTTCAAAATTGTTAGTCCTGAATATCTATGCAACTTACGTGCAAAAATGAGGTGTTCAACAAAAAGTAACCGTTAAATACAAAAGTTGGTCTCTTTTTGACTTTTATACGTCTTTTAATTGCTTATAACTTGACTTTACTTGGTAATCCATGGTTGCACGATGTCTAAATTTGTTTATAATTGTCAGCCCAGAACATCTATGCAATTTATACACGAAGAAAATAACGTGAGCAACGTAAAGTAACCATTAAACTCGAAATTTGGCCTCTTCATGCTTTTTAAACATCTTTTAATTGCTCATAATTTGAATTTACTTGATCTCCCGTGGTCGTACTGGTCTAAGTTTGTACATAATTGTCAGTTCTATATAATTATGCAATTGAAACCTCAAAAAAGTAATGTTTTCAACGCACAATTATGTTTTTATCCTGTAAAATATAAAATACACTGATATTACCAATAAAATCGACTTTAACGTCTTCTAAACCTTAATATTTTTGGACCAAATTTTCAGAGATCTCTATTTACACCTAATAGAAGGTTTTTAGCTGGTAGCACCGCCAAATATAAAAACTTTTTTTTTGGGGTTAGTCTACTGTAAATGTTCAATGTTTCTTAATTCACGTAAGTTAAAATTTGTAATAGAACTAGCAGTGCCTGCGGCTCCGTTCGCGTGGACTTGATTCACTACTATCGTCAGTGCTTATTCCTTATGTTACGTAACGTAATAAAATATCTGCCATTATTTCCCCTTATCTCCCATTATTTCTCCTTATCTCCCATTATCTCTACATAATTTCCATTATCAAGGCTAATCTCTGCTCATCTCCCATTATTTCTCCTAATCTCCCATTATTTCCCCTTATCTCACATCATCTCACCTTATCTTCCATTATCTAGGCTTATCTCGACTTATCTCGCAATATTTCTCCTTATCTCCCATTATTTCTCCTTATCTCCCATTATCTCACCATAACTCCCATTATCTAGACTTATCTCCCATTATTTCTCCATATCTCCCATTATTTATACTTATCTCCCATTATCTAGGCTTATATCGAATTATATAGATAGAGATAGATAGATATAAATTATATAAATTTATAAAAACACGTAAATCGGATATGTGGTTCTCAAGTGATAAGCGCACTAACGGACAGACAGACAGACAGATATTTTTGTTTTGGTGCCTGGGATTTTAGAGCTGATTTTAACTATATTTGGGACGCTAAATCTATACATGCAATCCGTTTTTCTCTATCAGCTCTACTTTTTTAGATACATCAACTTATCTACCAATGTGGTTTTTATTCAGTATATTCATTTATGAGAGTTCTAAAATTATTATATATTCATTAATGTAGGTACAATGGTTTTATTGTCAGTCTGTAATTGAGTAAATTCCAGGTAAATCTATAAATAGTGGAACCATTGCCTATCAGGTATCTGAACTGACCCTTTTAATCACCTAACTCGGGTAAGTCTCGTCAGTTTGTGCGTTCTTACTAATGAGAGTAGATCGAATTCGGCGTGTTATTTTATGTTAAGAAAAGAGTGTTTTTGTGTTATTGAACAGAATTAAAATGAGTTCAGGTTCCAGTTCAAGAAGAAGTTGTGTAAATCAACCTGATGTGTTTTGCTATATATGCGGAGAATACATGTTTCAACAAAACAGACAAACTATTACTGACTTTGTAAAGCGAGCGTATCTTGGATACTTTGGAGTTAAGCTTGATGATCAGGACAAAACGTGGGCCCCGCATCTCGTATGTAAAACTTGTACAGAGCATTTACGGCAGTGGACTACCGGGAAAAGAAAATGTCTAAAATTCGGCGTACCAATGGTTTGGAGAGAACCAAAAAACCACTTCAATGATTGTTATTTCTGTTTAGTAAATACTAATGGAATCAATCGAAATAACCGCAATAAGTGGACTTATCCCAATTTAGACTCGGCAATACGCCCTATCCCGCACTCAGATGAAATAACGATTCCAACATTCCATCAGCTACCACATATCTCTGATGACGAATATTTTCCCTCTGATCGCTCTTCTGATGCTAATAAAAGTTCTGATGCTAATGAAACTAACAGTGACTATGAGGGGACGTCATCAGTTCCTCAACGCTTCAATCAAAATGAATTAAATGATCTCACCAGGGATCTCAATTTATCGAAAAAAGCTTCTGAAGTACTGGCTTCTAGGTTGAACGACAAAAATTTACTGGAACAAGGAACCAAAATTACCTTTTATCGTACAAGAGAAAAAGATCTGCTACCATTCTTTTCTCAAGAAGACAATCTTGTATTTTGTCACGAAATTAGGGGATTCATGAAAGAAATGGGACTTTCTGAATATATTCCAGATGATTGGCGCCTATTTATTGACAGTTCAAAGCGAAGTTTAAAATGTGTCCTTCTATATAATGGGAATAAATATGGTTCAATACCACTAGCTCACTCAACGAAACTGAAAAAAGAATATAATACCATAGCTTTGGTCTTGCAGAAGATAAAGTATTACGAACATCAATGGATGATTTGTGTAGACTTAAAAATGGTAAACTTTGTTCTTGGGCAGCAAAGTGGTTACACGAAATATCCGTGTTTCTTGTGCCTCTGGGATAGTAGGGACAAAACACACCACTGGGTTAGAAAAGATTGGCCTCAGAGAGAAAACATGGACGTTGGGGAAAAGAATGTCATTAATGACGCTTTGGTTGAAAGAGAAAAAAATCATACTTCCTCCGTTACATATAAAGTTGGGCTTAATGAAGCAATTTGTAAAGGCTCTTGATAAGAATGGGTCTTATTTTGCATATATAGGGGTAAGAATGCATCAGTTGAGCACAGTAAAACTCAAAGCAGGGATATTTGACGGCCCACAAATAAGACAATTAATTAAGGATCCTGCCTTCATAAATTCAATGAATCAAGTTGAACGAGAAGCTTGGACATCATTTGTTGCAGTTGTAGAAAATTTTCTAGGCCAACATAAAGCTCAAAACTATGTTGAAATGGTTAACAAGATGCTTAATAGTTTCAAATCCTTGGGGTGCAATATGAGTATTAAAATATACTATTTACACAGCCACTTAGACCGTTTTCCAGAAAATTTAGGAGACATGAGTGAGGAACAAGGTGAAAGATTTCACCAAGATATTAAAGTTATGGAGGACCGCTACCAAGGAAGATGGGACATGCACATGATGGCAGATTACTGCTGGAGTTTAAAAAAGGGACTGTTTAAAAAAACATTCAAGAATGTCGCGGAAAAGAAGCTTTCCTAGTGTTGAGTGACTATTTCATTTCTTCAATTTTTTTCTTTGTTTGTAAGTACGACATAATATTGTATTTTGTATAACTAAAATAAAAATTTCGTATCTACTTTTGTTTACTACACTTACGGATTTGAGTTACAATAATGTAACTTATATTTCTCTAAAATTGGATATCTTAAAAATTTGAGCTCCTAGGTACAAATGAATACGTTATTTGAATTCAGGACATCAAATTGATATAGAATCAGCTCAAAAAACCTCGACACCAAAACAGCTGTTCCCCTGTGTTATAGATTATAAATATTTTCTGCTACATAATATTGTTCCATATTTAATGGTTTAGGCTGTGTATTGCAAACTTTTTTGCGACTTCATTCACTATTATCGTCACTGCTCATTCCTTATGCTCCCTACCGTAATAAAATATAGCCTATAACCTGGCCAGAGAACATATGTATGTTTTAAAAAAAAAGTACGTAAATTGGATAAGTGGTTCTCCAGTGATAAGCGCACTAACGGACAGACAGACAGAGAGAGGTTGCATTTTATATATATTTATAGATAATTTGTTGTTAAATACTCACCTATTTCCTTTTGTCTTAATGGCCAAAACTGCTGAAACTCATTACCAGTCGTGGTATGTACATCACACTCACCATCATCTAAACAAAAGGGGAAATTCCACAAAACATTGGTACCCTGTACGGAATAAAAATCAAACTTATCTTTCTGAAAACCCATTAGATTTTTCTTCGTTCTCATTTCGGCAAGAAAAATGGGCTTTATACGACCTTCCAGTCCAAAAGTGATAAAGCCGCGATCCCAACTTAATTCGAATGTTGTAAAATTAGTGGATTTAAGGATGCCCGGGGTTGGTTCGTATTCTGGTTTTTCTTTGTTACCATACCTAAAAAAAAATAAAGCTTCAGTTCAGAGTAGCAAACCCAAAAAGTCGGTCGGAGTACTATTCACATAGAAGAGAAAGTTGGAAAAACTAATACACTTGGTGGGAAGTTTGTTCAGGTTACACTTAAAGCATCTTTTTTTTTATGGGTCTAGCACACGTGCTGCAGGGAAGTCCCTAAAGCGCTCCAGGAGCGGCATGTGTGCGGAAAAAGCGATTCACGGTGTTCTCGAATCACTGTTAATCGTACTCGGTGGGAAACATAGTCCTGGGCAAATTATTACAAAGGGATGATGTTCTCCATATAAAAGACTGCTTGAAAAGCGTTGTACGCGAAGTAACAAGCTGAATTTTATACGGATGTGAAGTATTAGCGAGAGGTGTATTTCTAACATGCACCGCTCTGGGACGAATTTAGCGGGTTACATCCTTCGAACACTTTCCATGAAAATACTTGTAGAACAGACTCAAGTTGCCAACCGTTTTTCGATGTCCCAGCGAATCAAGGCCGCCGGTCAGTTCCGGGTCTCCAATCAGACGAACAGCTCTTCTCTGAATAGAATCCAACAAATGCAGTGTATGTCTGGAAGTGGAGCCCCAAACATGGGAGCAGTATTCCATAGTTGATCGAATTTGAGCTTTGTAAAGAATCAACAGTTGTTGTGGAGTGTAAAGCTTTCTGGTTCGAAATAATATTCCCAACTTTTGAAAAGCTCTTCTTGCTATGCCCGCAACATGTTCATGCCAGGCCATATTTGCTCCCAAATTAACGCCCAACAAATTAAGTGACGATGCTAGGGGAATGAAGTGCCCCGACATAACTATGTCGGGTTCAGCAACGTTAACTTTTTAAAAAAAAATTGCCGCCTAGGTTTTTGTAGCGTTAAATTCCACTTGGTTTCTGCCAAGAAAGAATTTCTTCCAGGTCTTTGTTAAGTTGAATGACTTCCTGCTGTCTGCGGATATTCGTCTGAGTAGCCGATGTCCGAGCGTTTAATGAAGAGATAAGCGTACTGTCATTTGCAAAGCTGTAGATTGGATTTCCGGTCTTTTCCAGCAGATCGTTAATGTAAATAAGAAAGAGAGTAGGAGATATTATGGAGCCTTGGGGCACACCGGCGTTGATAGTGAAGGTCCGGAAATCCGTCGACCGCCACTCGTAAAGAACGCTCACTGAGGAAACATGAGAGCCACAAACAGAACTTTTCAGACATATCATAAGAGCGTAGCTTAGCCAACAGTCCATCGTGCCAAACACGGTCGAATGCGTTGGATATGTCAAGAGCAACCGCTCGAGATTCTCCAAAGTGTTCAATTGCGTTGTTCCAAACATGTGTGACATCAGTCAGAAGATATCCTGTTGATCTATGTTTACGAAAGCCATATTGGTGAACGCTAATAATGTTGAATCCTTCAAGATATTTTAGAACATGCTGATTGATAGCCTTTTCCATGACTTTCGATATTATTGACAGCAATGCGACTGGTCGGTAGTTATTTGGCAAGGTCTTCTTGCCTTTTTTAGGTATCGGCTGAACTGTGTCACATTTCCAGCAGGAGGGAAATATTCCCTTTCTGTAGGATAGGTTGAAAAGTCTACAAAAAACTGGTGACAGTTTTTGAGAACTATGGCAGGTATTCCGCCAGCTCCAGAAGCTTTTTTGATGTCTAGCTTCATTAAAATACGTTTTATGATACGCTGTCTGAAGACAATATCGGACATCCTTGACTGCACTATGAGAATAGTAGGTGGTGTTTTTCCTTGGAAATCCACAGTAGAATGTGAAGCAAAGTTCAACCAACAAGTTCGTTTTCTCAACAGGTGTCGTTGCAATAGAATTATTTGGCCGTGTGAGTGGTGGTATGGTGGATTTAGTGAAATTTTGACTAACTGCCTAAGCGACTGACCAAAAGGATCTGGAATTGTCGGGACAAGCGAGAAGTTTGTTTCTAATTCGTTGATTGTATGCCTCCTTGATTTCGTCGATAATTTCTTTGCATCTGTTCCGGGCACGAACAAAGGTGTTACGATTTATGGTGTTAGGATTCTCACGCCATTGTCGATAGGCAAGATGTTTAGAAGCAACAGCTTCTTTGCATTTTCGGTCAAACTAAGGCTTGCCGTTGAAAGGATATTTCTTCGAAAAAGGGATGTACGCTTCCATACCAGCCCAAATAACATAGGAAACCCCCCTGGCGCAGTCAGATGGGTCGTCGGATCGAAAACAAACGTCTAACCAAGGGAAAGTTCGGAAATATTCCATGAGATCTTCCCATTTAGCAGATTTGTGGTGCCAAATCTTGCGCGGTTTAGGCGCCTTTCTGTCACTGATTGGTAGGATACTCGATGTCGAAAGCAGTTTATGGTCGGAAGAACCTAACGGCGGATTTACGGTGGACGTGTAAATCTCCGGATTGGTGGTTAAAAACAGATCAAGAAGACTGGCGAACTCTCCGTATCGATCAGGGAACCGTGTTGGTTCGAACGCATGTAAAAGTGTATAAATTCTAAAGGCGAATATTTTGAGAAACGATAAAACGATTTATAACAACATTTTTTTTTCTTTCATTGTTTTTGTAAAAAATTAAAAGGTAGCCCTTTTTATTAGCAGCTTCTCACAAAAACGACTAAAATTCAGCGCCGTAATTTCCATATCCATAAAAATTAATCAGACATAATTGAACTAAATTCATACTAATTTGGATTTATCTTAATACTTTACCTTAAGCCAGATTCCTTGTTTGATATAAATATCTCAATTCCGATTCCTAAGTCAGAAATTCCTTTGCCAGTAAGAGGTAATGCTAGGACGCTTAATACTAAGCGGGCACTTGCGTCGTTGAAATAATCGGAATCCCATAATTTCACGCCGAATTTTATATTAGTCAAAACGCTTCCTGGAAAACAATATGAGTATTATCAAAATGCGAGACAGTCAAAATTAGACAATATCTAGAGCATAATATTAATTTTTTGTGTGTTCGTTCCTAAAATTATGATTTTCTAATAGATTTACAGAACACGTAAACAAATACAAAGAGAGAACAGAATAGCAAAGGAGAACTGGATAAGGGATCAATGTGAAGAAATAGAGATCTTGGAACGGAAGTATGGCACCTTTAACATGCACAAAAAAGATAAGGAAGGGAACAGTGAAAAGATGTGTGACGGAAGTGGGAAAATATCATGGACAAAAAAGAATAAATGGAGATGTAGAGAAGAACAGCAGGTAGTACTACAAAATGGAATCAATCTCCCCATCCTAGTAGATGAGGTCACAAAAGCAATAGAACAACTGAAGGAAAGTAAATCTTCTGGGCAAGATAATATGCACGCAGAACCTGAATTAACCTGAACTAATGAACACAGAAAATATACAACGGCTAACGGTGATTTTTAAAAACATATATGGCAAGGAAAAATACCAAAAATATGGTTAAGATCAACGTTAATCATAATACTTAAGAAAGCAAGAGATAAATCCTGCGAGGGATTCCGAACTATAAGCTTAATGAATGATAGGTATGATTTAGATAAGCATAAAATGATGGTGCGGTGTCAGGATTGGTCTTCGGTTACGACTGATTTAGATCCTGAGACGGCGACATCAACATTTGTTAATATATATATATATATATATATATATATATATATATATATATATATATATATATATATATATATATATATATATATATATCTTTACTAGACTTAAGTAAAATTAAAAACAACCAAATTCACAAGCAATACCGAAAATTAAAAAATTGGATCACGAACGGAATAATAACATCTATTAGACATAGAGACAAATTAAAGCGCAGACTTCTAAAACAATATAACTTGGATTTGGAAATAGAATATAAAAGATACCGAAATATTTTCAATAAAATAATAACCAAACAAAAGATTAATTTCAAAAAAACAACAAAGATTTAAAAAAAATATATGATCTAATTAAGGATGCTACTAATGAAAAAAAAACTAATAAAGTAAAAATAACTATAAACAGAGACAACGGCGATGGGTTTCCGACTGATAAAGACATGTCAAATTGTTGTAATGATTATTTTATTAATGTCGGTGCAGAGATGGAGAAGAGGATTCCTTTCATGAATGATCCATGTCCGCTGGATGATCCTGTGTCTGATTCACTTTATTTGTCTCCCGTCACGGATAAGGACCTAATCCAAAATATCTCGACGTTGAAGAATAATAGTGCACTGGGATATGATAGAGTAACACCAATCATAATAAAGCAAACCCACACTGAAATTTTGACACCATTAACTTATATAATAAATTTAATGTTCCAGAATGTCATAGTCCCATCTGAATTCAAGATATCAATGGTGACCCCTGTACACAAGAACGGTGATAGAACAAGCATTGGAAATTATCGACCTATAAGTTTAATCACTTGTTTTACAAAAATCCTTGAATAGTGTGTAAAGGACAGATCGATTGATTTTTAAAAAAAATAACATTTTATCTGAAAACCAATTTGGGTTTGTGCAGGGTAGTGGTACACAAATGCCTTATATGAATCTATTACGCAAATATCAGGCTGTCTAAATCACAATAAAAAAATGTATAGCTGTTTTCATTGATCTTGCCAAAGCCTTCGATACTGTCCCTCACGATAGACTTCTGGAAGTGCTTGCACAGTATGGAGTTAGGGGACCAATACTGACGTTAATTCGTAGCTATTTGACAGACAGAACTCAGGTTGTTAAAATTAATAATTCCATAAGCAATAAGAGGATTATTAAAATAGGAGTACCACAGGGCCCTGTCCTTGGCCCCCTTTTGTTTATTACATATATTAATGCCCTACTGAAACTGGACATGGGCGGGACGATGATTTCCCATGCTGACGACACTGAAGGTAGTCAGTGGTTTCAGCAAGGTAAAAAATTGGTTGGAAACATATAAATTATCTCTGAATTTGACTAAAACCAATTATATTGCATTTTCATTAACTGTTGCAAATAGGCCAAATTTTTCAAGTATTCAAATAAATAATAACAATAAAATAAATGAGGTGACTAATACAAAATATCTTGGTGTTGTAATAGATCAATTTCTGAAGTGGCAGCCACACATCGACTACCTATCACTCAGATTACGAAAATTAATTCACAAATTTTATATAATAAGGAATATTTTAAATACAAAACTACTTATACTTATATATAACTCGCTGGCAATGGTTATGGTATTTTGGTATGGGGAGGGCTGTATGAATCTGCATTGTATAGACTGAACATAGTACAGAGGTATATATTAAAAATAATTTATAAAAAAACACAGAATAGGATATATTCTGCCCTTCTCTTTACACAAGAAACATGTAATATTAGAACAATGTATCTCACAACAGTTTGCACCTTTCTACATATTCGTAAAGAACGGAATAAATTTGTTAATCATACTCACAAAACACGTTCCAGAGAAAATATAAACTTAATACTGTCCAGGAATAACAACAACAAAAGACTAGTGGAAAACAACAAAAAATTTCACGAATTATGTAAAGCATATATATTTGATAATTTTCGAATTTTTGAGTCTTTGTTTGATTGAGAGCCATTGTACATGAACCACGTATTGTATCTGTTATTGTATTTGTATCTATATTGTTATCTGTCACAAAAAGAAGGAAAAACCTGATCTAGAAAGAAAGTTATTAGTAAACTACCTAGACACATAAAGGTGCCCTGGCACCTAGGTGTCATTAATTTGTGATATTATTTTTTAAAAACCGTCTTGAAGTGTAGCCTGCAAAATAACTGCTTCTTCATTAATAAAATTATTTTGATAGTTTTTAAAGGTTTTAATGGTTAATGAGCCATCTATTGAAGCTATTCGTGAAGATAATTCATCAAAGAATCATCAGACTAGGTGAAAAATATATAAGGCGAACACAATTCGGATTTCGAAATGCAGTGGGAACTAACACATGGGCTGAAAAGTCCCGGGCCTAACACATAGATGGCGCTAGTTTTATTGCAGTCACCTTTTTTCAGTTAATACTAACCTTCAAAAGACAGCTGTTAAAATTTCATGATATTCTATTCATTAGTTTGTGAGTTATTGTGCTAAGAGTGACGCTACTTTTGTTATTTTCAAAACAATGGATCAAAAACAATTTCGTGTTTTAATTTTACACTGCTTCTTGATGGGAAAAAATACCGTTCAAGCGAAGCAATGGCTTGAAAAGTGTTATGGGGACTCCGCTCCATCAGAAACAACAATAAAACGTTGGTTTGCTGACTTCAAACGTGGTCGTAGAGACACCGATGATGCAGAACGCAGTGGACGTCCAAATGAGGCGGTAACACCAGAAAACATAAAAAAAATCCATAAAATCGTTTTGAATGATCGAAAAGTGAAGTTGCGTGAGTTAGCTGACATCGTAAAGATATCAAAAGAACGTGTTGGCTTTATATTGCATGAGCATTTGACTATGAGAAAGCTCTGTTCAAAGTGGGTGCCGCGTTTGCTCACTGTTGATCAAAAACAAGAACGTGTTGATGATTCTGAGCAGTGTTTGGCCATGTTTAAACGTAACAAACCGGAATTTTTGCGTCGATATGTGACAATGGATGAAACATGGATCCATCACTTCACTCCGGAATCAAAACGATCGTCATCTGAGTGGACAGCAACTGGTGAACCTCGTCCAAAGCGCCCGAAAGCACAACAATCGGCTGGAAAGGTTATGGCCTCGGTATTTTGGGATGTGCGTGGTGTAATATTCATCGACTATCTTGAGAAAGGAAATACCATCAACAGTGAATATTATATAGCGTTATTGGAGCGTTTGAAGGCCGAAATTGCAAAGAAACGACCGCATATGGCAAAGAAAAAAATTTTGTTTCATCGCACCGTGTCACAAGTCAATCAAAACAATGGCAAAACTACATGAATTGAACTTCGAATTGCTCCCACATCCACCGTATTCGCCAGATTTGGCTCCCAGCGACTACTGGCTGTTCGCAGACCTGAAAAAAATGCTCGCCGGTAAGAAATTTCGCACGAATGAAGAGGTTATCGCTGAAACTGAGGCCTATTTTGAGGCAAAAGATAAATCGTTTTACAAAAGTGGTATTGAAATGTTAGAGCGGCGCTGGAATGATTGCGTTGCTCTTGATGGAGATTACGTTGATGAATAAAGCTAATTTTGAACCAAAAAAACCGTGTTTTCTTTGTTAGGCCTGGGACTTTTCAGCCCATGTGTTAGAAGGCTCTGTTTAGTATACAAGTTCTCTTTCAAAGATGTAGGGATATGAACCACGACATACAGGCCTGTTTTATTGATTACAGGAAGGTATTTGATGGGGTAACGCATGATAAACCAATGGAAATATCGGAATAAACAAGAGGGATATGAGAATAATTAAAAACTTGTACTGGAACTAAACTTCATCTATACGAATCCAAGGAGAAGATCCAAAAAACATCATTATGCAACGAGGAGTTAGACAGGGATGTATACTGTCACCTCTACTGTTTAATATATACAAGAATTTTTGAGACAGCCTTGGAGGACATCCGCAAAGGAACAAAAATAAACGGGGAATACATAAACAACATACGATACGGTAACGACACGGACGTTTTTGCAGACAGCAGTGAAGACCTACAAGACATAATGAACAGAGTAAGTGAAATCAGTGAAAGATATGGCTTATCACTCAACATTAAGAAAACTAAACACATGGTAATATCAAAGAACAACAATCAAAACGGAAGACTGGTAGTAGATAACCAGCAGACAGAAAAAACACATACACATATCTGGTGACAAGAGTCATAGGATCACTCAGTAAAGATCAAAAATCAAATAGAAAGGTCAAGAGTCGCATTCTTAAAAATGGCTAAATTACTTAGATGCCATGACTTATTAACTGGTAAAGAGTAGGTTACTAAGATGCTATGTGTTTCCCGTGTTGTTGCATGGGATGGAGATGTGGAAATTGACGGAAGTGTCATGTAAGAAGATTGAAGCCTTTAAGATGTGGTTATACCGGAAAATTTTGAAAATATCTTACACTGATCACTTTAATAATGACGAGGTTCTAAGAAGAATGGGACAAGACAAGGATATAATGATGAAAATAAAGACAACGAAGTTGGAATATCTCGAACACATCATGAGAAACAACGAAAAGTACAGCTTGCTGCAACAAATACTGCAAGGGAAGTTTGAAGGTAGGAGAGGGCCTGGAAGAAGAAGAATATCCTGGCTAAAGAACCTAACAACGTGGTTCAATAAATCCACAACAGGTTTGTTTCGAACAGCCGTTAACAAAGTACAGATTGCCAGATTGATCGCCAACATCCGGAACGGATAGGCACCACAAGAAGAAGAATAGATTTTTTAAAGCTAAAATAATCTTTTCCGTGCAAACGCGTAATTTTCATGCAAAGTATCCCATAAATAAGTTTAATATTGATTAGCTTGTTGCGTGAATGCAACAGGCGGGGGCACTCAGCGTAACCCTGGCCCTTAGAAATTTAGTTGCTATAGAAAGAAGATACTCTTTTGCGTGCGAGAGTTTTACAAAAATTACACATCGTAAGAAATGGAAATATCTCAAAACTAAAGTTTACAGTGACAATCTTCGCTCCCTGGAACAACTAAGAGAAAATATCCGACAATAAATGGACGCTGGAAATGACGTGTCCAGTAGTCAATCAATAATTTCACCGCAAAAAAAAAAGGAATTTCTTTTACCGACTACAAGTTATAGGCTTCTTACTTGACCGACTGTAATTTCCTGCTCCTTACCATTAAAGTCCGTATAATGCATGTAGGTATCGTAGTTTTTTGTAAATACTGAACATTCTGGATCGTCACAAAAAGGAATATCACAATATTCTTTTTCAATATATCCTAATTCGTCGTTTTCCACAAAACACCAAGGGCCACCTACAAAGAAGATAAAACGGTGCATATATTTTCCATAATTTCTTGTAAATGTCTCGATCATATGAGGCGTTGCGGATAGTAAGGGCGAACTCAACATTGGGTCAAATTTTTTTTTTTTTATATAATTCTATTTTATAGTACTTTTCCTACATCACATACCGGTCTAATTGTTCAGTTCGCCCTTGCTTCGCCTTCAAATTTCAGTATCAAATAAATGAAAAATTTCGAACAGGCGATAGCCGGGCGGGTAGTAAGGGCGAACTCAACAATTTCGCGCGGAGCAACCGCCGGTATTGCGTCACTAAATGAGGTTTACTTGAAATTTTACGCTTTCCGCGTGTTAGTTCAAGTTAATTTTGAAGTTAATACGTTAATGTTTTGTTTGGTTTTGTTGCTTCTTTTTTTAAGAAAAGTATGGCGCAACCTGGACCTTCTAGTAGTGAAGTAAGTGTACAACATTTAGATGGTAGTGCTGTGTCGGGTTATTCGCGAAAGAGACCTGCTAAGATGAATGATTGGCAAAAAAACGAGTGTAAGTTGAAACGAAATTCAGGAAGTGCTTACATTTCAAGAAATAACAAAAGGCACGTTGTTGCCCGCAAAATTGGACCTCCTTGCAAGTGTGGATGTTTTGAGAAAATAGGCGCTGAACTGGTCACCAATATTTTTGACTCTTTTTGGCAAATTGGAAACTATGATCTACAGAATGCTTACTTATCAAAATTGTTGATCTGCAATGATGTAAAAAGATCTTACGTAAAGGGGCGTCCAAGTCGTACCCTGAGACGCATTCAATATAATGTGACTGTTGATCACGCTAATCGTGAAGTTTGTCGTACTGCGTTTTATAACATTCATGGCATCTCTGAAAAGCGCGTTCGAGTCGTACTTGACAAAACCAGCAGAACTGGAACTGTTACAACGGATCAAAGGGGGAGGTGTGAACCCGCGAAGAAAATAGGAAATGACGATCTTTCTAAAGTAAAAGAACACATCATGTCACTACCTACTGTCACCAGTCATTACAGTCGCGCCAAAAGCCCTCATCGAAAATACTTACCTGTTGGACTTAATATTAAAAAGCTCTATTCTCTTTACAATGAATGGCTTACGGAAAATTACCCTGGTTACAGCCCGGTAAATCAGCACTATTATCGTGATACGTTTAATATGCAGTTCAAAAGTACAAGTTAATGATTGAAAGCTGTCGCCGAAAAAACCAGTTTTGCGTTGTCCAACTTAGACAAGACATGATTTTCAATTTCTCTAATTTTCAAAAGAAAATTACTAAAATGCAGATGGCTGGTGCTAAGTTTAAAGATGGAAAGATCTTTGAATTTACAAATAACTTTAAGCAAGGTTTCTACATTCATTCTGCTTACAATTTGGATGTCAAAACGGCAGTCAAACTACAAAAAGGCAAGGTGAAAAACTATGATCCTGATCATTTTCATTTGGCCAGTGAAACACTGACGAGACTTTACAGTGCTCCCATTAAAATACCAGCCCCAAAATTAAAGGACATTCAGGACTTGTTACCGTATGTTCCCCTACCTTGGAGTCGGTACTTTACTAACATTATAGCGTCTCAAGACGCAGCAACGAATAAGAGCACCGAAAATGAAGATGTTATGGACGATGACCAAATAGATTACAACTGAACTTGGCTAATTATTTGTTTCTTTTCTTTAGTTTTTTTTATGTTAGTTTCAATACCATATTTCCACTGTTTTGTATGTTGTATCAAGTAACTATTTTGTAATAACAAAACCTTTAATTAAAACAATAACCTTAAAATTAAATAAAATGTGTTCAAAATTTTTAATACCGGTCTAATTTTTTCCCAGGAATTGCCAATTTTAGGTGATAGTGTAGCATCAGAAACGAACAGTAAAATATGAAAAAAAAATACACAAATAAATATTTAAAAAACATTTAAAAATTCACGGAATACACTATTCTACTTAAGTAAATAATAAAAAGCTAATAAATTATAAATAAATAATAAAAACCTAATTTTGCCAATATTTTGTTGAGTTCGCCATTTAGATTTTTCTATAAATTCAATTTTTTCGAAACTTCATTTTGTTGAGTTCGCCCTTACTATCCGCAACGCCTCATATTACCAATCACACAGTCACACACTCTCTCTCTCTTTCTATATATATATATATATATATATATATATATATATATATATATATATATATATATATATATATATATATATATACATATATATATATATATATATATATATATATATATATATATATATATATATATATATATATATACATATATATACATATATATATATATATATATATATATATATATATATATATATATATATATATATTATTGTTGTGGTTGGATTTGAACTTATTAACCTTAAATATTGATAAATCAAAATTTATAGCCTTTATGTTTAATAAAAGGAATTATCCCGACAAAAATTTTATAAAGATTCATGAACCTGGCTGTAATAACTTTGCTACTTGTGATTGCAATTTGAAGATCTGCTCCACCGATAACATTAAATATTTGGGTGTATACCTAGATTCGCATTTAAGATAGGATTCTCACATAGATTATATAACAAGTAAAATTCGAAAAATGTATTTTAGGTTTTATCAGATTAGGCAGTGGTTACCCCAGAAATATTTATTATATGTATATAAAGATCTTGTGGAGTCAGTGATAGGCTATGGCTTGGTTGATTGGGGGTCCGTGCGTGATTCGCTATCTTCGTCTTTAGTAATAGCCCAGAAAAGGGTTCTAAAAATAATACTGTTTAAATCGCGAAGATTTTCTATGGACCAACTATACGGTGGAGCTAGAGTTTTGTCACTGAAGCAATTATACATAAAATCGGTGGTAAGAAGTTTACTGAATAACAACCATAAGGTAAACAGAATTGATCACTCTGTTCATACTAGACTAATAACCCTGAACAATGTGTATGTACCATCTACTCCCTTTAGTGCTATTTTAATATAATTCCTAACGAATTGAAAGTGAAGCCATATAGGTTGCTTAAAAAGAAATTGACTAGCTGGTTGCTTGATAACAAAATAGATCATTATTGAAAAAATAAATAAAGTACGTATTTAAAATAAGATGGTTCTAGTACATTTGTAATAGGTACTAATAGTGGTTTATTAAATGGTGATGCACGCACATTCTTCTTTAAGAAAATTGTGCATCGCTTAAAATGTATTATTGCCGTGTAATTTAGGGAAATTATCTTTCCCTGTATTGGTTCTCTTAGTATTAAGTTTAACTTTAATGTGCAACAACTATGTAATTATTTGTTGGCAGGAATAAATATATTTTTATTTTTTTTATATATGTATATGTATGTATATATATACATATATATATATATATATATATATATATATATATATATATATATATATATATATATATATATATATATATATATGCGGATTTCACACAACAACAGTTTGTGCTATAAAGATTTGACACTGCGCCATTTTGTTGTGTCATCAAGTGTCAGACGCGCACGAGTGATAAATTGGAAAAGTGTGTGCATAGTGTTGTGCTGTTGTATTCAATATGTTGAAATTTATACCGAACAAAGAGCATTCGCGGACAGCATTAATTTTTTGTTTTTATTTATAGAAAACTGCTGTTGAATCATACCTATTACTTCGAAAAGCTTATGGTGACCATGCTCCATCGCAAGATACGTGTGAACGGTGGTTTCGGCGTTCCCAAAGTGGTGACTTCGATGTTGCAGACAAGGAACGTGGAAAATTGCCAAAAAAATACGAAGATGTGGAATTGCAAGCATTGTTGGACGAAGATCATTCGCAAACACAAAAACGACTCGCCGAGCAATTGAGCGTTAGTCAACAAGCTGTTTCCAATCGGCTACGAGAGATGGGAAAGATTCAGAAGACCAGTAGATGGGTACCACATGAGTTGAACGACAGGCAAATGGATTAGCGCAAAAACACGTTTGACATTTTGCTCGCTCGGTACAACAGGAAGTCGTTTTTGCATCGTATAGTTACAGGGGATGAAAAGTGGATTTATTTTGAGAATCTCAAGCGCAAAAAATCATGGGTAGACCCAGGCGCACTATCCACATCGACCGTAAGACCAAATCGCTTTGGCAGAAAGACGATACTCTGTGTTTGGTGGGACCAGAGGGGCGTGGTCTATTATGAGCTGTTAAAACCTGGGGAAACGGTTAATACTAAACGTTACCAACAACAATTGACCGATTTGAACCGTTCGCTGCTTGAAAAAAGGCCAGAATACCGAAAGAGGCAACACAAAGTAATTTCTCTTCATGACAATGCTCCATCACATACGGCAAAACCAGTTCGCGACACCTTGGAAGCACTCAGCTGGGAAGTTCTACCCCATGCCGCTTACTCACCAAACTTGGCTCCTTCCGATTACCACTTGTTTGCATCGATGGGTCACGTACTTGCTGAGCAGCGCTTTGGTTCCTACGAAGATGTGAAAAAATGGCTCGATGAATGGTTCGCAGCAAAAGGGGAAGGTTTTTACTGGCGTGGTATTCACAAATTGCCCGAAAGATGGGAAAAATGTATAACAAGCGATAAACCATACTTTGAATAAAGCACTTTTTATCATTCTTCCAAATTTAACATGTTTTTTCAGAAAAAAATCCGCATTTCATACTTGTACACCTGGTATATATATATATATATATATATATATATATATATATATATATATATATATATATATATATATATATATATATATATAACGCGTCTAAATATTGGGATCTTACCTATTCGACACGACATCTCCCGGCTTTTTCAGGAATTAAACTTGAGGTGCATTTTTAAATCTGCCATAAGCATATATATAAATTAATATTCTTAAAAAAATCAAAAAAAAGACTTTTATCTGTGTTTACTATTGCGAAAGTCTCCTGCACAAGAATTTAAATGTAGTTTTTCATGCATTTCCAAAAGCGAATGAAGCAGTTGTGTTGATATTGTCACGAGGTCAGCTATCTCTCTAACATTCACTTTGCGGTCATTCAGAGCAATATAGTGGATTTTTTTTGTATTCTTTGGAGTGACCTCTGTACGACCGCATTTAAGTTGACTAAACCATCGACAGATAGTTGCTTTCAACGGAGTAGATGTGCCACTTCTCAGCCCATTTTGGGTTCTGGATGGTATTTTTTACTATCAAAAAGCACCAATATACAAAATATGATGAAAATTTTACATGAATCTTCTGAGAGTTGACACTAAATGAAAATTTAGTGTCAACTCTTTTTTTTGTACTACCATATCTCGGAAAGTCTAGGGACTTTTCACTTCACGTAGTAAATAGTTAATTTACTTACCTATATCGCCGTCTGGATTTCTACAAAACGTTTTAGCTTTTGAACGACTGTTCTCGGGAAAGCTGTAGCTGGAGAATTTATCAAATTTTGTATAATTGCCATTTATTAAGACCTTTTTCCTTTCTTTGTCCCATTTTAAACAGTTTCTACCTAGAACCATAAAAAATAGATGTTCTTTCTATGTAGTATACGATATGGCGTTATTTGCATTAAGAAGTAATAAAACTTACGAACAATATTTTTTCAAAAAGTATTTTTCAATATTTATTGGTAATAAAAGAAAAATAACATGGGTATACAGAAAAAATTCCCTGTCTTTTAAGCGGGACACGGGTTTTCTTAAGAATTTTTTTGTGCTGAATCCAAAAAAATCATCCACCGCGAGGTTTTTCAGAAAACACACTTAAAGTTGCCAGAAAACTATTAAATTGAAAAAAATAGATTTTAATAAATAATGTAAAACTGTATAATCATTAAAATTATGGAATAAAAGTGTTATTTCGGACATCTTTAAATGTTCTGGATCTATATTTATCATAAAAATTTAAAAATATTAGGAGTTAGTGTTCATGTTTAACAAAAAACACGCATATACCACCTTTCACTAAGCTACGTAGCAAAATGCTGTTTAAAATAGATATATGCAACAGTTAAATTAAAAAATTGTTTTTAATTTTTATTAATATTGAAGAAAACTATTATTTCGTGGAATTTATTTACTTAAAAAAGCAATTTACCAAACAAATAGCATCCTTGTAAGTGTTAAGAGCGAGTTTTTTGTTGAAATTGAACATAAAGCTTTATTTTTTAGTGTTCCGTACGGAACACTTATAAGATCACTTCGGTGTCTGTCTGTCCGTCTGTCACACCCGATTTTCTCCCAAACTATTTGTCATAGAAAGTTGAAGTTTGGTAATAATATAGGAATTGATGGCCTCATCAGTCATGTAGTTTTGAAAGTTAAATTTTGATTTAAGGAGTTATATACAGTTAGAATTAGCAAAAAATCGATTTTTTTTATTTCATTTTCGTAATGTATATATATTTAGGTACACACACAGAAAATTTTAAGTCAATCCGACGATTATTCTGGAAGTTACACGAATATTTGTAAAGACATCAGAGCGCTTGAAAAGAGGAGGCCCGAGCGGCAGTGCTTACCTAGAACGCTCTCTTCTTAATTTACCTGCCTATTGTAAATGTCCCTTCTATAATATATACATAACCTGGAATAGACGACTCGATGTAAGTTGAAAAAAAATTTTTTTACTCTATGTAATGTGCTTTTCAAACTTTAAACGTATTTTTCTCAAAACCATGTTTTTATAGTCGGTGACCAAGATTTCTTGGAAAATGCTGAACCGATCAGTCTCAAATTTTAACACAAGCTTCTTAAGTATATTTTTTAGTAATTAATCGAAGGTTTTTTCTCACCGATAAATATATTTTTTTTTTTATAAACAATTTAAGGCCAAAAATCATTTTTTTTTTTTTCTTGAGAAGACACTATTTTCGCAAAAAATTTTATATTGCTTATTAATTCGATTAATACATTACTTTAACGATATCCGTTTGGTTTTTTTCATTTTGGATGATCCAGTCCAGAGATATCGTGGTCACCGCAAGACGCCTTTTTTGAGTGGAGCTCCTGGAAATCAGCTATAGCAGCCTTCAAAATTATTATTTTTACAATTAAAAAATGTTGAAATACAGTTAAAAGTTACCAGAATATGAGTAAAAAATTTTACATTAATAAATTTAAAAGTTTTCTCAGGAAAAATTCTTGAAAAATCCCTTTTTTTAGCCTTCCTGACTGTATATAACCCCTTAAGGGGTTAGTTTTGGGGGGGTGAAATCGGAAGTGAAAAAAACAGTGTGGTGTCAAATGAAAGCTTGTGAAAACACGAGTAATATATATATATATATATATATATATATATATATATATATATATATAATGTAATACTTGCGCGCACTTTTCTTTGTATTATTTTTAAAAAATCGCGAAAAATCGCTGTCCACCCGCCTTATCTCGAAAAGTACTTATCAAAAAATTTTGAAAAAATTCTGGAATATTCTCCACAGGGTGTAGATTGAACGAAAATTATCACGAGTGCATTACCTGTAATAATTTATCTGGTATATAAAAAAAAAAACAGAAATTTCAAGGTCATCAAGTTTCAGTAAAGATTGGAAATAAACTTTGTTGAAAACTCATTTAGGGTGTGTTTTGTGAAGTCACTGATAATTTTATACTTCCGTTACAACATTTTTTATTTTAAAAGCAATCAACGTACGGAACACTAATTGAGCAAGTTCAACTTGCACTTGACCGGTTATTTATGTCAAGTCAGGATTAAGAACTTCAAAAAACAGTGGAAATAATAGTTTTGTTCAATATTAATAAAAATCAAAAACATTTTTTTTTATTTAGTGGTTGCACATATGTATTTATTTTAAACATTCTGCTATGTAGCTTAGTTAAAGGTGGTACATGCGTATTTTCTGTTAAACACAAACACTAAAATCCAATATTTTTAAGTTTTTATGACAAATGTAAATTCAGAACATTTAAAGCTCTCCGAAATAATAGTTTTATTCCATAATTTTAAAGATTATATAGTTTTACATTATTTAGTAGAATATATTTTTTTCAATTTAATAGTTTTCTGGCAACTTTAAACGTGTTTTCTGAAAAATCTTCACAAAGGAAGTCTTTTTTTATGATTTTTTTGGATTCAGCATAAAAAAATATGTAAGAAAACACGTGTCTCACTTAAAAAACAGAAAACTATTTTTTTTTATGGTATATGTAATGAGAAATCATGGTTTTTGGGATCAAACTGTGCGTGTGGTTATTGGAGTAACCTTCTGACGTCGAGCCTATGATTCCTTTTAGCACGCGTTGCGAAGTGACACAGGCCAAGTTTCTACACCCGACTGGTGTTCGTACGACCCTGACCTTGTATAATAATCGGAGTTTTCAAGGGATTATAAGTGTTAAAAACTGTGCGAATGTTTTTGATATCATTACATCTAGAAAGGGAAGTACACCATTTGATTAAGGATCCATTGTATCTTATGTTTGGATATTGTTAAGTAACGTAATTGAAAAATATTTCAGAAATTTTTCACTATGCACTATGCTTCATTGATTTTCATAAGGCATTTGATAATGTCTGATCTGGCCAGTTCTAAAATCCCTAGCGAATGCAAAAATAGATTCCAGATATATAAAAATAATAGCGAACATATATAGAGAAGCATCTATACATGTTAAAATTGACGAAACAACTGTCACTAACAATATATCATTGAAAAGAGGAGTGCGACTATCTCACCTAAATTATTTACGATGGCCCTTGAAGACGTCTTTAAGGAATTAAATTGGGATGAGAAAGGCAACAACATCGACGGCACTAAACAGAGTCACTTTAGGTTTGCAGACGACATAGTAGTGATAGCTAATAACACCTGCTGCAGGGGTAGGTCTAAAATAAATTTTAAAAAAAAACTAAATTTATGAGTCCTGAAGATACCAATATCATACAGGAGGAAATAACTCCATAGAATGCGTCGACGAGTATATCTACTTAAGTCACACTATTAAGATCGAAAAGGAGAACCAGATGCCGAAATTACTAGGCGAATAAAGCTGGCACTGGCAGCTTTTGGGAAACTAGGACATATCTTAAAAAGTGCTACAATACCCATAAACCTAAAAACTAAACCCTACAATTTCCGTGTTCTACCGGTCAGCACATATAGACTGGAAACAATGTATCTCACTAAAGCATTTGTTAAAAACTCGTGACTTCACAGAGAGCTATGGAGAGAAGCATGCTTGGTATCTCTCTTAGGGACAGAATTCGTAACGAGCAGATAAGGAGACGAACCAAAGTCACTGACACAACTCTCGAGGCGGCAAAGTTGGAGTGGAGATGGGCAGGTCATGTGGCTAGATCATCCGGAGACAGATGGGTGTATAGGATCATGAAATGGAGACCCAGAGAAACATGGAAAAAGCATTGGACGTCCACAGAAACGATGAGTCGATGATATAAGAGTAGTAGCAAAGCAAAGTGGTTAAAGGTGGCAAAAGACAAGGAGGCATGGAAGAGATCAGACAAGACCTATGTCCAGGAGTGGACAGACTTAGGTTGAGAAGAAGAAAACTATAAAAAAAGTACGTAAAACTACATAGAAAATAATGGGAAATATTAGCTTAATTTTCCACGGAATTTTATTAGTAATAATTGTTTCTTTTTACCAAGAAAAATTAAAAAATAACCTGACTTGAGCAGTAAGGTTACATATTTATGTATTATTAACGTAATGTAATTATTAAAGTCAGTTGATAATTCACGTCAACGCACTTCACTTTGTGATCACGCCGGCGCGGTTCCATCTCTTTGAAGCTGTTGCTTGAAATTATAGGCGAAGGAATGTAAGCGTTTAGTATTGTCGGTGCTGTTAGAAGTTTATTGCTGTTGGTCTCTCGAAATATTCAGACACACACACATACAGTTTTTTTATTTCTTACTAATTATTATTTAATATAAATTATTAGCTGTTAAAGCAGCAAGTTCAAGTTATAATTTTTTTCAATTTACCTTTAAATTTGCAATTTAATATTCTATTAAACTCTATAACTAATTGAATAATAGAGCTCACATTTTATGTTATTTTTTCTTAAATTTACAGTTTGAAAATTTGAGAGAAGATTTGGTTGAGCACGAAAAAACCAGCTCATATTCACAATATCACGGAATTGAACATTAATTCAAGCATTTCGAGCGATTGCGTCTGATACATCCAAGGCATTCGACCATGTTTGGCATGACGGATTACGGCTTTACGAATGGTAGTCGACGGATATTTTTCTAATACTTTCGCTATTAAGGCCGGTGTGCCCGCATACTATCTCTTACTCTCTTTCTCATTTGCATTAACGATTTACTGGAAAGTACCAAGAATCCAACCTACAGCTTTGCAGATGACAGTACGTTTATTTCTTCATCACTTTGAATGCGCGAACATCGGCTACTCATGCCAATATCCGCAAACAGCAGGATATCGTTCAACTTAACAAAGACGTCAAAGAAATCCTATCTTCGGGCCTGTAACCAAATAGAATTTAAGGCTATAACAACCCAAGCGGTAGTTTTTTCTAAAAAAGATAACGATGTTGAACCCAAAATAGTATGTCCAGACAGTCAGTTCCTCGAGCATCGTCACTCAGTTTGCTGGGCGTTGATTTTGGAGCAAATATGTCATGCATAGCGAAGATAGCTTCTCAAAAGCTGGAAATATTTCGAACTAGAGAGCTTTACATTCCACAACAAATGTTAATTCTGTAAAAAGCTCAAATTCGACCAAAAATGGAATAAATAAATGGCCTGGAAACACCCCTCTTGAGGTAGGGCCACCCTTTGTTTTCTCTAGATATAAAGAGTTGATTGATTGGTCCGTTACTTTGTGACAGTACATTTTAACAATAAAACTACTTAATTACTTTGTTAACTGTCACTAAATATATTTGTAAAGATTTTACAATTGCGTTATCGCGATTTCGTATACAACTACATTGTTAAACGCTTAACTAAGACTAAAACAGATTTTTGGTATTTTATGTATGATGAACAGATGTGGGTCTATTATATGTTAAAACAGTTGGAACAAAAGAGAATTTGCTACGTCTAATTAACTATTCAGTAAATTTATATTATGGTCCTTTGAATGTCTGTAAATTTCTACAGATTCTAAGAAATTGAGTTTTGACCCTTTAGGTGCCATATGGAGTATTTGTAAACAATTGATATTGGGAAAAGTATGGCCTGTTTCTAAGAAATGTTTAGCAAAGTGTGATTTTCCATTTCTTAGCCTATAAGAGGCATTGTGTTCTGCGAAATTCCGTCCCGTTTGGCCTACGTAACAGCTATTGCACTCTTGACAATTAAGTTTATAAACTCCTGATTTATTGTATTTATTAGTTTTATCTTTGGCATTAAAAAATCTATTGGATAATTTTTGAGCGGGTTTTAAAGCTATTCTTGTTTTTTCGGTCGTGAGAATTTGGGCTATTTTATCCGAGATGGGACCAAAATATGTCAGAGGTATGAATGTTTTCTTTTCTCGGTATTCTTTTACGGGGTAGATTAAGCTGAAAGTGATTTGTTTTCGTTTACGGCTTATTAAGGTATTAATATGTCCAGTTCTTTTTTTAAATTATTTTTACTAAGAAGGATATTGAAGGCTCTATGGATCATAGATCTATAGGCTGCCAGTTAATAGGAGTTATCTCGATATCTTCCACAAACCAACCTTTTCAGATGTCACCATCCCAGCTGACTCAATACACCCTAACTCCCATAAACTGGCAGTCTATAGATCTATGATCCATAGAGCCTTCAATATCCCTCTTAGTAAAAATAATTTAAAAAAAGAACTGGACACAACCAAAAATATAGCACTCAATAACGGCTTCCAACCTAAAATAATTAATACCTTAATAAGCCGTAAACGAAAACAAATCACTTTCAGCTTAATCTACCCCGTAAAAGAATACCGAGAAAAGAAAACATTCAATCCTCTGACATATTTTGGTCCCATCTCGGATAAAATATCCCAAGTTCTCACGACCAAAAAAACAAGAATAGCTTTAAAACCCGCTCAAAAATTATCCAATATATTTTTTAATGCCAAAGATAAAACTAATAAATACAATAAATCAGGAGTTTATAAACTTAATTGTCAAGAGTGCAACAGCTGTTACGTAGGCCAAACGGGACGGAATTTCGCAGAACACAATGCCTCTTATAGGCTAAAAAATGAAAAAAATCACACTTTGCTAAACATTTCTTAGAAACAGGCCATACTTTTCCCAATATCAATTGTTTACAAATACTCCATATGGCACCAAAAGGGTCAAAACTCAATTTCTTAGAATCTATAGAAATTTACAGACATTCAAAGGACGATAATATAAATTTACTGAATAGCCAATTAGACGTAGCAAATTCTCTTTTGTTCCAACTGTTTTAACATATAATAGACCCACATCTGTTCATCATATAAACATAAAATACCAAAAATCTGTTTTAGTCTTAGTTAAGCGTTTGACAATGTAGCTGTACTACGAAATCGCGATAACGCAATATTAAAATCTTTACAAATATATTTAGTGACAGTTAACAAAGTAATTACGTAGTTTTATTGTCTCTAGATATAGTTTATAGGTTGATCAGTCCGGTTTTCCTTGTTGTTATATTTCTCTGCTTAGATGTTTCCAAAGTTTTGTGTTAAACGTCTTCTCATTCCAGTTTGTAATCCCTGCTGCTGTCATGTCTTCCTTGACATGCTGCAGCCATCCTATTCTTGGTCTACCTCTCCTTCTACGTCCCGGTTCCCATTGAAGTATTTCATATATTGGTGCTCCTGGGCCTGCTCTCCAAGAATGGAATACTGCTCCTATATTTAGGGCTCTGCTCCCAAACATACACACAAGTCACGTTAATGCATCACTTTTTTAAACAGTCTTTTATATGGAGAATATTGTTCCTCGGAAATGAGTACAATTACAGCGATTCAAGACAAATGTGAATCGCTTTTACCACACACGCGTCGTTCCTGTAGCGCTTTAGGAATTTCCGTGTAACACGTATGTTATATCCATATAAAAAAACCGGTCAAGTGCAAGTTGAACTTGCGCAATTAGTGTTCCGTACATTGATTGCTTTTAAAATAAAAAATTTTGTAACGGAGGTATAAAATGATCAGTGACTTCACAAAACACACCCCAAATGAGTTTTCAACAAATTTTGTTTCCAATCTTTACTGAAAATTGATGACCTTGAAATTTTTGTTTTTTTATATACCAGATAAATTATTAAAAGTAATGCACTCGTGATAATTTTCGTTCAATCTACACCCCGTGGAGAATATTCCAGAATTTTTTTAAAATTTTTTTTGATAAGTACTTTTTGAGATAAGGCGGGTGGACAGCGATTTTTCGCGATTTTTTAAAAATAATACAAAGAAAAGTGCCCGCAAGTATTACATTATATATATATATATATATATATATAAATATATATATATATATATATATATATTTTTTTACTTGTGTTTTCACAAGCTTTCATTTGACACCACACTCGATTACCTAGTAAAAAAAATTTTTTTTCACTTTCGATTTCACCCTCCAAAACTAACCCCTTAAGTCTAAATTTAACTTTGAAAACTACATGGCTCTGATGAGGCCATCAATTCCTATATTATTTCTAAATTTCAACTCTCTATGACAAATAGATTTTGAGAAAATCGGGTGTGGCAGACAGACGGACAGACAGTCATACAGGCGGACAGACAGACACCGAAGTCATCTTATAAGTGTTCCGTACGGAACACTAAAAAGAATAGAACACAGAATTACTTTCTCCTATAGAGGCTTATTCTGATGGTTGTCGTATTTATAAAGCAATCATCCAAAACAAACGAAATGTACCATCTCCAAATACGTTTAAGATGAGACCGATTTCCATATTAGCTTAGGAGACAGTCAGAGCTGTTGTATCTTAAAAAATAAATAATATTTACCAGAAACTCCCTTAAAATGCTTTCCACCATAATCCATCCCTGGTCCTGTAAGCCTACATTGAGAATATGAACATAAAGGAATGGCACACGTCTCGTACATTAAATCTGAATTCATGGTGTAACACCAAGGACCTTCCGATTTTTTATCTACAAAGAAATCAAATAAAGTGGAAATTTATCACTTTAAAATTAATTTTTTTTATGGGACACCTCGTCATAGTACTAACC
Organism: Pachyrhynchus sulphureomaculatus; assembly: GCA_019049505.1. Lineage (NCBI taxonomy): Eukaryota > Metazoa > Arthropoda > Insecta > Coleoptera > Curculionidae > Pachyrhynchus > Pachyrhynchus sulphureomaculatus. Next base: position 18,050,420 of record CM032446.1, read on the forward strand.
TGGATTTCTACAATAGTTCTGCGACAATTTCTTCGACCTATATGGAAATTTATCATCAGTAAGATTCTCCTGGATCTTATGTGGACTAGTAGCAGTCCAAGATTGGCATCGTACATTTGATTCAGTCTTTCCTATGCTCCCGGTATATTCCGCACCTAAATGGCTGACTTTACATATTGAAAGGTCTGTAAGATTTCCTGGTGGGGTCTCACACAATTTATGATGTAATAAAATAGCGGATAAAATAAGGCGTATTGCGTACATTATGACGGCTACCTTTTGAAAACTTAAGTCATTTAACCTGTAACAAGTTGAAAGGTACCTGAAAAAAACTTAGGCTCTGGTCATATTAGGTATTTTATCAACAATTTTCTAATTTTACTGTAAATAATTTTATATTTTTGTTAAAGAATAAAAAGTACTTACCATAACTTAAAAAAGGGAAAAAGTTTGCACCAAAACAATTATTATATACAAATTTATTAAAACATGTACACTTTATGACCTGAAATGTTATCATTATTTTCCTATTTTCAAGTCCGGCGAACGTAGCGAGGTAAACAATTATCGACCTATTTCTATTCTGAACAATTTTTCAAAGCTATTTGAAGTAATTTTATATAATCGCATTTATACTCAGGTTAGAGGTATTCTGTCAACCCATCAACTTGGATTTATTGAGGGTAGATCCACTGTAACAAACTTGGGAGTTTATACAAACTTTACAGAGAACATATTAGACGCAGGAGGGCAGGTTGACGTAATATACACGGACTTTTCTAAAGCCTTTGATAGAATATCTCATTTCGTTTTCCTGCAGAAGCTTTGGCGTATGGGTTTTGGTGTGGATGCGTGCAGTTTGTTGTCTTCATATTTGGGGGGCCGCTCTCAGTCATTACACTATAATGGATATATTTCCGATTCCTATACCGCAACGTCGGGCATGCCATAGGGATCCAATCTGTGTCCCCTACTATTTTTGCTATATATTAATGACCTCTGTGATATTCTGAATTGTGGCAGGCTGCTTCTCGGTGATGATCTCATGCTGTATGCGCCCGTCTCCGTAATCAGGACTGTAAAGTGCTTCAAACTGAGCTTTGCATGCTTGAGGATTGATGTAAGCACAATAAATTAGACATGAATATTTCTAAGTGTAAAATTATGTTGGTGACGAGGAAAAACTATATAACATATGAATATTCACTAGGAACGTCAACTCTCGGGCGCACCAACAGTGTAAGCGACTTGGGAGTAGTATTCGATAAAAAAATGAATTTTTCTAATCACATTAATAACATAACGCTGGATGCCAATCGTCTATATGGTTTTATAGTGCGCAAATGTAGAAGCTTTAACAATGAACGATCTTTAATACTGCTATATGAGTCTTATGTGAGATCCAAACTAGAGTATGCTAGAGTATTTGGAGCACATATTTTTTATGCTACAAACTAATGCTAGAACGAGTTCAAAGAAGATTTCTAAAATATTTATCATATAAGGTAGATGGTGTCTATCCAATGAGAGGAATAGAGTACTCTTTGTTTTTGGAGAGATTTAATTTTCGATCACTTGAGGCTCGCAGAGAGTGTTCGTCTATAATTTTCTTGTATAGATTATTGCAAGGAGTCATCGACTGTCCTCAGCTGCTATAATGGGGGTTTAAGTTCAATTTTCTCAAATCTAGTGCAAGTCAGCTAGCAAAATGATAACTCACAAAATTGATCAGACATATCTATGTAAAAATAACTTAATGTCAATTTTTATAAACTTTAGAAAAATTAAATAAAATTTTAACGTCTTGGTTTTTCCTAGAATAACTTTATCAGAAGGTAAAAAAACGCTGACTTTAACAACAGAAATGTAAACATATAAAAAAAAAATTTAAATAAAATCACCTTAAAATCACACTGTTGCTCGTAACCTGCCTAATAAAATGGAGTAAACTATATACTTTTAAATATTTTCTGTCGTAATTTTCTCAATTTACCTCTTGAATACAAACAACAATATTAATTTTCATTGAAAGAAATTGCCCTAATACACACCACCTAGCAGTAAGTAATTTTTTTATGTTAATATTTTAGGTTTTTTCTTTTGTAAACCTTAGAAACTAATTTCCTACTGTATTTGTAGCCCTGAAGAAGAAAATAAAGTATTTTCGAAAGCTTGGCGCAACTAAAAAGGTGTTTAACACTTTTTAGCCCTATTTCCATAACCGTTTACCCCAAAAATTTCAAGTTTGTTATATATATATATATATATATATATATATATATATATATATATATATATATATATATATATATATATATATATATATATATATATATATATATATATATATATATATATATATATATATATATATATATATATATATATGAAACAAACGAACAATCAATTAAAACACGTAAGAAAATGCGAGTTTGTCCTGGAAACCAACATTCAACATCTCGATTTACTACAACAAACTGAGAGTAAATAGCCTCGGTACATATGCACTGCCGAGAATTCCAAACGAAACGGAAAAACAGCAACAGAAAAACGTCTTTAATTTACTTTATACTAAGAGGTGGCAAATCTTTATTTGTTATTATTTCTGTAATTGTAAATGATTAATACCTATTAATTATGTTGCTATATATAATACTAAGTTGATTAGTGTCTGATTTATAGTTAATTGACTTTGGGTCCCTGTTGATATGGTACATTTCTTTAAAAAGTCTCCCTTTATAGTTGCTGTCATGAGCTAAGATTTTAACGTTGTTATAGTCAAAATTATGACCCGTTTTCAAATTATGTTGCACCACAGCACACGTATTCTTTCCCAATCGGGAGTCACTCCTGTGCTGTGTGAGTCTCTGTTTCAACCACTGACCTGTCTGCCCAATATAACACGCTTCACATTGTAAACTACAGAGTTATTATATAAAATAGGTGTTCTATCCTTTATTTTTGAAAACAGGTCAGAACCTCGTATGCTGTTATATTTCGCAATTTTTATATTTGGAAAATCTCTGAATAAGGCGACAATTGAGTTTGTAATTGGCTTTATAAATTGTAGCTTCCTGTATATCCTATGCTGCGCAGGCGTCTCATCAGTAGGGGCATCAACACTATCCGAATTATAAATTAATTTTCGTAAAATGTGTTTAGGGTAGGCATTGTTGACAAAAATTTTATACAGCTCGTCTAGGTTTCTTTTTCGAAACCTATCATCACTGATGCGTATGACCCTGTTTTTCATTGCTATTACGGTGTTAAATTTCTGATTTTTTGGGTGATTAGAGAAATAATTAATGAATCTGCCTGACGCTGTGGGTTTTTTTATACCAGTCAAGTATAATACTGTTGTCACTCGTTCTTATTACTTTAGTGTCCAAAAAAGGAACACTGAAGTCCTGTTCTATTTCGATAGTGAATTGTATATGTGTGTTGAATGCATTAAAATGGTTTAAAATGATTTCTGTATTACCCTTGGGTACAGCGCAAATCAGATCATCAACATACTTGTACAAAAAGGGTAGGTTGAATGGTGATTGAGGAACTACCGTTTCCAAAAGATGGTCCAACACCACCTTGGCCAAAACTGGACTGATATGAGACCCCATTGGAGTTCCAAAAATTTGTTTGAAAAATTTTTGGTTGAAACTAAAATATGTGTTGTTGAAGATGAATTTAATGAGAATCAAGAAATTATGCTTTGATATCATGGTTTTTGTTTGAATCAGTTCCCACTTTTTTTCCAGAATAGTTAGGATTAAGTCTAGAGGTATATTTGAAAACAACGATACTACATCCAAAGATATTAATACATACTCTTCTGGTAATGTCACTCCCTTTATTTTGTTGGTGTCTCTAACATTGTAATCCGTGTCATCCTCAAAAGCAACACTCAAAATTTTAGCTAAGTATTTTGATAGATTGTATGTCGTTGAATTCACTGAACTTATAATTGGTCTCAGAGGAGTGTTTGTTTTGTGAATTTTGGGTAAACAGTAGAGTTTGGGAAATGTGGAATTGTAAATTACTAACTTTCTTGTACAGTTGTTCATCTATTTCGCCTTTGTTCTTTAAAAATATTATTAAATCATTAAAGCTTGTTTGTTTAGTACTGGTAGGGTCTTTAGATAGTGAAGTGTATGTAGTCTCGTCTTGTAGTAAAGTTTCAGTCTTATGAATATACTCATTTTTGTCCATTGCAACACCAAATTTGGGACCCAGTGAAAGAAAGTCAGAAACATCTTTAGGGATTTCAACTTTAGATATGTTTTTGAACCACTTTGTATTGTTTTTAAACAATTGTTGGTCATTAGTGTTGTTGTTCATTAACTTTTGAAATTTCTGTAAATTCTTTTGTTTGATCTTGTTAAACCGGAAGTTGAATTTTTGCTTAACTCTCTTTTTCATATTCATTAAATATATGTGGAGGCAAATAGCTTTGTAATTTTAATCGAATGTCTGATATATATATATATATATATATATATATATATATATATATATATATATATATATATATATATGTATATATATGTATATATATATATATATATATATATATATATATATATATATATATATATATATATATATATATATATACATATGTATAGAAACTTAAAACAGCTGCTCAACGTATAATTAATAAAAAAGAAACAAACTCATGTCTAGTAAAGAAAAATTATCGTTAACCATTTCTACTGTATTAGAAGTACGAGGGCCTGAGGATTTTATTGTCCTGAACTCCTCATAATTTTGATGCAGTGGAAAAGACCGCCCATAATTTTATTTTTCTTTACTGATTTACATATGCTAGACATTCTTTTAGGTATAACTAGTAAACTTGCAGTACTTACCTTTATAAACTTGCAAATCTTTGTAATTAATGCATACAGGGCCTTGTGGCATGAGAACACTGAGTGAAGAACTATTTGTAAGCGAATCTCCTACTACATTGTCACTTCTACATAGAAGTAGGGGAGATATATCTAAAGAAAAAAAAAGGGCCCTAATAAAATCACAGACGAAATTAAATATTGGGTGATTGCAAAAATTCATGCCCGATTAGAAACCAAATTAAATACAACACATTTTCACGAAAAATAGTATTTATTAATCAATAATGTACTCTCCATCATTTTCTATAACGGTCTTCCATCATTTTACAAGTTTTTGAATTCCTCCTTTGCAGAAACTGCGTGGTTTCTCTTCAAAGAAGGTTGTAAGGTAGTTTTTGATTTCTTCCATAGAATCAAATATTTTGCTGTTAAAATTATTTTGCAGTGTCTGTTGAACATGTGGTCTAACGTTGTTATGGTGAAAGATGATGCTTTTTCGATTGAACAAATTTGGACATTTTGCTTGGATTTTGACACTGAGTTTGGTGAGCTGCTCACAGTACTTCTCCGCAGTTATTGTTCGGACACGTGGAAGAAGTTCGTAAAAAATTATTCGTCTGCAATCCCACCAGACACACAACATCACTTTTATTTGATGCAATTCTGCTCTTTCACTTCCATGCTTCAAGCTTCTTTTTCTTATTATATTGTTATACACAACCCATTTTTCATCTCCAGTTAAGACTTGATTCAAGAAAGGTTCGTTTTGTTGACGGGCGAGGAGAGAAATGGGTGTGGAAACACGGTTCAGTTAGTTCTGTTCTGTTAAAACGTGCGGAACCCATACATGAAGTGTCGAAGTAAATCCAAGTTGCTTAAAATGACGAAATGCAGTCGAATTGTCAACATTTAGTCTCTCAGCAAACTCTTCAGTGGTAATCCGTAGATTATTATTCACAAAGTCACGGATAAAATCTTTATCAATGCAGGAAGATCGCCCAGAGCGAAGTTTATTGTTTAGACTGAAGTCACCATTTCGAAATCGACCAAACCACTTCTCAAATGTCCTAAGAGCAGGAGCACGATCTAAACGAAGGTCTTGAATATTTTTTGTTGCAGTTCCAACACTCACTCCCTTCATATAACATAACATGACGAAAATGTTACTTTTCATTTTCCATTTTTAGTGTTCCGCACGGAACGGTGTCTGTCTGTCTGTCACACCCGATTTTCTCCGAAACTATTTGACACAGAAAGTTGAAATTTGGTAGTAATATAGGAATTGATGGCCTCATTAGAGCCATGTAGTTTTGAAAGTTAAATTTTGACTTAAGGGGTTAGTTTTGGGGGGTGTAATCGGAAGTAAAAAAAGGAATTTTTTACTAGGTTATCGAGTGTGGTGTCAAATGAAAGCTTGTGAAAACACAAGTAAAAAATATATATATAATGTAATACTTGCGCACACTTTTCTTTGTATTATTTTTAAAAAATCGTGAAAAATTGCTGTCCCCCTACCTTATCTCGAAAAGTACTGATCAAAAAATTTTGAAAAAATTCTAGAATATTCTCCCCACTTGGTGTAGATTGAACGAAAATTATCACGAGTGCATTACATCTAATAATTTATCTGGTTTATAAAAAAGACAAAAATTTCAAGGTCATCAGTTTTCAGTAAAGACTGGAAATAAACTTTGTTGAAAACTCATTTGGGGTGTGTTTTGTGAATTTACTGATCATTTTATACTTCCGTAACAAAATTTTTTTATTTTAAGAGCAATCAACGTACGGAACACTAATTGCGCAAGTTCAACTTGCACTTGATCGGTTACATAGACATAGAGAATGGACTGAGCATTAACCTCACAAAATTGACCACTCTCTAGAAGGAGACAAAACGATTGTACGGCCAATACCTGTCTCTTTTCTGTAGGCCTGTAATGAATAATGCACAGTACCTCGACACGGAATTCAAGGCGAGAAAACCCCCCACCCGATTTTAGTTAAAATGGAACCCTTAGAAATATTATTGTCAAGAGTACCGTAGCTTAGCGGCGTTCTAGAAAGAGACAGCTACTGGCCGCTCATTCGCTTTGTCTCTCTCGCACTTTTGCGTCCATATTTACTTCACAGCGGGATACGGAACACTCAGTCCATCCTCTATTTCTATGGACCGGTTATTAATATTAACCTCATACATAAATTAATTTAAATAAACTTTTTTTCAAGGTTATGTTAACTCTCGACGCATTTAGATAACTGCCAGTTAACAATATGATTATAAAAGAAACATCAGCACAGTCAAAAGTGCATGCTTCTGCCATCTATGAAAATCGGGCATGAACTTTTGCAATCACTCATTAGTTACTGCGAAATAACGTCGTGCTTAAGTTTATTAAATGCCTCTACATCTTAAGCCATTTTAATTAACAACTATCAGATTAAACTAGCTTTAAGGTAAACTATTTTAGTGAATGAGTCTTTAAAGTTCATTTTAAAAAAGCACCTATAAAAGCGGTAAAATAATGAAGCAATACCATTTTCCGAGGGTGGCAAACATTCTTTCAAATAAATAGCACCATTAGGATCACTATATGCTTGCATTAACTGCTGTATTGATTTGTACTTCGTTACATCATCGTTAAATATATATTCATCTTCTTTAAATTTTTCTAATTTGAAAGTCTTTGGTTTTAAACTAAAAAAAAAATGATAAAGTAATAATAAAAATAACTTAAACTAATAGAAATGGGCATTTGATACCACCCAGTGTGAAATACTAATGAATAAAATAAATAACACGATAGCTAAAATTGATTATCCAAATAAATCGGCAGTGCCTAAAATGCTACGAAACTATAGTAATGAAAGAGGAAAAAGTGAGTTAGTAAATCAGACTCAGCAGCAGAGGATGTTTCAAAACCAAGTGAATGCAGAGCAGCAGCAGTCACAGCATAGTAGTCAGCCCGGATGTACAAACAGGAACCTAACAGATAGATAAAATGTTTATAAATAGTGACATTGAAAATCATTTTACACAAGAATATGTGTACATGAACCTGGAAAATTTAAATAAAAATGTTATTAACACCTCTGATCTGGTTGTGATGCATTGTAATATCAGGAGTTTGAGTAAAAACTTTAACGAAATGAACGTATTTCTGGAAAGCCTGGCTTGCGAGCCGGGTGTCATAATTTGTACTGAAACATGGAAACTTGCATGTCCGAGTTATTTCGGGCTTCAAGGGTATGAAATGCACTATAACGAGAGTCGGATAAATCAGGGTGATGGCGTAGTTATTTTTGTAAAGAGGGATCTTGTAACTGAGGTGGAAATTGAAAAGATAGGGATTACAACTTTTTTGAGGATAACAATAGGAGATAACAATATGGAAAAAATAAAATTCACGGTATTGTATAAATGCTATGATAATACAGTAAGAGACTTTCTTAATAACGTATAAATGTTTTTGAATAGGAATAAGGAGGTTAAGAACCATTTTATAATTGGGGAGTTTAACATAGATATATTAAAACTAGATAAGAATGGGGAAGATTTTTTGAATAATTTTTTGGAAAGGCAATATGTACCATTTTTTCATACATCCACAAGGTCAATTATAAGTGGTGAAGGCTCTTGTATTGACAATGCCTATGGGAAGGTGCAGGATGTAAATATGATTGCACATAAACTTGAGTATAGATTGACAGATTATGATCTGCTGTTTTTTGCGAATAGACAGAACTAGGAGAAAAATAAATTAAAATTATGAAACATGCAGAATTGATTATAATCAACTTTTGTGGTTCAGTAATTTGGATAACTGGAATATAACAAGTTATAATAATATTGATGAGAGTATTAACCATCTAGTAAAGAATATAAATAATATGATACAAAAATCTAAGGAAGCATTAGTTCATAGGACCAGAAAGGATAAGGCTAGAAAACCATGGATAAGGTGCGATTATTGAGTCATGTAATACCAAAAGTATTTTATATAAAAAAGGGCAAAAGTATCCAAATGATGATAAACCAAAAACAGAATATAAAACTTATGCCAATATACTGAACCTAATTATAGATAAGGCTAAAGAATTATATGAGAGAAGTAAAGTAGTTTCATTTGGTAACGATAGTAAAAAAACTATGGCGATTTGTAAAGAAAAAACAGGAAATACTAACAAAAAACGAGAGGCAATAAAAGTGTTAGTGACAGAGACAGGAAAAATCGAAAACGAATATGATATTGCAAATCATTTTAATGAGTTTTTTAGTGGTATTAGAGAAAAGCTTGCCAAAGGAATTCCAAAAACAAACCAATCAAGTAGTACACCTAAAAAGAAGGTTTGCAGTTCCTTGTTTTTGAGACCTACCAATGCTTATGAAATTGCGATAACAGTTAAAAAATAAGGCAGGGCGTGTAGATAATATACACACGCGGGTCATTAAAAAAATAAGCATTTATATTGCAGAGTCACTTGCACATATAATAAACTTGTGTTTTGAAAGAGAGAAATGTCCTAATCACTTCAAAATGGCAGAAATAGTACCAACCCACAAGAAAGGTCCAAAGACAGAAGCAACAAACTATAGGCCTATTTCCTTAATAACAAATTTTTCTAAAATATTTGAAAAAATACTCCACGACAGACTTACAAATTTTCTAAATAAGCACAAGATGATATCAATATGGGTTCAAAAAAACTTAAAAATATATCTGGGAGTAATATAGTTATCAAGAACAAACTGAAAAAATGGGTTTTAGAAAGTTGTTAATAAGATAAATATGGAAAAAAAGGTAAAAATTTGTGTTTGAAACCTTTGTGTTTCGGAATTTTGGTGCATTTTAGAAGTCTTAACACCTATTTTCTTACAATTAATATAAATTATTTTACCCATTGTGTCTTTAATTTTAAGTTTAAATTTTTTAATTTTGTAATGTTTCATCGTTAATATTAAGTTTTTGTTATGTTTTTATCCAAGCCTGCATACAGGTAGGACCTACTGCGGTCTCCAGGCTTCTGAAATACTTTGTTTTTGTATTTGAATTATAAATAAATAAAAATAAATAAATGAAGTTACTTTTCCAGTATTTCACTTATAAATATATTATATAGAGTGAAAAGTCACGGGACTTTTGAAGAAAAAACAATGTTATTCTTCGAGACAGCTTCCTTCAAGAGCGATACACTTATTCTAGTGATATTACAACATTTGGATAGCTTTCATATCGTACGATTTGTCGAGGTCTCTGAAATAGGCCTCAGTTTCCCATTCGATTTCCTCATTTGAGCCTGGAACCACCTTTTTAAATTTGGAAAGAGGTAATAATCGCTGGAGGCCAGATCTGGTGAATACGGCGGACAAGGAAGCAATTCATAGCCCAATTGGTCCATTTTGTGTTTATGGATCTGTGAGCTGGTGCATTATCTTGGTGAAACGACACTTTTTTCTTCGCTAAATGTGATCTTTTTTTCTTGATTTCACCATTCGAACGGTCCAATAAACCAAGGTAATGGTCTCCGGTGATTGTTCGCCCCCCTTCTCAACATAACCAAACAGTATTATTCCATGCGCATCGAAAAAAATACTTGCCAAAACCTTTCCAGCCTCGGTCGGCTTTCATGCGGCGCCAGCCACTCTGCGGACTGCCTTTTGGACTCAGGCGTGTAATGGTGGATCATTCATTGTTACGAATCGTCACAAAAACTCTTTTGGAATAGGCCGACACGGTGCCAAACACCGAATCTTAGGCACGTTGTTGTTTTGATCAATTATGAGAAGGCGCGTCATCCATCAGGCACATAGTTTTTCATATGCAAATATTCATGCAAAATATACCTCGCGCGCTCTGTGCATGATTTCACGATGTCAGCTATCGCCCACACTTGGACTTGGCGTTCATTTGGAACAATATGGTGGATTGTTTTTGTTTTTTTTTAGGCTGACGGCGTCATTTGGACGTCCGGAACGTAGTACATCATCGATGCTTGTACGACTGCATCTAAGTTCACTGAACCATCGACATATAGTTCTATCGTTTTGCCAAAATCAAAAGCATCACTCAAACTGTAACTTGTAAACTAATAGACAAAATGTCATGAAAATTTTACACGAAAAATGACGTGAAACGTGACACGTGAAAATTCTAAAACCATAAATCGTAACACCTTTGTTCGTGCCCGGAACAGATGCAAAGGAATTATCGACGAAACCAAGGAGGCACACAATTAACGAATTAGAAACAAACTTCTCCCTTGTCCCAACAATTCCAGGTCCTTTGGGTCAGTCGCTAAGGCAATTAGTCAAAATTTCACCAAATCCACCATACCACCACTCGCACGGCCAGATAATTCTATTGCAACGCCACCTCTTGAGAAAACGAACTTATTGGTTGAACTCTGCTTCACATTCTACTGTGGATTTCCAAGGAAAAACACCACCTACTATTCTCATAGTGCACACCTGTTAAGAAAGCGAACTTGTTCCCATATTGCGGTCAAAGATACCCAATGTTGTCTTCAGACAGCGTATCATAGAGCGTATTTTAATGAAGCTAGACACCAAAAAGGCTTTTGGCGCTGACGGAATACCTGCCATAGTTCTCAAAAACTGTGCGAGGGAACTAACACCAGTTTTCTGTAGACTTTTCAATCCATCCTACAGAAAGGGAATATTTCCTTCCTGCTGGAGATGTGCCACAGTTGAGCCGATACCTAAAAAAGGCAAGAATATCTTGCCAATTTCCATTGTCATGGAAAAGGTTATCAATCAGCATCTTCTAAAATATCTTGACGGATTCAACATTATTAGCGATCACCAATATGACTTTTGTAAACACAGATCAACAGGAGATCTTCTGACTTATGTAGCACATGTTTGGAACGACACAATTGAACACTCTGGAGAATCTCGAGCGGCTGCTCTTGACATATCCAAGGCATTCGACCGTATTTGGAAAAATATGGTTTGAGGGAAGTGTGTTAAAATGGTTCTGTGAATATCTGGACAGCAGAACACAACAAAATATAATGGATCAATAGTCACGGAGTTCCACAGGGCACAGTGCTAGGACCTGACTTATTCGTGTTGTATATAAATGATATAGTGAAAGTCATAAAAAAAATGTGAATTACAGGTAACACAATCCTCTATTATGAAAGTGATAACATACCCGATCTAGTGCAAACAATAAATGAAGACTTAGATAGGTTACACAAAGGGCCGTGTTGTAAGTCTTAGTGTCAATGTTAAATTTATGATACTAAAAGGCAAAAATAATACTCTGGATAACACTACTCATAATGGCATTGTGATTGACAATATCAGAATTGAACAAGTTAAAGAATGTAAATATTTGGGTGTAGTTATTGATGAAAATCTATCATTCACTAGTCATGCCACGTATATGACAAAAAAGGTATCAAAAAAAAAAAATTTTATGTAGAATAGGTAAAAATTTAAGTACTTGGGCTAAATTGCTAATATATAAGACGATAATAATGCCCCACCTCAATTATTGTTCCACAATTCTCTTTATGTTCAACAAAAGAGATATAGATAATCTCCAGAAAAAAACAAAACTAGGCATTAAGATGTATAATAGGTTGTAATAGGTATTCAAGAATAAAAGATATGTTGAAAACAACAGGGTTATTAAGTGTAAAACAAAATATCTTTTTAAATACAATGATAGTTGTTTTTTAAATTAAAAATAGAATGTACCCTAAACATATTTCAAGAAAATTACAATTTATCACTGACATTCACGCATATAACACTAGAAATAAGTTGGACTTTTATGTTTCCACTGTAAATTCGTCATACGCTGAAAATTGGTTATTCCATCGAGGACTTATAGAATTTAACAATCTTCCAATAAATTTGAAAAATGCAAACTTTGTAAAGTTTAAAAAATTGTTAAGAAGCTACATAATAGATAACCATAGCATTTAAGTTAGTTTATAATGATATATATTTTGTAATTGTATTATTTAGCTTGGCTAATAATAAAGATTATTATTATTATTATTACTATTATGTGATTCCAGCCACTCTGTGGACTGTTGGACTCGGGCGTTTAGTCGTGGATTCATGTTCCGTCTATTACGACGCAAAAGCTCCTTTGGATTACGCCGAAACAGTGCCAAACAGCGTTCTAAATCTTTGACACGTTGTTGTTTTCGATCAATCGTGAGAGTACGCGGCACCCATCGGATACATAGCTTTTTCATGAGCGTGATTCATCATCTCATCACTTCACAAGCTATTCTTGGTTTTGGCTGTATTTTCTCCCATGAAATTCTTTTTATTCCATCGTTTTACATAAATCAAAAGTAGCGTTACTCAAACAGCTGTAACTCGCAAACTAGTAGACAAAATATAATGAAAATTTTACATGAATCATCTGAGAGTTGATATTAACTGAAAATCATATGGTTTTTTGTTTGTCTAACCATCTCTCAGGACTTTTCACCCCATGTAGTATACCGTTTCTATTAAAATTAGAAATCATAAAAAATAACATAATTTTCTGATTCCTCGGCTCTCAACCACCTATATATTTCACTAAACATAATTATACTTAAAATGTATTCATTATCAGTCAAAAACAAGGAAATATTCTTATAGTACTATTAAAACTAAACAAAAAAGACTTCTTGAAATCTTACCTGTCTTTTACGCAGACATCAATATAATAAGTATGATAGCTGGTCTCACTCTCCCTAATAATAAAAAAACCCACTTTGTTTGAAGTTTTAGACTCTAACTTGGCATACGAAAATTCTCCTCTAAAAATTAGAAAAAGAAACTTTATTCAAAAAACCAAAAAGAAAAAAAAACATTTAAGTAGGTTGTTTGTAGGAATTATTCCTCTTTGCCTCCTCGTTCCCCCCTGGAAGTTTTTGTTCCCTTAAACCTTCAACTCTTAAAAATAAATTACTGCCGATTCACACAATACATTCTTTTTATTGTAAAAGCAATCATGGTATAGACCAGGGGTCGGCAACCTATGGCACGCGTCTCATCTCTGGCACGCCAAGCAATTTTGAATGGCACGCGTACCTATTCAAAGTTTACACATTAATTCTGTAATCTGTGACATGTTTCGAAATTAAGTAAATAATCGAAGACAGTATTACTTTAACGATACAAACAAAAATGATATATTATATAGGTCATTAGGTATTATTACCAAAAACTACAAAATATATATTTTGTAATTTATAATTTTACTGAATGCATTGGTTTGGCTTTAATTTCGGCAAGTATTAAAGACGGCAAGCCTCAAAGTATAAGCCTAGGCAAAAACACAAATAAACCTCCTCAATTCAGATCAAAAGAGCCGCTATAAGGCGGTTTTTGTTTGACTTGACTTCAATCGTTCTGACGCGCGCCGCAACTCTTTTTATATTGCCGAACTTTAGTTTTTGTTAGATTTAACTTCTAGGCGGCCCTTTGATTGCAATGGGTGCGTTGTAGATAATAATTTTTGTTCTAAGAAATTTAATAAACGTAATTATTGGAATTTTCTGGAAACATTATTTTTCTATATATACCAAGCGGCTGCACGTTTGGATCATTTAGTATAGAAGTAACATTCGTTCCAGTCAATAGTCGTCGAAAAGTTTAAAAATTAAAATTACGTTGCGTTATGGCCGCGAAGAAACAGAAAGTTCATGGACAACAGATTACGGTTTTGTACAGCAAAACGATCGGGCCTTTTGTGTCCTATGTCGGGAAAGCGTAGTTTTCCGGACATCTAGTGTTCAACGACATTTCCAGATAAAACATGAATCGTCATTTAAAGATAACGCTGATAAAAGGGAGGCAATACAAAGAGCAAGTAAACGATATGAGAAACAGACAACATTCTTTAGCAAAGTTTTCCAAGGAAAAAATCAGGTAACTGAATGCAGTTTCAAAAGGGTAGGCCGTTCACTGACGGAGAATTTATGAAGCAAACGTTTTTGAGTACTGGCGAGATTTTATTCGACGACTTGCCCAATAAGGATACAATATTGAAATGACACAAAATGTCCAAAAACAGCAGAGAGACGCTATCAAACGTAGTTTCGATGATGACAGTGTGTATGAAGAGCTGATTTGTCTGCTCCCATTGCAGGGAACTACAAGAGGAGAGGATATATTTTCAGAATTTGTTAAACATTTTGACAAGTGGAACATTGATTTAAATAAAATTTTTTGCCTAACGACAGATGGCGCTCCTGCTATGATTGGGAGACATAAAGGATTTGTTTCCCTTCTTATTGAACGCATGGGTCGATCAGTTTTGAATTTTCAATGCATAATTCACCAAGAGAGTTTGTGCGCTAAAATCTCCGCTGGAAGTTTAAAATCCGTGATGGATAGGGTGGTTAAAATAGTTAACTACATTGTCGGCCGTTCTTCACTGATCCATAAACAATTTAATGCGTTTCTGCAGGAATTAGAAAGTGCATATTCAGATATACCATTGCACAATAATGAGCGCTGGCTCAGCCGTGGTAAAGTGCTCTCTAGATTTGTGCAATGTCTGGGCGAAATTAAATCGTTCTTGTTGGAAAAAAATCAAGTGGATGCTTATCCTGCACTAGAAGATAAGAACTGGATCTGTATGTTAATGTTTCTTACTGATATTACAAATCATCTCAGTGAACTCAACTTAAAGTTATAAGGTTCAGGCAAGACAATTCTGGATTTATATGAATCCTGGAAATCATTCAAATTAAAAATAGACTTATTTATCAGCAATATTACTACAAACACATATAAATATTTTCCAAATTTAAAAACTTATATATCCAGGGTCGACGATGGTGCACTAGTAGACGAAATTCTTAAATATATAACTAAAAGAGGAGTTTATCGAGAGGGGTCAGGATTTTGATAAACATGGTCCTATGTTTGCTTTTTTAATCAAGCCAGATTTAATGAATTTTTCCAGCAGTTGCTTTGACATATCTCTTTTCTCATGGATGGACATTAATGATTTTGATCTTCAATACATTGAATTTAAAAGCTCCGAGTTATGGAACACAAAATTTGTAGAATTAAGAAGGGTATTAGGTCACTGCCAGAACCATTCAAATGAGATACTCAGTTGTTGGATGAGTTTACCAGAGAAATTTATTTGTCTTAAGAAAGTAGCGTTTGCCATGCTTACAGCTTTTGGATCATCCTATATCTGTGAACAACTTTTTTCCCGTATGAGAGTGATTTTAAACCCGTACCGAAGCAGGCTGACAACAGACAACTCTCTAAAGAACTTCAAGCACAGGGTTCACACTAGGTCCTAGGACTAGTATAATAAAATTATTTGTTAAATGTTAAAATTTTTTTGTAATTAAACCTTCTAAAAGCAATATTTTGAGTTAATTTAAGTTAATTTTTGTTAATTTTAGTTGTAAATGTTGTATGGATGAAAACTGGCACCCCTTAGTTAAAAGGTTGCCGACCCCTGGTATAGACCAATAGTTGTGCAAGTCCAACTTGCACTTGGCCAGTTTTTTATTTATTGAGAGTTTTTCAACAGTTACATTATTGATTATCGTCCAATAATGAGATATTGTATGGTTGGCAGTAGTGAAAGTAGTTTGAAGAAACAATTAAAAATTAAATCAATGAAAATAAATAATAGTTCTCACAATAAATAACAAGCTTGAGTAGCCCAAATATTAGTTTTTTGCCATGATCGAATACATAAATGTTACACTTTATACTACAATTTAAATTATTTCACCCTTTTTACAAAACATGTAAAAAAACTCGAAAGTATATGAGTTCAAAGAACATAATGGCAATTTAGAAGTCTAAGAAGTAGGCATCTTTAAATAACCAATTTGATTTGAATAAGTTATTTTAAAATTTTATTTAAAAAAATGCTTACCCAACAGGTCCATGACACTTCATATACCGTAATTTCTTCAACATGGGTGTAACCACCTCTTTACAAATATTAAAAGTCCATTTACAAGTTAATCTATAATAACCATCTAATAAACTTATAAAGGACAGCATAAGATCTTGTGAATGAAACTTTAGATAGAAAGGGATGCCATTTTTACGGCTAATTTCCATTGCTTCGTCATCTTTTCTTATTGATATGAAACCCAACTCTTCTATGGTGCATATTAGCGTCCACTGCTATATAAAAAAATATTGGTAAGCAAGTTACAGTTGAAAAAACACTAAAGAATAATGTTTTCATATCTATACTTACTTCTTTTTTAGAATCCAAACAGTATTTGATTCCTGGCTCGGTAGCATGAAATGGTGATACTTTTACAATAATTGAGGCAGGATGAACACCATCCAAATCTGTTACAGCCTTGTATGTTTCAGATAAATATTCTGGAGCTATAGAATCTAACTGTTTAATGTATTCTGCTTTGACATACCTAAAATAAATACAATTTATAAAAAAAAAGGTAACTTACATTTTAAACCATGTACCTACACCCTAGGATAAGTAAATCCTAAGGGGTATAACCTAGTAAAAATATATTTCAAAGCTACTACATATCTGCCACTATACCACACTTTTTACCTTAAAAAGTATGTGGTTTTAAACACAAATTTATTTTATTTAAGGTCCTCATTTAACTTACTCTGCTTTAAAATAAAAATTTATTATTCAAACTTACGAAGCATCAAGGACAGTTTTTTGTGAAGTTTTCTGTAACTTTACAAGATTATCATGAATGGGTTTCTTGATAAAGAAGGCATGTTTTTTTCAAAACTTCTTTAGGAACATACTTTTTGTACTCGTTTTCAACAATCTCCCTTGAAATATTTTTTCTCTAGCATCACTCTATACATATCAGTTATACCCAAACCAACTAATTCCCTTTTATACTTTTCATAAACTAAATCAGGTACTTTATTTTCCAAAACATCAGTGCGTGCTTGATGAAAAAAATAGTTGTAGGCATTAATATCAATTTTTCTTAGTTTGGCTATATGTGCTACCTTAAAGCGTATTCGGAAATCCAAATTAGTCCATTTCTCTTTGAAAGTACCAGATGGCATAAGAAAAAACGCCTTGCCAGTTACTCGTAGGGCAAAAAGATGACGGGCCAGAGGTCCAATGTTTAGATGCTTACAAACACTAATACATACATCTTCGGCAGTTGTAGTGTGTGTAATTGGGAGTGGGATGTTCTTAGTGTTCTCAAGAGCTAGATTTATAGTTATAGTCGTTTCAGTCATCTTGGCGTTCTTTATAGATGAATGAATATGATAAGAATACGCCCCCGATTTTTTAACTTTTAAATTATTCACAGTTACTTTTCGTTGCACTTTAACATTTCACATTGTTTTCTTCAATGCTTAAAACATAGTTCTAAGTAACTTAACTAATTATTTTTTAATAAATCTTTATTTTTCTGCATCGAAATTGAAAACTTTGATAACATAACCATAAAAAATCCAAACCAAAACAGTTTACAGTACTTTTTTTATTGATGTATTGGCGCGTCTGTGTAGAATAAAATTAGCCTGTTGGGAACATTGAGAATATGTTAGGGAATTTTAAACACAGTTGTTCCTCGTCGTGTAGTGGCGGAAAATTTCAAATGTTAAATGTCAGTTTATTTTTGACAATAAATTTAAAGATTAACATAAAACTTTATTCTTTTAGTTTATAATATAGACAGGAATAATTAATGGACCTAAAAACTAACGTAACCCGAAACCCAGTAAGACTACTACAATTTAATTAATAAAACAATTACATCTGTTAAAGCAGGGTACTTACTTGTAGTTTACAAAATATGGACACGATTGTAGTTTAGAAGATTTACCTTCAGAATATGAATATAATGGTATTCCAAATAAAGGACTGTTCAACAAGTTCCGAAGATGGCTAATTCGTATATGTGTAGTGTCTGAAGCAAGTAAGATGTACACACATCATTTACGCAGCTTCGATGCAATAGTAAAAGAACGTGAAAGACAAGTTAAAAATTATGGATTTAGAATACATCCTTTTAGCAAAGCATAGTAAGCTACATTTTTCCTTAATAAGATGCTTTAGAGGTAATTTATGAATGGAAAAGTCATTCTC
This sequence comes from Pachyrhynchus sulphureomaculatus, assembly GCA_019049505.1. Lineage (NCBI taxonomy): Eukaryota > Metazoa > Arthropoda > Insecta > Coleoptera > Curculionidae > Pachyrhynchus > Pachyrhynchus sulphureomaculatus. The sequence continues at coordinate 18,069,336 of CM032446.1, forward strand.
TAATATTACAAGATTCTAAGTATGTTACATTTTTTGAAAATAAATTTTTGTTTGTACTACAATGTTATCCATAATAGTTACTATTGATGTTTAAACTAAACTGTTAGTCTAGAACCATAATTATTAATTAAATAAAAATTGATGATGTATGTCCTACATATCAGATTTTAAGAATAATGAGGGTGTATGTATGGATACAACATAATCAGTGTTCTAAAAGCGGGTTAAAAGGGGGTCCAAAGGACATTTTTCAGGTGAAAATTATAACGACCTTAAATTAATTTAATGATGGGTAATTCCAAATTGTACCTGGGAATTTGTTATAAATCACAAATAAATCACCTTAGTTTGTAGTATCATGCTTGAAAATATAGAAAACCTACGAAACTGCAGTAGCAGATAAATAAAAACAGAAGTGACAAATAACAAAGTAATTCGTTTCATTTCATTTAGAAATTTATAATGTATTGTCACAAAGTAACGGACACCTCAATTATACAAGTTATGATCACTTCCTACGTTTGTCTAGTCTGTTTTACAAGAACTAAAAATTACTACAAGACTGAACTCGCTTATAAACCAGAGCTACTTGAGGTATTTCGGCCACCTCAGCAGAAGACATAAGCTGGAATCAGTGGTCATATGGGAAAAGGTTGAAGGCAAGTGCTGAAACAGTTAACATTGCATGAAGCATCAGAGTATGCACAGAACCGAGAACAGTGGCAGATGATAGTTGAATCCATTTATTAAGCACAGAATCACCATACCCTCTCGAGGGTGAAAGGAGGAGTAAATAGCCTCATCTGAAGTTCAGTTAATTTCTTGATTATAAACTTTAACTTTAGTGCAGATTAAAAAATCAGATCAAATCAACAGTACTTTATTGTCGTAAAAAATCAATGGTTTTTCTTTGACAAAGTATATTAAATCTAAGGAATATAAAAACATAGTTATAATGCAAAAAATAGAACATAAACCAAATTAAATGTACGCAAAATATAAGGACACCTGAAAACGAAATATATACTAAACTAAAATGTAGAACACGTAACATCAAATATACAGTAGACAAACAGCAAGATGCCTAGTTAACACAGAACTAGTTCCAGTTGAAGTAAAATTAACACTAGTATATAAAACTAGGTGCCAGTGTGAGATTATTGGCCACACAGTATATTATTCCGGCAATGGTACAAATACAACAATGGAATTGGAATAATTGTCGCACCTCATATAAGAACAGTAATAAAAGCCTATACGCATTCTCGGAGCGAATGATTCTCTTACAAGAGAATCATCAGAAAGATAGATGACAATAATATTAAACAGCAGATAATGGACAGTCTGAACAAATAAATACCAAAACTCCTTAAAGGTGATACTGCAGTAAAAGCAAAATGGAATGATATTAAGGAACTGATTAAAACAACAAGCACTAAACTCTTGAAACAGGATAAAAACAAGAAAAAAAGCTGGATGGTTGAAGAAATTCTTAACATGATGGAAGAAAGACGGACGCACAAGAACACAGATAGAACAAAATACGGAGAAAATCACAGAACAAAAATTAGAGAAAATAAAGAGAGTTGGCTTTCCGAGAGGTGTGAAAAAATCGAACAGTGCGAAAAGAATTATGACTCCCACAACATGCATAAAACGATAAGAGAACTGATAAACAAAAAGAAATACACTGGGGAATCGAAGAGCCTATTCGACGCTAATGAAAATATTGAAATAGATCCCGATAAAGTCGAAAAAGATTTAGGAAGCTTATGTAAAGCAACTGTTTGACGCTGATCGTCCTAGTGGGTGTTCACTGAAGGTTGATAATGATGCGGGTCATCCCATTCTAAGAGCGGAAGTGTAGAAGGCTATCTTAATTCCTAAAAACAACAAAACACCACGCAACGATAGGATTCACGGCGAAATTCTGAAAATCTTGTGCGAAATGAACAGCCAGTTTCTCGACACCCTCACCATGCTTTTCAATAATATATACAACAGCGGGAAATTTCCTGAGGACTGGCTACAGTTCACCTTTGTGGCCATACTGAAGAAACCGAACGCAAAATCTGGTAATCAACACCGAATGATAGGATCCTCGAAAATGAATAATTTTTATCCGGAGTTTGTGCAATAGCATCCTAGTACAGAGACTCTCAAAACACAACTGAAGTTGGCACGTTTTGAAGTCAATCGTCGCAAATATCAACTCACAGTACTCTTGGGGACCGCGCACACTTGTGGCACCTTACCCTATATATTTCCGGTACTGTTGTATGGAGTAGAAGCGTGGGCAATGACCGAACCGCTCATGAAAAAGGTTGAGGCCTTTCAAATATGGGCGTACAGACGTATCCTTCGAATATCTTGGACAGAGCACATCACTAACGAGGAGGTACTGCGTCGGATCGGTAAGGAAAGAGAGGTGAGAATAACTATTAAGAGAAGAAAGCTGAAATACCCCGGACATCTTATGAGGCATAGTAAATATCGGTTCAGTTAATAATTCAAGGAAAGATAGACAGCAGGAGGGGACCCGGGAGAAGAAGACACTCTTGGCTCGAGAACTTGCGCCCTTGGTTCGAGCTGTCATCTGCCCGACTGTTCAGAACTAATGTTCGCAAAGGACAAGGCATGTGAAGAAGAGGAAAATATAAAACTAAAACAATAATACGTAGTTGTCATTAGCAAGGGAAAAAAAGAACAACACAGCACAGGTGATTCACGATCAAACAGAACGAAAGCCAACAACAGACAGAGGGGGTTATGTGAATCAGCATAAAACTCACCGAGATTATAATATCGTTTGTTAATTAATAGTTTTTTAAGATACTTTTAAAAACCTCTAAGTGAGTTGGCAAATGGTTAAACAATATTCTGCCTCGTATATTAATGAGTGCTTCGTGAGTGCTTTAAATGGAACAGGCAAAGGCAGATCCACAGCCCGTCGGGTGCCCCTCTGAGATGCTACGTGCTGAATACTTAGGCGATTCTAATATGTCAACGAAGCGCTCTCCCAGATGAACAGGGAAGTGAGAGTCAGAATTTCCAGCGAAAGACAGGTCTACAGGATTCAATCTGATGGGCACCAGCGATGAAGCGGACAGCCTTTTTCTGCAGCAGCAAAAACAAAATATTCAGAAGATATTGGCTAGTAAAACCCCAAAAAGGAATACCATATCTGAAATGGGACTCAAAAGGAATAATTGGCATTAGTTTTGTCTGGATTCAATTTGATCTTCCAATTTCTCATCAAAACACGTTTTACACATATAATGGGGTTTGAAAACATGTTGACCAGATCGAGTGTTAACGAATTAGTCAATTGTATAGTCTTGTCAGCGTTCCATAATTTAAAACGAAGGCTCCGCTTGTTTCCATTTAAACACGATCCAACAGTGGACTCGAGGAAAGACGACTGGAAAAGATGAGTTACAATTTGGTTGAATGTAAAGGTTGTCAGATTTCTAAAATTCAGTGGTTTTCGCTATATTATGAAAACTCTAATGTAATAAAGTAAAATTATTATGCATAATTTTAGCTAATCTAACACGTAGTTTTAGTGATTGTACTTTCGGTATTTTCAAAAAAAAGGAAAAAATCGAATTTCGTGTATTGATTACACATTGCTTTTGACGGAAAAAAATATCGTTCAAGTAAAGCAATGGCTTGATAAGTGTTATGGAGACTCTGTCCTGGAAAATCACTCATCATTTACTGGTATGCTGAATTTAAACGCGGTCGGACAGATACAAATGATGCTGAACGCTCTGGACCCCCAGATGAGGTGGTTACACCGGAAAACATCAAACGAATCGACAAAATTGTTTTGGATGACTGTAAAGTGAAATTGCGTGAGATAACTGACACCCTAAAGGTATCAAAAGAACGTGTTGGTCATATTTTGCACGAACATTTGGGCATGAGAAAGCTCTGTTGGAAATGAGTATCGCATTTGCTCACAGTGGACCAAAAAAACAACGTGTTGATGATTCTGAGCGCTGTTTGGACCTGTTTAAACGCAATAAAAGGATTTTTGCGTGCGATATGTGACAATGGATGAAACATGGATCCACCACTACACACGGAAATCAAATCGGCAGTTAGCTGAGTGGACAGCAGCCGGTGAAAGCAGCCCGACGCGACCAAAGACACAACAGTTGGCTGAGGAGGTTTTGACCACTGTATTTTGGGATGCGCATGGAATAATTTTCATCGACTATGCTGAAAAGGGAATTAAGACTGGTGCAGGACGGGACCAATATACATTGTGGCCGATCAACCCTTCACAGAAATCTCTTAAGAATGGGATTCACGTTCCGAAAAATCAACAAAAGGCAAGTAGTGATGGAGTCACAAAGATTACGAATCTTGGGACATACTTGTTTACAAGAAACAAAAATTATCAATCAGAGAAATTGGCCAATAATTTACGAGGCTGGTTTGAAAAGTCCGTGCAAAGTCCGAGAGATGGCACCACCGGCGCGTATCGAGGTCATGTTTAGTTAGTAGCATCTCTTGAATGAACGCACACCAAGTTTCAGCCATATTGGTCTATTTCTTTGTGTTTGGCATTCGTGTGAATCAAGGAAGTCGAGTGATTTTCAAGAAATGGACGAAAAAGAATTTCGTGTGGTGATTAAACATTACTTTATGAAAGGCAAAACGCCTCAGGAGACTAAAGAGAAGCTTGATAAACATTATGGTGACTCTGCACCTTCGATTAGAACAGTTTATAAGTGGTTTCAAAATTTTCGGACTGGCCATATGGGCACAAGTGACGCTGAACGTTCTGGACGGCCTGTGGAGGTTACGACTCCAGAAATCATTGATCAAATCCATGATATGGTGATGGATGACAGAAGAGTTAAGGTGCGTGAGATTGCTAGTGCTGTAGGCATCTCAACTGAACGGGTACATAATATTTTGCATAAACATTTGGACATGAGAAAGCTATCCGCAAGATGGGTGCCGCGATTGCTCACGCTTGACCAAAAACGGAATCGTGTGAAGTGTTGCAAGGATGGTTTGCAGCTGTTCCAGAAGAATCCGGAGGACTTTAAGCGTCGTTTCGTCACTGTGGATGAAACATGGATACATTACTATACTCCTGAGACCAAACAACAATCTAAACAATGGGTTACCAAGGGGGAATCTGCACCAAAAAAGGCGAAGACCGTTCCTTCGGCTATGGCGACTGTCTTTTGGGATTCGCAAGGGATAATCCTCATCGACTATCTGGAAAAGGGTAAAACTATTACAGGTGAATATTATTCATCGTTATTGGGCCGTTTGAAAACCGAGCTTCAAGAAAAACGCCCGCGATTGGCCCACAAGAAAGTCCTTTTCCATCACGACAACGCACCACCACACATCTCAGCAGTTGTGGTCGCAAAATTAATGGAAATAGGATTCCAACTCGTTTCACATCCCCCCTATTCTCCAGACTTGGCTCCCTCGGACTACTATTTGTTCCCCAATTTGAAGAAATGGCTGGCGGGAGAAAGATTTTATTCAAACGAGGAGGTGATTGCAGACACTAATGGATATTTTGCAGACTTGGACAAATCCTATTATTCGGAAGGGATCAACAAACTAGAACATCGTTGGACGAAGTGTATAAGCCTAAAAGGAGACTATGTCGAAAAATAAAAAAGGTTTGCCCCAAACACATAAGTAGTTTTTATTTTTGCACGGACTTTTCAAACCAGCCTCGTACCTTGACGAAACATGGTTCGATACCCATGACACTGTGCAGTCTGATAGTAGTACAAAATGTCAGACTAACGCACCTTCAAATAAAGGTAAACGAATAACTATTTTGCATGCTGGATCTGAAAAGGGTTAGGTTTCAAATTGTCTACTATTATCTGCAAAAAAACACAACAGATTCTAGTTTACACTATCACGAAAACCCGACCGCAGAACTTTTTGAAAATTGATTTCAAAATTCCCTTTTGCCAAGTGTGATAGTTATGGACATTACAAGTTACCATAGTCACCTACTAGATAAGGTTCCTAATGCGGCCAACACCAAATCGGAAATACAGGAATATATGTTAGAAAATGATATTTATTTTGACTTTAGTTAAGAAAAAAGTGAACTTTTGGAAGTTTTGAAAGATTATAAATCGAAAAAGAAATATGTTTGTTATTTTGTTATAGTCTGGCTGAGAAAATGGGACACACTGTTTTGCGGCTTCCCCCGTATTATTGTGTGTTTAATCCAATTGAACATATTTGGTATCAAGTTAAATCATAAAATAAGGGCACAAAATGATTCTCCTACTTTAAGCGTGTCAGTGGCTGAATTAGTAAAAAAAGTTATAAATGATATACCTTGTGAAAACTGGAAGAATTCCATTCAGCACGTTGTTAAAGTTGAAGATTCATATATTTATGTAAACAATATGAAACCACTGTTAATTACCTCAGCTGATGACAGTGATAATGAAACCGAATTAGGCCTAAGTTAAAATATATTTTTATTTATACAATATGTCCCCTCTTGTAAACCCCATTCATTCAAACTGTATATTTTTACTTCTTATCCATTTGTTTTTACATGCATCTATAAATAAACATCTCCAAAAAGACTTATAATTTTATTTATTTGCATTAATGAATAAAATTCTTAAGTCCATTTATGCAACCTATCATAAACAAAAGGTTAGAATTTTTATATTGCCCACTTACAACGGCAAAAATCAGGATCTTATATTTTGGGACAGGTTATACCATTACAACTTTTTTTGCGATGATTCGTTAAGAAAAACCGGCGAAAACTAAATAAATGTAAAAATGTGGTTTTTGGTGGTTTTAAGGGGGAAGGGGGAGCTAAAAAAAATACCAAAAAATGTTTATTTACCCAAAGAACAAGTTAAAATATAAAAAAAAAAAAATTTCTGAATTAGTACATTTTGACCCCGAAAATTTAGGATACCCTTTGCCTCTGACGACTGGGCTATTAGACAACCTTAATATATTTTTATTTATATTCGTCCATACAAACGTAAAAAGGGAAGGGGCAAAACTCCTTCATCCCGGCCTCTAAATCCGCCACTGGCATGTACTGTACTTATTAAAAAACTATATACGTTTTTTACATTATGTTTTTATTTTAGTTTTGGGTGGTCACTCTTTTTAATCTACGTAACATTAGCACAAATAATCTCATCTGGATTTGAATTCCTGTATCTTCGTAATCCAGATTCATTTGTATTTGAACTCCCCTTTATTATACATAGTTCTTACGTCGATGTGCTTTGTATGCTGAATGTTGGTGTGTCTTTTTTTACCGGTTACTATGACGAGTCAAATCAGCAAATTGTTCTTGATTTAAAGCATATAGCTGAGTAAGTATTACTAGTAGATATGTAATTAGTAGAGACCGGATTATATGCATTTGCATATTTTCATATGCATTTGCATATTTAGACCATTCTCACCGATTATTGCATACTTTACCCAAAATCTAGTAATGATGCATATTTTCCCTATATTTACAATATTTCTCGGTATTACTAGGCAATTGAATTGCTCAGGGTATTGTTAATGTCGCTCTCTGGAACCGATCTTATCTCCGGGACATTACCTGCAATAGTCTATACATCGATTAGGTTATAGTGCCAAGGGAATACCCAAAATTACAGCGATATTTTATTCCTTTGTTTCTTGGTCGGGATATTAAGTGATAAGTAGTTAGTTTCTAAGAATATTTGTTTGAGCGTGGATCAAATAAACAATTTTCTTGAAGACGAATTTTTATTTTAAAACAAGATATCAGTTTTAACATGGTTGTTGACGAGCTTGCATCAGTGTAGTCTTTTTGCAATTTTTAATGTGTTGTGTTAAAGTTTAACGTGTCTCTTCGTGGATAGCTGATTATCCTGGAACATTTACATACGACGGAAATATTTTATATTGTCGAGAATGCGAGAAAAATGTTTCGTGCACAAAAAAGGTTCAAATTGACCAACATGTCAAGACAAGTCTTCATATCGCAGGATTGCAAAAAAAGCCCACGACAACAACTTATAACAGCAGCAAGTAGCAGTGATTCCACTTCTGTAGGCAAACAAAAAAATCACTTTAGCATGGATTTATGTGAAGCATTGCTTGCAAGTAATATTCCTCTTCACAAACTTACAAATCCTACATTCAAAGATTTTCTGCGAAAATATTGCTTGAATCAAAAAATACCAGACGAATCAACACTGCGTAAAAATTACATACCAACAATTTACCAACATGTTCTGGAAGAAATACGTAATGAACTTAAGGATGACATTATTTGGATTTCAGCTGATGAAACTACCGACAGTTGTGGTCGCTATATTGCGAATTTAATTGTGGGTGCATTAAGATTAGAGCCTTCTTCTTCCTATTTGGTGGCCTGCAAAGAACTTGACAGGACAAATCATTCTACGATCGTCAGATTTGTGAATGAGGGTATTAAAAAAATATTTCCTGAAAGTTCTGCAGATGAAAGAGTGTTTATATTTTTCTCAGATGCTGCTCCCTATATGATCAAGGCAACCCTAGTCCTCCAAGTATTTTATCCAAATTTAATTCATGTGGCGTGCTTTGTTCACGGAGTCCATCGACTCGCTGAAGAAGTACGATCCACGTTTGGAAATGTAAATAAACTTATTTCATCGGCAAAGAAAGTGTTTCTTAAGGCACCTGCTCGCAATAACGCCTATAAAGAAAAACTGCCAAATGTGCCTTTACCTCCCGAACCAGTGGTAACTCGATGGGGAACATGGATTGAAGCTGTACTATTTTACAATGAACATTTCGAGGCCATCAAAGGTGTAGTAAATGACTTCGATAGTGCAGAGGCTATGGCAGTTCGTCAATCCAAGGAAGCATTTAACGATTCTGATATTAAAAAAAAAACATAGCTTTGATTAGCACTCACTTTTCCCACATACCTGCGAGTATTAAAAAGCTTGAAATTCGAGGTTTGGCGTTGACCGAATCAATTCAGTTAATGAATAAAAATCCGTCAAATAAACTCCACATTGCCAGATGTATTCCCGCTTAGAGTTAAAGAAAAGTTTGAAAACATTTTGTGCAATAACCCAGTCTTTGAACCTTTGTGTCAAATTGATAGTTTTATTAATTTGACGGGTGAACTTTTGCCAGAAACAATAAGTGCTAACATAGCACCCAAATTCAAATACTGCCCAGTTACCTCAGTGGATGTGGAACGGTCTTTTTCCACTTATAAAAATATTTTAAGTGATCGAAGACACAATCTTACTAAACAACATTTGGAACATTACCTTATTGTTTACGTATACAAGAATACAAATGTTAAATAATTTTAAAAAATGTTAAATAATCGTTAATTAAATTTAAACATCGTCGATAACTTGTTAATTTTATGCTGGTTTGGAAATAAAAAACTAAAAATTACTACTTTTATTATTATTTAATATTGCATATTTTGACCCTTTTCATGCATATTTTAAGCATTTTTTATGCATATTTGCATGCATATTGCAAGATTTTTATGTTGCATATAATCCGGTCTCTAGTAATTGGCAATAGTAATAGTAGTAGTTGACATCAATTTTTATATCTATTTATTTATTTATTTATACAATGAATACTTACAGAGCAACAACTCCAAATAGTAAAACAGTAATTATAGTTACAAAAAAAAAATAATCCACGTATAATAATTAACAAAAAGAAGTAATAATAAAGGTAACAGATAAATTGTTACTGTCGTTGTGTTGTGTTCCGTATGTAGTACGATGAAAAGTGATATGAAACAGTTGTTGAGATCTAGTGGTCCTGTTCGGAATCCGAAAATCAACATGGGACAGCAAAGTATGACAGTTTATCTGACCGTTAAGTAATTTGTACAAAAATAAAACTAAAGCATTGCGTCTTCGTGTTTCAAGTGTTTCTATACCTACTAATTGAGTACGAGTCAAGTACGGTACATTGCTGTAGGGAAACTTTAGTTTGTATAAAATGAATTTTACAAACTTATTTTGGATTGACTCCAGACGATTAATATGACAGTTATAAACAGGACCCCATATGACACTATTATACTCCCAAACACTCCTAATAAGATAATTATACATAGACTTAATAGCTCCAGTATCACAGATATCATAACAGGTACGGCGTAGAAAATCTAACGTACGAGATGCTTTCAGTAATATATTATCAGTGTGACTATTAAAACTCAAGTCATTGCTAAAAATCACACCCAAATCATTATAACTATCAACAGCTTGTAAAGCAGGGATGTCAAAGATACGGCCCGCGGGACGTATCAATAAGGCCCGCGATCGCAAGAAGTCAGGTATCTGGATCCTCGAGCTCAAAATAATTACCCTCTTTTATAATAATTCAGTACATTTTTTTTATTTGAATCTGGCCCGCCTACACATTCTAAATTTAAAATATGCAAAATTGAGTTTGACACCTCTGTTGGAAAGGTTTGCTGTCTAAACAATAATTAAAATTAATAAGATCTTTGCGTTTATAAAAATTAAGAATCCTACATTTTGAGGTATTGATTTTTAAGTTATTTAAGGAATACCATTTGTTTGTATGTCTACACAGTCTTTTGAAGAATCAACCGCACAGAACAGTTTAAGATCGTCGGCGTACAGTAAACATTTACATTTTCAAAAGACAGAGGTAACACCATTAATAAATATTAAAAATAAGACCGGACCTAGGTGAGATCCCTGTGGTACACCCGACAACACATTTATTTCGCGGGATACGGTACTACCAACTTTAACACACTGTTGCCGTTTTGTTAAATAGGACTCAATCCATTGAATATATGGCCCGCGCACACCCAGCCTAGACAGTCTTTTGATGAGTAATTGGTGGGATACCCTATCGAAGGCCTTGGTCAGGTCTGTGTAGATGGCATCGACCTGAGAACCACTCTCGACGGCGTTCACAACGTAGTCCTGAAATACTCTCAGATTAGTACCGGTAGATCTTTAAAAAAATCATGTTGGTTGGCTGCTATGTGGGATTTGAACACAGCTCATCCGTTATTAGGGATTCAAAAATCTTAGATAATATGGGCAGTAACGAAATCCCTCTATAGTTCTTAATATCCCTCTTTGAACCAGACTTGAATATCGGAGCAACCCATGAATGCTTCCACAGCCTTGGGAATGAACCATAATCAAACGAAGATTAATAAATAAGGCTCAGAGGAAGTGCCAAGGAATCACAACACTTCTTAAAGAATGATGCTGGTAATCCGTCTGGTCCTGTACTCTTAGGAGTGTCCAAGCCATGGAGTTTTTTCCATACATCATCTCAGCCAAAGGAATGTCGTGCAAGACTCCCACAGTCATTTTCGGTGACAGCAGACAAGTCAATCCCCCTATCCGACGAATAGCAGCTCTCAAAGTGATCTGCGAAAGCGTTTGCAATATCTTTGGTTGTTTGTTTGATATTCTTATTTAACTCCATGGTAGTGGGAATACCAGAGTCCTTTTTTAATGAGTTAACAAAGGCCCAAAAGAATTTGATGTTCTTAGGAATCATTTGTTCCGTATTAGTATATCATTGCCAAAAAAGAATAACTCTAGAAAGTGCGAGGAATATCGGAATATAGGTCTAATGAACTACATCTTAAAACTAATCCACCAAAGAGTATACAAAAAACTAGATAAATGTACTGGACAAATACTGTTCGGCTTTAGGAACGGACTAGGAACGAGGGACGCACGATTCTCAATTCTCTCATTGAAAGATGTAGGGATGTCAACTACTGATGTTTATTTATGCTTCATAGATTTCCAAAAAACCTTTGATGTGGCAATCATGCGAAAGTTGAGAATCGCATGTCCAAAGAAACAAAAATGGAGAAGGGCGTAAGTCAGGGTTGTATTTTGTCACCCCTGTTATTCAATGTCTATTCGAAGGAAATCTTCAGTAAAGCACTTTCTGATAAAAAAAGATGGAATTACAATTAATGGTGTGTGAGTAAAAAACCTTCGGTATGCTGATGATACTGTCATTCTAGCGGACAGTGAAGAAGGCCTACAAAGACTCATGAATGGAATTGTTGATGCATGTGAGGAATATGGAGCGAAATTGAATACGAACAAACCAAAAACAATGGTGGTCAGTAAGAATCCTAAAAAATAAATAAATAAATAAACTTTTATTTCATGAGACCTGATACAAGGCATGGAAAAAGTAAAGTCACAGAATGTATACATCCTGTGAAAATAAGGATCTAAAAAGCTTTACAGTTGCACGTATTGTAGCTTACATACAAATATTTATAATATAAAGATCCAAAAAGTTACAATTACACATTTGTCCAGGAGACGTAGCATTTTGCTGCCGATTTTGAGATAATAAGCTATAAATTGGTGTATACCTTCGTTTTGGCATTGTTTATGTGTAGTCAAAAGTCACCGATGATAGCTTGTTCGGTTCATCAAAAAAACGAAGGTCAAAGGTCACAAAAATTGGTTTTTTTCAACAATATCTCGTTTTTTATGCTCTAAATCACTTTGGGACCTATTATAAAAGTTGTAGAGCATAAAATTCTCTACAAGATTGGTATTTTTTTCTAAGTCTAACCGTCTTTGAAATAGAGCGCGGAGAGTAGGAAGTATTTGGTCGTATGCATGATAACGCTACGTTAGCTGCATAATGCAATACGTTGTGCAGTTTATACGTTAATAATTTACTAAAAATGTTTAAATAATCAACGAATTTCAATTATTTACTTGAAAATAAATGATATTTGTTTATAATATTTAGAAATAACATGTGTTTGATTAAATTTAGTAAATATTAGCTTAATTGCATTCTCATTATATTTTTATTTTCTCTGCTATGAAGTTGTAGAGATTTTCAAAATCGTTCTCCGAATTATTTATAATAAACGGATGGAATCATACTACTTTATGGCAGGATCTATGTAGTCAATTACGGACCGTATAATTTCCAAAAATGTTGGGTCCCTCATAGATACAATGCAGGTACATTTGCACTAATCAGTTTTAAATTTCGGTGATTTGTGCGATGTCGTAAATTTACAGTTTCGAGCGGATGATAATTCTAATTTATGGAGCTTATGCATATTATAATTTGAGAAATTTTAATATATACATAGAAAGTATTCGGATTAGTTAGTCTAGGGACTGCTCTGTAAAACCAATCAGCGGTGTGCACCACCAAGCAGCCATCCCCCTCTATTGAGTGGTTGCAAGAGAGCGAAAATACGAGAATATAAGTTCAAGAATTTTACCTTCTTAAGGCATTAGTGCGTGAAGCTTCGAAGAGCTAGAGTTTCTTCAAATTCACGTATATTCTCATATATTCTCTCTATACATCTTTACGATCAATGTGTGCGCGTATGTGTGTCGTCGACTACCTGTGTAATAGTTCACGTGTTATAGACGTAGAGGGCCACGCTTGACAGAGGGGGCCTCTACCAACGGTCTTTTATGTTTTCATATAGTGAGTTGGGACAGATGTTACATAAGACTTGTACCATTCTCAAGGCTTCGCCTTTTATTTAGTTTCACTAGACTTCTCTTCAGTGTAAAACTGAATTTTGGCAAATACAGACATACGATTTCGGGTAAAATGGCTGAATTGTGTTTTATATGTGAAAAGTTACTATCAGATGACAAAACTGGGAATGTTTCGCGTGGCTTACAAGTTTTAAAAAATGCAAGTATTCAAAGAAATGACGGTAAAATTGACTATTTGAACACTTTAAGTTCTGTAAAAGTGCATATTAACTGCAGGAAACAGTACACCAGTGAACATAGTATAACTGCATATAAGCGACGCCTGGAAGATGATGAACCTTCGACATCAAGTTCACCTCGTAGACTAAGAACTGAGCCTTTTGACTTCGCAAAATTGTGCTTGATTTGTGGCCAAACAGCTGATGAAGGAGAAGAAAAACGTAAACATCAAAAGTATAAGCGCGTCATTAGTAAGGTACAAACTATAAATATGAAAGACAATATAATTAAAAGAGCAGTTGAACGAGGTGATTCTTTTGGAGAATTAGTGAAAAGTCGCGTAATTAGTGAATTTGACTTGATTGCTGCCGGAGCAAAATATCACACTATTTGCATGACTAAATTCTTTCATTCAAAGCCGTCTAAAACATGAAGAGCCGAGCCGAAAAGATGAAATCGAAGTAGCAATGCAAGAAATTTTTTCTTTTATTGAAAATAACGAAGATTCACAATTTACATTGAAAGAGCTTCGAGATGTCCCTACGCAGTATTTGCCCGATGATGCTACTATTATTTCCAATTTAAGACAGAAATATTTAAGTAATGTAGTAATCACGGTGAAGAATAGATCATTCACTATTATAAGTTTTCGCGACACGCAAGCTGATCTATTATCACAAAAGTGGTATGAAAATAAAAAAAAAACTCCGGAAGAAGAACATTTTTAGTAAATTATTAACGTATAAACTGCACAACGTATTGCATTATGCAGCTAACGTAGCGTTATCATGCATACGACCAAATACTTCCTACTCTCCGCGCTCTATTTCAAAAACGGTTAGACTTAGACCAATCTTGTAGAGAATTTTATGCTCTACAACTTTTATAATAGGTCCCAAAGTGATTTAGAGCATAAAAAACGAGATATTGTTGAAAAACCAATTTTTGTGACCTTTGACCTTCGTTTTTTTTGATGAACCGAACAAGCTATCATCGGTGACTTTTGACTACACATAAACAATGCCAAAACGAAGGTATACACCAATTTATAGCTTATTATCTCAAAATCGGCAGATAGGCTCTTTTTTCAGCTATATTGCCTGGACACTCTAGCTTACATTTATAACGTAAAGTCCTCAATTTGAAAAAAATCCTGAGTGCTATAAGGACATTCATAATTAGCAATCTTGATATTAGTTTCATATACATACTTTAAAGATTTAATACTAGTCGGCAGACTATTAAAAAGCTTTATGCCGCTGTAATAGGGACTCCTTTCGAATAGAGATAATGTGTGTTTTGGTATAACTAAATTTTTGTTATATCTTGTATCATAATTATGCATGTCGGCCATGGCTAAAAATTTATTCAAATTACTCTTAACATAAATCAGAACCTCCAATATGTACATAGCAGGTAGAGTGAGTATAGCAAATTTTTTGAAAAGTTCACAGCATGGATGTCTTGATCTGACACATGCAATATTTCGAACTGCTCTTTTTTGCATTGTAAATACTCTGACCATATTAGGGGAAGCACCCCAAAATATTAGGCTTCAATCGAGACACAAAGTGTGCATATTAATAAGACATTATTGTATTAAAGTTAACGACACTTTTTAATCGAAAAATGGCAAAACACACCGATGAAAGCCTTTTGCATAATTCATTTATATGACATCCCCAATTTAAACTGTTGTCTATATAGACACCTAACAATTTAGTCTCCGTTACCTAAGCAATAGAATGTCCGGTTACGTCAGTCCTAATCAGAAAAACTTTCAACAAATTGGGATGCCCTAGGCACAACATTAACACTTAACATATTGGTTTTGAACCACTGTTCAAAACTCTTAACATATTCTGCAGTTTATCTAGAGCCAAAGCAGTGGTGTTGTCACAGCATACATAACTGTTATCGTCTGCAAACATGGTTAAATTACATTGGTCATTAACGATATTCGGTAAATCGTTTACAAAAATTTAACAAAGCAGCGGTCCGAGAATGGACCCCTGTGGAACACCCGTAGAAACTTTCATTCCATTCGACCTCACTCCATCAATATGTACAACTTGATCTCTACCTTTTAGATATGACTGTAACCAGTCACTTACATTATCTCTTAGTCCATATCTGTCCATCTTTGATATTAATAGATCATGATTGATCAAATCAAAAGCCTTACTTAGGTCCATGAAAAGTCCAAAGCACTTTTTACTATTATCCAGCTGCTCATAAAGCTTTTCAACAAATTGCAGTATTGTAGAAGATGTATTCCTGCCTTTCCTAAATCCATGTTGACAATCGGTAAGAATTCGAAATACTGTTAGGAAATTAATTATTTGTTCAAAAACAACCCTTTCCAGTACCTTAGAAATTGAACTTAATAAAGATATAGGCCGATAATTTTGACACAACATACTATCGCCTTTTTTAAATAAAGGTATTATTTTAGCAGTTTTAAACACATCTGGAAATGTTGCACTTTCCAGAGATATGTTTATTAAGTACGAAAGTGGTTTCACTATGAAGTCAGTAATGGACTAATACATTATTGCAGGGGTGCTCAAACGGTCGATCGCGATCGACAAGTCGATCGCGAGTGCTTTTTGAGTCGATCTCGAGAAAAAAATTCCGAAATAGAACTATTCACAGATTTTGTTTTAGGTAACTAAAACAAAATGTAATGAAGAAACTACTAAAATTTATTCGATCCACAATTAGGCCAGAATAACCCCCTCATCACTTTCTTTTATCGTAATAACCCCCTGCCAGCGGCAAAAGGCGGCTTTATCAAAGGAACGCGCGGTACTTGTCAAAGAAAAGCCGCGTTTTTAATTCCCGCCGATTTTTCTAGAAACTTCGGGCGGCGTGTTTGACGGGAACATTCGAGACTTCGTTCGCGCCGATATAAATGTTGCGCCTGCAGGAATAGGAGTCAGTCTGAGTTGTAACTTGAAGGCGATCGATCGATACAAAGTTTATTAATAAATAGTCCAAAATGAGTGCGGCGAAGAAAAGTAAAACTTATCATTTTAATATTGATTGGGAGGAAGAATTTTTCTTTTGTATGGTAAAGGATAAGTGCATTTGTCTCATTTGCCGTGCGTCAGTTGCAATACCTAAGCGTGGGAACTTAGAGAGGCATCATAAAACGGTTCATAAAAACTATGAAAAGGATTTCCCGTCACAGAGTGAATTAAGAAAACGAAAAGTACGTGATTTGATAACTTGTTTGAAAAAAGAACAAACCATGTTCACAAGACCAGCCAAACAATCAAAAGCTGCAACGATCGCGTCATTTAAAATATCTCATATATTGGCGAAACACAAGAAACCACTTGATGATGAATTGGTTGTGAAGGAAGCATTTATTAAAGCGGGTGAGACTTTATTTGGAAATTTTAAAAATAAAACAGAGATTATGTCTGCTATTAGAGAACTTCAGTTATCTCGTCCGACTGTCACAAGGCATGTTGAAGTCATGAGTCAGGACATGGCAGATAAACTAAAACATGATATCATGGAATGTACATACTTTTCTTTACAGTTCGACGAATCCACCGATATGACAGACACTGCCCAGCTGTGTATTTTATTCGTATGGTATTCAATGACATGTCGGCTAAGGAAGAGTTTTTGACAATGATTCCTCTGAAAGGAAAGACCCGTGGCGAAGATATATATGACGTTTTCTTTCAATTTTGTAACAAACTACAAGCTACCAATATATAAACTAGTGTGCATTACAACCGATGGAGCACCAGCAATGACTGGAAACAAAAAACGATTTTGTGGCATTGTGTCGAGCTAATGATGATTTTCCTTCATTTTTCTCCTTCCATTGCATTATACATCAACAAGTTTTGTGTTCAAAAGTTCTAAACATGGAGGAGATTATGGGCATTGCAATAAAAATTGTGAATTCTATCGTGCACGTAGCTTGCAACGATGGCTCTTTAAATTGCAGTTGGAAAATAGTGAGTCAGCTGAACACACTGATTTAGTTCTTCACGCGGACGTCAGGTGGTTGAGTCGCGGAAAATTCCTAGAAAGGTTTCAAGAATTATTGCCCGAAATAACAGGTTTTCTGGACAAAAGAGGTGATGACACTCAGATGCTGAAAAACGGAAAATGGTTGACTGATTTGGCATTTTTGACAGACATCACAATGCATTTAAACACCATTAATTTGGAGCTTCAAGGTAAAGGAAAAACTATTATTGAGATGATTAGCGCAATAAACGCAAAAGAAAGGATCTTAAAAATTTTAGTCTTTGAAAGCAAGGATTCCTCAGTTGAATTATGATATTTTATGAGGCAGAATTATCAAATATTTTGGGCCAATTCGAAATACGTTTTTATGATTTCAGTAAATTGGCAAATATCGCATCATTTATGAGTTATCCTTTTTCGTGTAAAAACATTGAGGAATTAGCTACTGAAATAGCAAGTCAGTTTAACATGGACTCATGTTCTGTTGAAAATAAGTTAGTGCAGATTATATCAGATATACATCTCAAAGCCACGGCATCTGATACAAAATTCTGGTGTTTTATATCTGAAGATAAATATCCGAATCTAAGGCAAATCGCCCTTCAACTGACGGCAATGTTTGGGTCAACTTACTTGTGCGAATCTGCATTTTCTGAAATGAAGATAATTAAGTCAAAATATCGCCATCGACTAACTGACGAACATATGTCATCATGCTTGCGATTAGCACTCGGTAATTACATACCATCTTATGAAAAGTATGCTGAGGACAGCATACTTTTCATAAGATGGTATTTTGAATAATTATGAGTTTTTTCATTGACATTTTAGAGCAAACCTACACTTACCTTGACTAAAAAAATGCATATTGTGGGGAAAACTAATATCTATGCCACGATACACCCTACCTAGACGACAATCCTGCATCACACTTACTTGCAGCCTCTCAGAGTCGATCGATCGTAGTCTAACAATATTGAGACAGATCGCCAGCAGTTCAAGTTTGAGCACCCCTGGTGTAGAATATTAAATTTTTGAATTATTGATCCATATTTTTTCTGCGAACCGCTTAACGAGCCTAGATATCTAAGTTTTTTGCAAAACGAATTACCCCAGCTTCTTGAAGAAGTTGATAACTTTGAAAGGGAACAAACATGGATTCAACAAGACGGAGCTCCTGCTCATTACCACCGGGAAGTTCGGGAATTTTTAAACAATCGTCACCCACAAGAATGGATCGGTAGGGATGGATTCATTCAGTGGCCTCTTCGATCATGTGACTTAACACCTTTAGACTTCTTTTTGTGGGACTACATTAAAGATCGTGTTTATGTGAATCCCTCTACAATACCAGTAGATATGGAAATAGAATACGGGATGCGTGCCGGACAATAACGTCCTTTATGCTAAGGAAAGTGAAGGAAAATATAGTAAAACGACTAAACATGTGTATTCAAGTACACTGGCATATTTTTGAACATTTATTACGTCATAATAATTAATCATTAGATAAGTTAAACTATATTGAAATTATTATTAACTGTTTGTTTATGTTTTCACAATAGCGTATGGTATTAAAAACAAGGGTAAAAATTGAAAAATTCAAAATAAATCGAAAACTATTAGAAATAGGTATATGACATACTTATATAAAAGTTGGAGTGTTTTGTAAAATCTATCAGAAAAAAATATAATAATTACAGGGTGTGACATTTAAAAGATTTGAGATTTTTCAATTTAAAATGGTCGAAATGTATAATTTTATTTTCAACACCCTGTAGCAACTAGCTTAAATTTCTTTACATATATCTTTTTTTTCATCTCGATAGAACGCTCGTACCAACTATGCGTATTCCACCTTCAGAAACAATGGCGCTACTGGCAATTTTTGACAAAACTGAAAACTAGTATTTTTTAAAAAAAAATTGAAATATTAGAAAAACTACTAGGTTTAGGTATATAACATTATTAATAAAAAAGATATAAAATTTTACGCAGAATTTAAAAATAAGTTAGAAAATACACTCCTGGACAAAATTAACGCAACAATATATTAAATCATACAAATCTCTATAATGAATTAATTTTAATAATTTTTTATGAACATTGGTTACACTAAAAGTTAGAAAAAACTTATTCGGATACTTTAAAAGTGCATTAGCTACCAAATTTCTCTATATCGAATAAAAAATATTCTTAAGACCTAATAACAAAATCGTTGAAATTATGTAATAATGAAAAAGATAAACTGGGGCACTAGTAGCAAAATTAATGGTGTAACTGGGACACTAGTAGCGTGTGTTGCCTCCTCTACTTCGGATGGCAGCGTTTACGCGCCTAGACATGCTTCTAATTAAATTTTGTATAAAATCTTGAGGAATTTGCTCCCATTCTGGTGATAACTGCATTTTCAAGTTCCCTTAGGTTTCTAGGTGCAGGTATATGAAGTTTCACATTTTTCTTAAGGTGATCCCATACATGTTCTATCGGATTCAGATCCGGTCTTTTTGGTGGCCATTGCATAATCGGTATATCAACTTCATTAAGATAATCGAGTACCTCCACGTGAGGTCGAGCGTTGTCTTGCATAAACAGGAAATTGGGCCGCACAAAATGACCGAAAGGCATTACATGTTCTATTACAATATTCTCAAGATAGTAGTCAGCATTCATGGATATCATACGGACAGGAACTAACTCTATGCGAGCATCAAAGCAGATGCCACCCCAAAACATAACAGAGCCACCGCCGAATGGAATCCTTGCAGAGATATTGCAAGGAGCAAACCTCTCTCCTGGTCTTCGCCATACTCGCTCACGAGCATCTGGATGTTTTAGACTAACCCCAGTTTCATCTGTGAAGAAAACTTGTTTCCAATCATCCACAGACCAGTTTTCGTGATTTCGAGCAAAACGTAACCTGGCAACTCTGTTCTCTCTAGTAAGCAAGGGCGCAGTGGCTGGTCTCCTACTGTTTAATCCAGCTTCATTTAACCGTCTTCCAACTGTTTTAGAAGAAATTGTGACATTGCGAACAGCTTCGAGTTCGTTTCTTATTATAGAACTAGTGACAGTCCTGTTTCTTAAAGCATATTGTCTTATGAAACGTTCATCTAGGTCGCTAGTGCATCGTTTTCGCCCTTGCCTAGCCTTCTAGAATAAGTTCCTCCTTCATTCAAGCGTCTTACCATACGACTTATTGTGGAACGATGTTTGCCTAACAAATTGGCAACATAACTCGACAATATCCCTCGTCCAATAAAACTGAGGCTCGCACTACCTCGTGTTCAGTTAAATTCCTTGTTCGATTCATTTTTCTAATTCTTCGGGGTTAAAAAATAAAACAGTCTACCACAAAAACGTATTACTTTGAAAAAGGAAATAATTTATAAGCTTACTTTTTAAAGAAAATCTATCGCGTTTATTACAGAAAATTGTTTATCTTCTAAAAAATTCTTTAAAACTGTAAATCTAAACGAATTGTTTTGATTTCTGTCATGAACAACGGAACAAAATATGCATGGCCTACTATTCAAATATTCGATAAACTTTAAAATTGACATAAGAAAAAGATATATTAATTTTCAGATTGTTGCGTTAATTTTGTCCAGGAGTTTAGGATGTTCCATTAAAAAAAAACATATTTTATATCGGCCACACTTTTTTAAAGTACCCTGTATACTAAACTGTGCACCTTAACATTCCCTAAAACTATTGTATTTAACATTTTTTCGTCATTCCCCAAACAAATGAGATAAGTTTGGATAGTGTGTTTTGTCTGTCGGCTCAAATCGAAAGGTATTAATTTTTTCAAATATTTTTAGGCACTACTTCAAGACTTTTCTTTTTATCGATATTTTTGCTGCTCTCCCGTCTTATGCAGAGGATATTATGGCCCCAACCAGTAAGACGATGTATTATGCCCTCGTAGCAATAAAAATCTTTAGATATTTACTTATCTTAAGGTTTTATAAGTGTTTTAAATACTGTGCAGAGGTTAGTCCAGTCCCTATATATTTAAAACCTACAGTAGTTAATTTGCTAAATTATAGTGCTATATTTATATATTTATATATTATATATATATATATATATATATATATATATATATGTATATATATATATATATATATATATATATATATATATATATATATATATATATATATATATATAAGATTTGGTGATATGTTATCGACCGTGCATCAATCTGATATATATATATATATATATATATATATATATATATATATATATATATATATATTATATATATATATATATATATATATATATATATATATATATATGATTATCGGGAATCGGTCTGGACTGTAAATAAAAACTCTTTTCTTCTTTTAAAACTCAATATTTCGTTATCGTTTGATAACTTCTTCAGGAGTAACTACAAAATTAATACACCTATATTAACACACTATTCTCTTTCGTCAAGGCATTAAAATATTGAAATATAAAACAAACAATTATGAAACAAACGAACAATCAATTAAAACACGTACGAAAATGCGAGTTTGTCCTGGAAACCAACATTCAACATCTCGATTTACTACAACAAACTGAGAGTAAATAGCCTCGGTACATATGCACTGCCGTGAATTCCAAACGAAACGGAAAAACAGCAACAGAAAAAACGTCTTTAATTTACTTTATACTAAGAGGTGGCAAATATTTATTTGTTATTATTGCTGTAATTGTAAATGATTAAAACCTATTAATTATGTTGCTATATATAATACTAAGTTGATTAGTGTCTGATTTATAGTTAATTGACTTTGGGTCCCTGTTGATATGGTACATTTCTTTAAAAAGTCTCCCTTTATAGTTGCTGTCATGAGCTAAGATTTTAACGTTGTTATAGTCAAAATTATGACCCGTTTTCAAATTATGTTGCACCACAGCACACGTATTCTTTCCCAATCGGGAGTCACTCCTGTGCTGTGTGAGTCTCTGTTTCAACCACTGACCTGTCTGCCCAATATAACAGGCTTCACATTGTAAACAAGATATTCTATAAAACTACAGAGTTATTATATAAAATAGGTGTTCTATCCTTTATTTTTGAAAACAGGTCAGAACCTCGTATGCTGTTATATTTCGCAATTTTTATATTTGGAAAATCTCTGAATAAGGCGACAATTGAGTTCTTCATCTTCATTTTACATTTATAATGGGTTTTTATCAAGACACACAAAAAAAATTATAACATCCAAACTACAAGACTAATGAAACAGTATCTCAAGATACAGTTGAAATTGGCAAGCAGTGTGAACCGAAGGATATTTTTGTTACGTTGCCGATCTTCTGAAGTTGTCCCTGCACATCTCAACAATGGCATGAGGAACCTTGAAAGTATGTTGTTTACAAACGGCAGTACCACCCAGGTAGATAATTTTATTAATAGTTTAATTAAAAAAACTTTGTCTTTCGAAGTAAAACTGACTTGTAACAGCATCTCGATTGCACAGCGGAGGTTGACGGACATTCGATTAAAATTACAAAGCTATTTGCTTCCACATATATTTAATGAATATGAAAAGAGAGTTAAGCAAAAATTCAACTTCCGGTTTAACAAGTTCAAACAAAAGAATTTACAGAAATTTCAAAAGTTAATGAACAACAACAATTATTTAAAAACAATACAAAGTGGTTCAAAAACATATCTAAAGTTGAAATCCCTAAAGATGTTTCTGACTTTCTTTCACTGGGTCCCAAATTTGGTGTACCGGGTACGTATAAAAAGATATTAACGTTGGCAGTCTATTGGCGGAGATTGAAAATATAATTGATGACACCCCAGAGAATTCTAAGGATATTCTCAGAGCGAGAGCAACTAATTTAGTAACTAACTTCTTTTATAAATCAAAATTTGAGAAACCCCATTGGCTTATTCGTATCTTCAAAAAATCAAAAGAATTCCTAAGATCTCATCCGGAGATTTACATTCTTCAATCGGACAAGGGGGGGTGCACTGTTGCAATGGACAAAAATGAATATATTCATAAGACTGAAACTTTACTACAAGACGAGACTACATACACTTCACTATCTAAAGACCCTACCAGTACTATACAAACAAGCTTTAATGATTTAATAAAATTTTTAAAGAACAAAGGCGAAATAGATGAACAACTGTACAAGAAGTTAGTAATTTACAATTCCACATTTCCCAAACTCTACTGTTTACCCAAAATTCACAAAACAAACACTCCTCTGAGACCAATTATAAGTTCAGTGAATTCAACGACATACAATCTATCAAAATACTTAGCTAAAATTTTGAGTGTTGCTTTTGAGGATGACAAGGATTACAATGTTAGAGACACCTTCTCGTTTGTCAACAAAATAAAGGGAGTGACATTACCAGAAGAGTATGTATTAATATCTTTGGATGTAGTATCGTTGTTTACAAATATACCTCTAGACTTAATTCTAACTATTCTGGAAAAAAAGTGGGAACTGATTGAAACAAAAACCATGATTTCAAAGCATAATTTCTTGATTCTCATTAAATTCATCTTCAACAACACATATTTTAGTTTCAACCAAAAATTTTTCAAACAAATTTTTGGAACTCCAATGGGGTCTCCTATCAGTCCAGTTTTGGCCAAGGTGGTGTTGGACCATCTTTTGGAAACGGTAGTTCCTCAATTACCATTCAACCTACCCTTTTTGTACAAGTATGTTGATGATCTGATTTGCGCTGTACCCAAGGGTAATACAGAAATCATTTTAAACCATTTTAATGCATTCAACACACATATACAATTCACTATCGAAATAGAACAGGACTTCAGTGTTCCTTTTTTGGACACTAAAGTAATAAGAACGAGTGACAACAGTATTATACTTGACTGTATAAAAAACCCACAGCGTCAGGCAGATTCATTAATTATTTCTCAAATCACCCAAAAAATCAAAAATTTAACACCGTAATAGCAATGAAAAACAGGGTCATACGCATCAGTGATGATAGGTTTCGAAAAAGAAACCTAGACGAGCTGTATAACATTTTTGTCAACAATGCCTACCCTAAATACATTTTACGAAAATTAATTTATAATTCGGATAGTGTTGATGCCCCTACTGACGAGACGCCTGCGCAGCATAGGATATACAGGAAGCTACAATTTATAAAGCCAATCACAAACTCAATTGTCGCCTTATTCAGAGATTTTCCAAATATAAAAATTGCGAAATATAACAGCATACGAGGTTCTGACCTGTTTTCAAAAATAAAGGATAGAACACCTATTTTATATAATAACTCTGTAGTTTATAGAATATCTTGTTTACAATGTGAAGCCTGTTATATTGGGCAGACAGGTCAGTGGTTGAAACAGAGACTCACACAGCACAGGAGTGACTCCCGATTGGGAAAGAATACGTGTGCTGTGGTGCAACATAATTTGAAAACGGGTCATAATTTTGACTATAACAACGTTTAAAATCTTAGCTCATGACAGCAACTATAAAGGGATACTTTTTAAAGAAATGTACCATATCAACAGGGACCCAAAGTCAATTAACTATAAATCAGACACTAATCAACTTAGTATTATATATAGCAACATAATTAATAGGTTTTAATCATTTACAATTACAGCAATAATAACAAATAAATATTTGCCACCTCTTAGTATAAAGTAAATTAAAGACGTTTTTCTGTTGCTGTTTTTCCGTTTCGTTTGGAATTCACGGCAGTGCATATGTACCGAGGCTATTTACTCTCAGTTTGTTGTAGTAAATCGAGATGTTGAATGTTGGTTTCCAGGACAAACTCGCATTTTCGTACGTGTTTTAATTGATTGTTCGTTTGTTTCATAATTGTTTGTTTTATATTTCAATATTTTAATGCCTTGACGAAAGAGAATAGTGTGTTAATATAGGTGTATTAATTTTGTAGTTACTCCTGAAGAAGTTATCAAACGATAACGAAATATTGAGTTTTAAAGAAGAAAAGAGTTTTTTTTACAGTACAGACCGATTCCCGATAATCATATATATATATATATATATATATATATATATATATATATATATATATATATATATATATATCAGATTGATGCACGGTCGATAACATATCACCAAATCTTATATATATATATATATATATATATATATATATATATATATATATATATATATATATATATATATATTCCATGCCAAATCGACCCCTTTCGATTTGGCTGAAAGTTTTTTATCTTTTTCTACCTATGAAAAACGGTTCTCAGAAATTTTTTAAATTTTTTTACCCACCTCAAAAAAAGTTATGAATTTTTCAAAAAAATGGTTCTTTTTTTTCAAATTGCCATAACTTTGTCAAAAATTGGCCGATCGAGACGTTTGTTTTTTCAAAATATTCGTAATTAAATATACTTTAAAAAAAAATACAAAACAATTTTTAGATAATAAAATCTATGAAATTTTTGCCTTTTTTGAGAAAAACCGTCAAGTTTTTGAAGTTCGCCATTTTTTTTTATTTTTTTTTTCCTTAAAAAAAAAACTTCAATCAATTCTGCAGTTATCCCGCCAATCCCAGAGTGGGCTGAATTCTTTTTCTATTTTTTTTTTTTAATTGAAAAAAAAATTTAAGTTTTTCACAATTTTTTAATTTTTTTTTTTTACAAACTTTGTTTATATAATAAAATAAAAGCAAGTAAATGATTTCACGGTATATTATACTTAATTTATAGTCTAAACTTACAACTAATGACTAGGATCCTACGTTTGATACGATTAACATTTACTGTTTTTAATACTAATTCAACAAATAATTTATTTCATTTTTCTTTGGCGGTTGAATAATTTTGTTCACTATAATTGTGTTTCACATTATAAAATAATTTCCTAAGCATATTATAATAAATTTTAATCTAACATAAATAGTATTCAAATTCAGCACATTAATTAGATCGATAAGCGATAGCATGATAATCACAGAGTTACCTACGGCCAATTCACTAGATCCATGCGAATCTATTCTATTTCATAAGCCTACCACCACTTTATATTGAGATCCAAAACATAACCTATGTATCTGTCATGTGTTTCAGTGTTTATTGAAAGTGTTTTGTTATCACGTTTGTTGAAAAAGAACAATTTATAGATAAAGTGTTCTGTTTCAATAAACACTGAAACACATGACAGATACATAGGTTATCTTTTGGATCTCAATATAAAGTGGTGGTAGGCTTATGAAACAGAATAGATTCGCGTGGATCTAGTGAATTGGCCGTAGGTAAGTCTGTGATTGTCATGCCCTAGCTTATCGATCTAATTAATGCGCTGGATTTGAATACTATTTATGTCAGATTAAAATTTATTATAATATGCTTAGGAAATTATTTTATAATGTGAAACACAATTATTGTTAACAAAATTATTCATACGCCAAAGAAAAAATGAAATAAATTATTCGTTGAATTAGTATTAAAAACAGTAAATGTTAATTGTGTGCAATCATTTACTTGCATTGATTTTATTATACAAAGTATTCTAAAAAAAAAAATTAAAAAATTGTGAAAAATTGAAATAATATCTAGAATTTTTAGTAGGACTCGAAAATAAAATAATATACAGGGCTTTTCATTTAAAAAAAAAATTAAGATAGCATAAATTCCCACTACATTTGTATTTTTCTTGTTTATTCTTAGTTTAACCATTACTATTCTCTCCGATATGTACTGACTAGAGTGACCGGATCTCATAGAGGGGAAAAAAAGTGTCGGAATCTTGTTCGTCTGGACCCCACAAAACGATTCCCCTTTCCAGATATTGAGATAGCCGAAATTTGAGCTCGATTAAACGACGTTAACCCGTGCCGCTCGTCGCTCAAAGTTTGAAAAAATCCAAATTTTTGGCCAAAA
Source organism: Pachyrhynchus sulphureomaculatus (assembly GCA_019049505.1). Lineage (NCBI taxonomy): Eukaryota > Metazoa > Arthropoda > Insecta > Coleoptera > Curculionidae > Pachyrhynchus > Pachyrhynchus sulphureomaculatus. The sequence continues at coordinate 18,096,946 of CM032446.1, forward strand.
AGCTGACATATGGCGCCATAACTCCAGAACGGTAAATAATAGAAACACGCTTAATATCTCAAAAGAAAGCTAATGTTGTTCTTCAAAATTTATATTCTATACATAATTGTTGTTATTTTAAGTCAAACCGAGTTACAACAGCCTTTAGCCCCAAAAACGTGACCTGGTACCACTAGGAGCATACTTCGTATATTTTGTTATTAAGTGATAAATTTTGCTTTTTTTTTTGGTATATTTTTGAGTTTAAAGTAGAAATATAATAAATAAAAAGTAATACTGATAAGTCTAATGACATTTTTTTTTATTGTAAAATATAAAAATTAGGTATATAATACATACAAAATAAACACAGAAAAGATACAGACGTAGTACCTACATGAGTTGACAATTTTACATAGTTATCTAATCTATTCTAGAGCTTTTGTTAAAGTAGTTTTTGAAACGTCAGGATATAATGCTCGGCATTTACTTACAACTTGCAGGACATATTGCTTTTGGTCTTCATCTTTTGTCAGAAGGTCGTTAAAGTCGGTTATTAATTTAACACCACGCTCAGCCATATCATTAACTACTTTTAATGTTTTGACAATATTCAATCCTTCTTGGAAGTCATTATTTTGAGGCCAGGTGTTTGGATGTTGTTTTAGGAAATCTGTTTTTATATTAAATTGGTCAAAGAATGTAAACGTTTCTTTGGTAAGTAAATTTACCAATCCTCCATCAACTACCTCTTTTAAGTTTTCTTTCCTAACTTTTGGATTTACAACCCTAGCGTGCTGTGATGGTTCATCTGTGCTACTGAGCAATTTATTAGCCATTAACAACTTTTCATCGTCTGTAATGGTGGGATCAAAAAACGATAATCCCACCAACTTTGCATTCAAATACCACAAATGGTTCGAAAATTTGGTCAGGGCTATTTCTGCAATGTCGTTGTCACATTCTTTATAGTCTAACAGACTATGCAAAATACCTAAATCTTGCTTTGGTGCAAGATGAGCTTTTGGAGCATTGAACCAAGCTTTACAATAAATTTTAACTAGGAAAACAGAAATGGCACGCACAGAACTTTCTTCTTCTTAGACATCTTAAATTGACGACGAAAAATGAACATTTTTAAGCAGTAAATAGCCTTTGCCATCCACCTAGCGTGATGAATGGCTCCTGGAGTTCTAAAACCCACAACATTACCGTCTAGTGATCCAACAAATACGAGAACCAACTGCAATAGCTCCTTGTAGTCATCTCTGGGGTGGCTCTCAGTTAATTTGGTCTCGAATTCAGCAGTAACATTTGCAATTACTTCTGGAGTTAGCTGCTTTTGTATTAGATTGTCACTGATACCTGTGTCGTATTTTCCTTTGTCTATCTTGGGCCACGCAGTGAGGAATCTCTTGAAAATGTCTGGATGAGGTCCAGTGGTTGATCCCATTTTTGTGTCGAATACGCCTTTTAACAGAATTTCCAAGATATGGTGACGGCAAGTTAGGTATAACAATTCTCTTCCTAACATTTGCTCCAATATGACGCATGCTCCTTTGAGTCTTCCCGTGTTGGATGCTGTAGTGTCGAAGCACATCGCCTTGACGGTGTTGAGAAGACCCCATTCATGTAGGCATTCATATACGGCTACGGCTTGCTCCTCTCCAGAGCTGTTTGCTGTTACAGGAACTCTGTTCCTTTTCGCCATATGAAATAGCTATAGCTATTCGCTCACATTGTTCATTTTTTAAAACACCCGGTAAAAGTTTACCGTCCCAATGGACAACCACGGGCTCTTTTTCAGGAATGTTTACTTTATCAAAAATTTTTTATTATATTGTTCTCTGAACATTTGCCTTCTATCATGTAATAAAGTTTTCGAGACTTTGTACTCGAGAGGGTCAAGGTTTAGTGCTTCTAGAGTAGCTATTAAAATTCTCGTGGCATTTCTGTCGGATACCTTACATCGATCTAATAAAATGGACAATTTCATGTTTAAAATCTCTTTAACACCCCTTGCAAATAAAACTTTCATCCTCTTGCTCTCAGATGGTCCTGGATCTTCTGCAGCTTCTTCAGGGATGCCCATTTCCTCCAAGCTCTTAAGTTCCTGGTAGATGCTGTCCTCTTCAGTGTCTTCTTCTCCTTCTTCGAACTTGTCTTCATCATCCGTCTCTAAGAAGCAACAAAAGAAAGAGAAAAAAAAAGACTATAAAAACTTGTCGTTTTAGCAGAATAGTAATAATACATAGGTACTAAATTACCTACTTCTAATTATCAAAAGGTATTATTTAAAAAATATAAACTCAATCATAAAGATGCCAAATCATGCTCTCATGTACAATTTTCTTTCAATTATAATGAAACTATTTACTTATTTGTTTATCTATTTTTTAGAATACTAATAATAAAAAAAAACTCACCAATATCAAAAGTTGCTTCTTGGATTTGTCGGTTCATTTTGGCAAGTTCCTTTTGCACCTTGATTTCTTCAGCTCGAGACAACTTGAGATCCACTCCAGTCATGGAACCTGGGCGGCCCTTCTGCCTCTGTTTCACGAGAAACGCCTTATCTTCTTCCTATTTCATCAGAGCCAAGGCATTTTGTTGAGCAATATCAAAGAGATCATCCAACTTTTCAACAAACTGTTTAAATTTGTTCTTGGCCGTTTTCGATGTTTTCTTCCGGTCTTTTTGAAAAGTTCTCCACTCGGCGTGAAGTTTTTCCAGCTTAGTAATTGCATCTTGCTCATGTTTAGTCGGGATTCGAGCTTTCTCCCAAAAAATGAACACTTCTCGTATTGTAAGTTTTGCTGATTCTCTTACAGTTAATTTCACAGTACGTAAATTATAAAATAAAGCACACAAAACTTGACGATTTGAGGGTAGTTTACAACCGGTGATCTGGTGAATGGGATAGGCCACAAGAAATATTTTATCCTTGGTCCGGCTTTGTACACCTGATGTGGATGCCATTTCAGAGGCCAATAGGTAAATAACAGTTAACTTGGAAAATGAAACAAAATATATTGCAAACTTTAATTTCAATAAAATGTTTTCAAAGGTCTTTTAAAATAATACTATAATAGTTATAAAAACAATAACACACACACTTGGAAAATTAAAAAAAAAACGTTAAAATATCTTCACTAGATAATTGTTCAATCTAACCAGCTCAAAGGCACTTTAGAAACTAAATTGAATAAATAAAAGGTCGGTTGTACGCTGAAGTAAAATCACCATCCCTAAAATAGAATTAGATTCACCCTCCTTTTTACCTGTCAAACGGGTCTTTCTTTGGTAAACTAGTCAGGTAATCCCCATATAATAAAAGATTAAATTTGAACAAAAGGCTTTTTATGTTTGAAAATTGAGTTCCAAAATACTTTTTAACAAAAAAATGTTAATTCCGAGACACATTATGTAAAAACCCGTAAAATTCTTAGAATACTCCCAAACTGGCTCCTACTGGTACCAGGTCACGTTTTTGGGGCTAAAGGCTGTTGTAACTCGGTTTGACTTAAAATAACAATTATGTATAGAATATAAATTTTGAAGAACAACATTAGCTTTCTTTTGAGATATTAAGCGTGTTTCTATTATTTACCATTCTGGAGTTATGGCTCCATATGTCAGCTTTTTGGCCAAAAATTTGGATTTTTTCAAACTTTGAGCCACGAGCGGCACGGGTTAACGTCGTTTAATCGAGCTCAAATTTCGGGTGTCTCAATATCTGGAAAGGGGAATCGTTTTGTGGGATCCAGACGAACAAAATTTCGACATCGATTTTTTGTTGTCACCCTAGTACTGACACTTGAATAAATTAAAGGCAAAATGTATTAAATTAGACGCTGGTGCACTTTTCAATGGCTTACCAGGTGTACAAGTATGAAATGCGGATTTCAGACAACAGATGGTGCACCAATGCAGTTTGTGCTATAAAGATTTGACACTGCGCCATTTTGTTGTATCATCAGCAAGTGTCAGACGCTCACGAGTGACAAATTGGAAAAGTGTGTGCGTAGTGTTGTGTTGTGTTCAATATGTCGAAATTTATTCCGAACAAAGAGCATTCGCGGACAGCATTAATTTTTTGTTTTCATTTGAAGAAAACTGCTGTTGAATCATACTGATTACTTCGAGAAGCTTATGGTGAACATGCTCCATCGCAAGATACGTGTGAACCATGGTTTCGGCGTTTTAAAAGTAGGATTTATTTTGAGAATCCCAAGCGCAAAAAATCATGGGTAGACCCAGGCGCACCATCCACATCAACGGCAAAACCGAATGGCCTTGGCAGAAAGACGATGCTCTGTGTTTGGTGGGACCAGAGGGGCGTGGTCTATTATGAGCTGTTAAACAGCTCCAACAGCTGTTAATTCTTTACAAAGCCCAAATTCGACCAACTATGGAATACTGCTCCCACGTTTGGGGCTCCGCTCCCAAACATACACTGCATTTGTTGGATTCTGTTCAGAGAAGAGCGGTCCGTGTGATTGGGGACCCGGAATTGACCGGCGGCCTTGATTCGCTGGAACATCGAAGAACGGTTGGCGACTTGAGTCTGTTCTACAAGTATTTTCATGGAAAGTGTTCGAAGGATGTAGCCCGCTTGATTCCTCCCAAAGCGGTGCATGTTAGAAATACAGGTCACGCTGGTGCTTCACATCCGTATGAGGTTCAACTTGTTACTCCGCGTACAACGCTTTTCAAGCAATCTTTTATATGGAGAACGTCATCCCTTTGGAATAATTTGCCCAGCGCTGTGTTTCCCACCGAGTACAATTTACAGCGATTCAAGAACAACGTGAATCGCTTTTTCCGCACTCATGCCGCTCCTGGAGCGCTTTAGGGACTTCCCTGCAGCACGTGTGCTAGACCCATAAAAAAAAAACCTGGGGGGGGGGGGAGGAAAACGGTTAATACTAAACGTTACCATCAACAATTGACCGATTTGAACCGTTCGCTGCTTGAAAAAAGGCCAGAATACCGAAAGAGGCAACACAAAGTCATTTTTTTCACGCACTTGCTGAGCAGCGCTTTGGTTCGTACGAAGATGTGAAAAAAATGGCTCGATGAATGGTTCGCAGCAAAAGGGGAAGATTTTTACTGGCCTGGTATTCACAAATTGCCCGAAAGATGGGAAAATTGTATAAATTCTTCCGAATTTAACATGTTTTTATAGAAAAAAAATCCGCATTTCATACTTGTACACCTGGTATACGGAAAGACCCTTTGGAATTTTTAGCAATTTGTATACAAACTAGCGTTTGACGTTTTTTATAAACCATCATTTTCGATATTCTATATGTCTTTCGTTGTAGATTTTGGAAATAAACTACTACACATATATGAAAACTTTAATATTAATATTAACGCTAATATTTTGGCATATAGTGTGCTGCATGTTAAAATACTTAAGAGAAATATGTAGTAAGAAAACGAATATTTTTTTTGCTAGAGCAGCGACAATCCTACAAGTTGCGAGGTAAGTTTATTTTATCAAATTAGGTGTCCCAAAATGTTTAACTTTAAAATACTTATAATAAATAAACAGTACTAGTATGAGTGGGGTCGTTTACAGCCGAGCAAACACCCAGAGAAATCCTTTTTTAAGGCGAGATATGTTCGTTGGCGACGGTGTTTGAACGTTCTACCTTGACTTCAGACCTGCATCTCATTTAAGAGTGCGCTATCTACTTCGCCTACTATTTACGGTTGAAGCAACCGGGCGTCAACAACATGCTGTCGGAGTAGGCTCCCAGTCTTATACGAAGGAGGGGTGCCTTCGACATTAGCCTTTCGTGGTCCGAGCAGTCCCCCACCAACAGCGTGCCCGGGATTTTTTCCTCCGGGGCGGCACTAAGTCCTGCAAGGGCATCTTCAAGCATCTGCCCCAACCGAGGAGGGCAGTGTCTTAATCAGCAGTCTTTCACGGTCCGAACGGGCTCCCACTAACAAACAACTGTCGTTTTTTTATAGCGCGACGGCTTTTGAGAGTTTACCGATGTCTGCTGGCAAGTAGCATGGCGTGAAATGTGGCCTAGTTAAATACACTTTAAAAGCGTACTAACCTACTGGACTCGAACTTAGACTGTAGGCTCAGTAAGCCGGAAGTACACTAGGGAGCCAAAGTTGCTATAGTAAATAAACAAATTTATAAACGAAAAAAATCTTAATTGTGTATTAAACTGCAATCCAATTATTCTAATAATCTCAAAAAAAAAACAACATAATTTTCGGATTCCTCAATTCCAAGAACCCTAGAAAGATTGAAAAGTTTTAGGTCTAGCTACTTAAAACACATTTTTTTTTTGCAAAATTCGATTTTATTTATCAACATAGTCTCCTTCAAGAGCGATACAATCAGTCCAACGCTTTTCTAATATTTCTATACCTTTCTTGTAGAAGGATTTGGCTTTGCCTTCAGAATAGGCCTCAGTTTCGGCGATAACTTCTTCATTGTAGCCAAATCTCTTTCCCGCGATTATTTTTTGAGGTCTGCAAGTAGATAATAGTCGCTGGGGGCCAAATCTAGCAAATACGGTGGATGAATTCGAACTTCAAATCATGCAATTTTGCCATCGTAACCAAGACTTGTGACACGGGCATTGTCTTGATGAAAGAACACTTTTTTCTTGTTCAAAATTCGACTTTATTCATCAATATAGTCTCCTTTAAGCGCGATACAATCAGTCCAACGCTTTTGTAATATTTCTATACCTTTCTTGTAGAAGGATTTGTCTTTGCCTTCAGAATAGGCCTCAGTTTCGGCAATAACTTCTTCATTGTAGCCAAATCTCTTTCCCGCGATTATTTTTTTGAGGTCTGCAAGTAGATAATAGTCGCTGGGGGCCAAATCTAGCGAATACGGTGGATGAATTCGAACTTCAAATCATGCAATTTTGCCATCGTAACCATTGACTTGTGACACGGGCATTGTCTTGATGAAAGAACACTTTTTTCTTGTTCAAAATTCGACTTTATTCATCAATATAGTCTCCTTTAAGCGCGATACAATCAGTCCAACGCTTTTGTAACATTTCTATACCTTTCTTGTAGAAGGATTTGTCTTTGCCTTCAAAATAGGTCACAGTTTCGGCGATAACTTCTTCATTGGAGTCAAATCTTTTTCTCGTGAGCATTTTTTTGAGGTCTGTGAATAGATAATAGTCGCTGGGGGCCAAATCTGGAAAATTCAGTGGATGAGGAAGCAATTCGAACTTCAATTCATGCAATTTTGCTATCGTAACCATTGACTTGTGACACGGTGATATTGTCTTGATAAAAGAGCACTTTTTTCTTGTTCATTTGGGGCCGTTTCTTTGCGATTTCTGCCTTCAAACGCACCAATAACTTTAATAATTTTTCCCTTCTCAGCATAGTCGACGAAATTTATTCCATGCGCATCCCAAAATACAAAGACCAAAACCTTTCCAGTCTGTGCCTTTGTTGCTTGTTGCAGTTGTGTCTTTTGTTGCTTCGGGTGGTGTTCACCGACTACTGTCCACTCCGCTGACTGCCGATTTGATTCCGGTGTGTAGTGGTGGATCCATGTTTCATCCATTGTCACATATAGCATGAAAAAATCCTTTTTATTGCGCTTAAGCAGGTCCAAACAGCGCTCAGAGTCATTGTTGTTTTTAGTCCACTGTGAACAAACGCGGTACCCATTTCGAACAGAGCTTTCTCATGCCCAAATGTTCATGCAAAATATGACCAACACGTTCTTTTGAGATCTTTAGAGTGTCAGTTATCTCACGCAATTTTACTTTACGGTCATCGAAAACAGTTTTGTGGATTTTTTTTATGTTTTCCGGTGTAACCACCTCATTTGAGCGTCCAGAGCGTTCAGCAACATTTGTATCTGTACGGCCGCGTTTAAATTCAGCATGCCAGTAAATGACGAGTGATTTTTCTGGGGCAGAGCCCCCATAACACGTATCAAACCATTGCTTTGCTCGAACGGCATTTTTCCCCATCAAAAAACGGTGTTTAATCAACACACGAAATTCGATTTCTTTCATTGTTTTGAAAATACCAAAAGTAGCGTTACTAAAACCACTGTAACTTGTAAACTAGTCGTCGAAATATCATGAAATTTTGACAAGGATCGTTTAAAGGTTGGTACTTCCTAAAAATCATATGGATTTTTTGAAAAGGGCGACATCTATGTGTCAGACCAAAAACTTTTCAGCGTGTTAGTACGATATATTCGAGTCAACCCCTTTATATACCTCCCCCCTGCTCCTTTAATATTATTATTGGTTTTAGTTTGATCATTTTCACACCGAAAAAACTAGAAAATGTACTCATAATACTATTGAAACTACTACATGGGATAAAAAGTCCCGAGATTTTTAAGAAAAAAACAATGTTTGTGTCAAAAATCGATTTTATTCGTCAATATAGTTTCTATGTTGGGAATGTGGAATCTTGGGCACAATGACACTACTCAGTATATATCACCACTACACCAAACACTTTATTTTTGTACTCGATGCTCGTTTCGCTAACCCTGTTAGCTTCATCAGAAGCAATGATTGACAGTCAATCATCGCTCTTGATGAAGCTAATATGGCTACCGAAACTCACGTCGAGTCTAAAAAATAAACTGTTTGGTGTAGTGGATTGACAGTCAATCATCGCTCCTGCTGAAGCTAGCATGGTTAGCGAAATGCACGTCGAGTGCAAAAAATAAAGTCTTTGGTGTAGTGATGATATATACTGAATGCGTTCACAGCATTATCTTCTCTTTCTGTCTACTAGGGAAACAGGGATCACGCGTAGAGGCAGTTCTGCAGTCCTCTGCCTCATTTGTCAAGCTATCTAAAATAAGCCTTAGTTTCCCAGTCGACTTCTTCATTTGAGCCAAATCTCTTTCCCTGGAGCCCCCTTTTCAAGTTTGGAAAGAGATAATAACACAAGTCTGCAAAAAAAATAATTGAGAGCTGTTTTGGTTTTTTTGCGTAATTTTTATGTTTTTGGGTGTACTGAATCCGAAAATGACTTTCATTTTGTCACAGAACGTCATGTTAAACAAGTTATCATCTTAAAATAAAAGATAAAAGACTAAATTTTTTTTTTTAATTTATAATTGCGTAACAAAACTTATTTTTTTATCTAAAATACATTCATTAGTAAGCACTAAACACATTTCTTTTTCCCAGTGAGACTCCTTTTGGTACATTTTCGCTTGTAGGAAGCATCTGGAAGGTCTCTCTGAAGCGTCCAACAGTGGTCTGCCATCATTGAGGCGCTCCATCTTCCCTGGTATCTTTTTTCCATCTCCTTAATATCTTGGTAAAATCGTTCACCTTGCTCTTCACTCAGATCTCCTAAATTTTCTGGAAAGTAGTCGAGGTGGGAATGAAGAAAATGTACTTTTAAACTCATTAGGTAACCTAAAGCTTGAAATGCTTTTAACATTCTTTTGACGATTTGTTTGTAGTTAGGGTCTTTGTTATTGCCTAAAAATTTCTCTATGACCTCTTTAAAGGCAATCCACCCTTCTCTTTGAGGATCCGTCATGGTTGTGATGAATTGTGGATCAGCCATAAGCCGTCTAATATCTGGTCCAACGAAAACACCTTCCTTCAACTTTGCCTCTGAGAGGCCTGGAAACTTTGATATTAAGTATTTGAAGCTATTTCCATCTCTTGGAAGTGACTTTACAAATTGCTTCCTCAATCCCAGCTTTATGTGAAGCGGTGGTAGAAGAACTTCATGAGGAGGCACCAAAGTTTCATGCAGGATGTTCTTTTCGTCAACTTTAAGCTCCCTCGGAGGCCAACACTTTTTGGTCCAGTGATTTGCTCGGTCTCTACTATCCCATAGACACAAAAAGCAAGGGAATTTGGTAAACCCAGATTGTTGTCCGAGCAACATGCCCAAGATTTTTAAATCATCGCATACTTGCCAACCGTGGTCTTTATATTTTAATTTGCAAAGAACCAATTCCAAGTTCTTGTAGGTTTTCCTTGAGGTGTACGGAATGACCGACAGGAATGGAAGCATAGAAACCGCCATTGTGAAGCAGAACTGCTTTAAGGCTTCTTTTTGAAGAATCTATGAAAATACGCCACTGTGCTGGGTCGTATGAGATCTTAAATGTAACCATCAAATCTTCAATATTGGTACAATAAACCAATTCGTCCTCTTGGGCAAAGTAGGAAGTGAACTGCTTCTCACGATATCTAAACCAGGAGGAAGACACTCCCGGCAAAAGTAAGTTCCTGCTTTTGAGCCTTGATCCAAGCAACTCAGCAGCGTTTTTGGGAAGATTCAAGTCTCTTACCAAATCATTTAGCTCGCCCTGGGAAAACAATTTCGGACTGCTGTCATCTTCAAATTAAAAACTTGACTTGTCATCGGGTTCAGGTACAGCACCATTTTCGTCAGAACTTGGAATCTCTTCCAAGGTAGCAGGGGCCTTGGGCACTGGTATTTCGGTCCCATGAGGGTTGGGACGAATAGCTGATTGCAGATTGGGGTATGAAATGGACTGCTTCCATTTTGAATTATACCCTTTCACATTACACGAACAAAAGTAACAATCATCACTATGGTTCTTTTGCTCGCGCCATACCATAGGAATCGCATATCGGAAAGCTTTTTTCTTGCCCTTAAACCAATTTCGAAGGTCTTCAACACATCGTTTGCAGACTTTATGAGGTGCCCAAACTTTATCCTGATCTCCAAGTTTTAAGCCAAAATACGTGAAGTATACTTTTTTTACAAAGTCCGTAATATTAAATTGTTGCTTTAATACCATATATTCACCACAAATATAACAGAAACTGTCAGACGAATTCACACACTTCCACACAGATGACATTGCACTATATTGAACCAAGATCTATAAAACAATGACGAGTTAACACGTAATTGTACCGCGCCACTTTCTACACTATCGGAGCGCGCACGTTCTGGTTACAACGTTTATGTTTGTTAATTTAGCTCACACAGGGCGTTCTTTATTTAGAAAGTAATGATAGTTATGGCCTGTATACATTTAAAAATAGTAATCAAAATAAAATTGTACCTATTTATTTATGACTTCAAGTTAGCCCAAAAAAAACCCTATTTTATAATAAAATTTTGCGTTTTGCAAATAACCTGACGTTCTCGAATTTTTTGAGTATTTTTTTAGTTTTCAGAACACCTAAATACATAGAAATCAGTTGAAAACATCCAGACAGCATTTTTGCTTCAGACCTGTGTAATCGCAGGGGCGCAGGTTTGTTAAATACGGCGGATGAAAAAGCAATTCATAGCACAACTGGTCCAATTTCACCATCGATTTTATGGACTGATGCATTATCTTGGTGAAAACAACACTTTTTTCTTCACTAAATGCGGCCTTTTTTTCTTGATTTCACCATTCCAACAGTGCTAGACAGCGGTCTGAATCTTCTACACGTTGCTGTTTTTTCATATACAAATATTCATGCAAAATATACCTCACGTATTCTCTTTGATATCTTCACGATATCAGCTGTCTTTCTCACTTTCACTTTGCGGTCATACAGAATAATATTGTGGATTTTTTAAATGTTTTTAGAGTGACCGCCTCGTTTAGACGTCCGGAACGTAGTGCATCATGGAGGCTTGTACGACCGCATTTAAGTTCACTAAACCCATCGACATATAGTTGCTTTGGTCGGAACAGATGCATCATAACACTTCTCAGGCTGTTATTTCTTCCAGTGTTTGATTAACACACGAGATTCTTTTTTGTTCCATCGCACAGTGTCTCGACTAGTACAAGCTAGCGGGACAATATTATTTCTTCACTTATTTCAATTGTTTATGTATATTCCAGCTATTTTAAGAAAAAAAAAGTTGAAAAATGTGTACTGTATGTGTATTAATCGAAATATGTAGCTGCAAGACGGAAGTGGTTTACTAATGGGTCTCATTTGTTCACTATTGTCGCTAATTGTTCTTTAATTAGCTACATACGTCTACCTACTCATTATGTGTGAAAAGCACAATCATGTTTGTTTACAAAGAAATTTCTAGGAAAAACATAAAAATCATAATGATAGTAGCCACATTTATTAATTTACAAAATATTATTTCTTTTAAAATAAATTAGTACAATAACAGTATCTATATATCAATTATTTACAATAACAAGGTGTATAAGTAAAAGAAATATAATATTAAATAACTTATATACTAAGGCATGAATTATAAGCAACTACAACACACAATAAAATAATATTTACAATAAAAAAATACTTAAACCTACTAATCACCATCAGATGAGTCGTCATACCGCTCTCCCATTCAGTAGAATATTCAGAGAGTAAATAATCCTCCTCATTTAATTCGTGATAATGACTTACTGATGGTGTTTCGGATGGCAATGAAGGTGGGATAATCAACTGCAGATCCTCCGATGGCAAAGAAGTAAATTTTCTTCGCAGTAATTCTCTATACGAGTTGATAACAGGATCAGACGTAATTAAAAGCATTCTCAAAAGATCTGTATTTGTGGCAATACGTGACCGCTTCCTGGTGTGCCGTTCACGGAATCTACGACAGTCTTTATTTCTTGCCTCATGGGCTTCTTCAGAGAGTTGTCCAATGGGAAGAAGAAAAGACTTTATAACTTCCGCGCTGTGTAGAAGAATTTTATGCACAGTAACGGGCATGGAATACCACGAATACAGATCAAGGTATAATTTTCTAGTATCAACACAAAACTTTTCGAATTCTATATAATTTATGTCATATCCCGATGACAAAGTTCTTAAAATTACATGAAATCTACGAATAAGGTTTACGTCTAATCCTGTAATTTCGCTGCTCAATTCAGCTTTGGAAAAAATCTACGTGCTGTGTTTCCATCGTTTGTGTTACCATACCCATACGATCTTTAAACACTTTTTGTATCTCTTGTGAGCGTTGCTTCACAATAGCTTTGTCGTTATCTCCCCTGACTTGCCACTTTTTTATTTCTAAACGATAGCTGATGTGAAGCAAACATTCAAACGTGCGGATCCATGCATGTAAAGTAGATAAACCAAATGCAAGGCGTTCTTCGTTGCTGGGATATTTCTTTGACTCCTCGTTCATAGTAGACGGGGTGGCACCGCAAATATAACACTTTTGTGTTGAACTTGTGTCTGTTAAGGCATTGCACACTTTGCCATCAGTCATTGTCAACAACAAATCGTGTTTAACAGAGATTTGAGATCCAGCAACGTTACATAATGTTGGAAGAAGCTGACTTACTTCATCTAAAATTTTAGAAGTTTCTTCTTTCGTAAACTCTTTTGTCTCCTTGGTAAAAATAAACTTAATAGGACGGCAATATAAAGTAGAGGAAGGTTTTGGATTTTGCCAGATCACAGTTTCGCCATCAAGCAGTCTCAAAGGGACAAATGAGTATACGAACAAAAATTCGTCTGTAGCGTTAGTGTTCTCAAATTTCTGCTTATACGTGCTATGCCCCGAACTCCCATCACAGCCCCATTTGCTTACCAACGTATAATATGAACGAGGTAACACACTTCTAATGACTTCTGTCTGAGCTTTAACTAATCGTTCAGCCGTTTTATCCAAAATCGCGTGAAGTTTAATTTCAGCTCGAGATTCAGTCACAGAAATATATTCGTCAGAAGGACAACAAGAAGCTTTGGACTTACCTAAACTATAAAACGATGGATACACTTGATGTCCCGCTTTCATTGACCATTTTCTTGTTTGTTTATATGAGTGAGAAGTCGATTTCGAGTCCACATAATAAGCTAAAGCTTCGTATGGTGTTAACTGCCGACTTTGTTCAGAACACTTATTCTTTTCGCTAGTTTCACTGACCGCGACGTTATGGATCTGTTTAGCAACACTTCGATGCCCTTCTTTTCGAGTAGCTAACTCAGCTGCTGTAATAAGCTCACTTGCACTTCGCGATTCCAAAAGATCTTCTACTCTCCGTCTCTTCGTTTTCGTTGATGAGTCTTCAAATGATTTTCTGGGTCGCCCTACGGAAAGAGCCGCTGATGATGTTGAAGTGCACGGCTGGTTAACACACATCCTTATTTCGATTCTGGATCCCTCTAATCAATCTTTATGTTTGATTAGAAACATTTCTTTGTTACACTTTAAAGAAGTCCACTTTTGATTGAATTTTGCTGAAAGGCTTGATATTTTCATTTTGAGTCGTTTTAGAGAATCGTCAGAAACATCAGACATATTGAATTTTTCACTTATATAATAAAAAATGCCACTGTTTCGTTCAGTTTTGTCATGTTTTAGCCATTCTTCAAAAAACTCCATTTTCGTCATAGTCACGACTCGTTCTGAAAAAAATAAAATAATTTTACTTTCGGGCCTTTTCGGGGTCTATAATATATATGAATCTGTGCCTGAATGTTGTAGGTATTACATATAGAAAAATCTAGGTGGATATATGTGGATAAAAAAAGTTGCTACTTTTAAAGTTTACAATTAATGTAAAATTTGCTGGATTTATCTATACATTTACAAATTGATATTACACCAAAAGTATACATATTTTTTATAAAAAATATAAGTCATAATAGAGTACATACCTTCAACAGAATATTCCATCACAAAAAACTCGTTTCACTTTGGTACCAATTTTAAAATATGTTATCACAAGTGTGCATAAAATGCAAATGCAAATGAAAATGACCTCTCTTATAAGGGTTACTTTGACCCCCTGATAAGATACCTTTATGAGGTGATAAACAAATTAATTCTTGGAATTCGTCAAATGGGGGGGGTTGTTTATAAGTCGTTATCAGTGGTTCCTGGAAATTACGTCATGAATATTGTCCCGCTAGCATGTTCTTGCCGAATCACTGTGCATCGTTTTGGAAAAATCTAAAATAGCGCTACTCAGACACGAACCTTCTAAGAGTTGATACTAACTGAAAATCATACATTTTTTTGTCAGTGCTGCCAGTTCTCAGGAAGTCTCGGGATTTTTCACCCCATGTAATATTTAAAATTTTGAGACGTTAACAAGGTACACTATTTAATATCGAGAAACATTATATTTTTTTAGAGCTGAATCACAAATGGAGTATCCAGGTCTTCGCACTTATATAAGTAACTTTTATAGAGGTTCACTTATAATTTACAATTCTAGTTACGCTAAAGTACTACCAGCAACAGAAGCGGAAGTAATTTTAATTTGGTTTGGATGGTATGGTAGCAGTCTGTTTTTTATATATATTTTAGGTAAATAGAAACTAACCTGGTGTATGTAAAATGAGGAGAACGGCCACTTTTGGACCCTACCAAGTATGTGCCTGTCAGTATGTTTATGATACCATTGATAAAGTGTGATCCAATTTCTCTTTCTTTCTCTTAGGATTCTAATTTACATATGGCTGCATCGTTTGCATGGATCAGTTATTTCATAAATGAAACGTTAAAATCTCATTGTAAGAAAAAACTATAACAGGCTGCCAATAAAAATATCTGCAGGTAGCTGGAAGTTTCTGAAAATTTCGTCGCGCGAAATTCGTCAATTTAGTTTTTAAATTTTTCAACTGTTACCTTGCACCGATATGTTGCTAACGGGGCAATACCGTTTCCGGTGCAAACCTCCTGACACCCTTATAAAACGAAGCTGCCCTTATAAAGGAAGTAATCGAGCTTTAAGAGGTTCAATCTGTCTCCGACTCCTAATAGCACAGACCGAAAACTAAACTAAGAACTAGACCAGAGATCAAGAGAGAAACCGTTCTAAGCGAGGCTTCGATCTAACTCCACGCTGCCTGTCTTGTTAGACAAGGCGAAATCGGCGCCATCGTTGCAAAAAATTTTCTAATTGAATTTTTTATCATAACCTTCTCCAGGAGATGCCCCTGAAAGAGGATCAACATGTTGCCGGGCGGTAACCTGGTCCGAATTTGTTTAAACAATTTTTTTTTAAACAAAGTCCAAAAATTAAAATTTTCGCCCCGGAACAAGTTTTTTTAGGTAAATTGGACGATTTTGAACAAAAAATGTCTCTTGTGAATTTTCTCTAAAATGCGCCGTTTTCGAGATATCGGCGATTTTAGGTGCGAGAAAACGCGAAAATGGCCACTTTCACCTCCCAATATCGGGGTCAAAAATTAAAATTTTCAATGTTGCCAAGTGTCCAAATTAAAGTTTGAGATCTCCTCTACAAATTACCGTAGGAAATATTGCAATATCTTCATTTTTAAATATTGTTTTTTAACAGTTAACAAATTGCGTTCGAGCGCCCGCGGCTGCATCGAAACTGTATACATAGATATATACGCAACGCCCGTACGTAGGCGCACGGAACTGTATACGCACTGCGATGCTCTATAAAGCTTTGTTTCTTGATTTCTTATTAAAATTAATATATTTGAAAAGTATGTAAAAAATATTTATTTATTAAAGAGTAATTGTTATATCAAATTTAATTATTATAACAAATGAATATAAATAAAAATTCAATATTCGATTAGGATGGTAGAAGAATTAAAACAATTTTATGAAATATAACTTATATATATTTAATAGAATTTTCGCAAATATTTAAATTACACCCACACATGAGTATACAACTTACGTTGTTGCTTTTGCAATTACATGCATTAGTTTTACAATTTTTTGTACATTTACATTGCCTAATTAACGAATCTGGTATCGAATTTTTTAACATGAATTTGGGTAACAATTCACCTGTTTCTATAGTGTAACCAAATTCTGTTGCATCTAAATGTCTGTGCCAAGAAAAAGTTTGTTCACTGCTACTTGGATTATATAAATCGTTAAATTTTGTACTTATGTCATCTTTCCGACGATTAGCTGCTTGTTGAATTTTTTGAAATGATTCAAAATTTGGTTGTTGTACAACATCATCACACTTACCACAGAAAATGCATTTATGATCACATTTAATTCGTTTAATAGAAAAAGACATAATTACACATGTACATACTTGTAAGGGCGGAAAAGAAATGAATAAACTATTAAAGTGTCCGACTCTTATTTAAGCAATAGCATGTTTGAACTTTTGCATGATACTTCACGTTACAGCGAGTTGCAGCGCGTATACAGTTCCGCGCGCCTACGTACGGGCGTTGCGTATATATCTATGTATACAGTTTCGATGCGGCCGCGGGCGCTCGAACGCAATTTGTTAACTGTTAAAAAAACAATGTTTAAAAATAAAGATATTGCAATATTTCCTACGGTAATTTGTAGAAGAGATCTCAAACTTTAATTTGGACACTTGGCAACATTGAAAATTTTAATTTTTGACCCCAATATTGGAAGGTGAAAGTGGCCATTTTCGCGTTTTCTCGCACCTAAAATCGCCGATATCTCGAAAACGGCGCATTTTAGAGAAAATTCACAAGAGACATTTTTTGTTCAAAATGGTCCAATTTACCTAAAAAAACTTGTTCCGGGGCGAAAATTTCAATTTTGGACTTTGTTTAAAAAAAAAGTTTGTTTAAACAAATTCGGACAAGGTTACCGCCCGGCAACATGTTGATCCTCTTTCAGGGGCATCTCCTGGAGAAGGTTATGAAAAAAAATTCAATTAGAAAATTTTTTCCAACGATGGCGCCGATTTCGCCTTGTCTATGTGCCGTGATTCCCGACTCGTAAGACCCATGATTTTCGGTCCGTATAATCGGCATTGAGTTGAAATTGAAACAGATTCCCTCTGCCGTCTGTCCTTTAGAGCTTCTTATGGATTTCGGGCATATAATGAGGGGCCCAAAATATGAATTGCTACATTTAATTATTGAAGGCAAAATAAAGGGCAAGCGATCGATTGGAAGACGACAAAATTCTTGGCTGAAAGACATGCAAAGGTGTGTTGGAAAATAAACAGCAGTTGCTAGGGTTTGTTTAGCTATATGAATCGTTAATCGTCGTGAGGGGACGGCACAGTAAGAAGGAGACTAGATAGATGCATCCACTAAGTACTATTTGTTTTGAATTTTGTCTTATTGTGATTGAAGCATATTCGTCTATGTTTGTTATGATTTGAGTTTCATTATACTTCATGTTAAAGCCTATTTTCCTGACTTGTGTCTCTAGCTCCCCAACAATTTCCTTTAGACCTTTTTTCTGTGTTTAATGAAGATAATCTCGTCGACATATTTTAGGTGATTTAAGACTGCCCACAAATTTTTATACCTCGTACTTTCCAGAACAATTTCTTGAAGATTTCCGCCAGCGTCTGATTAAATTGAAAATTTTTGCGGACATTCGTCTCTCCTATATAATACCTTGTCTCAAGTACCAGGTGTACAAGTATGAAATGCGAATTTTTTTTCTAAAAAAACATGTTAAATTCGGAAGAATGATAAAAAGTGCTTTATTCAAAGTATGCTCCATCGCTTGTTATACATTTTTCCCCATCTTTCGGGCAATTTGTGAATACCACGCCAGTAAAAATCTTCCCCTTTTGGTGCGAACCATTCATCGAGCCATTTTTTCACATCTTCGTACGAACCAAAGCGCTGCTCAGAAAGTGCGTGACCCATCGATGCAAACAAGTGGTAATCGGAAGGAGCCAAGTCTGGTGAGTAAGCCGCATGGGGTAGAACTTCCCAGCTGAGTGCTTCCAACGTGTCGTGAACTGGTTTTGCCATATGTGATGAAGCATTCTCACGAAGAAAAATGACTTTGTGTTGCCTCTTTCGGTATTCTGGCCTTTTTTCAAGCAGCGAACGGTTCAAATCGGTCAATTGTTGTTGGTAACGTTTGGTATTAACCGTTTCCCCAGGTTTTAACAGCTCATAATAAACCACGCCCCTCCGGTCCCACCAAAAACACAGAGCATCGTCTTTCTGCCAAAGCGATTGGGTCTTGCGGTCGATGTGGATGGTGCGCCTGGGTCTACCTATAACTAGGCGATGCAAAAACGACTTCCTTTTGTACCGAGCGAGCAAAATGTCACAGGTGTTTTTGCGCTTTTTTCCATTTGCCTGTCGTTTCAACTCATGTGGTCCCTATCCACCGGTCTTCTGAATCTTTCTCTCTCGTAGCCGATTGGAAACAGCTTGTTGATTAAAGTCCAATTGCTCGGCGAGTTGTTCTTGTGTTTGCGAATCATCTTCGTTCAATAATGCTTGCAATTCCACATCTTCGTATTTTTTTGGTGGTTTTCCACGTTCCTTGTCTGCAACATCGAAGTCACCACTTTTGAAACACCGACATCATCGTTCACACGTATCTTACGATGGAGCATGTTCACCATAAGCTTCTCGAAGTAATCGGTATGATTCAACAGCAGTTTTCTTCAAACGAAAACAAAAAATTAATGCTGTCGGCGAATGCTCTTTGTTCGGTATAAATTTCGACTTATTGAACACAACTACACAACACTATGCACACACTTTTCCAATTTATCACTCGTGCGCGTCTAACACTTGTTGATGACACAACAAAATGGCGCAGTGTCAAATCTTTATAGCACAAACTGCATTGATGCACCATCTGTTGCCTGAAATCCGCATTTCATACTTGTACACCTGGTATACTGTCTCGGTACCTTTATATATATTAACTCTTGTTGAGACTTTTTTTATATATGTTAGTTAACAGATCTGGGTATCTATAATATATTCGGTCGTTTTGCAGAAAATTCTGTACAGCCCACGCTAGATTAACTAATACTTGTATTTGCAGCAATGATAATGGAAATAATGAAAGGAAAAACATCCGCAGCTCATAAATACGTTGAACTAGAAATGCAGCTTAAGGATTACATGCGTCACAAACAATTACCCATCAATATGCAGCAGAGGGTCCTTACTTACTACGAATTCAGATTTCAGAAGAGCTATTTTCGGGAGAGTGAAATACTGGATACGATATCAGAGCAATTGAGACAAGTAGGTATCTGGTCTTTTAAGTCGGGATTACCAGATTAGTTTTTTTTATGATCAATTTAGCTAACATAGTTACTAATAAAGTAGATCAGAATGTTTATGTAAACTAACCCTACCCTCACCCCTACAAATGAGCAGGAGATTTGTGGTGTAAGTTTACGAGGCTGGTTTGAAAAGTCCGTGCAAAAATAAAAACTACTTATGTGTTTGGGGTAAACCTTTTTTATTTTTCGACATAGTCTCCTTTTAGGCTTATACACTTCGTCCAACGATGTTCTAGTTTGTTGATCCCTTCCGAATAATAGGATTTGTCCAAGTCTGCAAAATATCCATTAGTGTCTGCAATCACCTCCTCGTTTGAATAAAATCTTTGTCCCGCCAGCCATTTCTTCAAATTGGGGAACAAATAGTAGTCCGAGGTAGCCAAGTCTGGAGAATAGGGGGGATGTGAAACGAGTTGGAATCCTATTTCCATTAATTTTGCGACCACAACTGCTGAGGTGTGTGTTGGTGCGTTGTCGTGATGGAAAAGGACTTTCTTGTGGGCCAATCGCGGGCGTTTTTCTTGCAGCTCGGTTTTTCAAACGGTCCAATAACGATGAATAATATTCACCTGCAATAGTTTTACCCTTTTCCAGATAATCGATGAGGATTATCCCCTGCGAATCCCAAAAGACAGTCGCCATAACCTTTCCGGCCGAAAGAACGGTCTTCGTCTTTTTTGGTGCAGATTCCCCCTTGGTAACCCATTGTTTAGATTGTTGTTTGGTCTCAGGAGTATAGTAATGTATCCATGTTTCATCCACAGTGACGAAACGACGCTTAAAGTCCTCCGGATTCTTCTGGAACAGCTGCAAACCATCCTTGCAACACTTCACACGATTCCGTTTTTGGTCAAGCGTGAGCAATCGCGGCACCCATCTTGCGGATAGCTTTCTCATGTCCAAATGTTTATGCAAAATATTATGTACCCGTTCAGTCGAGATGCCCACAGCACTAGCAATCTCACGCACCTTAACTCTTCTGTCATCCATCACCATATCATGGATTTGATCAATGATTTCTGGAGTCGTAACCTCCACAGGCCGTCCAGAACGTTCAGCGTCACTTGTGCCCATATGGCCAGTCCGAAAATTTTGAAACCACTTATAAACTGTTCTAATCGAAGGTGCAGAGTTACCATAATGTTTATCAAGCTTCTCTTTAGTCTCCTGAGGCGTTTTGCCTTTCATAAAGTAATGTTTAATCACCACACGAAATACTTTTTCGTCCATTTCTTGAAAATCACTCGACTTCCTTGATTTACACGAATGCCAAACACAAAGAAATAGACCAATATGGCTGAAACTTGGTGTGCGTTCATTCAAGAGATGACACTAACTAAACATGACCTCGATACGCGCCGGTGGTGCCATCTCTCGGACTTTGCACGGATTTTTCAAACCAGCCTCGTAGGTTTAAAGTGAATGGGTTTTATAGTCCTCCATGGGAACTCTTCAATTTACGGTGGTTGTTACTGTATGGTATAGGCAAGTCTAGGGCATTCGTTGGCAAGTGGGTGAAACAATACTCGCGGTTAAAAAATGTTGATGTGTCGGACAAGGGCGAAAAAAACATTATTAACATGTTTTTCCGAAATCCTTAATTAACTTTGCGCCAATAGGCGCAAAAACTAAAGCAGATAAGTTTGGATATATAATATGAATCGATTGGCACTCATCTCCGGGTTAACGAATTCAAGTGGCGGAGTACAATCATCAGCAGCATCATTGTTATCTTTATACCGATAGATGACTTACGGATTCCTGTAACGATTCTGTTAATAAAACTTGGTGGCGATGACGATAGATAGCGCCACTCGTGATCTTACAATTTTGCTTTTCCCGCCAAAGCAAAAGTGAGGTTAGGCACAGATTTTCATGCTGGAACTGTCATGATTCCTCTACTTGCTACTAATCTCGGACAACTTAGAAAATCGGTTCATGTACTATGTACGTAAATAGGGGTAACATTAATATGCTTATTATAAATGAAAATAACCGGTCAAGTGCAAGTTGAACTTGCACAATTAGTGTTTCGTATGTTAATTGCTTTTAAAATAAAAATGTTGTTACGGTGGTATAAAATGATCAGTGACTTCACAAAACACACCCCAAATGAGTTTTCAACAAAGTTTGTTTCCAATCTTTACTGAAAGCTGATGACCTTGAAATTTTTGTTTTTTTTTATATACCAGATAAATTATTAAAGGTAATGCACTCGTGATAATTTTCGTTCAATCTATACCCCGTGGAGAATATTCCAGAATTTTTTCAAAATTTTTTGATCAGTACTTTTCGAGATAAGGTAGGGGGACAGCAATTTTTCGCGATTTTTTTTTAAAATAATACAAAGAAAAGTGTGCGCAAGTATTACAATATATATATATATATATATATATATATATATATATATATATATATATATATATATATATATATATATATATATTATTCGTGTTTTCACAAGCTTTCACCACACTCGATGACCTAGTAAAAAAAAATTTTATTTCACTTCCGATTTCACCCCTCAAAACTAACCCCGTAAGTCAAAATTTAACTTTTAAAACTACACGGCTCTGATGAGGCCATCAATTCCTATATTAGTACCAAATTTCAACTTTCTATGTCAAATAGTTTCGGAGAAAATCGGGTGTGACAGACAGACAGACACCGAAGTGATCTTACAGTCCCTGGCCAAATTATTAGACGCACTGTATTTTTTTTAGTAATTTTATGTTTCTTAAGAGTTTTTATGCAATAATGGTATATTTAAACTACAATATTATTGATTTTTATTTAAAAGAATTGTTGTAGACTACATATTTGTATTTATTTTTAACATATGGCAACACTGTGTTGACAAAGTGATACATGAACGTAAACAACTACAAACCTGTATCAGTCGCGATCGGAATCGAGTCAAGTACGGACGTGTTTCTGTGGCTTTATGGACTGTGATTGTTTGTTTAACAGTCTTATACTACTCAGGTATTAGTTTATTTTGTATGCAGTGTTTTAAAAAAAGTAATTGGACTATTTTCATTATGGGTAGAAAAAGGCGATCTTTCACCACGTAAAAAAGCTGAAGTGAAGGCCCTTGTGATTGCGAAAACATTTACAAACCGAGAAATATCACGAAGATTGGAGGTTTCTGAAGCTAGTGTACGACGCATAAAAAAGAAAATTGAGTCAGGGAAGGAATTAAGCCCGAAAAGAAAGAAA
The DNA here is from genome assembly GCA_019049505.1 of Pachyrhynchus sulphureomaculatus. Classification (NCBI taxonomy): domain Eukaryota; kingdom Metazoa; phylum Arthropoda; class Insecta; order Coleoptera; family Curculionidae; genus Pachyrhynchus; species Pachyrhynchus sulphureomaculatus. The sequence goes on from CM032446.1 coordinate 18,120,044, forward strand.
AGATGCGGTAGAAAACCAATTTTCACTCCACGGTCAGAGAGATGTTTGAAGAAAAATTTGTGTAGAAAACAGATTTGCTACCACAAAGGTAATAAAATCACAACTCCAGGATGCTAGCGTAAATGCTTCTGAGCGCACTGTTCGAAGAAAATTGAAAGAATTAGATTTTAAGGCCTGTCGCCCCCCAGGAAGCCCAAGTTAACAGCTGCAATGAAAGCAAAGCGCCTGAAGTGGGCCAAACAATGGCAAGACAAAGATGTGGACTTCTGGAGATCGGTAAGATACAGCAATTTAATCAATAATTGATACATTATTATCATTTTCAGTTAAATAAAGCAAATAAACATGGAAGTTTATATATTTTTCCTATTTTTGACAGGTCTGCTTCAGTGACGAAAGCACATTCGAAATTTTGCAGAATAAAGCTCAGTATGTGCGTCGTCGTCATGGAGAAAAGTTTCATCCTGATTGTGTCGTCCCGACGGTTAAACATCCCACCAAAGTGATGATTTGGTCAGTCATCAGCGGCAAGGGCACTGGACGTCTGTACGTCGTCAAAGGAATAATGAGGCAAGATCAGTACAAAGAAGTATTACAAAATCGGTTGATTCCGCAGCTCAGAGAATGGTTTCCAAATGGGGAACCATTCACTTTCATGCAAGATGGAGCTCCCTGCCACACTGCTCGGTCTGTTAAAGCTTTTTTGGCAGAAAAGAATATCCCTCTGTTGGATTGGCCCCATTGAAAATGTGTGGGAGCTGATGAAAAGAGAAGTGGCTAAAGATGTGATTACCAACAAAACCCAGCTCCTAGAAAAGATTATTCATGTGTGGAATCATCATCCTCAAATGCAGGAGACAGTACAATCTTGCATTGATAGCATGCCGCGCAGAATTAAAGCTTTGATAGCGGCTAAAGGTGGCTCAACTAAATATTGACTTTTACTAACATTAATTTCACTTTTCTTTAAAACTTAATAAACTTATGCTTTTCTAAATTAATGCTGTTTTATTTATGTCAAATAAATAGGTAATTGATTGGATAATATAAAAATAAAAAACAAATCAATGTAAAATAATAAAACGGTACAATATCACTCGGTAATTAATATTTTACATGAAATCTTGCAGTGCGTCTAATAATTTGGCCAGGGACTGTATAGTATGAATCGATTCGCACTCATCTCCGGGTTAACGATTTCAAGGGGCGGAGTACAATCATCAGCAGCATCATTATTTCTTTATACTTCAACAACATTATGAATTTCTGTAACGTTTCTATTAATAGAACTTGGTGGCGACGACGATAGATGGCGCCACTTGTGATCTTACAATTTTGTTTTTCCCGCCAAAGCAAAAGTGAGGTTAGGCATGGATTTTTATGCTGGAACTGTCCTGATTCCTCTACTTGCTACTAATCTCCGACAACCTAGAAAATCGGTTCATGTAGTATGTATGTACATAGGTGGAACATTAATATGCTTATTATAAATGAAAAAAAAGACAGGAGCTACTTGTGTAATTCATATAATTACACAAAAACTTTTATTTGGAACTTAAATTTAAATTCAAGCCCAAATGTTAGATTTTTGGATATAACAATCGATTCTTAAGTTAAATAGCATAATTAATTTGTCAAACCGCTCCCATGTTTGCGGTTCTGCTTCCAAACATACCCTGCATTGGTTACAAGCTTGATTCGTTGAAACATCTAAGAACGGTTGGCAATTTGAGTCTATTCTACAAGTATTTTCATGGAAAGTGCTAGATGGATATAGCTCGCTTAATTCCTCCCAGAGCGGTGCTTGCTAGAAATACACGTCGCGCTTTTACTTCACATCCTCAAGAGGTTCCGCTTTTTACTCCCCTTACAACCGGCTTCAAGCAGTCTTTTATATGGAGAACCTGATCCCTTTTGAATAATTTGCCCAGGACTGTGTTTCCGACCGAGTACAATTTACAGCCATTCCAGATCAATATGAATCGCTTTTTCCGCACACGTATTGCTCCTGTAGTGCTTTAGGACTTTCCCCGCAGCACGCGTGCTAGGATCATAAAAATAAAACAGTTTAAAACAATGTTTTCTAGCATAATCTTTTTTTTTTTCAGGAAATAAATATGCATGCTTGCAGAAAACTAGTCGAAAATGTAATATTCTTCAGAAATCTACCATTGAATTTACTTGTACGAATAATATCCTGTTTAAAGATAGAAGTATATTTAGTAAATGATATAATAATAAGAGCAAATACTCCGGGAAGTAGCATGTACTTTATTTCTACCGGTACGGTAGCAATTTACACAAAATCAGGTAAAGAGGTAAGACTCCTACGTCAGTGTTAAGAGTTTACACGAGGCACAACCTCTAAATCTCATTCAATAATTATTAATCGTACTATTTGACTTTAAATTGTATATACCTGGTGTCCCATAAATAAGTTCAGACAAAGAAACATGCATACCTAAAGCCTATACTTCCATTTACTTACAATTGTGCCAATTTAGGTGGTAGTTTAAAAACCACGATAATAGAGGGCGTCATATTTTTGACAAATCATAGTGTATAATTGAAGTAAGCCATGAGAGGGTTAACCAGTACGCCTTATGCGAAAAAATCAAATAAAGTAACCAAAAATTCAAACTAATTTTAAGTCATAATGTAATTAAAATTACGTTCTAAACAAGTTTCTAAACTACCCACTAAATTTCTTTACTAATCAAAAAAGAGAGCTCTTAAGAGTGTTCAGGTTCTACAAAATAGATGGCGCTACATGAAAGATAGGCACAATTTTTAAGCAGTTTTGGATATACAGGGTGTCCCAGTATTTCGTGTACATAGAGTTACTGTGGATTTCTGGGATGAAAATATGACCATTACCCTAGTCCAAAAATTCGTAATTTTTGAGATACAAGATGTTAAAGTTATACTTTTATTTTAGTTTTTCTTAAGAAGCCTTCTTAATAATTGTACTTAGTTGTTTTCTGAGATGAGGAATCGAACTCAGCTCACAGTTTTGTTGTAAATTGTGGGGGACGCCACTTAGTGCATTGTGTATACTTTTAAATTGTCATAACTTTTTTATACCACTCTGTATGATATTTTTAATTAAATATTCGTATTTTCCGCCTTGCTCTGTCTAAAAAAACTCTCTTGGTAAATGTTGCTCCGGGCAACAATTTCTGAGATAATGGGATGTTTGTTTCCATTTTTTAATTTCATTGTCAAAGTCGCAAATGCGTTCCTTCACACTTCATCCAGGCTTAGGACAGGTCCAGAAGAATAGTCCTTGACATTTGGAGCATGGTTAAAGCCAAACAGGCTAACAACAATAATAAATTCAAAGACCAATGGGCCAGCAACAGTAAGAATGTAAAAACCAACTGGCTAAGGGCGTAAAAGATTACCACAAATTGATAAATTCGAAAAAAGTTTAATGGCTGAACTGAGAAGGTATTGGGATCACAATAAGTGTTCAATATGGCCGCCACCTTAATGCATAAATTAATACGTCGTAGAATATTTAAATGTACTCTTCTTAAAATGTCTTCATCTCGTAAAGCGTTAGCAGCATTCTGAATCCTATTGCTCAATGGAACCCCAAAGGAAAAAATCGCATGGATTTAAATCTAGGGAACGAGATGGCCAGTCAATAGGAGCATCTTCACCTCTTCCGATCCATTTATCTGGGTAACTTTAATATTCCCGTTTGACGTTCAATTAAACCAGTGCTGATTCCAGGATTATCGTGTACAATTTCGAGGATTTTCTTTTCAACATCGGGTGCTCTAGCTTGTGAAGGGCGCCCAGCATTATTCCTGATCGGCTTAAATTGTCCAATTTTTCGAAATTGTCTCTCAATATTGGCAAAAGTCTGATGGTTAGGAGTCCGACGATGCGGAAATCTTTCATGATATACGCGAGCACTTTTGCGACCGTTGTCGTTATAAGAACTAAACACGAAAATGTCAGTTTGCTCACCAAAAGTATACTCCATAATAGTCTAGATTTAAAACACTGTTGAGTTTGAGAAGGGATTAATTCTCGTTAATAGTCGTTGTTTGATATCTGTCAAAAATTACTTTCTGTCAGTATTACTACAAGCCAGTTAAGTCATAGAACATATGATATCTTACATCATTGCCAGAGTGTTTTTTGAGCGTTGCCAAGTAACTATACAATGTTCTTCATATTATATAGTTACTTGACAACGTGTGGAGGAACGCATTTGCGAATTTGACAATGGAATTAAAAAATGGAAACAAACATCCCACTATCTCAGAAACTGTTGCTCAGAGCAACATTTACCAATAGAGCTTTTTTTAGGCAGGGGGCGAAGGCGAAGAATACGAATATTTAATTAAAAATATCATACAGAGTGGTATAAAAAAGTTATGACAATTTAAAAGTATACACAGTGCAATAAGTGGCGCTCCCTACAATTTACAAAAAAAAAACTGTGTCCTGATTTCGATTTCTCATCTCAGAAAACCCCTTAGCACCGAATCTTGTACGAATAGTACAATTATTAGGAAAGCTACTTACGAAAAACTAAAATAAAAGTATAACTTTGACACCCTGTATCTCAAAAATTACGAATTTTTGGACTAGGGTAAGTTGGGTTAAATGGTCATATTTTCATTCCAGAAATCCACATTAACTCAAAGTACACGGAATACTGGGATACCCTGTATTTATAGCCCGAAGCTTATGCTGTGTTCTGGTGGGATCAGCTGGGTGTAGGGTATTATAAGCTGCTCCAATCCAATGAAACTATGGGGAACGTACCGACAACAATTGATGCAATTGAGCCGAGCCTTGAAGAAAAAACGACCGCAATATGCCAAAAGACATGACAAAGTGATTTTTCAGTATGACAACCCTCGGCCATCAAGGAAACACTAGGAGCGCTTGGATGGGATGTCCTACCCGCCGTACTCACCAGACACTGCTCCTTCTGATTATCATTTGTTCTTATCGATGACGCACGGTCTGTTTGAACAGTGCTTCCATTCTTATGACGATACCAAAAAATGAATCGATTCGTGGATAGCCTCAAAAGATAAGTCGTTCTTCCAACGTGTTATTCATGTGCTGCCGCAAAGATGGAAGAAAGTAGTGGCTAGCAATGGACAATACTTTGAATAATCAATTTGTTATCATTTTTTTTTACAATAATGCGATATTTTTCCCGAAAAAAACCATCAAAATTAATTCACACACCAGGGGCGGACTAAGGCCTAGGCAACCTAGGCACGTGCCTAGGGCTCGTAATTTTTGGGGCCCAAAAATTAGGTTTTTAATTTTTATAATTAATTTTTATTTTTATTTAACAGAAAAACGTGATATTCATAATTATTGCTGAAACGTATCCAAATTATGCCGAATCGTTGATTGATAAAGTCGACAAGTGTGGACGAGCGTTCCCATGCTTATGCATCCACGCCCGCGAGTGTCGATGTGTGTAAATACGATCGAGCCTCGCGCCTATCGAGCCTTTACTATGAACGTGTTTAAAAAGTCAAACGTAGCTATTTAAAATCAGTGTCTCCTGAACGTATTGCATCTTATGTGAGTTGTGATTGAAAATTGTGCAATTAAAACTTAAGTACCTAGACTTGATTGCATATAGATTGTTTTGAATTCATAGTTAATACTTTCTGGAATTTCCAAAAAAAAATGTAAGTTTTTATAAAAGTATTACATTATTTAATTAAAATAATATATAATATAAAATACCACAAATTGTGATTTTGTTTGTGATTGTGATATTGAGTAAAAATAAATTTAATTGAAGATCATTTTCTTCTTTCTTTTTAGTACGTGGTCTTTAAAATGAGTTCCTATAAACATTTAAGTGGAAGTGAAAAAAGAAAACGAAAAGCAGATCGAGATAAAGTGGCAAAACAAATGAAAAGATCGTTGGACAAATTTTTAACTGTAGATGGAGAACAATTACAACAATCGTCATCATTTTCACAAATTTCACCTGCTCAAACTCCAGAAACATTATTTGTGTCCGAAACTATTCTGCAAAAAGACCAGCAGGAAAAACCAAGCAATTCCGTTTGTGAAGATGAAACAAAAGGAGAAAATATAAATTTAAAATCATCTCAAAGTAATGATGAAACTAAGAGTTTTGTAAACGATATTGCATTATGGCCAGAATACTTAACAGACGCCATGCGAGAGTATTATATAAAAAATCCACCAAAATCAATAAATGGATCTTTGGAATCATCTTCTATTCGATGCAACGAAGGGTCAAAACAAATCACAAGAAAATTAACTATTGCCTCCTTCTTCAGAACAATTAATAGCGGGGAAAAAGTTAAAAGAGATTGGTTGGCTTATACTGAAACCAACAACTTATTGTACTGTTACGTCTGTAAATTATTTTCCAAGCAAACAACGCTAATGACAAAAGGGACGAATGATTGGAAAAATGTACATAAAAAATTGTCAGAGCATGAAAACTCCAGTGACCACATTAACTCCATTTTAATTTTTATAACAAGATCTAAAATTACCGGACGCATTGGCACTGAACTAGGAAAACAAATTATAAATGAAAAAAAATATTGGAGGGAAGTACTTAAACGTGTGGTAGCGACAATCAAATTTATTTCTTCATACTCTTTAGCGTTTCGTGGTAAAAATGAAGTGTTTTTTAGTGAAAATAATGGTAATTATATAGGTGCTTTGGAATATTTATCCGAGTTCGATCCATTTTTGCGGGAACACATGAAAAAATATGCAAACTGCGGCACCGGTACTATAAACTATTTGTCGTCTACAATATGTGATGAATTTATTTCTATTATATCGAAAGATTTACAACTCACAATAGTGAACGAAATAAAGGAAGCCAAATTTTACTCTCTAATTATTGATTCAACACCTGATATATCTCACGTAGATCAGCTGACCGTCATTATTCGCTATGTTCTTCCAAGTGGTATAAAAAAAGATTTTTGGGATTTCTACCTATATTTTCTTATACTGGTGAAAACTTGGAGAAAGTTATTTTAGAATTTTTAAATAATATAGATTTAGACATCACTAACTGTCGGGGACAGAGTTATGATAATGCGTTTAATATGTCAGGTAAATATAAGGGACTCCAATCCAGAATAAAACAACATATTTTTTCTGCCCATTTTATACTATGCGCAAATTATTCATTAAATTTAATTGGAAACGCTGCTGCCGAAAGTTGCATGGAAATGACCACTATTTTCAATATCGTTCAGGAATTGTACGTATTTTTTTCAAGTTCTACACATAGGTGGAATGCATTACAAAAATTTTGTAAGAGCAAATACTTGAGTATTAAACCTATTTGTGACACCAGGTGGTCTGCTCGTCCCGATGCTGTGAAATCCTTAAAGGAAAATTATGAAGAAATTAAACATTGTTTACGTCATTTTTCCTCAAACAAAGATGAAAAACCATTAACAAGGTCCGAAGCTGCCGATTTACATAAAAAACTTGATACATTTGAGTATGTACTGTTACTTACTATATGGGAAAAGATTTTAGAGAGAATAGATCCTTCAAACAAGACTCTCCAACAAAAAGACGAATCCCTAAATACAGCAGTTTTAATATATGATTCATTGATAGATTTCATACAAACTGTTAGAGATGATTTTGACAATTTAGAAAAAGAAGCAGAAAAAGTTAAAGATATTGCATATACTAATGATAAAAAACGGCAAAAAAATGCGAAAACTATTTCATGATGAAATTCCAGAACATGAAATAAGATTCAGTGGCAAAGAACATTTTAAAGTTAATATTTTTTTTGTTGTATGCGATTCTTTAATTAGCAACATTAAAAAAAAGATCTGAGGGATATAAAACTATTAACAATAAATTCAAAACAATTTTTCATGATAGTGATGTTAGTAACTCTTCAATAGAGGAATTAAAATGTTATGAACAAGATTTAAACCTAGCAGAACTGAAAAATGAAGTATTACAATTTAAGACTTTTATAAGTAAAGAAAATATTATTTCGCCTGTATCCATGTGGTCATTTATTCAGGAAAATAATATTATTGCAACATTTCCTAATTTAAACATAATTCTGAGAATTTATTTAACCCTTCCAATAAGCAATGCAAGCGGTGAAAGATCATTCTCAGTAATGGCCAGAATAAAAAAATTTTTAAGATCCACATTAGGCCAACAAAAATTAAATAGTTTATCATTACTTTATATAGAAAAAGAGTTATTAAATAACTCTATTAATTATGACAAACTAATTGACGAGTTTGCAGAATTAAAAGTGAGAAAAAAGGCAATATAACTAATCAATCTGGGTATATTTGTTTAAGTATTATTGTTTGTTTTAATAAATTATGTTTATTATGTTTATGTTTGTTTGTTTTAATAAATTATGTTTATGTTTGTTTTAATAAATTATGTTTATTTAATTTTTGTACATGTATATTATTTTTTTTTCCTTTTTTTTCTTGGAATCCGATAATTAAATGGAACTACATACTATATGCTGTACACCCAAACTACCAGACGCAAAGTATGTGTCATGACTGAAAAATAGGCCCGGAATTACAATGTTGCCTAGGGCCCGCTTTAGCCTTAGTCCGCCACTGTCACACACCCAATAGTATATAATTAAAAATTAACCTTTTTTATGAGACACCCTGTATTCCATATAATTCAAAACGATCCGTTGGATTTGATTGAACAATTATCAATATTTATATTTTAGATTTGCCATTTAGATGACGGCGCCCATTTCGGCGAAATAGCACTGATAATAAAAAAATACGTTACGGACCGCTTCCGTCATAGCGGTAGAAATCTCAGAAATATACAGACTGGATCAAAAAGACTTCGTCAAGGCAATAAATCCATATCCCGACCTTTTGGCAAATATTCAACACATCGCAGCTGAAAGAATGGAAGTGGCGTCTATGCTTGATGAGTACAATAAGATGGAACACCTGATGAAATCCTAATATACTATGGGAAAGTGCCTAAAAATGTGTTTATTTACGGCCCTCGTTGAATCCTGGTGACCAGATATGAAATGAAATGTAAAAAAGCTTGTTGTGGTGTGAAAACGACGTTGCATGGACATCAAAGAAAGAATAAACTTGGAGAGTTTAGACTCCTTAAACGTGTACCTGATATTCAGGGCCTGTTATATAATTAGTACCAAAACGGTTGTTGCAGTTGAACGATAGATAATTGATTCCTGCTATTTTATATGGTTGTTAAGCTGAAGGTTTTAATGAATTATGTAGTTTTTTTTTGTTAATATTATTTTATACATTAGCTAATTGTTCGATACTAAAGAATATTATACTATTTTGAGTTTTGTCTGCACAGAGTTAGTTTTGCCATATGAAAAGGTTACGAGCTTAAAATATTCATCATTTTTAACAGCTTTATCTTCATGGCATGTTATTCCTTGGCGTAATCCATGAAATGCCGTCGCTGGCAGTCGTCCTTCCATTGTTCCTGACTGAAAGCCTTTACTTCAAAAGCGAAATTGGACGACGACTGCCAACGGCGGCACGTCTCCATTTAATAGCGTGACAGATTGGCCCGTACGTTTACACTCTATAAAACGGGTCAGTCTTTAGACGAGGGGTCGGCAACCTTTTAACTATGGGGTGCCAGTTTTCAACATTTTGCGTGCCGACATAGGTACTTACTACAACTAAAATTAACAAAAATTAACTTAAATTAACTTAAAATATTGCTTTTAGAAGGTTTAATTACAAAATTTTTTTAACATTTAACAAATAAATTTATTATACTAGTCCTAGGACCTAGTGTGAACCCTGTGCTTGAAGTTCTTTAGAGAGTTTTCTTATATCCGATTCATGTCTGGTTATTTTCAGTGTCACACATGCTTCCGAGTTGTCTGTTGTCAGCCTGCTTCGGTACAGGTTTAAAATTACTCTCATATGGGAAAAAAGTTGTTCACAGATACAGGATGATCCGAAAGCTGTAAGCATGGCAAACGCTACTTTCTTAAGACACATAAATTTCTCTGGTAAACTCATCCAACAAATGAGTATCTCGTCTGAATGGTTCTGGCAGTCACCTTCTAATACCCTTCTTAATTCTATAAATTTCGTGTTCCATAACTCCGAGCTTTTAAATTCAATGTATTGAAGATCAAAATCATTAATGTCCATCCATGAGAAACGAGATATGTCAATTAGTCATATATTTAAGAATTTCGTCTATTTATATGTGTTTGTAGTAATATCGCCGATAAATAAATCTATTTTTAATTTGAATGATTTCCAGGATTCGTATAAATCCGAACTGTTTTGCCTGAACCTTGTAACTTTAAGTTGAGTTCACTGAGATGGTTTGTAATATCAGTAAGAAACATTAACATACATATCCAGTTCTTATGTTCTAGTTCAGGATAAGCATCCACTTGATTTTTTTCCAACAAGAACGATTTAATTTCGCCCAGACATTGCACAAATCTAGAGAGCTCTTTACCACGGCTGAGCCAGCGCACATTATTGTGCAATGGTATATCTGAACATGCACTTTCTAATTCCTGCAGAAACGCCTTAAATTGTCTATGGATCAATGAAGAACGACCGACAATGTAGTTAACTATTTTAACCAGCCTATCCATCACGGATTTTAAACTTCCAGCGGAGATTTTAGCGCACAAACTCTCTTGGTGAATTATGCAATGAAAATTCAAAACTGCTCGACCCATGCGTTCAATAAGAAGGGAAACAAATCCTTTATGTCTCCCAATCATAGCAGGAGCGCCATCTGTCGTTACGCAAAAAAATTTATTTAAATCAAAGTTCCGCTTTTCAAAATGTTTAACAAATTCTGAAAATATATCCTCTCATCTTGTAGTTCCTTGCAATGGGAGCAGACAAATCAGCTCTTCATACACACTGCCATCACCGAAACTACGTTTGATAGCGTCTCTCTGCTGTTTTTGGCCATTTTGTGTCATTTCAATATTGTATCCTTATTGGGCAAGTCGTCGAATAAAATCTCGCCAGTACTCAAAAACGTTTGCTTCATAAATTCTCCGTCAGTGAACGGCCTACCCTTTTGAAACTGCATTCAGTTACCTGATTTTTTCCTTGGGAAACTTTGCTAAAGAATGTTGTCTGTTTCTCGTATTGTTTACTTGCTCTTTGTATTGCCTCCCTTTTATCAGCGTTATCTTTAAATGACGATTCATGTTTTATCTGGAAATGTCGTTGAACACTAGATGTCCGGAAAACTACGCTGTCCCGACATAGGACACAAAAGGCCCGATCGTTTTGCTGTACAAAACCGTAATCTTTTGTCCATGAAATTTGAAATGATCGAACGTCTACCTTCTGTTTCTTCGCAGCCATAACGCAACGTAATTTTAATTTTTAAACTTTTCGACGACTGTTGACTGGAACGGATGTTACTTCTATACTAAATGATCTAAACGTGTAGCCCCTTGCTATATATAGAGAAATAATGTTTCCAGAAAATTCCAATAATTACGTTTATTAAATTTCTTAGAACAAAAATGCGCGCCCATTGCAATCGAAGGGCCACCTAGAAGTTAGATCTAACAAAAACTAAAGTTCGGCAATATAAAAGAGTTGCGGGGCGCGTCGGAACGATTGAAGTCAAGTCAAACAAAAACCGCCTTATAGCGGCTCTTTTGATCTGAATTGAGGACGTTTATTTGTGTTTTTGCCTAGGCTTATATTATATATATACAGAATTAATGTGTAAACTTTGAATAGGTACGCGTGCCATTCAAAATTGCTTGGCGTGCCAGAGATGGCACGCGTGCCATAGGTTGCTGACCCCTGACCTAGACTAAGGATAGACGTTTTGATCGATATATCGATGGTTAGCGATATCGATAAGTATCCACCATACGGATTTTACCTATCAATAGTCGATAATTTTAATTTATGGATATATCGAGAACTAATGATGGTAAAATCCATTATCACTCATCCCTAACCTAGAACCATTTAGAACATCATTACTAAATCGTGATGAAGAAAAAAACACTGAACTTTGAAATTTTTTAGGTAAATTAACGCGAAAAAGGAGATTTAAATTTTGAATTTGAAGCTTATTTCAGGATTTATTTTTCGTAACAAAATAAAATACAATCTTTTCAATATTTTTATATGTTATTATTGACATCTTAACCTATACAAAATTTTTTTTTTTGTATAGGTTTCAGGATTTATTTTTCGTAACAAAATAAAATACAATCTTTTCAATATTTTTATATGTTATTATTGACATCTTAACCTATACAAAATTTTTTTTTAGTTTATTTAATATTTTGTTCATGATATTTGCGGTCAAAGTGATCTCCTCGAAAAAAAAGGTAGATGGGTGGGTGGTGAGAAGCACATCTCCATTTGTAAGGATCTGTAACAAAATATCCAAATTAATTATTATTCAATAAACATATCTCTATTGGATTACCTAGAATTAAACATTTATGTAAACAGAAAACAAAATTTAAAAAAAAACTTCAAAAATCGTGTTTATTTTCGTTGAAAATTAGGAAATTGTTAATAATAACTAATTATATGTAGAACAACGTGGAAAAATTTTAGCCCGATTGGGTAGATAGAATTTTGTCTCTACTTCCCACGAACCAAAAAAAAGTTGTTTCGAGAAAAACGAGTTTAAAGTTTTTGTAACTGATTTTTTATAGTTATACTTACACTAATCAGCTATGCCTGCTGCATACAGTATACCTTCCATTTCTTCAAAGGTTTTATTTTCAGCGCAGGTATAAGGGTATCGAAAGAACAATAGGGCAGGTCAGATCGTTGCAGCTGCCGTGGGTCGAGTGGCAGGCTACTACGACGCGCTCTCTTCTATACTCTATCATCCGTTTACAAGGCGAAGTAATAAATCATGTAAAATTATGCAAATTAACTTCACGCGATAGTACGAGTCTCGGTACCGCACAGTATATTTTACGCAAAAAAGTTACAAGATTATTTGTACCGGTAGTATTAGCTTGGACTAACATTTATGGAAAATTACAATAGAATTATGGCATTTTTCCCTTGAAAATCTCGAGAATAACCGAGCAGTGGCGTATCGACTGATTTCTTTTGTATTAATTATAGCTATAATAAAGGTTGGTTATATTAAAAAAATATATTACAAAATATTACAGATATAACAATAATATTACAAGAGTAAAACTAGTATTAAACAAAATTGAGGAATTATAATAATATTACAGAACGGCACCCATTAATGCCAGATGATTACCTACCTGCATAATATATGCATATGATAGTTCAGATCAAATCAAATCAAATTTATTTATCAAAACATATAAATTTACAAATAAATAGGAAATTAATTACATATAAACAAGTTTTAAAATATAAACGCACCTAGGTGCATGCTCCTTTACAAAATACTATTTAAAGCCTAGAATCTAAAATAAAACAAATACAAATGTCACACAGGGAAGACCCAATAACTGTATGTTGACTGATTTTTTTGTTTTTATTAATATTTATTTTTATTTATTTATCCAGGGGACATGCCCATTTAACACTGAGGGTTACAATTAAAAGTTTATCATTTATAAAATAACACCTTAAACTATAACTTAGATTTAATGACAAAATAAAATTATATCTAGCCCTAATGTTATGTTAATCTTAAACACCTTCTATATCCGACATGTCAGACATATCCGAACTAAATTCTGACATAGCATCATCTGTGCCTACTGGTTCTACAATTTGGTCCATTGATGAATCTAGTGTTTACATTTTATCTTCTTTAATTACCTGTTCAATACATTTTTGCCAGTTTTCTGGAGTGACATTACATATTGTTTTTGCAAATAGATTTTTAAGGTCTGTGAATTTGTAGGTCACATTCTTTCTTTTTACTTGAGCCCAAATAAGCTCTATAGGATTAAGCTTACATTGGTATGGTGGCAAGCGAAGAACAGTTATATCCAGAGTTTTGGCAATTTCGTCGATAACGTACTTATTGTACTTATCTTTGTTTATTAAAACTTTATGTTTGACTAAAACTCGCGTTTAACATTGTCATCATTGAATAATATATTTCGCTGAGTTAACCAAGACTGCATATCACGTTTAAGCCATCCCATCGTGGGAACACGTTCAACTTTTTTGGAATGGTAACTTGCATTATCCGTGACAATTATTGAGCTTCGAGGAATCAAATCTATCATCTGCGTAAACCATTCTTCAAACACATCAGAATTCATATCCTTGTGGTAATCTCCTGTTTTTTTTTTTTTCGATTTGAATGTAAGCAGACCGCCATTAACGAAACCGTGGATACTATATGTGTTATAATTAATCGGCGTCCTCTCCCAGATGGTGGACGGAGACGGGTTCATAAAAGCTTGTCTTGAACTCAAAACGTTTTTGTCCTGCCAAAACTTATTTACGGTGTACCCTTCATTTATCCAAGTTTCGTCTAAATAATAAATACGTTTTCCTTGAGAACGCTCGTTTCAATTAACAAGGATTTTCTTTGAAATTTTTCCCAACGAAAATTGATTTTAAAACGCCCCACAACTTGGTCCTGCCCATCGTTGGTATCTATGGGTTACTTTTAACAGCCTCTAGAATTAAGTCCAAAGTTGAGATTTTTTTTTTCAATGAAAAACCCATGAATAATTCTTCGCAGGGAATTTTTTACATCTGTGTCAGCTCCAGTTTTATTTTACCTGGTTCTAGCTTTGGCGCAGTAACTCCTCCTGCCCTTTCTTCCTTCAAAATTCGCTAGATAGTTGTTTTTCCAACTCCGGTCATTAGGGAACACTTTTGAACACTATCGTCGACACTTAAATTAAGGTTTTCATCACTTTTGATGTAATTCAACACATTCCTAATTATGATCTTTTCTTTAAGCTTAAAGCCGTTTTTTGACGTTTTGGGAAAGACATCTTTATTGTTCTGAACTGATGCACTACGTGTTACGTGAGAAAATAAACTGAGAGTATACCCTCGATACGGTTTATAATCCAAATTAACCCCATCAGGTAAAACAACCCGCCTTTGGTTTATTACCCACTGGGTCACTTTTATTACTAATTTGCATAATTTTGCAAACGGATAGAATATATATGCTATAATTTCGTAAATAATTAGAATTTCGATCTAAAATTTTTACACTATACTCTCAATATTTTATTTACAAATATGTAAGAAAAAAAATCGATTTTTTTGAAGCCGTCACTCCCTTTAAGAACTGGTAAAATTACCAATAATTTACCGTTTTCCCCTTTTTGGGTATTCTCCTGGTAATTTTGGAATCTTACTGGTAATTTTAAAACCCTATGCATGACCTGTCGTATTATTTAAATATATAAATCATATTTCGACTATGTTGGGAATGTGGAATCTTTGGCACAATGACACAACTCAGTATATATCACCACTCCACCAAATACTTTATACTTTATTTTTGCACTCAATGTGCGTTTTGCTTCATCAGGAGCGATGATTGACAGACAATTATCGCTCCTGATGAAGCTAACATGATTAGCAAAACGCGCGTCGAGCGCAAAAATAAAGTGTTTAGTGTAGTGGTGATATATACTGAGTAAAATCATATTTTGGTTAAAATTTAACCCAAAAAGAGTGAAAAGATCGCAAATATTAATTTTCTCCTTTTGTTTTCCTTCTCTGTAATGACACTGTCTCTATCCGAAACCATACTTACTTATTTGATTCATTAAAGTCCACTCAGTTTTGTATTTTGGGAACACTGATGGTTGTAAACTGGCACTGAAGATTTCACCACGTGTGATTGTTATCGGAAAACTCTGGCTACGGCATATTTTAGCAGTTACGGCTAGGGCTGAACTACTTTTACCTTCTCTATTATTTCCACCGAATAGAAGATTTAGCAGTGTTAAACTCGCCTAAGTATCAGGTATGGGGTCATGTTAAGTGGCAAGTAACTGTCCCTCCCGTTCTAATCTGAACGGTGTGCATTCCATATCGTTGAAATAGCCGCCTTCTACACTATAATTTGATGACGAGCTGTAGCATGGCATTGATATCCCTATCCTTGTGTTACTGGTTGTTTCTAACGGACGTGGGGGCGTTAGTAATCAGTCACAGGGCCTTATTCTGTATTGGTTCCATTTCTCCATATTCTACAAACGTTAATCCATGTCGGGAAGTCCTCCAGAAGCCCTGGCTTGATAATCGTCTTATATACAGTTTGTTCTGCTTGCTGGAACCACTCGGCAGTCTCGGTAACAAAACTCTGAGATCAGCTGTTGCAGCTGCAGTCTGATTCCTATATATCAGCTTTTTTATAGTGTATGCTAACAGACTTGACGTTGTTAAGTCGAGAATACTTCGAGTCATTTCCGGATTGATTTTGATTCTTCACTGATTGAACTAGCCTGATAAGCTGTGGAGCCTACCGGTTATAATTCTACGGCTTCTTGAAATGACTGTAATAACAGTGTCGTCGGCATATGCCAGTAAATCATTTACAGGGCGTAAGATGTTTGACGTTGAGTACTTATACCTTGCATTTGTTCTCAGAAAAGACACAATTCGTAATAATTTCCACAACCAATTCAAAATTTATAAATGCAGGTTTATTAATGAACATTTTAAGCTCGTCACTTTTCGATCCAGTCGGGTATAATTGGTTTTTATTTTGTCTTTGTGATCATCGATTTTTTTTAGATTATATTTTAATTTTTATTTATTATATAAATAACTGTTTTTTTTTTTAATGTTTTTAAATTTAAGAGGTTTAGATGTAAGCAACTCTTTTAGAAAACAATTTATTATCAATTTAAATATGAAATATATTTTTCCATATTTAAAGCTTTTTTCTTGAACTAAGGGACAGGTACCCAATGACCCAAGATAGACGGTAATAGAGGGTAAGTATCTTAATCACAGTAAACCCAATAGAGTAGCGAAAGTGAGCTCCAAGTTGGTGACGAGATTTTGACGGCGCGTGCATGGACGGGTCCCCTTTTCAAAATGGCCGCTCAATGTTTTCATCTGATCTCGGAATGTGTCTTTTGAAATGTATTGTCGATCGTTTCTTAATGTGACTGCAGTTTATATGAATTTAAAGACAGAAGAAAGAGATAGTTTGTATTAAAAGAAAATTAAAAACGTTTGTAAGTGAAGAGAATCGAAAATGTTGACAAATGATTTATATAATCGTGGGGAAAGGAGGTTATTGTTGTGCCGTTGACAATTGTAAAAATAATTCAAAAAGTACACCACGAGTGAGTTTCTTCTTCTTCCCCAAAGATGTTGAAAGGTAAGTGATTAAATAAAGGATATCGATTGCATAAGAAAGCAAGCAAACGCGTCATCAATTGTTCAATTGAAATAATAACGCAGATATTGTTAACCGTTGTTTTTCCTATGAATAAAAGTTCAGCTATTTCACGTAAAACTTCCTTTACCGAACAGCCTTATGACAGTTTTCCGAATGTGTAATAACGTGCATTTCAGCACCTTCCCTCAATGATACTGATACACAATTATAAAGTGAACTAAATTCTTGATGTTTACCTGGATTCACGATCATCACGGGGTAAATCACAGCTTCTTAGAAGTTGACGCGATATTTATCAGTTTTTATTAGGAATGATTGTTATTTATAATAGAAGATTTTTTAATTGTGTATGTTGTTAGTATAATTAAAGTAGTTTATGATGGTATATTTGGTTTTTTCTCTTTTCCCTTTACAACTCAATTAATCACAAATATATTTTTGGCTACACGCAGCTGTCCCCACGTATCTTAAAAATATCAAGAATTAATTAACACCAAAGTCGGTGTAAAGGTTAATTTTTTTAGATGAGTGTAAATTGGGCATGCTGGTTTAAAAATGTAAATAATGTAGGTAGGAAAATAACCTGCTGTCTACGGTAGCATTCGATATGGTATTTGTCAATGATTGTGATATTGAATATTTGACATTATTAAAAATTTCTACCATCTTTGAGGTCTAGGATGTTCGAGGAAGCAGAAGTTGGCAGCGAGATACTCTTCTATTTTATAGCAGGTCGAGCCGAATCTTTACAAGGTAATAAATTGAAGGAAATTACGTGAGTAAAAAATTGATAATGCTATCATCCATAGCCCAGTCGCCAGGGGTTTTGAACTCTCAGTAAATATTAACAGGCCGCATTTTGGCACACAGGTAGTTTTTTTGGCGTAGAATACGATAAAAAAAGTTTGCTAAATTATTGTTAGTTGTTCCTTTCATGCGAGTCTTCAAAATTGTTAAAATAAAAAACACCTACTTATGAAATAGATGTTCGCCTCAATTTAGGTCTATTTTTTTAGAATTTGTAATCTTTTGGGAAGCAGCTAAATACACTATCAAAAAAAATCACCATCTGTCAATTCTGAGATATCTGTGTAATTAGGAGGGGGGCACCATTTTACAACATTGTATGTATGTATGTATGTATGTATGAGTTGTTTGTTTTGATTGGTATTGATGAGATTAAAATACCCTGAGATTAATTGTCTGTCTTGACTAGTATTGCTAACGGTTTCCCTACACACACAATATACAAAAAAAACTGAGTAGAGACAATAATTCGGAGATATTTACAACTGGAACATTACCATCTCCATCATATAGTATACTACGTAATAACACGATACATAAGAAACAACTTCTTGAACCCACTCCAACACAGTATTAATCCCTTATTTATTTGACCAAAAATATTTGAAAAAATAACATAATTTGCAAATTCCTCTAAACACGAAGGAATAACACAATATATACTAAGCACTCCGATTTACCCCTTGTAGATCTAACCATAATTACTTATTTGTTAATTATCACACGTAGGCTGAAAAGTTTTTGGTCTGACACCCTTGTCAAAAAATTCATATGATTTTTAGGAAGTACCAACCTTCAAACGATACGTGTCAAAATTTCATGACATTTCGACGATTAGTTTACAAGTTACGGTGGTTTTAGTGACGCCACTTTGGATATTTTCAAAACAATGGAAAAAATCGAATTTCGTGGGTTGATTAAACACTGTTTTTTAATGGGAAAAAATACCGTTCAAGCAAAGCAATGGCTTGATAAGTATTACACGGACTCTGCCCTTGGAAAATCACTCATCGTTTACTCGTGTGCTGAATTTAAATGCGGTCGTACAGATATAAATGATGCTGAACACTCTGGATGCCCAAATGAGGTACACATTTCTATTGTATTGTGTACTTTATAATCCGGATTTGATAGTACTAGGTAATCCGGACCTGCGTTTTTAGACATCTACTTAATTTCACCCTTTGAGGACAAGTGGTTACCACTGATAACCACCTTTTAAAAATTATATTGTAGCTTTCCTACCGGTTTCTCCAGTAAACCACGATGTTAAATTGTTTGCCTAACGTATGAAGAAGTCTAATCTAGCATGTTTAGGGTTTGAAATGTCCACCAGCGTTTAGTTGACATTTGTAATTGCACGTCGTAGGTAGTTGTGAGTTTTGCAGTACCAATTAGGCTGTTATTTTTCTTATAGCTGGTTATTCTTTAAGAAAATGTCCGGTAAGTACTTAAGATATATCTATTTACTACATATGAATATATATCAAGTGCAATTTTTGTTTTGCTAAGTTTATAAATAGATTTATTTGTGGTGGTTACAAATGCTAACCACTAGGACTATATGTTTTTTTTTTAGTGAAAGTGTTTTTTTTAAGTGACGCGTATTGCTATTACTATTATGCATAATTTTTCTAATTTTTGTTTGTTCATTTTTTACAGGTTCCAAAAAAAATGTTGGTCTTTTGGCGAACTTGAAGCAATGAATAGCACAGATGTTTTCGCGATTTTGGATGAAATTCCCAGTGACCGTGAGTCCATTGCATCAGATGTGGAGAGTACTATCGACAACGAAGCCCCCATAGATTATTTACTTTATGATGGAAGGGATGAACTTTTTGATATAGAAGATATTCCATTCATTTTCGAAGATAATGAGCAAGCGAAAGTCACTAAAGAATGGGACAGTGAGGATGAGTTACCGTTAGAAGTAATTCGTCAAGAAGAACTTAGAAAAAAATCAGTTGTTTGGACAAATGATGTCACTCATGCAACACGCGTAAACCAATTTGTGTCTCAGGCAGGGCCTAATGTTCCTGACAACGTTGAAACTCCTACCGATATGTTTTTGTATTTGTTTCCGGATTGTTTCATATCTGAAATTGTATGCCTTATAAAAAAATGGTGGCAGCTACTTTATTCCAACCACCAACAAAGAAATAAAATCATTTTTGGGTGTAAACATGCTAATGAGCTTGAAAAAAATGCCAAGTTATAGAGACTACTGGTACTCGAGAGAAGAACTTAGGGATTATTTTATAAGTTCTGTTTTATCTCGTGACAGATTCACCTGGCTACTAAGTAATCTTCACGTAAATGATAACTCAGTACAGCCAAAAAAAGGTGAGGCCAATTATGATAAATTGTACAAAATCAGGCCATTACTTTCTAAATTGACACAAACTCTTGGCTCTGCTTTGAATCCTGGTGAATTTCAATCAATCGATGAATCTATGATCAAATTCAAGGGGAGAAGTAGTCTTCGCCAGTATATACCAATGAAGCCCACGAAACGAGGCTACAAGGTATGGATTCGGGCTGATTCTACTGGATTTGTATCTGAGTTCCAAATTTATACGGGGAAAGTTGATCAGTCAATTGAGAAAAAATTGGGACATCGCGTAGTAAAAGATCTAACAAGGGCTTTAGTTGGCAAGCACCACAAAGTATTCTTCGACAATTTTTTCAACTCTGTAGAATTGCAAAGAGACTTGTTAGTTGATGGCATCTATGCATGTGAAACTGTGCGTAAAGGAAGGAAATATTATCCAGAGCTCAAAGTGGATAAACACATGAAAAGGGGCGACATAGATTGGAGAGTTTCTACAGATGGATTAGCAGCACTGAAGTGGATGGATCGAAGAACGGTTTTGTTTTTAGGAAACTATCATGACCCATCCATCATGGAAGTTGTCTCTAGAAAACAGAAAAATGGCAATACAGAAGAAATCCCATGTCCTGTTATGGTCAAACATTATAATAAACATATGGGATACGTAGATCGATTTGACATGCTGAAAAGTATCTATGAAATCGATCGAAAAGCCCACAAGTGGTGGCACCGCATTTTTTTTTTTACTGTGTAGATGTTTGTGTTGTGAACGCGTTCATTTTATTTCAAAATAGAAGTGACTCACGATGTATTACATTGAAACAATTTCGTGTATCGGTTGCTCGAGGATTAATTGGTGCCGTTAATTCGATTTCAAAAAAAAGAAGATCAGCAGAACAAGCACCTAACAAATACAAAAAAATCATTCCCACTGAGGTACGTCATGATCGTGCTGCACATATGCCTCTTAGATGTGGATCTCTCAGATGTGCTTATTGTAGCACAGCGAAGCATGTGCATCGAACGACCTGGAAATGTTCAACCTGTGATGTTGGTCTCTGCCTCAATAAGGAGAGAAATTGCTTCTTTAAATTTCACGAAAATTAGTTTTGAGTGCCTTAATTCCTAGTGGTTAGTGCTAGAAACCACATCCTGCAGGATAATCCAGGATATTTTTTTACGTGAAATGAACTTTTACTTTGTTTTTGATGTTGGTTGAATACATTTTTTCAAAAAAATTCTTCATATCTTTTATTTTTTTTTCTCCGTCCTCAAAGGGTTAAACTACATGGGAAAACTGAAATCGATAGTGAGGGGATTCCCCTAACTTCCAGTGTAATACATCTGAGATTCACACAAACTGTAGGTGCCTTTGATTTACCTACAACGCATCGCGTACCGACGCGTCTAAAGGTTAAGGACTTTGTAGTTGTTTGTTTATTGTCACAAGTACAACATACCTACGTTCTATTTTACTTTATATGATTCGCATAAGTATGTAAACGTTTTTTATACGTATATGTACCTACATATTAAAATGCCTTCTAAAAGAAAATATATTACACTAACAATAAAACAAAAGTCCGATATATTAGAAAAACTAGTTCTTGGTGAAAGCGGAAAAGTGCTAGCAAATGAATACGGAGTAGGAACATCCACAATTTCGGATATAAAAAAGAAGCAAGGGAAAATCAAAAGGTATGATTTATTTTAAAGATAATTTTGGACACTCACTATGGACGTGTAACTTCTTTTAGATTTATTTCCAAATGTGATTCCGGTCTTGGCGTCAGAAAAACCTTACGAAAAGCCGAATACCCAGAAATGGAAACTCGTTTGTATACATGGTTTTGTACGCAAAGATCAAGGCACGTCCCAATTTCCTACGAAATTTTATCAGGCAAAACAAAACAGTTTTACACTGAAACCTACGGGAATGATAATTTTGGAGTTAGCAGAGGCTGGATTTCTAACTTCAGAAAAAGACATGGTGTGCGTGCTTTAAAAGTTTGTGGCGAAAAACTATCCAATGATGAAAGTGCCGTCGATCCTTTCCTAACTTTATTCGCAGATAAGATAAAAGAATTAAACCTTGGACCTACTCAAATATACAATGCAGATGAATCAGTTCTGTATTGGAAAATGTTGCCTGAGAAAACGCTGGTTCGTTCTCAGGAAAAGACCGCACCAGGTCGAAAAATAAACAAAGAACGCGTTACCTTTCTAGCATGTTGCAATGCTGATGGATCACAAAAATTAAAGATGTTAGTGATAGGAAAGGCAAAAAATCCGAGAGCTTTTAAAAATGTGAACATACCTGTTGAGTACAAATCATCTGCCAATGCATGGATGACTACAGCAATTTTCTTAGACTGGTTTTATCATTCTTTTATTCGTCAAGTCAAAAGTCATTTAAGACGTCTCAACTTGCCTGAAAGAGCCCTGCTAGTGAGGATGGACAGTTACAACATTTCTTTCACCAAATTGTACTGCACTTTTGCAGCCTATGGACCAGGATGCAATCAGACTGACAAAATTATTTGATCGGAAAAATCTTTTAGCCCATATTTTATCAAATAATGAAGAGAACCTTGTTAGGTTATTAGAAAGCATTAACCTAAAAGATGCTGTATGTCTACTATGCAATTAATGGGAAAAAGTCTCCCCTGAAGTCTTGAAAAAGTGCTGACACAAAATTATGGCTTATGTGGCTGATACCAATCCAGACAGTGAATATGATGCTGAAGATCTGATTACTCTGAGTAAATTGCGGCACAATTTGCTTTCCACGAATGAAGAAATGAAAGGTAAAGCCTGAAATTTTTCTTTTAGTATTTTTTTGGTTAATTCGTAAATATTTAACAGATGTTTCAGATATGCTGAATGTTCTCACTGTAATTGGCTCTTGAAAATGATGAAGATTTGTTACCACTGGAAGACATAGATGATACAGATGAACAACACACGACTTTAATGTCCACAACATCAACTGGCTTAAATATTCAAATACTACCGATGAACAAGGTCGTGAAGCCGAATCATTTTCAATCAGTTGTGGCTTGACTCAGCTTATTGATGAACCAACACGGATCCCTGATCGAGACGGAGAGTTCGCCAGTCTTTTTGATCTGTTTTTAACCACCAATCCGGAGATTTACACGGTCAGCGTAAATCCGCCGTTAGGTTCTTCCGACCATAGACTACTTTCGACATCGAGTATTCTACGAATCAGTGATAGAGAGGCGCCCAAACCGCGCAAGATTTGGCACTACAAATCTGCCAAATGGGAAGATCTCATGGAATATTTTCGAACTTTCCCTTGGTTGGACGTTTGTTTTCGATCCGACGACCCATCTGACTGCGCCAGGGAGGTTTCCGATGTTATTTTGGCCGGTATGGAGGCTTACATCCCTTTTTCGAAGAAATGCCCTTCCAACGGCAAGCCTTGGTTTGACCTAAAATGCAAAGAAGCTGTTGCTTCTAAACATCGTGCATACCGACAGTGGCGTGAAGATCCTAACACCATAAATCGTAACATCTTTGTTTGTGTCAGGAACAGATGCAAAGAAATTATCGACGAAACCAAGGAGGTACACAATCAACGGATTAGAAACAAACTTCTCGCTTGTCCTGGCAATTCCAGGTCCTTTTGGGCAGTCGCTAAGGCAGTTAGTCAAAATTTCACCAAATCCACCATACCACCACTCACACGGCCAGATAATTCTATTGCAACGACACCTGTTGAGAAAGCGAACTTGTTGGCTGAACTCTTCACATTCTACTCTCGATTTCCAAGGAAAAACATCACCTACTATTCCCATAGTGCAGTCAAGGATGCCCGATATTGTCTTCAGACAGTGTATCATAAAACGTATTTTGATGAAGCTAGACACCAAAAAGGCTTCTGGCGCTGACGGAATACCTGCCATAGTTCTCAAGAACTGTGCAAGGGAACTAACACCAGTTTTCTGTAAACTTTTCAACCTATCCTACAGAAAGAGAATATTGTTCCTGCTGGAAATGTGCCACAGTTCAGCCGATACCTAAAAAAGGCAAGAAGACCTTGCCAAATAACTACCGACCAATCGTACTACTCTCAATAATATCGAAAGTCATGGAAAAGGCCATCAATCAGCATCTTCTAAAATATCTTGAAGGATTCAACATTATTAGTGATCACCAATATGGCTTTCGTAAAAATAGATCAACAGGAGATCGTCTGACTTATGTAACACATGTTTGGATCAATGCAATTGAACACTTGAATCTCGAGCGGTTGCTCTTGACATATCGAAGGCATTCGACCGTGTTTGGCACGATGGGCTGTTGGCTAAGTTACGTTCTTATGGTATGTCTGAAAAGTTCTGTTTGTGGCTCTCATGTTTCCTCAGAGAGCATTCTTTACGAGTGGCAGTCGACGGATTTCTTTCTAACACCTTCACTATCAACGCCGGTGTGCCCCAAGGTTCCATACTATCTCCTACTCTCTTCCTTATTTATATTAACGATCTGCTGGAAAAGACCGAGAATCCAATCTACAGCTTTGCAGATGAGAGTACACTTATCTCTTCATTCACTTTGAATGCTCGGACATCGACTACTCAGACGAATATCCGCAGACAGCAGGAAGTCATTCAACTTAACAAAGACCTGGAAGAAATTCTATCTTGGGGTGACAGTAACAAAGTGGAATTTAACGCTACAAAAACCCAGGCGGCAGTTTTTTCTAAAAAAGTTAACGTTGCAGAACCCGACATAGTTATGTCGGGGCACTCCATCCCTCTAACATCGTCACTCAATCTGTTAGGCGTTAATTTGGGAGCAAATATGTCCTGGCATGAACATGTTGCAGGCATAGCAAGGAGAGCTTCTCAAAAGTTGGGAATATTGTTTCGAACCAGAAAGCTTTACACTCCACAACAACTGTTAATTCTTTACAAAGCTCAAATTCGACCAACTATGGAATACTGCTCCCATGTTTGGAGCTGCGCTCCCAAACATACACTGCATTTGTTGGATTCTATCCAGAGAAGAGCTGTTCGTCTGATTGGAGACCCGGAACTGACAGGTGGTCTTGATTCGCTGGAACATCGAAGAACGGTTGGCGACCTGAGCCTATTCTACAAGTACTTTCATGGAAAGCCAGACTGTTAAGAACACTGTGAAGAATGATGAGGCAGTTAAAAGTTTCAATGTGTGCATGAGATGGGCAGAAGAAAATGAAATCCCTCTAAGTGATGTTCTTGTACTTCAAAGATTAAAAGAAATTGCTTTTATGATGAACCAGAGAAGGATCAAGCAAACAAAAATTACAAATTTTTTTACAAAATAAGATAAAACTTGATAAGATATGCTTCTATTTTATATATTATTCTATGTATGTACTATTTTTTAGTTGTTTCTTATTAAATGATTCGTTTTTTAATATAAATAATGTCCTGCTTCAGTAATTCGAATTATTTACTAATTCGGATCACCATGGTTTTAATTAGTCCGGATTATCGAGGTCGCACTGTAGTTACGCCGGAAAACATCCAAAAAAATCCACAAAATTGTTTTGGATGACCGTAGAGTGAAATTGCGTGAGATACCCTAAAGATATCAAAAGAACGTGTTGGTCA
The DNA here is from genome assembly GCA_019049505.1 of Pachyrhynchus sulphureomaculatus. Classification (NCBI taxonomy): domain Eukaryota; kingdom Metazoa; phylum Arthropoda; class Insecta; order Coleoptera; family Curculionidae; genus Pachyrhynchus; species Pachyrhynchus sulphureomaculatus. The sequence continues at coordinate 18,146,129 of CM032446.1, forward strand.
TATTTTGCATGAACATTTTGGCATGAGAAAGCTCTATTCGAAATGGGTACCGCGCATGGGCGCCGGGAGGGGGGTACAAGGGGCTCCACTTGCACTACCCTGCCCTGAGAGAAAATACACAGAAAAAGATTAAAAAATACAATTTTTATTATTAAAGTTACTGATTGAATAAAAACTTAAGGCGTCTAGGTTGTTGTCCAAATTTGTTCAACACCTTGAATTCAGTGTCCTCCTCTACCCTCTTTCTATGAACACAGCATACACAGGCCGTTTAGCCTCGCGTCTCCCATCGTTGACTGATTCCATGTCTTGACACGTCGCAACGTACTAAATGAACGTTCAATACTACATGTTGTCGCTGGAATAGTTAGGCCAATCTTGACTGCCTCGCATACCGCTGGGTAAAACGGGGTGGCTTGGGCAATCAAATGTACGTATTCAACAAGGGATTCATTTAAGGCTGCAAGACTCACTTTATCTGTCTTAAACATCTCATACCACGTGGTAGCCTTGGCAATACAATTCTGTAGAAAACCTCCGTAAAGGTTCTGTAACTAACTACGTAATACAATCTTTTGTTTGCAAATACTGCAACAGCTGGCGCGGTCACGGGCGGGTGAGTGCCCCCTCCGCCCCCATCGCGTGATACCCAACAAAGATGCGTTCCAGAGACTCATATTCAAATTCCAGCGTGATTTGAATTTGACATTAATTTAATTAACATGACGTAAATGCCTAATTTTATATACCTACCTATAATTATAAGGATGCCGTGTTATAAATTATATCCTATTAGTTAATAGTATAATGTGTAGATGCAGATACAACTCCCTGAAAGTAATCCTGCCGGCGCTCACAGTGGACCAAAAACAACAACGTGTTGATAATTCTGAGCGCTGTTTGGACCTGTTTAAGCGCAATAAAAAGGATTTTTTCATGCGATATGTGACAATGGATGAAACATGGATCCACTACTACACACCAGAATCAAGTCGGCAGTCAGCTGAGTGGACAGCAGCCGGTGAAAGCCGCCCGAAGCGACCAAAGACGCAACAGTCGGCTGGGAAGGTTTCGGCCTCTGTATTTTGGGATGTGCATGGAATCATTTTCATCGACTACGCTAGGAGGATAATATTACACAGTTATTGGTGCGTTTGAAGGCAGAAATCGCAAAGAAACGGCCCCAAATGAACAAGAAAAAAGTGCTCTTTCATCAAGACAATGCACGGTGTCACAAGTTAACGGTTACGATGGCAAAATTGCACAAATTGAAGTTCGAATTGCCTCCTCATCCACCGTATTCTCCAGATTTGGCCCCCAGTGGCTATTATCTATTCGCAGACCCCAAAACAATGCTCGCGGGAAAGAGATTTGGCTCCAATGAAGAAGTTATCGCCGAAACTGACGCCTATTTTGAAGGCAAAGACAACTCCTTCTACAAGAAAGGTATAGAAATGTTAGAAAAGCATTGGACTGATTGTATCGCTCTTGAAGGAGACTATATTGATGAATAAAGTTGAATTTTGCAAAAAAAAATATGTTTTAGGTAGCTAGACCAAAAACTTTTCAGCCTACGTGGTATATTAAAAATATATATGAAATTTATCGACCCCCACTCCTCTCAACAGACACAGACGGATAAAAACTGGGAGACTAGGTTTCTTCGTAATGTAGGGATCCTAAAATGTAGAGACACAAAAATCTCAGACGGTATTTTTTTGCGCATATAACACAGGTCAACATGAATTTTGACTTTGATAAGAGGGTATGAAATTTCGATAGATTTATCGACAGGTAGACGAAAAAAATATATGGCCTGAAAAAGTTTGCTTTTGTATCCAGGAGAACGGTTGAACAGTATTTTAGAAAATTCATAGTTTAAATTTTTATTTGTTGATAAATATATTTATATATGATTTTTATCAACTTTTACTATCATATCAAATTATAAAATAGTGGAAAAAAGTTTAAAAGTGAACCCTATTACTTTTTCTTTCATGTTCATAAGTACTTTCTCTCACTAAACCCCAAATGTAGTTCCCCATCATATTTTTGTTGTATTGGCCCTGATAACGTTGTTCGAAGTTCATAATATCTTGATGAAAACGTTCTCTTTATTCTTCTGAGTACGCCCCCATGTTGTTTTCAAATTTATCTAAATGAGGATGCAGCATATGTAATTTTAGAGACATTCTGCAACCCATGGTTTTAAAGTTTTCGAACATGTTTTCAACTAGCTCTTGGTAATTTTAAACTTTGTTATTCCCTAAAAATCCAGAGACTACTGCTTTAAAACTATTCCAACTTTTTTTTTTGAGCACTAAAAAGTAACAATAAAACTACTTAATTACTTTGTTATCAATCAATCAACTCACTAATAAGTAATTTTGAAAATTCTACACTGGCAAAAATTTTTTTTTATTTGTGGACGAACAAAAATTCCAGCTTTAACCTTTGCTTCTGACAACTTTGGAAAAAAGTTTTTAAAAAATGTAAAAGCTTCAGATTTTTCATCTAGCTTTTTTACGAATTGTTTCATAAGACCTAACTTGATGTGTAAAGGCGGCATTAATACATTTTCAGGTTCAGCAATAGGTTCACATTTAACGTTTTGTTTTCCAACACAAAATTCCGTTCTTAGTGGCCATGATCGTTGACCATAGTGTTGAGCATCCACTCTACTATTCCACAAACACGGATATTTTGTATATCCACCCTGTAGTCCCATTAAAAATCCTACCATCTTAAAATCTCCAATGAACTGCCACTTACAGTCCCTGGCCAAATTATTAGACGCACTGCAAGATTTCATGTAAAATATTAATTACCGAGTGATATTGTACCGTTTTATTATTTTAAATTGATTGTTTTTTTATTTTTATATTATCCAATCAATTACCTATTTATTTGACATAAATAAAACAGCATTAATTTAGAAAAGCATAAGTTTATTAAGTTTTAAAGAAAAGTGAAATTAATGTTAGTAAAAGTCAATATTTAGTTGAGCCACCTTTAGCCGCTATCAAAGCTTTAATTCTGCGCGGCATGCTATCAATGCAAGATTGTACTGTCTCCTGCATTTGAGGATGATGATTCCACACATGAATAATCTTTTCTAGGAGCTGGGTTTTGTTGGTAATCACATCTTTAGCCATTTCTCTTTTCATCAGCTCCCACACATTTTCAATGGGGTTCATATCAGGGCCAATCCAACAGAGGGATATTTTTTTCTGCCAAATAAGCTTTAACAGACCGAGAAGTGTGGCAGGGAGCTCCATCTTGCATGAAAGTGAATGGTTCCCCATTTGGAAACCATTCTCTGAGCTGCGGAATCAACCGATTTTGTAATACTTCTTTGTACTGATCTTGCCTCATTATTCCTTTGACGACGTACAGACGTCCAGTGCCCTTGCCGCTGATGACTGACCAAATCATCACTTTGGTGGGATGTTTAACCGTCGGGACGACACAATCAGGATGAAACTTTTCTCCATGACGACGACGCACATACTGAGCTTTATTCTGCAAAATTTCGAATGTGCTTTCGTCACTGAAGCAGACCTGTCAAAAATAGGAAAAATATATAAACTTCCATGTTTATTTGCTTTATTTAATTGAAAATGATAATAATGTATCAATTATTGATTAAATTGCTGTATCTTACCGATCTCCAGAAGTCCACATCTTTGTCTTGCCATTGTTTGGCCCACTTCAGGCGCTTTGCTTTCATTGCAGCTATTAACTTGGGCTTCCTGGCGGGGCGACAGGCCTTAAAATCTAATTCTTTCAATTTTCTTCGAACAGTGCGCTCAGAAGCATTTACGCTAGCATCCTGGAGTTGTGATTTTAGTACCTTTGTGGTAGCAAATCTGTTTTCTACACAAATTTTCTTCAAACATCTCTCTGACCGTGGAGTGAAAATTGGTTTTCTACCGCATCTTTTCTTTCTTTTCGGGCTTAATTCCTTCCCTGATTCAATTTTCTTTTTTATGCGTCGTACACTAGCTTCAGAAACCTCCAATCTTCGTGATATTTCTCGGTTTGTAAATGTTTTCGCAATCACAAGGGCCTTCACTTCAGCTTTTTTACGTGGTGAAAGATCGCCTTTTCTACCCATAATGAAAATAGTCCAATTACTTTTTTAAAACACTGCATACAAAATAAACTAATAACTGAGTAGTATAAAACTGTTAAACAAACAATCACAATCCATAAAGCCACAGAAACACGTCCGTACCTGACTCGATTCCGATCGCGACTGATACAGGTTTGTACTTATTTACGTTCATGTATCACTTTGTCAACACAGTGTTGCCATATGTTAAAAATAAATACAAATATGTAGTCTACAACAATTCTTTTAAATAAAAATCAATAATATTGTAGTTTAAATATACCATTATTGCATAAAAAAACTCTTAAGAAACATAAAATTACTAAAAAAAATACAGTGCGTCTAATAATTTGGCCAGGGACTGTATACTCTTGATATTTTAAAGCTTCGAGTAAAATTTTAACACTTTCATAATTTTCTTTTAGATGTACAGAATGAGCGACTGAAAGAGATGGAAATTTATTTCCGTTATGTAATAAAACGGCTTTCAAGCTTTTCGTCGAGCTGTCAATAAATAAACGCCATTCACTGGGAACACCGGGCATCCCAATTGCTCCAAACAAACCTCTTATATCGTTACAATAACAAAGCCCATCTTCTTTGGTGAAGAACGTAGCAAATGTCTCATTCCGACTTCGTTGATGTTATTTTGACATCAATAAGCAAATTCCATTGCTTCAAACGAAAACCCTCCCCCCTCTGCCTTACTCTTCGGTAAATTCAAATCTCTTATTAAGTCATTAAAGTCTTCTGAGGTAAGAAAATGGGGTTTCGGTGGTTCCTGTGACAGTACAAATTCTTCATCTTCAATATTTTTATTTGAATTCTGAGATGAGCTTGACCGAGACAATTTTTTAGGAGGTTCAGGTACTGGAAGTTGTGGGCTATGTGAGATTAGAGCAGAAGATGAAGCAAGGTCAGGATATTCGATGGGTTTCGCATTTTTGCCTCTACGTCTTTTAGCTGGATTTACTACGCAAAAATAACAGTCATTAACGTGGTCTCTTGGCTCTCGCCAAATTCTCGGTACTGCGAATTTCATACTCCGTTTCTCACCTCGGTACCAACCTAAAATAAATAAAGATAAAAATAAACATATTTATATTTTTTTTTACTAAAAATTGTTTACCTTCTAAACATCTTTTGCAATTACTACAAGCAACATGTGGAGCTCAGGGCTTGTTTAGATTCCGAACAGGGCAGTTGAAATAGGATTTGTAGGCTTTACAAAGCTTTTCACATGCGTTTAAGTAAAATTTTATATCTCATACTTTAATAAATATACTACATATATAACAAAATGCATCAGCATCATATTTACACTTTCTCGGCGACATTTTAACCTCTTTAAGTCTTCTACAAAACAGTCAATTGTTGTTTATCACCTAAGTGACATCTGTAGACACTGTGTGAAAGTTACGACCCGTTTATTTTTTTCGCGGTATTTTTAAATATACCAGAACTATTTAATATTTCTACGATAACTCAAAAAATGTATTATTATCATAACTACCACAAAAGCAAACTTTATATGGAATATAGACCTTTCCTTTATTTTGGAGCATAATGAATAGAAAAATCATAAAATAAATTTTAGAACAAAAACAAAAAAAAAATTTGTAGAGTTATGTAATACACTTCAATTGTACCCGTATCTTTTAGAACACTCTGTATAAATTGAACATAAATGTTGTAATACATACATACACACAGTAAAAACTTCTGAGCGCGCGCAATCTTCGAAGAGCTGCGTGAATGCATTTACAGCTGAAATAGCAAGAAAATAAAGCAGGCTTTGAATTTGATGACAGCGCCTCTCTTATATATTTAAAAAAAATAGTGGCAGTGTTCGTTGTCAAATTCTAGCGGTTTTGACAAACATGAAGCAAAAGTTATTTATTTATTTTTTTTTTTTTGTGAATATCAACCCAGTTTTAAGTATAATTTTTTAGTTATTTATAAAGTTATTGCGAAATATGCAAACACTAGCCGGCTTTACAACAGGCCCTGTAAGTTCTATAAAATTTTATCACTAAAGTATCTTAATAAGTTATAATTTTTTTAGTTCACAAAATATGGACACGATTGCACCTTAGATGACCAGCCCGAAGAATACGAATATAATCACATTCCAAACATAGGATGTATGAACAAATTTCGACGGTGGATAATACGTTTGTGTGTGGTGTCCGAATCAAGTAAAATATACACGCACCACTTACGCAGTTTTGGTGCTATTGTAAAGGAACGCCATAGACAAGTTAAAAAATATGGATTTGTATTGCACCCCTTCTGTACCTTTCAGTAAGAATAAATATATATTTGCTTTGTAAATGTAATTTGCTAATTTTTCAAAAGCTAATAGAGAGAACTAAAACAATGCCATCAATAACAATTTTATATATCGCATGTTTCAAAATGTACGACTTTTAACGTAGTATGTATGTTTCCAAGGATATTTTTCTGAAAACTTAATTCTTGTACACGGAAAAATTCATGTTAAAATTTAATATTTGTTATTCTTTTAGTAAGTTTATGACAAATAACAGCGAATACCAGAAACAATTGTTCAAACGCCCAGTTCCCGATAATGTTGCATCTTAAGCGTGGCCCACATTCATAACAATTTGCGTTGTGTGTTGAACACTGCATTCGACGCAAATATTTTCTGTTTACGCGGGAACTCGTTTATTCCTGTTTGAATTGTTTGCTCTGGTGTATCCACGAAGCTTTGTATATTGTTTTTGCAAACGAAGACGATGGAATTGGATAAAGATAATGTAAGACCACAGTAAACCCAATATAGTAGCGAAAGTGAGCTCCAAGTTGTTAACGAGATTTTGGTGCGTCTACGGGTCTCTCTTACAAAATGGCCGCTCAATATCTACCTAGGAATAAGAAATGTATTGTTTGTAAATGTATGTATCGTTTCTTGATGTGACTGCAGTCTATATGAATTTAAAGACATAAGGAAGACAGAGTTTATATAAAAAGAGAATTAAAAACGTTTGTAAATGCGTATCTAGACGTTAATACAGGATTAGATAAAGAATGCTCAATGTATCAAAGGTTAATAACACAGGTAAAGATCCTTATAAGAGTGGGAGTTTATTTTAGTTACAATGAGGCCCAATTAGGCTCAGAAACATTCAATTTGTATTCGGACATAAAATTCCTTGCTGAATTCAAATATGTATTGAAAAATTTGATTTCCAGTTTCAGTTTTCACTGTTGGGCCTTTTAAAGTCCCAACAAAGCGTTGGGCCCAAAATCTGATATGCTTATTCAATTCCCTGGAGAAAATGCTAAAACTTTTGTCAGCAACATTTTTTCTGAAAATCCCTTCCTGTCAAGTGTTTCACTTCTACCCATCTCTTTTCTAACAAAGCGCTCCATTCTTTTTCTTTTTTTATATTACTCATGCTGCATTAACTTGACATTTTATTGAATCAAAAGTTTTCAAACATTTGTATAATATCTATGGTTTTGAATGATAAAACTTTGCACAGTAACATTATTTCTATTTAAAATCTCCCGCCGCACAGTGGGACGAAGCCTCACTGTGCCACTCAAATTACCCTACAGGTAGATTTTTTTTTTTAATTATTCGTTTTTTTCATGACCAATCGATCTGTCGAGTTAGATTTTAGGTTTTTTTCCACAGTTTTCCGGAGTTTTCAGGGAAGTATTAATTTTTATGAAAAAAAGGCGTTTTTCACGGGAAAATCACTCTATAGATTGTAATTTTCACTTAATCATGACACATTTTTTTTTAAATATTCGTTTTTTTATTGCCAATAGATCGGTTGAGCTGTAATTTTGATTTTCCCCCCCGTGTTTTTTAAAAATTTGAGAAAAAGTTTGTTTTTCCATGGAAGTGCGGTTTTTCCGCAAATAGCTATTCATAGATGGTTTTCCTTCCATATTCAAAACAGATTTTTCTCACAAATAAATTCTTTTCATGGACAATCAATTTACCGATCTCGGTTTATCATTTTTGCCTCAGGTTATTCAAAAATTGCAAGCATCTTTGCCGTTACCCAGGACACACCACATGGAGGTAGTGTCTGCTGGTATCCCTTTTTGTATATGTGTGTCTGTGTGTACGTGTGTCTGTGGGTCTGTATGTCTGTGTGCGTGTGTGTGTGTATATTGCCTACGATAACTCATGTACCTACAAAGAATACTGCTGTTTTTAGTTTTAAATTTTAAAAGAATTTTTAAAGTTTTACTTCAATATTCATTGTCAGGATGTCGAGGAATAATCGTGAATGAATTTAGAAATATCCTGGGTATTAGATCAGCGAAAATGACCGCCAAGTTATTGCTGGACAGTTCTGACGAAGAAGAATCTCGTTAAATCTAAATGGTTTCATGGAAACACAATGTTTTCTCAAATTTCTGAAAAACACGGGGGGGGGGGGAAATGAAAAAATCCAGCTCGACCGATCGATTGGCAATAAAAAAAAAAAAAAAAAAAATATTTAAAAAAAAATGTGTTATGATTAAGTGAAAATTACGGTCTATAGAGTGATTTTCCCACGAAAAAAAACGCCGTTTTGTTTATAAAAATTAATAGTTCTTCTGAAAATCCCGGAAAACTGTGGAAAAAAACCAAAAATCTAGTTCGACAGATGGATTGGTCATGAAAAAAACGATTAATTATAAAAAAAGTCTTTCCGATTACTTCAAAATTAAGACCTATAGGGTTATTTGAGTGGTACAGTGGGGCTTCGTCCCACTGTGTGCCGGTCCCCTTTTTAACATGGCGAAATTGAAAACTGTGATCTGATTTTTCTATACGTTTACCCCTGAGTTTCGCTATTGTATTGGGTTTACTATGGTAATACTCTTGATATAAAAGTATGAAAAAAAAAAACTTCATGGGGATCCTAAGGAAAAGTGGCATTTTTACAACCAGAAAAAGAAAGATGGTGGAGTGAAATCCCTGGATAATTAGGAATCAATGTTGAAGATACGACGCTGCTGTCCTCACATTATTCCAGTAATTGTCCATTTGGTAAATTTTTGTATTGAGACCTGTACTTTTCTTGAAATCTGGAAAACACATCATTTGTTCTACCGCTTTCCAAGGTCAATTGTCCAAGTGAACTAAAAGACCTAAGACCTATTAGCATCCTGCCTACTCTTTCCAAAATAATTGAAAGAGTGATGGACGGACAAATCAGACAGTATGTCGCCAGTTTTAAAATTTTGCCCACTGTACAATCGGGCTTCCGTAAGGATCACAGCTGTACTACTGCTCTGTTGAGGGTAATGGACGATATCCTGGAGGCTGCGGATCGTGACGAATTGACAGCATTGGTTCTTTTGGACTATTCAAAAGCCTTTGATCGGCTAAATCACGATCTTTTTCTGAGCATTCTGAATTATATCGGCTTTGATGACAGCGCACGGCGTCTTGTTAATGCATGCCTTACTGGTAGGAAGCAGATGGTTAGAGTTGGTGATGCGCTGTCGAGCCCTCTGAAAATGTCCTGCGGTGTGCCTCAAGGATCGATCGTGGGACCGCTATTTTTCACCATTTATACGTCACAACTTCAATTTTCATACTTAAAATATTCCTCAGCGCATTTCTACGCTGATGACACGCAATTGGAGGCTAATGATAAACTGACGCTTGATCTGGATGCCCTTATGAAGGCCTCCAGGGCACACTGCTTAGAAATAAATCCAACTTAACCACGGATTCTGTTATTTGGACGGACTCAGTCTCGGATTCGGCACCAGAATCGGCTACAAATTAGCTTGAATAATGTAGTGCTAAGTGCATGTACTGATGCCAAAAACTTGGGCCTAGTAATGGACTCTGATCTGAGATTCACGGGACATATAAATTTATCTATTAAAAGAGCATTCGCTAACATTAAATTAATTTTCAATCAACGCGCTCTTTTTACCGAGAATCTTAAAAAGATGTTGTGTGAGTCCATTGTTCTGTCGCACTTTAACTACTGTGATGTGGTGTACGGGCCCTACTTTTTAGACTGTAACGCTAAGAGGATCCAACTTATGCAAAATTCGTGCGTGCGTTTTATTGGCGGTATTCGAGGCCGTGAGCGAGGTGTGCAAAATTGCGTGACATAAAGTGGTTAAGAATGAATGAAAGACGGGTGCTACACAGTTTGGTACTATATAATAGGATTATTTGTAATAAGTGTCCTGGCTACTTATATAGCAAAATAAAATTTAGGTACTATGCACATAACCTGGATCTGAGGCATACAGTCACCTTGACTCCGCCCTTGCACTTGACTTCAATGTATGAGCGTTCTTTCAGTTACCAAATACCTAAATTGTACAATAAAGTGCCTGTTGATCTGAGGGATGCGTCAGGTCACAGGTTTCAAAGAGCAGTAAAAACCATAGCTTATGCTGCTCCTTCCTCCGGCAGCTCGGACAATAGTCACCTCAATCGATCTCTCTAATGTTACATATATAGCAGTAGCCATACCTTTAGCCACCCACAGTATTAATATTAACTTCTATCATGGTGGTACATTGTGTCTTGATATTTTGTATTTTATATGCAATCGACCTCTCTAATGTTACATAGGTGTATAAGTATGAAATGCGGATTTTTTTTCTAAAAAAACCTGTTAAATTCGAAAGAATGATAAAAAGTGCTTTATTCAAAGCAGGGGTACCCAAACTTGAACTGTTGGCGATCTACCTCAATATTGTTAGACTACGACCGATCGACTCTCGAGAGGCTGCAAGTAAGTGTGATGCAGGATTGTCGTCTAGGTAGGGTGTATCGTGGCATAGATATTAGTTTTCCGCACAATATGCATTTTTTTAGTCAAGGTAAGTGTAGGTCTGCTCTAAAATGTCAATGAAAAAAGTCATAATTATTCAAAATTGCGAGTTTATTGGTTCTTACAAAACGAGTTCTAGTGTCTAAACTTAACTAAAGAGTGACTTTGGATGTTGAAGCGTGGCACTGCATGTCCTCAGCATACTTTTCATAAGATGGTACGTAATTACCGAGTGCTAATCGCAAGCATGATGACATATGTTCGTCAGCTAGTCGATTGTGATATTTTGACTTAATTATCTTCATTTCAGAAAATGCAAATTCGCACAAGTAAGTTGACCCAAACATTGCCGTCAGTTGAAGGGCGATTTGCCTTAGATTCGGAGATTTATCTTCAAATATAAAACACCAAAATTTTGTATCAGATGCTGTGGCTTTGAGATGTAACATATATCTGATATAATCTGCACTAACTCATTTTCAGCAGAACATGAGTCCATGTTAAACTGACTTGCTATTTCAGTAGCTAATTCCTCAATGTTTTTACACGAAAAAGGATAACTCATAAATGATGCGATATTTGCCAATTTACTGAAATCATAAAAACGTATTTCGAATTGGCCCAAAATATTTGATAATTCTGCCTCATAAATATCATAATTCAACTGAGGAATCCTTGCTTTCAAAGACGGAAAATTTTTCAGATCCTTTCTTTTCAGTTGATCTACATAAGTTGCAATTTACTTTTGAATGCTTTTATTGCGCTAATCATCTCAATAATAGTTTTTCCTTTACCTTGAAGCTCCAAATTAATGGTGTTTAAATGCATTGTGATGTCTGTCAAAGATGCCAAATCAGTCAGCTATTTTCCGTTTTTCAGTATCTGAGTGTCATCACCTCTTTCGTCCAGAAAAGCTGTTATTTCGGGCAATAATTCTTGAAACCTTTCTAGGAATTTTTCGCGACTCAACCACCTGACGTCCGTGTGAAGAATTAAATCAGTGTGTTCAGCTGACTCACTGTCTTCCAACTGCAATTTAAAGAGCCATCGTTACAAGCTACGTGCACGGATAGAATTCACAATTTTTATTGCAATGCCCATAATCTCCTCCATGTTTAGAACTTTTGAACACAAAACTTGTTGGTGTATAATGCAGTGGAAGGAGAAAAATGAAGTGAAATCATCATTAGCTCGACACAATGCCACAAAACCGTTTTTGTTTCCAGTCATTGCTGGTGCTCCATCAGTTGTAATGCACACTAGTTTATATATTGGTAGCTTGTAGTTTGTTACAAAATTGAAGAAAAACGTCATATATATCTTCGCCCCGGGTCTTTCCTTTCAGAGGAATCATTGTTGAAAACTCTTCCTTAGCCGACCTGTCATTGAATACCATTCGAATAAAAATACACAGCTGGGCAGTGTCTGTCATATCGGTGGATTCGTCGAACTGTAAAGAAAAGTATGTACATTCCATGATATCATGTTTTAGTTTATTTGCCATGTCCTGACTCATGACTTCAACACGCCTTGTGACAGTCGGACGAGATAACTGAAGTTCTCTAATAGCAGACATAATCTCTGTTTTATTTTTAAAATCTCCAAATAAAGTCTCACCCGCTTCAATAAATGCTTCCTTCACAACCAATCCATCATCAGATGGTTTCTTGTGTTTCGCCAATATATGAGATATTTTAAATGACACGATCGTCGCAGCTTTTAATTGTTTCGTTGGTCTTGTGAACATGGTTTGTTCTTTTTTCAAACAAGTTATCAAATCACGTACTTTTCGTTTTCTTAATTCACTCTGTGACGGAAAATCCTTTTCATAGTTTTTATGAACCGTTTTATGATGCCTCTCTAAGTTCCCACGCTTAAGTGCAACTGACGCACGGCCAGTGAGACAAATGCATTTATCCTTTACCATACAAAAGAAAAATTCTTCCTCCCAATCGTTATTAAAATGATAAGTTTTACTTTTCTTCGCCGCACTCATTTTGAACTATTTATTAATAAACTTTGTATCGATGTATCGCCTTCAAGTTACAACTCAGACTGACTCCTATTCCTGCAGGCGCAATATTTATATCGGCGCGAACGAAGTCTCGAATGTTCCCGTCAAACACGCCGCCCGAAGTTTCTAGAAAAATCGGCGGGAATCAAAAACGCGGCTTTTCTTTGACAAGTACGCGCGTTCCTTTGATAAAGCCGCCTTTTGCCGCTAGCAGGGGGTTATTACGATAAAAGAAAGGGATGAGGGGGTTATTCTGGCCTAATTGTGGATCGAATAAATTTTAGTAGTTTATTCATTACATTTTGTTTTAGTTACGTAAAGCAAAATCTGTGAATAGTTCTATATCGGAATTTTTTTCTCGAGATCGACTCAAAAAGCACTCGCGATCGACTTGTCGATCGCGATCGACCGTTTAAGCACCCCTGATTCAGAGTATGTTCCATCGCTTGTTATACATTTTTCCCATCTCTCGGGCAATTTGTGAATACCACACCAGTCAAAATCTCCCCCTTTTGCTGCGAACCATTCATCGAGCCATTTTTTCACATCTTCGTATGAACCAAAGCGCTGCTCAGCAAGTGTGTGACCTATCGATGCAAACAAGTGGTAATCGGAAGGAGCCAAGTCTGGTGAGTAAGCCGTATGGGGTAGAACTTCCCAGCTGGGTGCTTCCAACCTGTCGCGAACTGGTTTTGCCGTAGCTAAACACAGAGCATCGTCTTTCTGTCAAAGCGATTCGGTCTTGCGGTCGATATGGATGGTGTGCCTGGGTCTACCCATGATCTTTTGCGCTTGGGATTCTCAAAATAAATCCACTTTTCATCCCTGTAACTATACGATGCAAAAAACGACTTCCTTTTGCACCGAGCGAGCAAAATGTCACACGTGTTTTTGCGCTGGCTGGCGACTGAGCTATAACATAAGGAATAAGTAATGGCGATTATAGTGATTCGAGTCGGAAAAAAGTTTGAGGCCAGTGCGCTCCCTTGCAGAAAAACCTAAATAATAATTCTGTAGCCCACGCGAGCGAAGCCGCGGGCACAGCGAGTTTATAATGAAGTTGGACTTTAAAAAAATATGATTTTATCATCTAATAACCCTAAAACCGGAAAAAAGGAAGAAGAGAGTTATTTTTTTTACGAATACGAATACTTCCTCTTAACAGGGAAAGTAAATACTATAATTTATTTCTCCACCAACTTGACCGTTTATATTGCTAAAACGTGTTCTGTACTCAACTCAATGTTTTTTAGGTTACTGTTAGATGTCAGTCCCTTCGATACAGCGTTTTTTTTTTTGTTAAAACGGGAAATACTGGAAGAACAAGAACACTGAAATAGAAGCATATTATGACATATACACAACCACTTTTTAGCCCTCGTCCTTATTCCTTTGATCCCGTATATGCTTTACTATAGAAGAATTATTTTATATTAAATATCCAATATCCCAATCAAAAGCGAACAAAAATTCTCATAATACTATTGTCAAAAATAAGATGACACCCATCCAGTTCAATTTTTTCCCACGTTAACAATGGAAAAAATGTAATATTTAATTTAATTTTCATATTCATACTGTCTAAGAATCTTAAGAAGGCCATATAGCACGATATATATGAAGCAAGTCCTCTTACTGCCTAGCCCCGTAATCCCTGATATGTTTTAAAATAAATAATACGCTTAAACTTTGTCAATAACATCAACCAAAAACATGGAAAAATTCTCAAAATACTTTTAAAACTATACAATATTTAACCACCCCACACCCTTTTCAACCTGCCTTGAGTTAAAATTGAAAATAATGACAAAAGAACTTTTAAATTCCTCAACCCTAGAAACCTTGAAAAGAACATATAATACTATATATAAAAAACTACCACTCTACTCTTCTCCCCTACCCCTTGTACTCCCCTCATGTTTTGCTCTAAATATTTATGCAAAATATTTGTTTATGATCACAACAAAAATCAAAATAAAAAATTACGATATTACTAATAAAACCATAGAAAATTTATCAACACCCACCCCTTTCACACCCTGTGTTCTAAGCGATATCGCTTAAAAATCATAGGCTTCAATCCCTCATTAGACAATATATATATATATATATATATATATATATATATATTATATATATATATATATATATATATATATATATATATATATATATATTCCATTTGGCTGTCGTTCAACTCATGTGGTACCCATCTACCGCTCTTCTGAATCTTTCCCATCTCTCGTAGCCGATTGGAAACAGTTTGTTGACTAACGCCCAATTGCTCGTCGGGTTATTTTTTGTGTTTGCGAATCATCTTCGTTCAACAATGTTTGCAATTCCACATCTTCGTATTTTTTTTTCGATTTTCCACGTTCCTTGTCTGCAACATCGAAGTCACCACTTTTGAAACGCCGAAAAACCATCGTTCACACGTATCTTGCGATGGAGAATGTTCACCATAAGCTTCTCGAAGTAAACGGTACGATTCAAAAGCAGTTTTCTTCAAATGAAAACAAAAAATTAATGCTGTCCGCGAATGCTCTTTGTTCGGTATAAATTTCGACATATTGAACACAACAATACAACACTATGCACACACTTTTCCAATTTATCACTCGTGCGCGTCTGACACTTGTTGATGACACAACAAAATGCCGCAGTGTCAAATCTTTATAGCAGAAACGCATTTCATACTTGTACACCTGGTATATAGTAGTAGCTATACCCTAGCCACCCACAGTATTAATATTAACTTCTATCATGGCAGTACATTGTGTATTGATTATTATATTTTGTATTTTATATGCAATACTAGTTTCTAAGTGTTGGTGTGTATTCGCATTTCATGGTTGAGATAGGAAGTGTAACTTCAACTCCGCCAATTGTAATCTTACCATTTAATTACAATAAAGACATTTTATTATTATTATTATTATTAAAATTGATAACTGATGATTGTTTTATAGCCTTATGTGGAGCATCATAATGGTCTTCACGACATTTTTTACAATATTCTGCACTGCATTGGATTTCGTGTTGTGCGCAACCAAAGATTCATTTGTATATTCTTCTCCTTGGCTAACCGTGAAGTGGCACCAAGATATAATTTATATAGTAAATGTGATATTAAATTTTTATACTGGCTATTATGATGAGCCTAACCAAGAAGTGGTACTCGATAAGAAACAAATAGCGAAGTAAGTATAAAGCACCTCTACATTTTAATAGTTATGTATAGTAAATCCCGAGATATAAGATCCTGCCTTTTTGCTTTTTCAATGGGGCAATAAACGACCCTGTTAAGGTTTTGTGCATAGTTACCAGGTATTACGATAAACGTATTTTTATTTTACCAGCTTTGTATACCGCCCTCACTTGCACCTGTATTCATATTATATCTATTTTTACTTATAAATTTACTACTTGGCAACCCGGTTTGGAGCCCTTTAAGTATTTGATAATATAGGCCTAATGACCACAGGTCCCCATTAAGATTCGAAAGATACTTTTTATTATTTTTATTTTTAGTTTTACTTACAACTTACGGTTCTATTTTAATTATGTGGCTTCCGTGGGAAAATTGCAGTAGTGGCTATCGCAAGAGAAAACATTTATCATTTGACGCTAAACAAATAGTGAAAAATGTTTACGACAGTTTGGTAAAAAGAAATTTGAATAAACAGAGTGCTTTGCAAGAAGCCAGGGAACTAACAAAAATCCCAATTTCTACGATTAAGGGTATTGTAGGAAAACAATCATTCGGGAACAGGAAAAAAAACGGAAAGATTTTCAAATGCATCATGTAGAGCAGGGGTGCTCAAACGGTCGATCGCTATCGACAAGTCGATCGCGAGTGCTTTTTGAGTCGATCTCGAGAAAAAAATTCCGATATAGAACTATTCACAGATTTTGTTTTAGGTAACTAAAACAAAATGTAATGAATAAACTACTAAAATTTATTCGATCCTCATCGCTTTCTTTTATCGTAATAACCCCCTGCTAGCGGTAAAAGGCGGCTTTATCAAAGGAACGCGCGGTACTTGTCAAAGAAAAGCCGCGTTTTTGATTTCCGCCGATTTTTCTAGAAACTTCGGGCGGCGTGTTTGACGGGAACATTCGAGACTTCGTTCGCGCCGATATAAATGTTGCGCCTGCAGGAATAGGAGTCAGTCTGAGTTGTAACTTGAAGGCGATACATCGATACAAACTTTATTAATAAATAGTCCAAAATGAGTGCGGCGAAGAAAAGTAAAACTTATCATTTTAATAACGATTGGGAGGAAGAATTTTTCTTTTGTATGGTAAAGGATAAGTGCATTTGTCTCATTTGCCGTGCGTCAGTTGCAATACCTAAGCGTGGGAACTTAGAGAGGCATCATAAAACGGTTCATAAAAAACTATGAAAAGGATTTTCCGTCACAGAGTGAATTAAGAAAACGAAAAGTACGTGATTTGATAATTTGTTTGAAGAAAGAACAAACCATGTTCACAAGACCAGCCAAACAATCAAAAGCTGCAACGATCGCGTCATTTAAAATATCTCATATATTGGCGAAACACAAGAAACCATTTGATGATGGATTGGTTGTGAAGGAAGCATTTATTGAAGTGGGTGAGACTTTATTTGGAGATTTTAAACATAAAACAGAGATTATGTCTGCTATTAGAGAACTTCAGTTATCTCGTCCGACTGTCACAAGGCGTGTTGAAGTCATGAGTCAGGACATGGCAGATAAAACTAAAACATGATATCATGGAATGTACATACTTTTCTTTACAGTTTGACGAATCCACCGATATGACCTGCTGTGTATTTTTATTCGAATGGTATTCAATGACATGTCGGCTAAGGAAGAGTTTTTGATAATGATTCCTCTGAAAGGAAAGATCAGTGGCGAAGATATATATGACGTTTTCTTCAATTTTGTAACAAACTAGAAGCTACCAATATATAAACTAGTGTGCATTACAACCGATGGAGCACCAGCAATGACTGGAAACGAAAACGGTTTTGTGGCAATGTGTCGAGCTAATGATAATTTCCCTTCATTTTTCTCCTTTCCATTGCATTATACATCAACAAGTTTTGTGTTCAAAAGTTCTAAACATGGAGGAGATTATGGCATTGCAATAAAAATTGTGAATTCTATCCATGCACGTAGCTTGCAACGACGGCTCTTTAAATTGCAGTTGGAAGATAGTGAGTCAGCTGAACACACTGATTTAGTTCTTCACACGGACGTCAGGTGGTTGAGTCGCGGAAAATTCCTAGAAAGGTTTCAAGAATTATTGCCCGAAATAACAGCTTTTCTGGACGAAAGAGGTGATGACACTCAGATGCTGAAAAACGGAAAATGGCTGACTGATTTGGCATTTTTGACAGACATCACAATGCATTTAAACACCATTAATTTGGAGCTTCAAGATAAAGGAAAAACTATTATTGAGATGATTAGCGCAATAAACGCATTCAAAAGTAAATTGCAACTTATAATAAATCAACTGAAAAGAAAGGATCTGAAAAATTTTCCATCTTTGAAAGCAAGGATTCCTCAGTTGAATTATGATATTTATGAGGCAGAATTACCAATCGTATGAAAAGTATGCTGAGGATATGCAGTGCCACGCTTTACCATCCAAAGTCACTCTTTAGTTAAGTTTTAGACACTAGAACTCGTTTGTTTTGTAAGAACCAATAAACTCGCAATTTTGAATAAGTATGAGTTTTTTCATTGATATTTTAGAGCAGACCTACACTTACCTTGACTAAAAAAATGCATATTGTGCGGAAAAACAAATATCTATGCCACGATACACCCTACCTAGACGACAATCCTGCATCACACTTACTTGCAGGCTCTCAGAGTCGATCGATCGTAGTCTAACAATATTGAGGTAGATCGCCAGCAGTTCAAGTTTGAGCACCCCTGATGTAGAGGATTGTAAAAAAGACGTTATCGGGAGAAAAATACATTCTATGTATGAAGAGTAGTTGGTGCCGACACTAGACAAAATAAAATTAAGACTGGTGCAGGATAGGAACATTGTGGCTGATCAACCGTTCACAGAATTCTCTAAAGAATGGGATTCACGTTCCGAAAAATCAACAAAAGGCAAGTGGTGATGGAGTCACAAAGATTATGAATCTTG
Organism: Pachyrhynchus sulphureomaculatus; assembly: GCA_019049505.1. Classification (NCBI taxonomy): domain Eukaryota; kingdom Metazoa; phylum Arthropoda; class Insecta; order Coleoptera; family Curculionidae; genus Pachyrhynchus; species Pachyrhynchus sulphureomaculatus. Next base: position 18,165,189 of record CM032446.1, read on the forward strand.
CGACATACTTATATACAAGAAATTATAAAGTATCGATCAGAGAATTGACCAATAATTTACCTTGACAAAAAGGGTAGGTTGACAGCAGTACAAAATGTCAGACTAACGCACCTTCAAATAAAGGTAAACGAATAACCATTTTGCATGCTGGATCTGAAAAGGGCTGAGTTTCAAATTGTCTACTGTTATCTGCAAAAAAGATAAAAGATTCTAGTTTGGACTACCACGAAGACACGCCCGCAAAACTTTTTGAAAATTGGTTTCAAAATTCCCTTTTGCCAAATGTTCCCGAACAGAGTGTTATAGTTATGGACAATGCAAATTACCATAGTCGCCTACTAAATAAGGTTCCTAACGCTGCCACCAAATCGGAAAATACAGGAATATACGTTAGAAAATGACATTTATTTTGACTTTAGTTATAAAAAAGTGATCTTTTGGAAGTTTTGAAAGACTATAAATTGAAAAAGAAATATGTTTGTGATAGTATGGGCGAGAAAATGAGACACACTGTTTTACGGCTTCGTGCGTATTATTGTGTGTTTAATCCAATTGAACATATTTGGCATCAAGTTAAATAAAAAATAAGGGCACAAAATGTTTCTCCTACTTTAAGCGTGTCAGTGGTTGAATTAGTAAAAAAAGTTATAAATGAAATACCTTGTGAAACCTGGAAGAATTCCATTCAGCACGTTGTTAAAGTTGAAGATTCATATATTTATGTAAATAATATAAAACCGTTGATAATTACCTGAGCTGATGACAGTGATAGTGAAACCGAATTAGGCTTAAGTTAAAATATATTTTTATACATACAATATGTCCCCTCTTGTAAACCCCATTCATTCAAATTGTATATTTATACTTCTTACATGCATCTATAAATAAACATCTCCAAAAACACTTATAATTTTATTTATTTACATTAATGAACAAAATTCTTAAGCTCATCTCTGCAACATATTATGAACAAAAGGTCAGAATTTTTATATTGTCCACTTAAAACGGCAAAAAGCAGGATCTTATATTTTGGGACAGGCTGTAAGTGTCAAGACCGAGAGGATTTGCTGTGTTCTTGGATTAAACGTTTTGGCAATTCGACGTCGGATGGCAATGAGGTTTGTTGGCTATTAATATCTTTTGAGATATGGTAGTTAAATTTTTGCTGCTGTCGTGATTGTGTTGCGACATGCCGAAAATTGTCGTCTTTACCAAGTCTAGCTGATGATGAGCTCTGAATGAAAGAAAACCAAGCATACGCTAGTTTCGTCACTGATAGACCACACGCCCAGGATGCCCAATGTTCTTGGAACTCCCGTAGGTTCAATTGAAAGGTAAATCATACTGATTATTTTCGCCAAAAAAACTACTATATTTTTTTGCTTATTAGCGAAAAATATCTCTTTCTTGCTCACAATTGATCACCGATAAGGTGTTATCAGTATTATGGGATGGTAAGAGATGGTGATCAGATCATGTCTACAATGCACTTGTAGCCCAGTCGTCGGAGACAAATTTTGAAGAAAAGCTCTCATTAAATGTTAACAGATTGCATTTTGGCATATAAGTAGTTTTTTGGACATACATAGGTGTATGCATAAGTTTTTGCCGGTTTTTGTGGTAAAGAAAACACGTAATTTTCAAGGGGAATTCATTTTTTATTTATTTAAAATATTGGCCATTGGCTTCTACACACTTCGCCCATCTTTCGGGTAAATTATGAATACCATGCCACAAAAACTGCTTGTCTTTTGCGGCAACCCATTCGTCGAACCATTTTCCAATTTCCTTGAAATTGCTGAAGTGCTGCTCTGCAAGCGCGTGCCCCATTGATGCGAAGAGGTGATAGTCAGATGGCGCCAGCTCGGGAGAGTACGGCGGGTACGGAAGGATGTCCCATCCAAGCGATTTCAAGGTGTCTTTCACTGGTTTTGCTGTGCGAGACGGCACATTGTCGTGTAAAAAAATCACTTTGCCATGTCTTCTGGCCCATTCCGGTCGTCTTTCGATCAATGCGTGATTTAAATTAAACATTTAATGCTTTTGCCAATTACTGTTGTGTTTGCGTTGGGTCATCATCCAGTAACGTCTGCAATTCCTCGTCTTCGTACTTTTGTGGTCTACCAGAGCGCGCACTGACTTTCACATTGAAATCACCACGTTTAAACTGTCGAAACCAAGTCTCACATGTTCTAATCGTTGGAGCGTGTTCATCATATGTTTCTACCAGCAAACGATGACTTTCCGCAGCATTTTTCTTTTGATTAAATAAGAAAAGCAATGCGTGCCGCAAATGTTCTTTTTCAGGCACAAAAGTCGACATGATCACTGAACGATACTATACAGACGCTAATGTTTGGCGGACTTAACTTGTGTATGTTGGTTGGGTTAATGTCAGACGAACAAACTGACGTATCTATCAAATTCATACACTGCGTACTGTTCGCTGGTGCCATCTCTTAGTGAAACCGGGAAAAACTTATACATACACCTGGTAGAATACGATAAAAAAAGTTTGCTGTTCAAAAGTGCATACTTACAAAATCGAAAATAAAATGAATAATTCGGTTTTTCGCAAATATCTCGAAAAATAAAAAAATTGTGGAAAAACTAATAGAACCACATGAAAGAATGGGAAATTTTACAAAAAAATAGCATATAGATTATTTTTTTTAGTTTTACCGTAATTTAAAAAAAATATTTAAAATAAAATGGCTTCAGTTGTAGTGGGAATCCCCAACCTCATTTATGATTAAATTAACGTTTCTGTATACCGCTAAAAATTTTAAAATTGGCTATTTGGGGGTTTCTCGGGGTGCTGATTAAGAATCCAATGACAGAATTGAAGAATTCAAAATCACAGATCCAATATGACGGCCAGAGGGTTCGTAATTCATTTAATTTCTTGGAATAATTTAGAATTTTCGTGTTTTCAGTAACTGTTTTCTTTGTACTGGATTTTTAAATGAAATATAAATACTTTATACTTAAAGTTTAGACTTTTATCTTTCATTTCCCACCTATAAATAATTTTTCTTTATTTTAAATTGTATAATTAATAATAAGGAAAATATACAGCTTTGGCTAAAACTATTAGGCACCCCTAATACACGTGAAACTCATGAAATATTAAGAAAAGACTTATTGTTTAAACAATACTATAGGCGGCGCTGTCAAAAGCTAACTTACACATAAAACACCTGTCCACAAAAATTTTTAATGTTTTATCAGTTTCTTTTTACTACTTGTAGTGTCAAGAAGCTTCCGTGCGTGTTTTATTTGTGAACTGGACATTCTTATATTTGAGAAATGCCTAAGAAAAGTGAGCTTGGTATCCAAAACGAATTAAAATTCAAACCCTACATGAACAAGGCAAGTCCCAAATAGAAATAGCCAAGTTAGTGAAATGTTCTCGGTGCGCAGTGCAATGTGCTATTCAAAGGTTCGTGAAGACTGGCTCTCATGTCAACAAAATGAGAACGGGTAGAAAACGTAAGACTAATGAGCGACAGGACAGAAAACTCATCCGCGAGTCTATTAAAAATCGAAAAAAAAAATCATCTAAGATCGCTACAACTCTGTCGGAAGAGATTGGGATGCCGATTAGTTCTCGAACGGCAAGGAGAAGACTGACAGAAGCTGGATTAAGAGGGTGCAAAGCTAGAAAGAAACCTTGGCTTTCAGAGACCAATAGGAAAAAACGCTTAGAGTGGGTTCTGAAGCACCAACATTTTTAGCGAAGAGGATTGGTCTAATGTTGTATGGTCCGACGAATCCAACTTTAAGGTAAGTTTTTATATGATTTATTTTAACAAATAACTACATACAATTACTCTTGATTTAATCCGTTTTGGTCAAAATAATAACTATTTTTTTAATTTAGTATTTTTTTTGTTGGAACGTCAAGTGTGACATTCGTGAGGCGGCGGGTCGGCCAGGAATACCATCCAGATTGCGTGGTACCTACTGTAAAACACGGACGAGGCAGCTTTATGATCTGGGGCTGCATGGCTGCTAAAGGTGTCGGCGAAATGTTCGTTTGTGAAGGCCGCATGAACAGCCAAAAGTACACAAATGTACTAGAAACTGTGTACTGATGCCTTCGCTAACGCGCATTTTTGGGGACACTAATTTAGACGACATCAAATTCCAGCAAGATAATGGACCTTGTCATAAATCAGCGGGTACGATGCGCGTTTAGAGACAATAACATTGTCTTGTTGGATTGGCCGGCGCAGTCTCCAGATCTAAACCCTATCGAGTATCTTTGAGGTATTTTGAAGCGCAAGATACGGGAGCATAGCATAACATCGAAAGCAGCGCTAAAAAGCGCTTTGATGGATGAATGGGATGCCATAAGTACAACTGAATGTACTAGGCTTGTACGCAGCATGCTCCAAAGAATTGCTGCTGTAATTAAAGCTAAGGGCAGACACATCAAATATTAATTTATTTTGTAATTTGACCTCAATATACGATTTTACAAAACATACGAATTTAATTTTTTACCCTGAAACACAAGAAATGAAGTAAATTGTAGGGTGCCTAATACTTTTGGCCAAAGCTGTACGTTTATCATGAACACTTTTTTTAAGAGCAAAATTACAAAAAAAACAGGAAGTTTTTTTTTTAAAGTTTTTAATGATTTTCTAATATCAAGTATACTTTTAACTGTAATTAGAAAAAAAAACAAAAAATGTTTTGACCATTTCGTATTGCTTCGCACTACAGCAAGCAAATTTTATTTCATATTTTAAAAACTCAATTTTTAAATAACACAGACAATTTGGGTATTTTTAATTATTTCTTATATTGAACTTAAGGTACAATATGATATATGCACAAGGAATTTTTTCTCATTACTATATTTTTATTAAACACTAGCCGTGCCCGCGGCTCCGCTCGCGTGGACTTGATTCACCTTTATCGTCACTGCTTATTCGTTATGTTTATATTATTATATAGCTCAAGGGGCCTTAGAGGCTCATGGCTTGGTTGCATACTTGTCTCCACTTCTTTTTGTCTCCTGTTAGCTTTTCCCAGTGCGGGATTCCCATCAACTCCTCATCTTGCTTTACTGCCTGAATCCATGTAGATCGAGGTCTACCCTTGCCGCTTCTTCCAACCACTCCTCTTATTAGGGCTTGCTTTTTCCTGTCTTTCTTTCATCCTTGCCAAGTGTCCCGACCATCTTAATCGCTGGCTTATTATGATTTGGCTTATAAGGGGTTTCGTATATATAGGCATTTTAATTCGTAGTTTGTTCTTCTTCTCCACAGTCCCTATTCTTTCCTTCCTCCGTAGATTCTTCTCAAAACTTTCCTTTCCAACACCTTCAACGTCACCTTTTCTCTTGCATTCACTTTCCACGTTTCGCATCCATATTTCACCGTGGGTCTGACAACTGTCGTATATATTCTTTCTTTTGCTTCTCTTGATACATTCTTTGATTTCAATATTGGATTCATTACCCCCAAACTTCTCTGTCCTTTCACTATTCTTTCTTGTATCTCCGTCCTTTCTTGTCCACTCTCTGTTATTGTTACTCCCAGATAATTAAATTTGTCTACTTTTTCAAACATATATCTTTTCCCTAAGTTGTTAATTATATTTAAACTTTTGTTGTTTTTATTATCCTTCTTCTTTGTAATTTCCATGTATTTTGTTTTTTCCTCATTTATCTTTAGTCCTCTCATCCTTCCCCTTTCTTTTATCCTACTTATGGCTTTTTGAGGTTCTCTTTTGCTCTTGCAATCACTGGTACATCATCCGCATAGGCCAAGCATTGGCAGGTTTGTTGGTATATCGTTCCATTTGTTTTTATTTCTGACTCCCCGATTATTTTCTCTAGTACCAAATTAAATAGACATGTCGACACTGGTTCCCCTTGTCTTAATCCTCTCTTCACCTTAAACTTGTCTCATACTTTGCCCTCAATCAACACTCTATTTTCTGTGTCATTCAGGGTCATTCTCACCATGCGAATCAATTTACTTGGAATTTTTAGTTCTTCCATTAATCTTGTAGAGTCCTTCTCTATTTACAGAGTCATATGCTTCTCTGAAATCCACAAAGACCAAGTGTAGTGCCAAATTTTGTTCTAAGCTATTATCTTAGATTTGGTTAATCGAAAATATCTGGTCTGTAACCGATCTATTTTTCCTGAATCTACACTGGTACTCTCCCAAAATAGACTCGGCTTTCTCTGCTAGTCTTGTCAACACTACTATTTTGTACAGAACATCCAGTAAGGCTATTGGTCTATAATTAGCACATATAGTTTTTTTCTCCTTTTTTGTATATTGGACAAATGAGCGACTCGCTCCAGTTCACTGGCATCTTTTCTGTTTCTCATATTTCTTGCACCAACCGGCATATTTTCATTTTCCAGATCTACTTCTCCAGCTTTTATCAGCTCTACAATTTCCACCCGGGGCCTTATTTTTTTGGGTTCTGAGTATTTCTCTTATTTCTTCTTTGCAGGGTTTATTTTTGCCCTCCTGCCCTTCAGTTAATTTTGCTTCCTATTTCTCATTCAACTTATTTTCAACTCCATTTAGTGTTTCTTTAAAGTATTCCCCCCATCTATTCAGTCTTTCTGCGAAGCTTACTGCTAAACTTCCATCTTTTTTCCTACATATTAGCATTTTGTCTCTATTTATTCCCCTTGTAGTTTATAAAAAAAAAACACGTAAATCGAATAAGTGGTTCTTGAGTGCTGAGGCGCAGTAATGGATGGATAGACAGACAGACAGATAGACGTTACGTTTTATATATATTATAGATTTTATTTGACATATATTAAATTAAGAATTAAAAAAAAAAAAAATCACGTAAATCGGATGAGTTGTTCTCGAATGATAAGCACACTAATGGGCAGACAGACAGAGAGGCGTTGCGTTTTATATATATTATATAGATTATTATTATTATTATATAACCTGGTCAGAGAACATATGTATGAATTTAAAAAATCACGTAAATCGGATAAGTGGTTCTCGAGTGCTAAGCGCACTAACGGACAGACAGGCAGACAGAGAGACGTTGTATTTTACATATATTATAGATATAGATTATTATTATTACTATATAACCTGGCCAAAGAATATATGTATGAATTTAAAAAAAGACACGTAAATCGGATAAGTGGTTCTCGCCTGATAAACGCACTAATGGACAGACAGACAGACAGAGAGACATGGCATTTTATATATTATAGATTATAGATATTCTCTGATACATAATATTGTTCCAAATTTAATGGTTTAGGCTGTGTACTGCAAGGGAACGCGCTACCGGCAAACTTTTTTTCCGACTTCATTCACTATTATCGTCACTGCTCATTCCCTATGCTACCTATCGTAATAAAATATAGCCTATAACCTGGCCAGAGAAAACATATGTATGTTTAAAAAAAAAAGTACGTCAATCGGATAAGTGGTTCTCCAGTGATAAGCGCATTAACGGACAGACAGACAGACAGACAGACGGACAGACAGAGAGACGTTTGCATTTTATATATATTATTATAGATTAGTAATTTACTGTATGCCTGTTAAAATCATGCAAACAAAAATTTCGTTTTAAGTTTTACAAATTATAAAGCAACAAAAATAAAAAATAACTATTAGTATCATCGGAAAGTTGAAAGTCTCCTCTCTAAGGTAGTTCACTCGTAAATTCATTTTTCTTAAGAATTTGATGAAATTGAAATATGATGTTAATCTAAATGTTTTTCATTTAATTAAAAAAAAAACTGACCTATTGTGAAGCGAGGTATTCATAATTAAAATTCACATAATTAACATGCAATAGGTCAACGAAGTATTAAAAAAAGGCATAGTTTCGTGTATATCTTAAGAACCAGTCTTACGAATTTTGAAAAAAAAACTAATATTTAGTAAAAAAAAAAATTAGAAAAAATTTTGAAAAAAAAAATAATTTTTTTTATCAATTTGTTAAAAAGATATAAATATCTAAAGTTGATATTTTTTTAAAAGAATAACCGCGTAGTGAGGGGCAGAGATCACAATTTGACAACGCTGTATATCGTCATACTTTACGTGCCAACATTCAAACAGCATTTAAAGTGGTTAACTTTTTAAACAGAAATTCATTTGCAGGTTAAATAATTTATTGAATAAACACAATATATTTATCAGTTTTATCTTTAATCATCAAATAAAAAATATTAAATGTATTAATTAAAAAATTTGTATCTTGATATTTATTATTTTTTCTTTAGTATTTAAAAAAATTTATATTTAAACAAAAATATGTTTGTAGGTTCAGTAATTTTTCGATAATATTTTAATTTAATATTATGTTTATTTATCAACATTGTTAAATCAGTTGATAAGAATATTAAATATATATTAAAAATTCAATATGATGATACCATGTACATGTGCTTTATAGACCTTTAAAAAGCATTTGATAGTGCTCCAAGAGATAAAATATGGGGAGCATTGGAACGTAAAGACGTTGACAATAAGCTGATTGAAAGCCATAAAGAGTATATACTCATGTACCCGTAATGTAGTAAGAACAAACAACCAAGTGTCGAATGAATTTGAAACGAAGGCAGGAGTGAGACGGGGCGGTGCGTTAAGTTCTTTAGTGTTTATTGCGTTGATGGATGAAATTTCGAAGGAAGCCAGGAGAAAGGTCAAGAAGACGAAAGTGGGTGTCTACAAACTATTAATTTAAACAAAGCTCCAGATCCTGCTAACTAGTGAAAATTTGAATTATTTTAATGAATATTGAATAATTTTGCGCAGATTTGAGTTTGAATTCGCTGAAATTCGTATTAATTTAATTCATGTTATTCAAAAAAAATAATCATAAACTTTTTTTTACAGTCAATATGGAACAACTTCATATTAATATTTTACATAATTTCTTAATTTCAATACGTCTTACGGATTTAGTGATTAAAGGGTTTGAAATAAAAAAAAGATATTGATATTAGATTTTGTAATCTTTACCCAAATTTTGAAAATTTCCCATACAACAAAATTCGCTGCAGTTCTTTGCTGATTTCGCAAAATTAGAACGTTTTCATTTCTATCAAATTTCGTCTCCATTTTTTGTAAAAATAAAATATATCCTAAAATTCGTTAGTACAAAAATATTTCACACACACACACACACACACATACATACAGCACATACACACAGACAGACAAACACACACACAAAATGATACCAGCAGAGACTACCTCCATGTAATGTATCTTGGGTAACGCCAAAGATGTCTGTAATTTTTGAAAAACCTTGGGCAAAAATAATAATCCAAGGTCGGTAGATTGATTGGCCATCAAAAGGATTGATTTTTGAGAAAAATCTGTCCTGAATATGGAAGTGAATCCATCTATGAATAGCTATTGGCGGAAAAACCGTACTTTCATGGAAATATAAATTTTTCGTCAGATTTGTGAAAAATACGGGGGGGAAAATCGAAAATCCAGTTCGACCGATCGATTGGCAATAATAAAACGAATATTTAAAAAAAAATGTGTCATGATTAAGTGAAAATTACGATCTATAGAGTAATTTTCCCCCGAAAAACGCTGTTTTTTTTATAAAAAATTAATACTTCTAAAAATTCCGGAAAACTTAAAATCTAGCTCCACAGATCGATTGGTCGTGAAAAAACGAATAATTAAAAAAAAAATCTTTCCGATTACTTCAAAATTAAGACCTATAGGGTAAAGTAGGAGACAGGGCGGTATGTTAAGTCCCTTACTGTTTATTGCGTTGATAGATGAAATTTCGAAGGAAGCCAAGAGTAAGGTCAAGAAGACGGGAGTGGGTGTCTACAAACTACTAATTTAAACAAAGCTCCAGATCCTGCTAACTAGTGAAAATTTGAATAATTTTGCCGAGATTTGAGTTTGAATTCGCTGAAATTCGTATTAATTTAATTCATGTTATTCAAAAAATAATCATAAACTTTTTTTTTACATTCAATATGGAACAACTTTATATTAATATTTTACATAATTTCTTAATTTCAATACGTCTTACGAATTTAGATTAAAGGGTTTGAAATAAAAAAAAAGATATTGATATTAGATTTTGTAATCTTTACCCAAATTTTGAAATTTCCCATACCATAAAATTCGCTGCAGTTCTTTGCTGATTTCGCAAAATTAGGACGTTTTCATTTCTATCAAATTTCGTCTCCATTTTTTGTAAAAATAAAATATATCCTAAAGTTCGTTAGTACACAATTTTTCACACACACACACACATACACACAGCATATACACACAGACAGACAAACACACACACAAAATGATACCAGCAGACACTACCTCCATGTAATGTATCTTGGGTAACGCCAAAGATGTCTGTAATTTTTGAAAAACCTTGGGCAAAAATAATAATCCAAGGTCGATAGATTGATTGGCCATCAAAAGGACTGATTTTTGAGAAAAATCTGTCCTGAATATGGAAGGAAATCCATCTATGAATAGCTATTTGCGGAAAAAAAAAACAAAAAAAAAAAACCGTACTTTCATGGAAATACAAATTTTTTCTCAAATTTGTGAAAAACACGGGGGAAAAAAATCAAAAATCCAACTCGACCGATCGATTGGCAATAATAAAATGAATATTTAAAAAAAATGTGTCATGATTAAGTGAAAATTACGATCTATAGGGTGATTTTCTCGCGAAAAACGCTGTTTTTTTATAAAAATTAATACTTCTGAAATTCCTTAAAAACTGTGGCAAAAAACCTAAAATCTAGCTCGACAGATCGATTGGTCATGAAAAAACGAATAATTAAAAAAAAAATCTTTCCGATTACTTCAAAATTAATACCTATAGGGTAAAGTAGGAGACAGGGCGGTGTGTTAAGTCCTTTACTGTTTATTACGTTGATGGATGAAATTTCGAAGGAAGCCAGGAGTAAGGTCAAGAAGACGGGAGTGGGTGTTTACAAACTGGGGCAAGTATATGTTTCGGAATTTGTATATGCAGATGACGTGGTGGTCATTGTGACAAGTTCGGAAAGGGACATGCAGACAAACCGGAATGTATGGAATGATATCTTCGTAAAATATGGAAAGTGAATACGGCTAAGATGGAGCTAACAGTGATCGCTAAAACACCGAGAGAAGCAGAAATCACCATGAATGATGTGAAAATTAAGCAGGTTGAGGATTTTAGGTACCTGGGATCCTTTTTGAGTGCATGTGGAAAGCTTGATACTGAAGTGGATAGTAGAGTGACCGGGGCAACTAAGTTATTCTACGCATTGAATAAATCATTTATTAGAAAAAAAGAAGTTAGTCTGAATATTAAAATAAGGTATTTAAAATGGTGACTGACAGTGAATACGGCTAAGACGGAGCTAATAGTGATCGCTAAAGCACCGAAAGAAGCAGAAATCACCATGAATGATGTGAAAATTAAGCAGGTTGAGGATTTTAAGTATCTGGGATCCTTTTTGAGTGCATGTGGAAAGTTTGATGCTGAAGTGGATAGTAGAGTGACCGGGGCAACCAAGTTATTCTACGCATTGAACAAATCGTTTATTAGAAAAAAAGAAGTTAGTCTGAATACTAAAATAAGGGTGTACATCTCGGTGCTGCTGTATGGGGGTGAGACTTGGAGTTTGGATGAACGAAACCGAAGTAGAATTCAGGCCTGCGAAATGCGCTTTTTGAGGGCGACTATTGGAGTGACGAGACGGGACCGCATCAGAAACACTATAGTCCGTGAAAAATGTAATGTGAATTCCGTGGTAACAACTTTGGAGAGAAAACAGTTAACGTGGTTCGGGCACCTGGTGCGAATGAGCGCCTGTAGAATGGTAAAGAAATATGGAAAGTGGCAGTGGATAAGAATCGTAAAACAGGTAGGTCAAAAGAACGTGGAATGATGGTGTAGAAAAATCTTGAAAGAGAAGAACATTACCTGGAAACAGGCGGAGAAAATGGCAGAGGACTGAAAGGAGTGGCGACTTATTACCTGCTCCACTACCTCGAGACCGTAAGGTAGAAGAGGAAAGAGTATGTATGTATGTTTTATAAATTTTCCCGGTAAAACTAAATAAATAATTAATGATACTAACCATAAATAAATAAAGTAGTATGAACTATTTGTAAAGTAATTAATTACTTTATTTAATACTCGCCTATTTTTAGTTACACGTGGTTGTCCATTGTCTTTTCGACTAGATAATAATTGCACTATATCTGTAGAACCCCAATTTTTCATAACAACAAGATCTTCCAAAAGATGCAATTTAATCTTTTTAATCATAAGATATGAAATAACACTTTTAAAAGCATTAAAGATGGCAATATTAGTTTTTTCATGACGTACTCTTTATACGATACGATCATTTGTAATTACGACCTAAACGTTTCTCATGAGTTATCTTTTCTAATGAAAGGACTTTTTTACACAGACAACACTTTAAATTTTTTCCTAACTCAACTCGATCGGTCGACTACTGCACAGGTTGGGTTCTTCAGTTTTTAATTTTTTCGCATCATTCATTCCCGAAATACTTTTTTGCGTTTATTGATGAGCTTTTTCTTTGCAAATTTGCCTTTATGTCGCAATTGATTATAATCAAAAGGCATTTTTTATTTAATTATATATTTTTTTTTATTTTAAAACAGAAGTAATGTGGTCTAAAGAGTAAAGATACCAGGTGTACAAGTATGAAATGCGGATTTCAGACAACAGATGGTGCACCAATGCAATTTGTGCTATAAAGATTTGACACTGCGCCATTTTGTTGTGTCATCAACAAGTGTCAGACGCGCACTAGTGATAAACTGGAAAAGTGTGTGCATAGTGTTGTGTTGTTGTGTTTAATATGTTAAAATTTATACCGAACAAAGAGTATTCGCGGACAGCATTAATTTTTTGTTTTTATTTGAAGAAAACGGCTGTTGAATCATACTGATTACTTCGAGAAGCTTATGGTGAACATGCTCCATCGCAAGATACGTATAAACGATGGTTTCGGCGTTTCAAAAGTGGTGACTTCGATGTTGCAGACAAGGAACGTTGAAAACCACCAAAAAATACGAAGATGTAGAATTGCAAGCATTGTTGGACGAAGATGATTCGCAAACACAAAAACAACTCGCCGAGCAATTGGGCGTTAGTCAACAAGCTGTTTCCAATCGGCTACGAGAGATGGGAAAGATTCAGAAGACCGGTAGATGGGTACCACATGAGTTGAACGACAGGCAAAAACACGTGTGACATTTTGACATTATTTTGAGAATCCCAAGCGCAACAAATCATGGGTAGACCCAGGCGCACCATCCATATCGATCGCAAGACCGAATCGCTTTGGCAGAAAGAAGACGATGCTCTATGTTTGGTGGGACCAGAGGGGCGTGGTCTATTATGAGCTGTTAAAACCTGGAGAAACGGTTAATACTAAACGTTTACCAACAACAATTGACGGATTTTGAACCGTTCGCTGCTTGAAAAAAAAAGGCCAGAATACCGAAAAAGGCGACACAAAGTCATTTTTCTTCATGACAATGCTCCATCGCATACGGCAAAACCAGTTCGCGACACGTTGGAAGCACTCAGCTGGGAAGTTCTACCCCATGCGGCTTACTCACCAGACTTGGCTCCTTCTGATTACCGCTTGTTTGTATCGATGGGTCACGCACTGGCTGAGCAGCGCTTTGGTTCGTACGAAGATGTGAAAAAATGGCTCGATGAAGGGTTCGCAGCAAAAGGGGAAGATTTTTTACTGGCGTGGTATTCACAAATTGCCCGAAAGATGGGAAAAATGTATAACAAGCGATGGAGCATACTTTGAACAAAATGCACTTTTTATCATTCTTCCGAATTTAACATGAACCTGAACTAACTGGTACACAAAGTGTAATAAATATAACCTATAAAAAAGTTACTTCTATAGAGCATTCGGCATACGCATTGGCAGCGTTACCACATCTATTTTTGTTAAAAGTGTAATTGTATTAGTGTGTGCCTGCATATGAAAGTTTCCATCCAAAAATAAAATACTCTGCCATTGAGTATTTTAAGCTTTTTGTATTTACTGTCAGACTATACTTTTGGCACGAGTGAACTACCTTAAAAAGCTATCGTTTAATTTTTTTTTACACTCTAAAAACAAGTAATATCGATTAACCTTCGAGCGGTGCTAGACTTTTAAATTAACCTGTTTGGCGCGCTACGAGAGATGGGAAATCACCTATCCGAATTTTTAATAAATTCTCACGCTAATAAAAAGATCTTTTTTGTAAAATTTCCCTCTCTTTCACGTGGTGCTATTAGTTTTTCGATATCTTTTTTATTTTTCGATATCGAGAAACCGAATTTTTGATTTTATTTTGGATTTTGTGGGCTTAGCGTACATCAAACTTTAGCAAACTTTTTTTTATGGTATTCTACGTACAAAAAACTACCTGTGTCCCAAAATGCAGTCTGTTAACACCCTTGGCGACTGTGTTATTGGAGTTACCGGAGATGATGAGAAGTGTCGAAGATAGAGAAGTCTGGAGAGCTATTATAAATTCTGTGTAACAATGCAATAGAGGTCACGACGCTCGGAACCGAGCAACGATACGAGAGAGAAGATAAGGTGTAGCATGTACTACATGGGGTGAAAAGTCACAAGAGTTTCCGAGAGCACAAACAAAAAATACCCTGTGATTTTCAGTTAGTGTTAACTTTCAGAAGATTCGTGTAAAAATTTTTGACATTTTGTCTATTAATTTGCGAGTTAAAACTGTTTGAAAGACGCTACTTTTGGTTTTTGCACGACGATGGAAAAGAAGAATTTCGTATGTTGATTAAACATTGCTTTTTGATTAAGTTGGAATGTGGAATCTTTGGCACAATGATACTACGCAGTATATATCACCACTACATAAAACATTTTATTTTTGCACTCGACGCGCGTTTCGCTAACCATGTTAACTTCATCAGGAGCGATGATTGACTAAAACTAAACTACAAATCTACCCTATTTATACTTAGCCTAACCCTTGAATTACTCAGGCGGAACTAATGGCATAGGCAAGGCCATCAGTTCCGGTCAAGTGACCAGTAGAGGGGAGTATAAGGAATAGGCCCTCTGTCTTTATTTAAACTACTTTTACATTTTTATAATTTTCATACTTTCGTATGCGTTCAACAATCTCCTATCAGATACATTTTTTATTAATCTTAGATTATCTAATGTTACACTATGATCAGCTTACTATATATTATTCATGAGTAAGTTTGAAACCGAAGCTAGTCAAGAATTCGAATATTTCCCAAGGGTATGGTATAGGTATGTGGATGATATATTCGCGATTTTTGATACAAAGAAAGCAAAAAGGACAATTGCCTTTTCTAGATATTGTAATTATTAAAAATAATAATAGATTAGAATTTGATATCTATAGGAAGGACACAGTAGCGCAGGGGTGCTCAAACGGTCGATCGCGAGTGCTTTTTGAGTCGATCTCGAGAAAAAAATTCCGATATAGAACTATTCACAGATTTTGTTTTAGGTAACTAAAAAAAATGTAATGAATAAACTACTAAAATTTATTCGATCCACAATTAGGCCATAATAACCCCTCATCACTTTCTTTTATCGTAATAACCCCCTGCTAGCGGCAAAAGGCGGCTTATCAAAGGAACGCGCGGTACTTGTCAAAGAAAAGCCGCGTTTTTTGATTCCCGCCGATTTTTCTCTAGAAACTTCGGGCGGCGTCAGTCTGAGTTGTAACTTGAAGGCGATACATCGATACAAAGTTTATTAATAAATAGTCCAAAATGAGTGCGGGCGAAGAAAAAGTAAAACTTATCATTTTAATAACGATTGGGAGGAAGAATTTTTATTTTGTATGGTAAAGGATAAGTGCATTTATCTCATTTGCCGTGCGTCAGTTGTAATACCTAAGCGTAGGCACTTGGAGAGGCATCATAAATCGGTTCATAAAAACTATGAAAAGGATTTTCCGTCACAAAGTGAATTAAGACAACGAAAAGTACGTGATTTGATAACTTGTTTGAAAAAAGAACAAAACCATGTTCACAAGACCAGCCAAACAATCAAAAGCTGCAACGATCGTGTCATTTAAAATATCTCATATATTGGCGAAACACAAGAAAGGATTGGTTGTGAAGGAAGCATTTATTGAAGCGGGTGAGACTTTATTTGGAGATTTTAAAATAAAAACAGAGATTATGTCTGCTATTGGAGAACTTCAGTTATCTCGTTCGACTGTCACAAGGCGTGTTGAAGTCATGAGTCAGGACATGGCAGATAAACTAAAACATGATATCATGGAATGTACATACTTTTCTTTACAGTTCGACGAATCCACCGATATGACAGACACTGTCCAGCTGGGTATTTTTATTCGAATGGTATTCAATGACATGTCGGCTAAGGAAGAGTTTTTGACAATGATTCCTCTGAAAGGAAAGACCTGTGGCGAAGATATATATGACGTTTTCTTCAATTTTGTAACAAACTACAAGCTACCAATATATAAACTAGTGTGCATTACAACCGATGGAGCACCAGCAATGACTGGAAACGAAAACGGTTTTGTGGCATTGTGTTGAGCTAATGATGATTTCCCTTCATTTTTCTCCTTCCATTGCATTATATATCAACAAGTTTTGTGTTCAAAAGTTCTAGACATGGAGGAGATTATGGGCATTGCAATAAAAATTGTGAATTCTATCCGTGCACGTAGCTTGCAACGACGGCTCTTTAAATTGCAGTTGGAAGATAGTGAGTTAGCTGAACACACTGATTTAGTTCTTCACACGGACGTCAGGTGGTTGAGTCGCGGAAAATCCTAGAAAGGTTTCAAGAATTATTGCCCGAAATAACAGCTTTTCTGGACGAAAGAGGTGATGACACTCAGATGCTGAAAAACGGAAAATGGCTGACTGATTTGGCATTTTTGACAGACATCACAATGCATTTAAACACCATTAATTTGGAGCTTCAAGGTAAAGGAAAAACTATTATTGAGATGATTAGCGCAATAAATGCATTCAAAAGTAAATTGCAATTTATGATAGATCAAGTGAAAAGAAAGGATCTGAAAAATTTTCCGTCTTTGAAAGCAAGGATTCCTCAGTTGAATTATGATATTTATGAGGCAGAATTATCAAATATTTTGGGCCAATTCGAAATACGTTTTTATGATTTCAGTAAATTGGCAAATATCGCATCATTTATGAGTTATCCTTTTTCGTGTAAAAAAATTGAGGAATTAGCTACTGAAATAGCAATTCAGTTTAACATGGACTCATGTTCTGTTGAAAATGAGTTAGTGCAGATTATATCAGATATACATCTCAAAGCCACAGCATCTGATACAAAATTCTGGTGTTTTATATCTGAAGATAAATATCCGAATCTAAGGCAAATCGCCCTTCAACTGACGGCAATATTTGGGTCAACTTACTTGTGCGAGTGTGCATTTTCTGAAATGAAGATAATTAAGTCAAAATATCGCAATCGACTAACTGACGAACATATGTCATCATGCTTGCGATTAGCACTCGGTAATTACGTACCATCTTATGAAAAGTATGCTGAGGACATGCAGTGCCATGCTTCAACATCCAAAG
This sequence comes from Pachyrhynchus sulphureomaculatus, assembly GCA_019049505.1. Lineage (NCBI taxonomy): Eukaryota > Metazoa > Arthropoda > Insecta > Coleoptera > Curculionidae > Pachyrhynchus > Pachyrhynchus sulphureomaculatus. The sequence continues at coordinate 18,182,796 of CM032446.1, forward strand.
TCACTCTCTAGTTAAGTTTAGACACTAGAACTCGTTTGTTTTGTAAGAACCAATAAACTCGCAATTTTGAATAATTATGAGTTTTTTCATTGTCATTTTAGAGCAGACCTACACTTACCTTGACTAAAAAAATGCATATTGTGCGGAAAACTAATATCTATGCCACGATACACCCTACCTAGACGACAATCCTGCATCACACTTACTTGCAGCCTCTCAGAGTCGATCGATCATAGTCTAACAATATTGAGGTAGATCGCCAGTTTGAGCACCCCTGCAGTAGCGGATAGATATATGCCTAATGATTCATTTCATCGCAAACAACACAAATTAGCCTCATTACATTTTTTAGTTCATCTTTTGGTCACTTTCCCCTCTGAATAGAGTTAACTTTAATAAAGAAAGGAATTGTATTAGAAATATAACTAGAGTTAATGGTTATGACGATGACTTAGTAAATAAGCTAATAAATAGACATAAGTTTAGGTTTAATATTCAGAATTCCGCCTTTTTTACACGCGAAGAAAATAACACCAAGTATGTCTCCATACCATATAATCTGAAATATAGCAAGGGACTCAACAAGGTCTTTAATAAGATAGGCCTCACCTTAGTCTACAAGTCATCAGACAATCTGAGGAATATCTTAGGAAATCCCAAAGATAAGATTCCTAATTGTGAGAAAAAGTGGAATTTATGAAATTAGTTGTAATGATTGTGACAAAAAGTATGTTGGGCAAACTAAAAGGTCAATTTAAAACACGATTTAAAGAACATTTGGCACACTTTAAAATACAGTAGAACAGAAAAGTCTAGCATTGCCGAACATGCCCTTGAAGCTGATCATAGTGTAACATTAGATAATCTAAGATTAATAAAAAAAAATGGTATCTGATAGGAGATTGTTGAACGCATACGAAAGTATGGAAATTATAGAATGTAAAAGTAGTTTAAATAAAGACAGAGGGCCTATTCCTTATAGTCCCCTCTACAGGTTACTTGACCGGAACTAATGGCCTTGCCTATGCCATTAGTTCCGCCTGAGTAATTCAAGGGTTAGGCTAAGTATAAAATAGGGTATATTTATAGTTTAGCTTTAGTAAATCATCGCCCCTGATGAAGCTAACATGGTTAGCGAAACGCGCGTCGAGTGCAAAAATAAAGTGTTTGGTGTAGTGGTGATATATACTGAGTAGTATTGCTTTTTGATGGGAAAAAAATATAGCCAGAACCCAAGAATAACTTGAGAAGTGTTATGGCACATCTGCTCCGTCGAAAGCAAGTACATGTTGACGGTTTAGTGATCATAAACGCCGTCGTACAAGCACACGATCATGCACGAAGTTCCAGAGGTTTAAATAAGGCAGCCCCCCAAAAAATTTTAAAAAATCCACAGCAATGTGTCGAAGACTCAGAACGATGTTTGGCATTGTTGTGATGTAATTCAATGGAGTTTTTGCGTCGATTCGTAACAATGGACGAAACATAGATCCACCACTACACGCCTTAGTCCAACAGGCAATCCGCAGAGTCGCTGTTGGGCCTCATGATTCCACATTCCCTATATAATAATACACTTGTTACTTTGTTTTAGGAAATATTTGAAAACATGGTTTCTCATTGATATTTTTGCTTGTTTTCCTAGTCATCCTGAAAACTATATTTACCATGTCCAAATCACTGATAATTGTCGGACATGTCTTTAATTTAATGAAGTACCTGCTTATTCTCAGATTTTATAGATACTTTAAGTATTGTGCAGAGGTAAGCATAAACGATGTATTTCCTCACTATCCTAGATCGGCGTAAAATTTGAAATACTAGGTGTACAAGTATGAAATGCGTATTTCAGACAACAGATGGTGCACCAATGCAGTTTGTGCTATAAAGATTTGACACTGCGCCATTTTGTTGTGTCATCAACAAGTGTCAGACGCGCACGAGTGATAAATGGGAAAAGTGTGTGCATAGTGTTGTGTTGTGTTCAATATGTCGAAATTTATACCGAACAAAGATCATTCGCGGACAGCATTAATTTTTTGTTTTCATTTGAAGAAAACTGCTGTTGAATCATACCGATTACTTCGAGAAGCTTATATTGAAAATGCATCATCGCAAGATACGTGTGAACGATGATTTCGGCGTTTCAAAAGTGGTGACTTCGATGTTTGCAGACAAGGAACGTGGAAATCCGCCAAAAAAATACGAAGATGTGGAATTGCAAGCATTGTTGGACGAAGATGATTCGCAAACACAAAAACAACTCGCCGAGCAATTGGGCGTTAGTCTGTTTCCAATCGGCTACGAGAGATGGGAAAGATTCAGAAGCCGGTAGATGGGTAGAACATGAGTTGAACTACAGGAAAATGGAAAAAAAAAAGCGCAAAAACACGTGTGACATTTTGCTCGCTCGTACAAAAGGAAGTCGTTTTTGCATCGTATAGTTGCAGGGGATGAAAAGTGGATTTATCTTGAGAATCCCAAGCGCAAAAAATCATGGGTAGACCCAGGCGCACCATCCACATCGACCGCCGCAAGACCGAATCGCTTTGGCAGAAAGACGATGCTCTGTGTTTGGTTGGGACCAGAGGGGCGTGGTCTTATTATGAGCTGTTAAAACCTGGGGAAACGGTTAATACTAAACGTTACCGACAATTTACCGATTTGAACCGTTCGCTGCTTGAAAAAAGGCCAGAATACCGAAAGAGGCAACACAAAGTCATTTTTCTTCATGACAATACTCCATCACATTCGGCAAAACCAGTTCGCGACACGTTGGAAGCACTCAGCTGGAAGTTCTACCCCATGCGGCTTACTCACCAGACTTGGTTCCTTCCGATCCGATCGATGGCGCGAAGAATGGTTCGCAGCAAAAGGGGAAGATTTTTACTGGCGTGATATTCACAAATTGCTCGAAAGACGGGAAAAATGTATAACAAGCGGTGGAGCATACTTTGAATAAAGCACTTTTTTACCATTCTTCCGAATTTAACATGTTTTTTTAGAAAAAAAATCCGCATTTCATACTTGTATACCTGGTAAACACTGTCATGACTGAACTGTTGTAATAACTAGGAACGAAAGTTTAAACAACTATTTAAGATCACCACTTGTGTTTATTATATTACTGCTGACAATTATTTCGACACACTGAATTCGAAATAATTCTGGTCTATACACAATGTCAAGATGTCTAATATTTCTTTCTTAATTAATTATCGGGTTAACATTATTTTTATTGAGTAATCTTTGAACCAAAATTGTAGCGTCTGACGGTGGTATACTAGGAAAAAAATTCTGTACGTCAAACGATAGAGTTACTTGGTAGAATTAACGGATGAATTTTTGATATCAATTCATTACTATTACTATTTTTAATACTATATTTAGGTGTAAATTTACAATATTTTGTCAAAACCCTTACCAATTTATTTGACAAGGAAAAAGCTGTAGCTGTTATATATAAAAGTACTGGACGAATTGATGAGTTATTTTTATGTAATTTAATAACAGATTCATAGTTTTGGAACTTGAGGGTTCATTGAGATCAGTCTGAATTTTTCATTATCTGTGAAAATGCTTAGATCTTTTAACACATCTTTAATTAATTTCTCGAAAGTTATTGTTGCATCGAAATTGATGAATTTGAATACATCTGGTTTTAAGAAAATCCTTTGTTTTTTCAGTTTAGATTTGTTCTTGCTGTTAGCGTTTTGCCTGTATCTGTTCTCGTAAAAAATATGTTATGTTCATTACTTTTGTCTGGTTAGCAATCTTTATATTCATTATAGAATTTACTTGGGAAAAATTCAAACTTTTCTATGAAACATTTTAGCAATTATATGTTTGTTCGTAACATCTAGTAAATTACTACACGCTATTTCACATTCTGCGCCTAAATATTTTCTAGTTTTAGTACAATCTTTACCTGGTAAAATACAGTCGACACTGTTTATAGTGAAACTCTATATAGTGAAAAACTCTTTATAGTGCAATTTTTTTCAAGACCTAGAAGCAAGCAATATATACGGATTTTTTCTTTATATAGTGAAAAACTTTCTATAGTGAAATTTCGGTCCACATTTTTGTCTTTCACTATATAGAGTGTCGACTGTACGAGGCTGGTTTGAAAAGTCCGAGAGATGGCACCACCGGCGCGTAGCGAGGTCATGTTTAGTTAGTAGCATCTCTTGAATGAACGCACACCAAGTTTCAGCCATATTGGTCTATTTCTTTGTGTTTGGCATTCGTGTGAATCAAGGAAGTCGAGTGATTTTCAAGAAATGGACGAAAAAGGATTTCGTGTGGTGATTAAACATTACTTTATGAAAGGCAAAACGCCTCAGGAGACTAAAGAGAAGCTTGATAAATATTATGGTGACTCTGCACCTTCGATTAGAACAGTTTATAAGTGGTTTCAAAATTTTCGGACTGGCCATATGGGCACAAGTGACGCTGAACGTTCTGGACGGCCTGTGGAGGTTACGACTCCAGAAATCATTGATCAAATCCATGATATGGTGATGGATGACAGAAGAGTTAAGGTGCGTGAGATTGCTAGTGCTGTAGGCATCTCGACTGAACGGGTACATAATATTTTGCATAAACATTTGGACATGAGAAAGCTATCCGCAAGATGGGTGCCGCGATTGCTCACGCTTGACCAAAAACGGAATCGTGTGAAGTGTTGCAAGGATAGTTTGCAGCTGTTCTAGAAGAATCCGGAGGACTTTAAGCGTCATTTCATCACTGTGGATGAAACATGGATACATTACTATACTCCTGAGACCAAACAACAATCTAAACAATGGGTTACCAAGGGGGAATCTGCACCAAAAAAGGCGAAGACCGTTCCTTCGGCCGGAAAGGTTATGGCGACTGTCTTTTGGGATTCGCAAGGGATAATCCTCATCGACTATTTGGAAAAGGGTAAAACTATTACAGGTGAATATTATTCATCGTTATTGGACCGTTTGAAAACCGAGCTGCAAGAAAAACGCCCGCGATTGGCCCACAAGGAAGTCCTTTTCCATCACGACAACGCACCAGCACACACCTCAGCAGTTGTGGTCGCAAAATTAATGGAAATAGGATTCCAACTCGTTTCACATCCCCCCTATTCTCCAGACTTGGCTCCCTCGGACTACTATTTGTTCCCCAATTTGAAGAAATGGCGGGCGGGACAAAGATTTTATTCAAACGAGGAGATGATTGCAGACACTAATGGATATTTTGCAGACTTGGACAAATCCTATTATTCGGAAGGGATCAACAAACTAGAACATCGTCGGACGAAGTGTATAAGCCTAAAAGGAGACTATGTCGAAAAATAAAAAAGGTTTACCCCAAACACATAAGTAGTTTTTATTATTGCACGGACTTTTCAAACCAGCCTCGTATATTGGAAACCTGTTTCCAATAACTGAATTTCTTGATCTTTGAAGTTAACATATGTTAGATTGACAAATTTGTTGTAGAAAACATGGTCGGAGTACTTTGTGTTATTTTTAGTGTTCCCTATGGAACACTTATAAGATCACTTCGGTGTTTGTCTGTCCGTCTGTCACACCCGATTTTCTCCGAAACTATTTGTCACAGAAAATTGAAATTTGGTAATAATGTAGGAATTGATGGCCTCATCAGAGCCATGTAGTTTTGAAACTTAAATTTCGACTTAAGGGGTTAGTTTTGGGGGGTGAAATCGGAAGTGAAAATAAAATTTTTTTACTAGGTAATCGAGTGTGGTGTCAAATGAAAGCTTGTGAAAACACGAGTAAAAAATATATATATAATGTAATACTTGCCCGCACTTTTCTTTGTATTAAATTTAATTTTAAAAATCGCGAAAAATCGCTGTCCACCCGCCTTATCTCGAAAAGAACTTATCAAAAGTTTTTGAAAAAATTCTGGAATATTCTCCATGGGGTGTAGATTGAACGAAAATTATCACGAGTGCATTACCTGTAATAATTTATCTGATATTTAAAAAAACAGAAATTTCAAGGTCATCAATTTTCAGTAAAGATTGGAAATAAACTTTGTTGAAAACTCATTTGGGGTGTGTTTTGTGAAGTCACTGAGCATTTTATACTTCCGTTACAACATTTTTTATTTTAAAAGCAATCAACGTACGGAACACTAATTGCGCAAGTTCAACTTGCACTTGACCGGTTATTTTTAATATACTTACGCTACTGTGAAAATATAAACAAATAGTTAATAATAATTTTAATATAGTTTAACTTATCTAATGATTAATTATTATGACGTAATAAATGTTCAAAAATATGCCCGTCTACTTGACTACACATGTTTAGTCGTTTTACTATATTTTCCTTCACTTTCCTTAGCATAAAGGGCCTTATTGTCCTGCACGCATCCCGTATCCTATTTTCCATATCTACTGGTATTGTAGGGGGAATCACATAGATACGATCTTTAATGTAGCCCCACAAAAAGAAGTCTAAAGGTGTTAAGTCACATCATCGAGGGGACCACTGAATGAATCCATCCCTACCGATTCATTTTTGTGGGTAACGATCGTTTAAAAATTCCCGAACTTCCCGGTGGTAATGAATAGGAGCTCCGTCTTGTTGAATCCACATTTGTTCCCTTTCAAAGTTATCAACTTCTTCAGGAAGCTGGAATAATTCGTTTTGTAAAAAATTTAGATATCTAGGCCCGTTAAGCAGTTCTCGGAAAAAATATGGACCAATAATTTGAAAATTTGATATTCCACACCATACATTAAGCGACCAATGGTTTTGGTTTTGAACTTCTCGGACCCAAAATGGATTAACTGTTAAATAATAATGCATGTTATGGCTGTTAACTGCTCCATTACTGCGAAAAGTAGCTTCATCAGAAAACATTATTTTGGATAAAAAATTTGGATCGGCCTCTATTGCTCCAGTCATGGTGGTACAAAAGTTTACTCATCGTTCAAAATCACGGTCTTGAAGTTCTTGGTGTAGCTCCATATGAAAGGGATGACACTTGTATTTTCTTGTGGTGCGATTAGCCGTAGATTGGGATGTGTCAGATAAGTCAACTAGTTGACGGCTGGTGACCTGGGAATTATCTTCAACATGAAGTAAAATCTCCATTTCTTTTTCCTCATTGGTAGCATACTACTTTCCGTTTTGTATACTCAACGCTACCACTACCATCAAACCGTTCCATTAAGCACTGAAAAGATTTTCTAGATGGTATACGTCTATTAGGGTACTTCGCTCCGTAAAGCCTTACTGCCAAAGGACAATTTTTTCTCGCCTTGCTCAGTATATAAACCAGGGGTCGGCAACCTTTTAACTAAGGGGTGCCAGTTTTCATCCATACAACATTTTGCGTGCCGACATAGGTACTTACTACAACTAAAATTAACAAAAATTAACCTAAATTAACTTAAAATATTGCTTTTAGAAGGTTTAATTACAAAAAAATTTTAACATTTAACAAATAATTTTATTATACTAGTCCTAGGACCTAGTGCGAACCCTGTGCTTGAAGTTCTTTAGAGAGTTTTCTTATATCCGGGTCATGTCTGGTTATTTTCAGTGTCACACATGCTTCCGTGTTGTCTGTTGTCAGCCTGCTTCGGTACGGGTTTAAAATCACCCTCATATGGGAAAAAAAGTTGTTCACAGATATAGGATGATCCGAAAGCTGTAAGCATGGTAAACGCTACTTTCTTAAGACAAATAAATTTCTCTGGTAAACTCATCCAACAACTGAGTATCTCGTTTGAATGGTTCTGGCAGTCACCTTCTAATACCCTTCTTAATTCTACAAATTTCGTGTTCCATAACTCGGAGCTTTTAAATTCAATGTATTGAAGATCAAAATCATTAATGTCCATCCATGAGAAAAGAGATATGTCAAAGCAAATATCGCTGATAAATAAATCTATTTTTAATTTGAATGATTTCCAGGATTCGTATAAATCCAGAACTGTTTTGCCTGAACCTTGTAACTTTAAGTTGAGTTCACTGAGATGGATTGTAATATCAGTAAGAAACATTAACATACAGATTTAGTTCTTATCTTCTAGTTCAGGATAAGCATTCACTTGATTTTTTTTTAACAAGAACGATTTAATTTCGCCCAGACATTGCATAAATCTAGAGAGCACTTTACCACGGCTGAGCCAGCGCACATTATTGTGTAATGGTATATCTGAATATGCACTTTCTAATTCCTGCAGAAACGCCTTAAATTGTCTATGGATCAGTGAAGAACGACTGACAATGTAGTTAACTATTTTAACCACCCTATCCATCACGGATTTTAAACTTCCAGCGAAGATTTTAGCGCACAAACTCTTTTGGTGAATTAAAACTGATCTACCCATGCGTTCAATAAGAAGGGAAACAAATCCTTTATGTCTTCCACTCATAGCAGGAGCGCCATCTGTCGTTACGCAAAAATTTTTATTTAAATCAATGTTCTGCTTTTCAAAATGTTTAACAAATTCTGAAAATATATCCTCTCCTCTTGTAGTTCCCTGCAATGGGAGCAGACAAATCAGCTCTTCATACACACTGCCATCATCGAAGTATTGCGTAACTATTGCCAGACGGGCAATGTCATTAATATCGACACTTTCATCCAATGCTACACTAAATATAAAACTCCGTTTGATAGCGTCTCTCTGCTGTTTTTGGACATTTTGTGTCATTTCGGTAATTCGTCTTTCGATGGTCCGCGCTGATGCCGGTATATCCCTAATCCTGGCCAATATTGTATCCTTATTGGGCAAGTCGTCGAATAAAATCTCGCCAGTACTCAAAAACGTTTGCTTCATAAATTCTCCGTCAGTGAACGGCCTACCTTTTTGTGCCAACGATTGTGCAATTTTGAAACTGCATTCAGTTACCTGATTTTTTCCTTGGAAAATTTTGCTAATGAATGTTGACTGTTTCTCGTATTGTTTACTTGCTCTTTGTATTGCCTCCCTTTTATCAGCGTTATCTTTAAATGACGATTCATGTTTTATCTGGAAATGTCGTTGAACACTAGATGTCCGGAAAACTACGCTTTCCCGACATAGGACAAAAATGACCCGATCGTTTTTGCTGTACAAAACCGTAATCTGTTGTCCATGAAGTTTGAAATGATCGAACGTCTACCTTCTGTTTCTTCGCGGCCATAACGCAACGTAATTTTAATTTTTAAAGTTTTCGACGACTATTGACTGGAACTGATGTTACTTCCATACTAAATGATCCAAACGTGTAGCCGCTTGCTATATATAGAAAAATAATGTTTCCAGAAAATTCCAATAATTACGTTTATTAAATTTCTTAGAACAAAAATTATTATCTACAACGCGCCCATTGCAATCAAAGGGCCACCTAGAAGTTAAATCTAACAAAAACTAAAGTTCGGCAATATAAAAAGAGTTGCGGCGCGCGTCGGAACGATTGAAGTCAAGTCAAACAAAACCCGCCTTATAGCGGAATTGAGGACGTTTATTTGTGTTTTTGCCTAGGCTTATATTTTAAGGCTTGCCGAAATTAAACCAATGCATTCAGTAAAATTATAAATTACAAAATATATATTTTGTAGTTTTTGGTAATAATACCTAGTGACCTATATAATATATCGTTTTTGTTTGTATCGTTAAAGTAATACTGTCTTCGATTATTTACTTAATTTCGAGACATGTCACAGAATTAATGTGTAAACTTTGAATAGGTACGCGTGCATTCAAAATTGCTTGGCGTGCCAGAGATGGCACGCTGCCATAGGTTGCCGACCCTTGATATAAACCATATCAATTAATTCATTTTTATCCATCCATAACTATTACCATTATACGTCACTTATTACAACAAATTAAACTATTTTTACTGAAAATTGAAAAATTCAAAATAAATTGAATACTATTAGAAATAGGTATATGACATACTTAATAAAAGTTGGAGAGTTTTTGTAAAATCTATCAGAAAAAGTAATAATAAGTGTGCCATTTAAAAAATTTGAGATTTTTCAATTTAAAATAGTCGAAATGTATAAATTTATTTTGAACCCCTGTAACATCTAACTGAAGTTTCTTTGCATATATCTTTTTTTTCATCTCTATAGAACGCTCGTACCAATTATGAGTATTTTACCTTCAGAAACAATGGCGCTACTGGCAGTTTTTTACAAAACTGAAAACTAGTATTTTTTTTAAAAAAAATTGAAATATTAGAAAAACTACTACGTTTAGGTATATAACATTATTAATAAAAAAGTTATAAAATTTGACGCAGAATTTAAAAATAAATTAGAAAATAGGATGTTCCATTAAAAAAACATACGTTATATCGGCCGCACTTTTTTGAAGTACCCTGTATACTCAAAAATAATTTTAAACTGTGCACCTTAACATTCCCTAAAACTATTGTATTTAACATTTTTTCGTCATTCCCCAAACAAATGAGATAATGAACTTTACTCTATCGTTGAGTCACCCTGTACTATTTCATCTATTTTAAGTCTCGTACTTTTGTCAGAAATATCGAATTCTATATCAGATAGTCGCCACGTTAATTCTGCATGCATTAGATGGGGTTGGGTCTCCTTTATTGGACTTGTTTTAAGTATTAAGGTAAATATTTTTACTTAATCTAGTACTTGTAGCTACTACTCAGTATATATCACCACTACACCAAACACTTTATTTTTGCACTTGACGCGCGTTTCGCTAACCATGTTAGCTTCATCAACTCTTGACCAGTCAATCATCGCTCCTGATGAAGCTAACATGGTTCGCGAAACGCGCGTCAGTGCAAAAATAAAGTGTTTGGTGTAGTGGTGATATATACTCAGTAGTATCATTGTGCCAAAGATTCCACATTCCCAACTTACTTGTAGCTAGGTAAATTATATATCCTGTAATATACCATACTGTGTTAGTTAATTTTCATCTTGCTCTAGAAGAAGACACAGTGTGTCGAAACAATGTCAGCAGTAATATAATAAACATAAGTGGTGATCTTAAATAGTTGTTTAAATTTTCGTTTCTAGTTATTATGGATGTCCGTCAAGTAACGGCTAAGTCAATGCAGTATCTAATGTAATAAGATTAGGCCTTGAGGTTCCTTCGCAATTATCACCTCTTACCCATTATGGGTATATATGGCTGAGAAGACACACGAAGATCGGTTGTAAACAGGCGAGGCGTTTACATTTTGCGACTATGTAGCCAAAACTAAGGCATTTCGGACTTTTTGACCTTCATTAGTAGATAGATATAAATTTAAAATGAAGTACTAAAAACTTAAAAAACGGACAAAGAATTCAGTTAGTTATAAGATGGCTGCAAGTTTATAAGGTAGGTGTCTTTTTTTTTAGATTATGGATATAAACTACTATACATATATGATTACCTTGTTGATACAATTTACACTGCTGTATTGGCATGTGTGGTGCTGTATGTTAAAACATCTTAGAGAGGAGTTTGCTCTTGAAAAAAATGATATATTTAGGAAATCACAAACCATGCTGCACGTTGCAAGGTACATCTTAAATTAAATTTAAATGTTTTTTTTTTATTATATATATATTATATATATATATATATATATATATATATATATATATATATATATATATATATATATATATATACAGTAGAACCCCGATTAACCGAGTCGCGATTATCCGAGCTCCGGATTAACCGAGCCAATCTAAGAACCTGATTATCCGAGGTACGCGCGTCTATGCTGCGTATGAACCGAGCTTCTAAAATATGTATGTACATATTTCCATTTAAAATCGTCGGGGCCTTCGGGGAATCCCCCGTGTGAGGGGTTCCCATATTTATGTTTTTGGACTCTTTCAGCATGTCAATTTGCCTGAATGCAGTGCGTTATAGCGTTTACTACGAAGAAGTACGAGTATACTCACATAATTTATTTGGTTGGAGTTGTGGTAGTTAAGTGTAATTAATACGAACTGCTTTGTTTGAATTTTTGTTTGTCGTATTATAATGGAGCAAAACAAGCGTAAAAGAATCGTCGTTCCTATTAAAGAAAAATTAAAAGCCATCAGCAGAATTGAAGCAGGAGAGACAATTAAAGTTGTTGCTCGAGATTATGGAGTAGGTGAGATAACAGTTGATGATTGGAAAAGAAACCGCACAAAAATAAAAGAGTGGTGTATAAATCAAGCCTCTTCGTCCTCAGGAAGAAAATCTATGAAAAGGTTAACGAAGCTTTATTCATGTGGTTTAACCAACAGAGATCAAAAGGTGTGCCTCTGTCAGGTCCAATTTTGCAACAGAAAGCAATAATGATTAGTAGGCAATTCCCAGAGATAGATCAGTTTACCGCCAGTTCTGGATGGCTTGACCGCTGGAAAAAAAAAAAAACGGTACGGTGTACGACAAATGACTGTATGTGGTGAAAAACTTTCTGCTGATGTGTCATCAATTGAGAAGTTTAAGCAGAACTTTAAAAAGCAAATGGAAGATTGTGGTTACACATGTGATCAAATTTACAACTGTGACGAAACTGGTCTGAATTATAAAATGCTTCCATCAAAAACATTGGCATCTCGACAGGAAAAATCAGCTCCTGAGCACAAACGAAGTAAGGAAAGATTAACTACAATGGTATCGTCCAATGCATCTGGCAAGCACAAAATCCTACTCATGGTGATTGGCAAGTCTGCACGTACAAGAGCTTTAAAAGACATCTCAGCCAAAGCCCTACCAGTCTATTACAAAAGTCAGAAGTGCGCATGGATGGGTGCGACCTTATTTACTAACTGGTTTGAAGAAGAGTTCGTGCCATCTGTAACTAAATTTTTGAACAGAAACCGTCTTGCTATTAAAGCAATTTTGATAATGGATAATGCCCCCTCTCACCCTGGAGAAGGACTTCGTGTGGGCGAAATTGTTGTAAAATTTTTTCCTTCAAATGTAACCAGCATAATGCAACCAATGGATCAAGGCATCCTCGAAAACATTAAAAAAAATTATAGGCGTTTATATCTTGAACATCTATTAGAATACACAGAAAAGGAGGATATTATCAATGGGGTGAGAAAGGTTACGCCGAAAAATGTTATTTACTGGGTAAGTCAAGCTTGGGATTCTGTGCGTACTACCACTATTCAAAAATCTTTGTCAAAAGTTATTGATTTTGAGGACTATAATGACAGTGAAGATGATACTTCATTAAATGAATTAGCTTTGAAATTGAGAAGCCATGGAGAAATGTCCTGTTCAAATTTTGACAGCGAGATAGAAGAAAAAGAAAAAAGTTTATTTGAATTAATGTAAAAATTAAAAGGTTGCGAAAATGTGACAAGAGAAGATGTTGTTGAATGGATTACAGCAGATGATTTAGAAGAAGAAATGAGTATGCCTTTCAGGAAACCGAAAAAATCAGATGACGATGACGATGACGAAGCGGTGGTGGATGAACAGTCTCCCGTTAAGATCTCTCATCAAGAAGGTTTTGCTTCTTTGGAAAAAGCTTTGAGGTATATCGAACAACAACCAGAGGTGACGCCAGCAGATTTGCTTCTCCTTAATACATGGAGAAACATTGCAGCGAGAAAAAAGAAGATGCAATATGAAACAGAAGCACATAGATACATATATCACTGTTTTATAATGTATGTACCTATTTATATGTTAAAAACGTTATCGGTTTAAAGTATAGGTGTTTATTTTTTGAATGAATAAAAAACAAATCCGGATTATCCGAGTTTTCAGTTGTCCGAGGAGGGTTCCCCCCCCACGTTACCTCGGATAACCGGGGTTCTACTGTATATATATATATATATATATATATATATATATATATATATATATATATATATATATATATATATTATATATATATATCTGTAGTAATTATTTACTTTATCATCCTTTAGGCGGTGGGGGTTTTTAGGGGGTGTAGCGGGAAATGGGGGGGAAATGTCCTTGACATAAATCCGGCAGGGTTAGCCATCGGCCACCCCTCATAAAAGAGTTATTAAGGGTTGAAATTTTATTAAATGAAATACCTCAAAACACTGCAAACTGAAATATTTTTGATTCTAATATTAGTTATTGATCAAAACTGGCCAATTTATACTGGTAGCTGTTTTCTCAGACCCATCTTTAGCCGCGACAACCCCTTAACCCCTTAAAAAAAAAATAAATCCTTGAGAAGAGGAATGTGAAGTTCACAAAAAGTGTAGTATCACATCTTATGGCTTTGCTCCTAGATCGCGACTGCCTTTACCCCAAGAGGGTGCCCTTTCGCCCTCAACCAACTAAATCGAATTTATTATATTTATTATCGCTATGCAATAATTTGTTGCTATAAACTACCTATTCATAGAATTGTCATAGGAAAACTGCACGTTTCCAGCCTAAAATTGCTAGAAAAAGGGTAAGGGGAAATGTAAACAAAGACCCGTTTGTTTACATTTGTGTCTCATCTATTATTCAGCTATAAAGACAAACTCTTCATATATGTCATATATATATATATATATATATATATATATATATATATATATATATATATATATATAAATCGACAATGTTAAATTTTGAATAAAACAAGCGGGGGGGAGGAGTTAAAGGCGAAAGGGGATCGAAGGCGGTCAAGATTCAGGGACAGAGCCCCTAGTGAGACCTGAGAGGCAAAGCCCTAGATATTTTTTTTCCACCTTTCCTTTACATTATTTAAGGGTTGATTTTTTTAAGGGGTTGAGGGGCAAAACCGCCGCTAAAGAGGGGTCCGGAAGTACAGCCTCCAGATATGTAAATTGTCATAAAAAAAAAAACATTTAAATCAAAAATATTTGATTTTGCTGCGTTTCAAAACCTGAACCCCCTCTACAATCCCTAAAAAACCTCCACCTCCCGCGGGGGTGGAGTGATCAAGTAAATAATTACCATATATATATATATATATATATATATATATATATATATATATATATTTATATATAGCACGTAGGCTGAAAAGTTTTTGGTCTGACATATAGATGTCGCCCCTTCCAAAAAAATCTATATGATTATTAGCAAGAACCAACCTTCAAACGATACCTGTCAAAATTTCATGACATTTCGACGATTAATTTACAAGTTATAGTGGTTTTAGTGGCGCTAGTTTTGATATTTTCAAATCAATGGAAAAAATCGAATTTCGTGTGTTGATTAAATACTATTTTTTGATGGGAAAAATACCGTTAAAGCAAATCAGTGGCTTGACATGTGTTACGGGGACTATGTCCCTGGAAAATCACTCATCCTTTATGGTATGCTGAATTTAAACGCCGTCGTACAGACACAAATGATGCTGAACGCTCTGGAAGCCCAAATGAGGTGGTTACACTGGAAAACATCAAAAAAATCCACAACGGATGACGGCAACGTGAAATTGTGTGAGATAGCTGACACCCTAAATATATGAAAAGAACGTGTTGGTCATATTTTGCATGAACATTTGGGCATGAGAAAGCTCTGTTTGAAATGGGTACCGCGTTTGTTCACATTGGACCAAAAATAACGTGTTGATGATTCTGAGCGCTGTTGGGACCTGTTTAAGCGCAATAAAAAGGATTTTTCCATGCGATATGTGACAATGAATGAAAAGTGGATCCACCACTATACACCGGAATCAAAGTGGCAGTCAGCTGAGTGGAAAGCAGCCGGTGAAAGCCGCCTGAAGTCACCAAAGACACAACAGTCAGCTGGGAAAGTTTTGGCTTTTGTATTTTGGGAAACGCATGGAATAATTTTCATCGACAATGCTGAGAAGGGCAAAAAACCATCAATAATGAATATTATATAAAGTTATTGGTGCGTTTGAAGATAGAAATCGCAAAGAAACAGCCTCAAATGAATAAGCAATGCACCGTGTCACAAGTCAATGGTTATGTTGGCAAAATTGCATAAACCGAAGTTCGAATTGCTTCCTCATCACGGTATTCTCCAAATTTGGCCCCCAGCGACTATTATCTATTCGCAGATCTCAAAAAAATGCTCGCAGGAAATAGATTTGGCTCCAGTGAAGAAGTTGTAGCCGAAACTGAGGCCTATTTTGAAGGCAAAGTCAAATCTTTCTACAAGAACGTTATAGAAATGTTAGAATTGATTGTATCGCTTCTATATTGCTGAATAAAGCCAAATTTTGCAAACAAAAAGTATTTTAAGTAGCTAGACCAAAAACTACATGTTTATATATATATATATATATATATATATATATATATATATATATATATATATATATATATGTATATATATATATATATATATATATATATATATATATATATATATATATATATATATATACATTATTCCGTGGACATAGAACTACAAGGTATTTTTGGAATGAAAATAAGTTGTAGCCGAAACTGAGGCCTATTTTGAAGGCAAAGTCAAATCTTTCTACAAGAACCTGAACTAACCTTAATAAAGCCGAATTTTGCAAACAAAAAGTATTTTAAGTAGCTAGACCAAAAACTACATGTTTTATATATATATATATATATATATATATATATATATATATATATATATAAATAAATAAATAAATAAATAAATAAATATATATATATATATATATATATATATATATATATATATATATATATATATATATATATATATATATATATATATATATACATGTGTCCCATTATTCCGTGGACATAGAACTACAAGGTATTTTTGGAATGAAAATAAGTCGATTGGATACAATTTACCTCTATACAAAAGTGCTTCGTTTGCCCGTTAGAGGGCATCAAAGTAAAAAAAAATAAACCCATTTTTTAAGATATTTTAAGAACCGATATTCCGATTTGAATGAGATTTAGGGTGCCCATGTTTTGCTAGGCGCTCTAATATTTGACTTTCACAAAAAACCCGAAAGGGTTCGAGAAGGGTGAAAACTACCCTCACTCCTACATAAATTCTAGTAGAAATGTTTTGCAACTTTAACGACGACTCTGAATTTTTTTTTCATAAAAAGGTCCTTCTGGTGAAATTAAACAAGTAAGTATGATATTAATTATTATTACGAGTTTTATTTAACACAGGTAATAGTATTTTTACAAAAGTTGTTCAATATGACCACCACCTTCGTTCCTGCACATAACAATACGGCGCAAAAAATTGAAACTAACTCTCTCTACAATATCATTATTAATTAATATATTCGCAGCATTTTGAATCCTATCCCATAGTTGATCGGCGTTGTTTATCTGGACCTCATATACCTTTGTTTTCAACGCTCCCCATATGAAAAAATCGCAAGGATTAAGGTCCGGGGAACGAGGTGGCCATTGAATTGGAGCTTCTTGACCTCTACCAATCCATCTACCACAAAAATTCTCGTTCAGATAATTTTTTTCATAAAAAGGTCCTTTTATTTATTTCATTTTTTGTCTCATGTAAAAAAACGCCACCTCGCATAGTTCTTGAGAAAAAAAATGTTTTTCCGATGCTGACCTACAAAACAATTTTCTTGTCACATCAACCGTTAAAATCTAGTAGGCGATAATCATCTAGTTGGCGAAAATGTGGAATGTTATGTCAGTGTCACAAATGATTTTTGACAATAAGCTTCATAAATTTTAAATTAATTAACGTTTGGGTTTATTTTTGATTGATAATTTGTTGTTGTTGTTGCTTGTTTTCCCTGTGAATATGGAATATTCTTTTGATGAACAGACTGATATGTTGCTAGTACTTGGTTTTTGCGAAGGTAATTGTAGGAAAAGTGTTCGAGTGTATCAAGAAAAATATCCGAATCGACAAATTCCAAATCGCCAGACTTTTGCCAGCATAGAACGTCGACTTCAAGAAATGGGACGATTCCAACCCTTGAGAGTCAATGCTGGAAAACCGCGGCAAGCCCGAACACCTCTAGTGGAAGAAGCTGTTCTTGAAGTAGTCGAACCAAGTCCAGGTATCAGCACTCGCAGGTTAGAACTTGAATAAAGAGTTAAAAAAAGTACTGTTAACCGGATTTTAAATGAACAACTTCATTTCACGTTCAGCCCGTCCAAGAATTGTTGCCCATTGATCATCACTCACGTCTGAGATTTGTACGAAATGTTTTAGAATGCAGAGCAATTAATAGGCTATTTCACAAAAAAATTTTGTTTATGGATAAGTCATGTTTTACCGTCGTGGTATGATAAATTTGCATAATACACATGTTTACGCCGAAGAAAATCCGCATGCAGTTACAGAAAGACATTTTCAACGAGAATTTAAAATTAACGTTTGGATGGGGATTGTTGCCTGATAACCTAAACGGAGATAGCTATCTACATTTTCTACAGTATTCTTTATCTGAATTATTAGAAGGAGTGCCTCTGAATGTAAGAAGATACATGTTTTTTATGCACGATGGAACTCCACCCCACTTTGCGCGTGCTGTAAGAAATTATCTGAACGAGAATTTTTGTGGTAGATGGATTGGTAGAGGTTAAGAAGCTCCAATTCAATGGCCACCTCGTTCCCCGGACCTTAATCCTTGCGATTTTTTCATATGAGGAGCGTTGAAAACAAAGGTATACGAGGTCCAGATAAACAACGCCGATCAACTAGGGGATAGGATTCAAAATGTTGCGAATACATTAATTAATAATGATATTATAGAGAGAGTTAGTTTCAATTTTTTGCGCCGTATTGTTATGTGCAGGAACGAAGGTGGTGGTCATATTGAACAACTTTTGTAAAAAATACTATTACCTGTGTTAAATAAAACTCGTAATAATAATTAATATCATACTTACTTGTTTAATTTCACCAGAAGGACCTTTTTATGAAAAAAAATTCAGAGTCGTCGTTAAAGTTGCAAAACATTTCTACTAGAATTTATGTAGGGGTGAGGGTAGTTTTCACCCTTCTCGAACCCTTTCGGGTTTTTTGTGAAAGTCAAATATTAGAGCGCCTAGTAAAACATGGGCAACCTAAATCTCATTCAAATCGGAATATTGGTTCTTAAAATATCTTAAAAAATGTGTTTATTTTTTTTTACTTTGATGCCCTCTAACGGACAAACGAAGCACTTTTGTATAGAGGTAAATTATGTCCGATCGACTTATTTTCATACCAAAAATGCGTGGTAGTTCTATGTCCATGGAATAATGGGATACCCTGTATATATATATATATATATATATATATATATATATATATATATATATATATAGGGTGTTTTGTCTATCTTTTAATATATTTAAATGAGTGACGGTTGAAGTTAATTGAAGATACGCTCAATACTTACCTTTATTAAATTTGAACGTTGTTCAGAATTGTATAAACCACTGGACTTCGTAATATTAAAAAGGAATGCACCACCCCTGGCCCAGCTGAGAAAAGCGCTGGATTTCCTGAATAAGTGAGAGACAGGGAGTTTTAAAAAATGGATTGAAAAAGATCACAGACACCCAGGGAACCCATCGGTGTAATGTCAAAGATTTTTTATATATTTACGTCTGAGAAATATAGTCGAGAGCGTTCGATATCAAATAGGTGAAACAACACTCTCAGTTAAAAAATGTTAAACGTTGTTCGAGAGGAAAAGTATCAAGAAACCATTGCTGTGCGAAAAAAATGACTCAGAGAGAAACGACTCGCGTGGGCAGAGGAAAACATAAATCGAGACTGGAGCAATGTAATTTTTTCCGATGAGGCTTTATTTTGGGGTTATGTTATAACTCCACGAGCGTAGTTCATTTCGATTGGTTCAGCGCTCCGTGAAACACCCTGTGAAGATCCATGTTTGGTGATGTCTTTCGGAAAAAGGTTTTGAGAAAGCTTCATCTTTATCTGCAATTTCAACGATCAAAAAATGCTCCAGATTAATAAGAAGGCATTAGTACCGACTGCCCACAATTCATAGAAATGAGGAGTGGATACTTCAAATGGATTACCACTCCAAACATCGGAGTAATATGTGTAGCCAGTGGAAAGAGGAATCCGGTATCGTCACACTGGATTGGCCATCCCAGTCGCCAGATGCAAACTCAATCGAGAACGTGTGGTCGTACATTAAGCAGAAGCTTCGTAGTAAAAAGATGTACATAGTGAAGCAGCTGTCACGGCAAATTCGGGAAATTTCGAAATTTTTGCTCTAAGATATGTGGAAAATCTCGTCGAAAGTATGCCCCGAAGATGCCGGGCGGTTATCGACGCTGATGGAATCCTTTACTGCCGAATGATGTAAAAAACTTTTAAATATATATATATATATATATATATATATATATATATATATATATATATATATATATATATATATATATCAATCGGTTTTATAACGTCTTCCGATGCTTAATGTCCACTCCTCCCGGTTTCTCCATCCCTCCTCCTCCAGATCT
Organism: Pachyrhynchus sulphureomaculatus; assembly: GCA_019049505.1. Lineage (NCBI taxonomy): Eukaryota > Metazoa > Arthropoda > Insecta > Coleoptera > Curculionidae > Pachyrhynchus > Pachyrhynchus sulphureomaculatus. Next base: position 18,203,136 of record CM032446.1, read on the forward strand.
CTCTCTAATACTTCCTTGTTGATTCCTACTTTCCAGCTTTCCAGCTTTGGCGTGGTCTTCCTCGCTTTCTTCTTCCATGAGGGTTCCAATTTAAGATCTTTTTAGGTAGTCGGTTTTGTGACATTCTCTGTACATGTCCGTATCATACCAACTGTTGGGTTCTGATTTCGTGCACTATATCGTGCTTTATTTCCAAAGCTCGTCTTATCATGTCATTTGGTATGCGGTCTTTTCTGGATGTTCTGGCTGCTCGTCTCCAGAAATCCATTTCTGTAGCTCTTAGTATTTTTTCTGTTCTTTCCTTCAATGGCCTCACCTGGGAGCTGTAAGTTATTATACTTTTCACCATTGAGTTGTAAATTCTCTTTTTATTTTTAATTGTTATGTTTTTGTCCCTTAGTATACTATTAAGCATTGCAATAGCTTTTCTTCCTTGGATATTCCTCTCGAATATTGCTTCTGCCAGTGTTCCGTCTCTAGATATTCTCGTTCCCAATACTTATAACTGGCACAGTGTTTGATGGTGTGTCCTGTGGCCAGTTTCAAGTCCTGCTGTTGTCCTCCGACGCACATGTACTCGATCTTTTTAATATTGACTTCTAGGCCCCATTTTTCATATTCCTCCATAAGCTTGCGTGTCATGTATTGCTCATCGATGTCCTGAGCGACTACTACCTGGTCGTCCGCGAATGATAGCGTGTACAATGTAGTATCGTCATCCAGTGGTAATCGCATACTGCTGTATTTCCTTTTCCAGTTCTTCAGTGCACTCTCCAAATAGATTTTAAATAGCATTGGGGATATACAGCAGCCCTGTTTGAGACCCTTCGTGACCTGGAACCCTGTTATTGTATCATATTTGGTTTTCACTCTACTTCTTGCGTTTTGGTATAAGGATTTTACGGCTTTAATTATTTCGGTACTTACATTACTCTGTTGTAGTGTTTCCCACAATCTCATTAGGGGCACGCTGTCGTAGGCCTTTTTTAAATCAACAAACAAGACATGGACTTCCTGATCAAATGCGGTTTTCTTTTCTAGGATTTGTGTCAGTGAGAAGAGATGGTCTATTGTGGATCTTCCTGCTCTAAAGCCTGCCTGTTCTTCAGCTTCTACGTCCGCGTATTCGGTTTCGATTCTATTTTTAAGTATTTTTCCGTATATTCTGCTAATAGATGCTGTAACCGTTATTCCCTGATAGTTCTCGCAATTATTTTTGTCTCCTTTCTTATGAATTGTTGATATGTATGATATTTTCCATTCCTCAGGTACTTCTGATGTGTTAATGTATTTTTGGAATAGGCTCCTCAAAGCGCTAAATAGCTTTTCAGTTCCGTATTTTACTATCTCTTCTGGGATGTTTCCTGGTCCTGCAGCTCCACCATTTTTTAGCGTTTTACATACTTCTTTAACTTCTGATGTTGTTGTCCTTATTGAGAATCCTTCACATATTTGGGATTCCATGTTGGGTACTTTTAAACTCTGGTCTATCTTCTGGTAGCATATTTGTAAAGTATTGGTTCCATTTTTCTGGTGTTATTGGTGAGAAGATTTCTCTTTTCCGTTCTGTTCTCATATTTTTAAGAAGTCTCCAGCTTTCTGTGCTTTTCCTTCCTCCTATGTAAGTGTTGAGTCTTGAGTATGTCTTTTCCCATTGGTTGTTCTTTTTGTCACTAATCATTTTGCGTACTCTAGCTTGGGATTCTTTGTATTTTAATTTGTCGTTTGTGCTCTTTGAACTTAAGTATTTGTGATAGCTTTTCCGTTTTTCTTCGATTTCGTATTCAATTTCTTCATCCCACCAATATGGTTTTTGCTGTTTTTCCCTTTTCTCTTGATACCCTAATGCTTCCAGTGCGGCTGCGTGTAGGCATTCCTTTATATACTTATATTCTTCTTCTATATTAACAAATCCCGTCCGTTGTATCTTTTGGTCCAGTCTACTCTTGTATAGATTTCTTATACTTTCATTTTGTAACCTGTTTGTATTATATCTTATTGTTGTTTCATTTGTTGTGTGCTGTGTACTTGTATCTTCCAGTTTGCTTTCCGTGTTATTCGTGAGGTTATCTTTCCTTTCACAATACATTTTTTAATTAACAGTGCGCGATAAATTCTTACTTGACCGACTGTACTACACTGGAGATCCGAGTGAGGGACAAGCATATAATAAAAAACTGCAGCACTATTCTGAGAAAAAATATTGTAACGTGATGTAAAATAAACGTACTGTTAAAAATGAATACTACGTTCTTTCTTGTATTTTTTATCTATGCGACCGGCTTATGTGAGTTTAGCTCTTAGGTAACTACATTCTGTTCATGGCGATATTTTTTCTCTTCATTCAGTTTTACTTTTTAGTGTTTGGTACGAAAGACTTATGGGATCACTTCTGGGTCTGTCCGTCCGTCTGTCGCACCTGATTTTCTTCGAAACTATTTGCCACAGAAAGTTGAAATTTGGCACAAATATAGGAATTGATGGCCCAATCAGACTCGTGTAGTTTTGAAAGTTAAATTTCGACTTAAGGGGTTAGTTTTGGGAGGTGAAACCGGAAGTGAAAAAAAACTTTTACCAGGTCATCGAGTGGGATGTTAAATGAGAGTTTATGAAAGTACAAGTTCAAAAATATACGGTGGCGAACAAAGTATGGAAACATTTAAGTTCCCAACTCTAGTCTTAACATTTAAACGGTTTACAATTACAATATTTATTTATTAATCGTGTACATGCTAACAAACATTTTGAAGAGTAAAACAGTTATTGTTTATTAGAAATGTGCTTAGTTTTTAACGTAACAAAATTATGCACAAACAAAAATATTAAAAGATTTTTGTAATAAAATGAAAATTCCACTAAGACGACTAAGATAAGATAAGATCAATAAGCCTAGCACAAAAATCGGGTGGTATTTTTTCCCATTTTTGTTTTAATGCGATCCAAAGTTCGTCCCGGTTTTTTATATTTCTTTTCCTAATTTGTTTATTCAGATAGTGCCAAAGATTCTCTATCGGGTTCAAATCAGGTAATTGTGAAGGCCAACGCATTACCCGAATCCTTTGTTCAGAAAATCAATTGTTGGCCGAGTGACATGTGTGTTTTGGGTCATTGTCTTGTTGAACAATCCATGAGCGTGGCAAATCTTCTTCATAAGGAATCGAATTATTTTCCAATATCTCAAAATATAGTTGAGCATCCATTCTGCCATTTATGTTTGCAATGGCCCTGTATCAGACCGTCGAAAACAATCCCATATCATGATATTTCCAGCGCCATGTTTGACAGTAAGTACAAGGTGTTTTGGGACATATCTTAGACCAACTGGTCTTCTTACATAACCAGTGGAATCACTTCCAAAGAGATTGAACCTACTTTCGTCACTAAAGATTACTAGAGACCACTGATTTTGAGTCCAGTCTTTATGTTCCTTAGCAAATTTCAATCTCTCTTTTCTGTGACGCTTTGTAAGGAGTGGCTTTTTAACAGCACGCCTACCATGAAGATTTTCAGATAACAGACGACGCCTAATAGTCATGTCTAAGACCAATAAACCCTGATATTCCTGCCTTAGTTCTTTATTAATATCAACAGCAGTTTTCTTGGGATCATTTTTCACTTTTTAAATTATAATTTTGTCTACTCTCTTACTTGTTTTTCGAGGTCTACCACTTTTAAATGTCGTATCAACAGTGCCTCTTCTCAAGAACTTCTTAACAATTTTGCTGACAGTTGCCCCTATGCATGTTTAAAGATTTTGCTATTTCAATTTGCTTTTTTCCACGTTGATACAGAGAAATAATTTTATGTTTCAGATCTGAACTGTAATATTTGCACTTTGGCATTTTGGCAAAAACCGCACTCTTAAACAATGCTACTAAATTACTTCATATCAACAATAACGTACTCTTAAAACAAAATGATAAAATTATTTCAATGCTTTCGATAAGGACAAAACGCGTTTCTTAAAAACCTTGTCTACCAGAAAAGGCAAAGTTTTTATAGTTAATAATAAAATTCTGTAAAGAAATTGCCAACAATTCCTAAAGGACAGTATTTTATATTTTTAGTGTTCCGTACGGAACACTTATAAGATCACTTCGATGTCTGTCTGTCTGTCACACCCGATTTTCTCCGAAACTATTTGACATAGAAAGGTGAAATTTGGCAATAATATAGGAATTGATGGCCTCATCAGAGCCATGTAGTTTTGAGAATTAAATTTTGACTTAAGGGGTTAGTTTTGGGGGGTGAAGTCGGAAGTGAAAAAAAAAAAATTTACTAGGTTATTGAGTGTGGTGTCAAATGAAAGCTTGTGAAAACACGAGTAAAAAATATATATATAATATTATACTTGCGCGCATTTTTCTTTGTATTATTTTTAAAAATTCGCGAAAAATCGCTGTCCCGGGCCTTATCTCGAAAAGTATCTGGAATATTCTCTACGGGGTGTATATTGAACGAAAATTATCACGAGTGCATTACCTTTAATAATTTATATGGTAAACAAAAAAAACAAAAATTTCAAGGTCATCAGATTTCAGTAAAGATTGCAAACAAACTTTGTTGAAAACTCATTTGGGGTGTGTTTTGTGAAGTCACTGATCATTTTATACCACCGTAACATAAATTTTGACTTAAGGGGTTCGTTTTGAGGGGTGAAATCGGAAGTGAAAAAAAATTTTTTTTTACTAGATCATCGAGTGTGGTATCAAATGAAAGCTTGTGAAAACACGAGTAAAAAATATATATATAATGTAATACTTGCGCACACTTTTCTTCGTATTACTTTTAAAAAATCGCTGTCCCCTACCTTATCTCGAAAAGTACTGATCAAAAAATTTTGAAAAAATTCTGGAATATTTTCCACGGGGTATAGATTGAACGAAAATTATCACGAGTGCATTACCTTTAATAATTTATTTGGTATACAAAAAAAAAACAAAATTTCAAGGTCCCCAGTTTTCAGTAAAGATTGGAAACAAACTTTGTTGAAAACTCAATTGGGGTGTGTTTTGTGAAGTCACTGATCATTTTATACCACCCTAACAAAAATTTTTATTTTAAAAACAATCAACGTACGGAACACTAATTGTGCAAGTTCAACTTGCACTTGACCGGTTTTTTTGATTAAGAAAATGTTTCCATACTTTTGTTCGCCACTGTATATGTTGTAACACGTAGGCTGAAAATATCCTATATTTATCTAGTTTATATACCAGATAAATTATTAAAGGTAATGCACTCGTGATAATTTTCGTTCAATCTACACCCCATGGAGAATATTCCAGAATTTTTTCCAAATTTTTTATAAGTACTTTTCGAGATAAGGCGGCGGTGGACAGCGATTTTTCGCTATTTTTAAAAAATAATACAAAGAAAAGTGCGCGCAAGTATTACATTATATATATTATTTTTTACTCGTGTTTTCACAAGCTTCCATTTGACACCACACTGGATTACCTAGTAAATTTTTTTTTTCACTTCCGATTTCACCCCCCAAAACTAACCCTTAAGTCAAAATTTAACTTTCAAAACTACATGGCTCTGATAAGGCCATCAATTCCTATATTATTACCAAATTTCAACTTTCTATGACAAATAGTTTCGGAGAAAATCGGATGTGATAGACAGACAGACGGATAGACAGTGTTCCGTACGGAACACTAAAAACAAGGAAGCTGTAAGATGCATTAGAGAAAAAAAAACCGGTCAAGTGCAAGTTGAACTTGCACAATTAGTGTTCCGTACGTTGATTGTTTTTGAAATAAAAAGTTTTGTTAGGGTGGTATAAAATGATCAGTGACTTCACAAAACACACCCCAAATGAGTTTTCAACAAAGTTTGTTTCCAATCTTTACTGAAAACTGGTGACCTTGAAATATTGTTTTTTTTCTATACCAGATAAATTATTAAAGGTAATGATAATTTTCGTTCAATCTATACCCCGTGGAGAATATTCCAGAATTTTTTCAAATTTTTTTGATCAGTACTTTTCGAGATAAGGTAGGGGACAGCGATTTTTCACGATTTTTTAAAAGTAATACGAAGAAAAGTTTGCGCAAGTATTACATTATATATATATTTTTTACTCGTGTTTTCACAAGCTTACATTTGACACCATACTCGATGACCTAGCAAAAAAAAATTTTTTTCACTTCCGATTTCACCCCTCAAAACGAATCCCTTAAGTCAAAATTTATGTTACGGTGATATAAAATGATCAGTGACTTCACAAAACACACTCCAAATAAGTTTTCAACAAAGTTTATTCCATCTCTTTACTGAAAATTGATGACCTTGAAATTTCTGTTTTTTTTATATACCAGATAAATTATTACAGGTAATGCACTCGTGATAATTTTCGTTCAATCTACACCCCGTGGAGAATATTCCAGAATTTTTTTCAAATTTTTTTGATAAGTACTTTTCGAGATAAGGCGGGTGGACAGCGATTTTTCGCGATTTTTTAAAAATAATACAAAGAAAAGTGAGCGCAAGTATTACATTATATATATATTTTTTTACTCGTGTTTTCACAAGCTTTCATTTGACACCACACTCGATTACCTAGTAAAAATTTTTTTTTTTCATTTCCGATTTCACCCCCCAAAACTAACCCCTTAAGTCAAAATTTAATTTTCAAAACTACATGGCTCTGATGAGGCCATCAATTCCTATATTTCTACCAAATTTCAACTTTCTATGACAAGTAGTTTCGGAGAAAATCGGGTGTGACAGACGGACAGACGGACAGACAGACGGACAGACACCGAAGTGATCTTATAAGTGTTCCGTACGGAACACTAAAAATTGTTTCTTTTTTCAAACAAAATCTTTAAAGTAAACCATTAAAATGATAAAAATACAGATATGTGTATGTTTGAGAGTTGCAAAGAATAAGTTTTCTTACATGTACTAACATAAATAAATAAGTAGTTACTTTTACCTCTAATGCTCGAAATAGTACTTTATGTTTTAATACAAATATTATTAAAACCAGTTCATTAATTGCCAAACCGAGTTAAGTTTTTATCTTGAAATGAAGCAATTTATGATCGTCACAATAAAATTACATAATTTTATAAGATTTTAATGTGTGCTTCGATTCTTCAATTTAGTGTCATTTATCATTAATTGTAAAATAAGGAAAACTGTTAAGAGTAGCAGATATGACCAATTTGTTCATTTTAAATTTTCGATCGGACAAATCCAATTAACACTATGAATACATATATATATATATATATATATATATATATATATATATATATATATATATATATATATATATATATTTATATATATATATATATATATATATATATATATATATATATATATATATTTATATATATATATTTATATATATATATATATATATATATATATATATATATATATATATATATATATATATATATACACACATATATATAGAATAAAGAAAGAAAGCAAAAAATTGCCATATCTACCAAAATTATTAAAAATACAATACAATTTCTTAGTTGGGGAACTCGGCAAATTTGGGCGTGATAAGAGATCACACAATTTTCATAAAGCCAATATTTCGGTCCTGGATTGGGACCTTCTTCAGGGCAGAACTGAAAAGAAGAACAGAGTGTATTCACTGATCGTGTCTGGGACAACTTAAATTAATGATGTTATCATTAGGTTGTTATAATACATAAAATTAGTGTAGAACAAGAATAAGATATTAGTCATAATAAGTTAAAAAACTCACATGAGAAGTGCAAAGATTTCGTTAGCCTGAATGGCCGTAGGTTATGCATACAAAAGTTGTTACATGTAAAAGTTGGTTCATCCATAAAATATATAAAATACACATTTCTAAAAACAAATAATACAAAATTCTAAAAAACAAATTTAAAACATGGATGTAATTGGGAACCTTGGATGTTGAGAACATCTTTAATTATTTAACTTGTGACCACCACATATGGCCACCGCCATTTAGGAAAAATGACAAGGACGACAGGAGACATCTGCCCGACAGAGATAAGGGGTTTAGTCAAGAAAACTCAATTAACCAGAATGCGGGGTCGACACCTGGAAGGAACCGATAGAAAAAGAAGTGCAAATATTGGACCCTAAGTGAGAGAGAGATAGCCAATTGAGCGACCAAACAACCCGGTATGTGATAGCGGAAGGATAAATCACAACCTAATTATAAGTAAATGGTGAGCGAGGGAGCGAGAGAGAGTGACAATAATGGAAGCAACGAAGAAGAAGATTAACTAATGAAATAATTATTAATTTATTAATTTCTTGTTGGAATCTGATTGGAGGAAGAGAGTGTTGGCAAAAACCAATGAAGACTGGAGGCACCAGGAGGTATATATGTGTATATATATATATATATATATATATATATATATATATATATATATATATATATATATATATATATTATATATATATATATATATATATATATATATATATATATATATACATATATATATATACATATATATATATATATATATACATATATATATATATATATATATATATATATATATATATATATATATATATGTATATATATATATATACATATATAAAAATATATATATATATATATATATATATATATATATATATATATATATATATATATATATATATATACATATATATATATATATATATATATATATATATATATATATATATATATATACACATATATACAACTGAACAGGGGTTAAACTTAGGGATAGGATAGTTTTTGGTCTAGCTACTTAAAACACATTTTTTTTTGCAAAATTTGACTTTATTAATCAATATAGTCTCCTTCAAGAGCGATACAATGAGTCCAAGCTTTTCTAACATTTCTATACCTTTCTTGTACAAGGATTTGCCTTTGCCATCAAAATAGGCCTCGGCGATAACTTCTTCATTGGAGCCAAATCTCTTTCTCGCGAGAATTTTTTTGAGGTCTCTGAATAGATAATAGTCGCTGGAGGCCAAATCTGGAGAATACGGTGGACGGGGAGCAATTCGAACTTCAATTCATGTAATTTTGCCATCGAGATGAAAGAGCACTTTTTTATTGTTCATTTGGGACCGTTTCTTTGCGATTTCTGCCTTCAGACGCACCAATAACTTTAGATAATATTCGCTAATGATGATTTTTTCCTTCTCAGCTTTCGATGACTGGTCATCCCAAAAGACAAGAAGCGAAAAACTTCCCAGCCGACTGTTGTGTCTTTGGTTGCTTCGGGAGACTTTCACCGGCTGCTGTCCACTCAGCTGACTGCCGATTTAATTCCGGTTTATAGTGGTGGATCCATGTTTCATCTGTTGTCATATATCGCCTGAAAAAATCCTTTTTATTGCGCTTAAACAGGTCCAAACAGCCCTCAGAATCATCAACACGTTGTTGTTTTTGGTCCACTGTGAGCAAACGTTGTACCCATTTTGAACAGAGCTTTCTCATGTTCATGAAAAATGTGACCAACATTTTCTTTTGCTATTTTGTGGATTTTTTTTATGTTTTCCGATGGAACCATCTCATTCGGGCGTCCAGAGCGTTCAGCCTCATTTGTATCTGTACGATGCGTTCAAATTCAGCATACCAGTAAATGAGTGATTTTCGAGGGGCAGAGTCTCCGTAACACTTATCAAGCCATTGCTTTGCTTGAACGGTATTTTTTCCCATCAAAAAACAGTGTTTAATCAACACACAAAATTTGATTTTTTTCATTGTTTTGAAGATATCAAAGTAGCGTCACTAAAACAACTGTAACTTGTAAACTAATCGTCGAAATGTCATAAAATTTTGACAGGTATTGTTTGAAGGTTGGTACTTTCTAAAAATCATATAGATTTTTTTAAAAAGGGCGACATCTACGTGTTAAAATTATTCAATACTTAAATGAAATGATTCATATAAAAAAAACTGAGTTGGGAATGTGGAATCTTGGCACAATGATACTACTCAGTATATATCACCACTACACCAAACACTTTATTTTTGCACTCGACGCGCGTTTCGCTAGCCATGTTAGCTTCATCAGGAGCGATGATTGACTAAAGCTAAACTACAAATCTACCTATTTATACTTAGCCTAACCCTTGAATTACTCAAGCGGAACTAATGACATAGGCAAGGCCGTCGGTTCCGGTCAAGTAACCAGTAGAAGGGACTATAAGGAATAGGCCCTCTGTCTTTATTTAAACTACTTTTACATTTTATGATTTCCATACTTTCGTATGCGTTCAACAATCTCCTATCAGATACATCCTTTATTAATCTTAGATTATCTAATGTTACAATATGATTAGCTTCAAGGGCATGTTCGGCAATGCTAGACTTTTCTGTTCTATTGTATTTTAAGTGTGCTAATTTAAGTGTGCTAAGTGTTCTTTAAATCTTGTTTTAATTGACCTTTTAGTTTGCCCAACATACTTTTTGTCACAATCATTACAACTAATTTCATAAATTCCACTTTTCTCACAATTAGGAATCTTATCTTTGGGATTTCCTAAGATATTCCTCAGATTGTCTGATGGCTTATAGACTAAGGTGAGGCCTACCTTATTAAATACCTTATTGAGTCCCTTGCTATATTTCGGATTATATGGTATGGAGACATACTTGGTGTTATTTTCTTCGCGTGTAAAAAAGGTGGAATTCTGAATATTAAACCTAAACTTATGTCTATTTATTAGCTTATTTTCTAAGTCATCGTCATAACCATTAACTCTAGTTATATTTCTAATACGATTCCTTTCTTTATTAAAGTTTACTCTATTCAGAGGGAAAGTGACCAAACGATGAACTAGAAAATGTAATGAGGCTAATTTATGTTGTTTGCAATGATATGAATCATTAGGAATATATCTATCTGTTACTGTGTCCTTCCTATAGATATCAAATTCTAATCTATCATTATTTTTAATAATTAAAATATCTAGAAAAGGCAATTGTCCTTTGTTCTCAACTTCGTAAGTGAATTTAATGGAATCATACCGGCTATTTAATTTAGAAACAAAATGATCAATATTTGCTTTCTTTGTATCAAAAATCGCGAAAATGTCATCCACATACCTATACCATACCCTTGAGAAATATTCGAATTCTAGACTGGCTTCGATTTCAAACTTACTCATGAATAAATTGGCTATGAAAGGTGATAAGCAATTACCCATAGCTGTTCCTTCTTTCTGAACATAAAATTGATTGTTATATTGGAAATAATTTTGTTCCATACAAAGTTTAGATAATGTTAAGTATTCACGAATAATTTCGTCTTCAAAGTCATTCATTCTAAGTAATTCTTCGAGATATTGTAAAGTTTGTGGGAAATTTAATAAAGCAAAAGGCTTGCTTTATTAAATTTCCCCATATTGGTACGTTTTGATGCGTACGGGCCATTTGAAACCATCGTAAAACTGCATTTTGGTCTTTCACTATATAGAGAGTCGACTGTATTTGTTGAAAACTTATGACCTTGATTTTATTTTATTTTTTTATATACCAGATAAATTATCAAAGGTAATGAACTCGTAAACATTTTCTTTCGATCTACACCTTGTGGAGAATAACCCAGTATTTTTAGAAAATTTTTTGACCAGTACTTTTCGAGATAAGGGGGGGGCAGCGATTTTTGGCCCTTTTTGTTTAAAAATAATACGACGAATAGTGTGCGCAAGTATTACAATCATATATAATGGGGCCATCAATTCCTATACTTGTGCCAAATTTCAAATTTCTATGTTAAATAGTTTCGGAGGAAATCGGGTGTGACAGACGGACAGTAAATGTTCCGTACGGAACACTAAAAATATTATTAATATTATTTAATTTTAGAATTTCAGTCGGTGCACTGATTTTTCGTTCAGAATTGTCTAGGGCCCTTAATTATTAACGAAATCAGACATTTTTTTTCAAATACTCGTAAGCGAATTCCGAGGAAATGTAAGGAAGCCGATTTGCAAAATATAACCTCAAAATTTTTTAAAATTGCAAAAAGCAGCACGGAACCGGGAGGTGAAATTTCGAAATTTACGTGATTTCAAATTTACGCATTTAAAACTGGTTGATCGGGGGTTCCTGGGGTCGCTGAATCTATTTTCGGGGTCATTTAGATCATATGCCCCCTTTTGAGGTGTGGGAGAGGGAAAAAAAATTACAATATTCACCTGAATTAGAATTTCGCGTTCAAAACTAGTTCCTCGGGGGTTTCTAGGGTTGCTGAATCATATCCGCTCTTTTGAGGGATGAAAATGGGGGTTGGAAAATAGATTCAGCGACCCCAGAAACCCCCGAAGACCCAGTTTTGAACGCGAAACTCTAATTCAGGAGAATAGCGTAATTTCCCCCCCTCCAACCTCCATTTTCACCTCTCAAAAGGGTGCATATGATCAAAATGACCCTGAAAATAGATTCAGCGGCCCCAGAAACCCCGAGGAACCAGTTTTGAAAGCGAAACTCTAATTCAGGTGAATATCGTAATTTCTTCCCTTCCAAACCCCATGTTCACCCGTCAAAAGGGTGCGTATGATCAAAATGGCCTCGAAAATAGATTCAGCGACCCCAGAAACCCCCGATGAACCAGTTTTGAACGTGTAAACTTGAAATCACGTGAACTTGCAATTTTTTAAAAAATTGAGGTTATATTTTGCAAATCGGCTTCCTTAAGTTTGTCCAGAATCCGCTTTTTTTTTTTAAAAAAATTGTCTGATTTCGTTAATGATTGAAGGCTCTAGACAATTTTGAACGAAAAATCAGGTTCCCGGTCCATTGTGCGGTGTACTGACTACCGTTTAAACGAAATATAAATTTTTATTTTTAGACAAGAAAGAGCAATGGGAACCGTCCATATCTTGATCGGTGCTTTTTATCGGGGTTCTCTAATAATATATAACTCCAGTCATGGAAAAGTGGTACCGTCAAGTGTGCCCGAAATTGCCATTGTATGGATAGGCTGGTACGCCTCAACATTGTTTTTCATATATATTTTGGGTAAAAATAACGTCGCCTACCTTTTTGTACACAATTTATTTACTGTAATGTTTTTTTTTCATATAAAAAAGGTTAACCAGCCTTGGTTTAAACCATTGAGAATGATTTTTGTAAATCTTTTTTAGCTGTTATTATTGCTAAGTCATCCATAGTGTCATTTTAATTTTAGCAATGATAATGGAAATAATGAAAGGAAGAACCTCAGCTGCCCACAAGTATGTTGAAATGGAAAGACAACTTAGGGACTACATGCGTCACAAACAATTACCCATGAGTATGCGGAGTAGAATCCTTACTTACTACGAATTCAGATTCCAAAAGAGCTATTTTCGCGAGAGTGAAATACTGGGCACGATATCGGAACAACTGAGACAAGTAAGTATAGCTCGTCAAGTAAGACCGTGACCGCTTGTATTCTTGAAAAAATGTGTTTCGAGAATATTATATATATATATATATATATATATATATATATATATATATATATATATAAAATAAAGAGAGAGAAAGCAAAAGTTGCCGTATCTAACAAAATCCTAAGTTATGAAAACTAGTTGGGGAACTCGGCAAAAAGGGCATCAAAAGATGTCATACTACATTCATTTAGCCAATATTTCGGTCCTAGGTTGGGACCTTCATCAGGGCACAAACTGAAAAAGAGATAACGAAGCAACCAATAAAGAAAATTAGGCATGAAGAATTGGTGTTGTTAAGTCAAGTTTTTAATTATTAATTTTAATTATTAATTTTTAATTTGCATTTTTTAATTTCAATCTTACAATTATTGATATAGAACTATTGTAATATAAAAGTATTATTATTCTAAACAATCATAAATTATTATTATTATGAAGAAATGTCAAAAGTCACCGGCATTTTGCTTTTGACATTTCTTCATAATAATAATAATAATTTATGATTGTTTAGAATAATAATACTTTTATATTACAATAGTTCTATATCAATAATTGTAAGACTGAAATTAAAAAATGCAAATTAAAAATTAATAATTAAAAACTTGACTTAACAACACCAATTCTTCATGCCTAATTTTCTTTATTGGTTGCTTCGTTATCCCTTTTTCATTTTGTGCCCTGATGAAGGTCCCAACCTAGGACCGAAATATTGGCTAATTGAATATAGTATGAACATCTTTTGATGCCCTTTTTGCCAAGTTCCCCAACTAGTTTTCATAACTTAGGATTATATATATATATATATATATATATATATATATATATATATATATATATATATATATATATATATATATATATATAAGGGTGCTTTTTATAGAGGTATAGAACTTTGAAATGGAATAAAACAAAGATGAATTTTTTAAATTGACATGAAATTTACTTTATCCGAAACATAATCTTCTGGCATTATAATTTAAATATGACTTCTGGCATATGACCGCCACGGCTGGCTCGGACGTAGTCTAACGTGGAGGTCCAATTTTCGATGACTTTATCCAACATTTGTGGCCGTATATCGGCAATAACGCGGCGAATGTTGTCCTCCAAGTGGTCAATCGTTTCGGGCATATCGGCGTAGACTAGCGACTTCACATATCCCCACAGAAAATAGTCTAGCGGCGTTAAATCGCACGATCTTGGAGGCCAATTCACGGGTCCGAAACGTAAAACTATGCGGTTACCAAACGTTTCCTTCAATAAATCAATTGTGGCACGAGCTGTGTGACATGTTGCGCCGTCTTGTTGAAACCACAGCTCCTGCACATCATGGTTGTTCAATTGATGAACGAAAAAATCAGTAATCATGGCTCTATAGTGGTCACCATTGACTGTAACGTTCTGACTAGCATCGTTTTTAACGAAGTACGGACCAATGATTCCACTAGCCCATAAAGCACACCAAACAGTCAGTTTTTTCTGGACGTAACGGTGTCTCAACATACACTTGAGGATTATCATCACTCCAAATACGGCAGTTTTGTTTATTGACGTATCCATTCAAAGAAAAGTGAGCTTCATCGCTAAACAAAATTCGCTTATGAAAATCGGGATCAACGGCAATCTTGTTTTGGGCCCATTCACCGAATCTACGCCTTGCTAGGTGATCGTGTGGCTTCAATTGTTGCACGAGTTGGATTTTGTAAGCACGCAAACCAAGATCTTTCCGCAAAATCTTCCATAAAGTGGATGGACACATATCCAATTTCTGTGCACGATGGCGGATAGACTGATTCGGGTCTTCCTCTACGCTACGCTCTATAGCAGCAATGACTTCTTCTGTACGCACTGTACGACGTCTCTGTGGATGCGTATTATCATTTAGAGTAAACGTGGTGCGAAAACGTTCCATAGTTATTCGAATTAATTGCTCTGATGGACGATTATGTTGACCGTAAAATGGACGTAGTGCGCGATACGTATTTCGAACAGAACCATGATTTTCAAAATAAATTTGCACAATTTGGAAGCGTTGTTCAGGCGTCAGTCTATTCATGTTGAAATGCCAAACCAAACTAAACATAAATCACTTGACAGCTGACAAAATGGCCGCGAGTTAAAAAAGTGTTGCCAACTTAAAGTTTTATACCTCTATAAAAAACACCCTTTATATATATATATATATATATATATATATATATATATATATATATATATAAATATATATATACAGTGGCGAACAAAAGTATGGAAAAATTTTCGTAATCAAAACTATAAAATACTATCCTTTAGGAATAAAAAAACTAGTCTTGTTTTGTTGACAATTTCTTTATAGAATTTTATTATTGACTATAAAAACTTTATTTACCTTTTCTGGTAGATAAGGTTTTTAAGAAACGTTTTGTCCTTATCGAAAGCATTGAAATAATTTTATCATTCTGCTTTATTGTTGTTACGAACTAATTTAGTAGCACTGTTTAAGAGTTTGGTTTTTGCCAAAGTGCAAATATTACAGTTAAGATCTGAAACATAAAATTATCTCTCGGTATCAAAGTGGAAAGAAGCAAATTGGAATAGCAAAATCTTTAAACATGCATAGGGGCACTGTCAGCAAAATTGTTAAGAAGTCCTTGAGAAGAGGCACTGTTGATCCGGCATTTAAAAGTGGTAGACCTCGAAAAACAAGTAAGAGAGTAGACAAAATTATAATTCGATAAGCGAAAAATGATCCCAAGAAAACTGTTGTTGATATTAATAAAGAACTAAGACAGGAATATCAGGGTGTATTGGTGTCAGACGTGACTATTAGGCGTCGTCTGTTATCTGAAAATCTTCATGGTAGGCGTGCTGTTAAAAAGCCGCTCCTTACAAAGCGTCACAGAAAAGACAGACTGAAATTAGCCAAGGAACATAAAGACTGAACTCAAAATCAGTGGTCTCTAGTAATCTTTAGTGACGAAAGTAGGTTCAATCTCTTTGGAGGTGATTCTACTTGTTATATAAGAAGACCAGTTGGTCTAAGATATGACCCAAAGTACCTTGTACCTACTGTCAAACATGGTGGTGGAAATATCATGGTATGGTGTTGTTTTCGAAGGTCTGGTACGGGGCCATTGGTAAAGATAAATGTCAAAATGGATGCTCAAATGTATCTTGAGATACTGGAAAATAATTTGATTCCTTATGAAGAAGATTTGCCACTGTCATGGATTTTTCAACAAGACAATGACCCCAAACACACATCTCGCTTGGCCAAGAATTGGTTTTCTGAACAAAGGATTCCTGTGTTGCGCTGGCCTTCACAGTCACCTGATTTGAACCCGATAGAGAATCTTTGGCGCTGTCTGGATAAACAATTTAGGAAAAGAAATATAAAAAACCGAGACGAACTTTTATTAAAACAAGAATGGGAAAAAATACCACCCGATTTTTGTGCTAGGCTTATTGACTCTATATGCAGAAGATGTCAAGTGATTGACGCAAAAGGATATCCCACTAAATATTAAATTTTTTCGACATCTTAGTGGTCTTAGTGGAATTTTTATTATATAACAAAAATGTTTCCATACTCGTACTTTTGTTTGTGCATAATATATATATATATATATATATATATATATATATATATATATATATATATATATATATATATATATATATAAATATATATATAATATATATATATATTATATATATATATATATATATATATATATATATATATATATATATATATATATACGAGGCTGGTTTGAAAAGTCCGTGCAAAAATAAAAACTACTTATGTGTTTGGGGTAAACCTTTTTTTATTTTTCGACATAGTCTCCTTTTAGGCTTATACACTTCGTCCAACGATGTTCTAGTTTGTTGATCTCTTCCAAATAATACGATTTGTCCAAGTCTGCAAAATATCCGTTAGTGTCTGCAATCACCTCCTCGTTTGGATAAAATCTTTGTCCCGCTAGCCAGTTGAGATCCTATTTCCATTAATTTTGCGACCACAACTGCTGAGGTGTGTGCTGGTGCGTTGTCGTGATGGAAAAGGACTTTCTTGTGGGCCAATCGCGGGCGTTTTTCTTGCAGCTCGGTTTTCAAACGGTCCAATAACGATGAATAATATTCACCTGTAATAGTTTTACCCTTTTCCAGATAGTCGATGAGGATTATCCCTTGCGAATCCCAAAAGACAGTCGCCATAACCTTTCCGGCCGAAGGAACGGTCTTCGCCTTCTTTGGTGCAGATTCCCCCTTGGTAACCCATTGTTTAGATTGTTGTTTGGTCTTAGGAGTATAGTAATGTATCCATGTTTCATCCACAGTGACGAAACGACGCTTAAAGTCCTCCGGATTCTTCTGGAACAGCTGCAAACCATCCTTGCAACACTTCACACGATTCCGTTTTTGGTCAAGCCTGAGCAATCGCGGCACCCATCTTGCGGATAGCTTTCTCATGTCCAAATGTTTATGCAAAATATTATGTACCCGTTCAGTCGAGATGCCCACAGCACTAGCAATCTCACAGACCTTAACTCTTCTGTCATCCATCACCATATCATGGATTTGATCAATGATTTCTGGAGTCGTAACCTCCACAGGCCGTCCAGAACGTTCAGCGTCACTTGTGCCCATATGGCCAGTCCGAAAATTTTAAAACCACTTATAAACTGTTCTAATCGAAGGTGCAGAGTCACCATAATGTTTATCAAGCTTCTCTTTAGTCTCCTGAGGCGTTTTGCCTTTCATAAAGTAATGTTTAATCACCACACGAAATTCTTTTTCGTCCATTTCTTGAAAATCACTCGACTTCCTTGATTCACACGAATGTCAAACACAAAGAAATAGACCAATATGGCTGAAACTTGGTGTGCGTTCATTCAAGAGATGCTACTAACTAAACATGACCTCGATACGCGCCGGTGGTGCCATCTCTCGGACTTTGCACGGACTTTTCAAACCAGCCTCGTAAATATAAAAGATGCAAAGCAACATTACAGAAAAGTACCAAACGCCAACTTGGAAGATTTACCATAAATTGCCAGTAAAGAAATAGAAGTAGCCTTAAGACAAACGAAACTTAGAACAGCAGCAGGTGACGATGGTATTTAAATAGAAATGCTCAAAGAAGAAGAACCAGCTTTAATCAAGGAACTATTAAACTTAATTAAAATATGTTTGGAAGAAGCAGATGTTCCCTAAGACTGGACAAATGCGGTGGTGATACTCTTAAATAATAAAGGTGATGTAGAAGATCTGGAAAATTATAGGCATATAAGATTGTTGTCCCAGATATATAAGCTGTTCTCGAAAATCATTATAAATCGTCTGTCTTCAAACTTGGACTTCTATCAACCTACAGAGCTGGCCGGCTTTAGGAAAAAATTTAGCACCATAGAGCATCTACAAACGATGAAAATTCTAGTTAAAAAGCCACCGAATATAATATGCCACTCTAGAGAACCTTCATCAGTTACAAAAAAGCCTTCGATTCGTTAGAAATATGGACGATAATAGAAGGTCTAAACAATGCCAGAATCGATTTTCGTTATATAAATATAGATAGCTTTACTGAAATGGTCGTAGGCCGGCCATATCCGAGAACAAATGGAGCGGTAAAATCATCACATGGAGACCTTGGGGAGAAAGACGAAATGTTGGTAGACCCCAGATGCGTTGGAGTGATGACCATAAGAGGACAGCTGGCACAGAATAGAGACAAATGGAGAGATGCCTATATCCCAAGGATAGAGAAAAGCTGAAAGAAGAAGAGGAATAGATTCTTACAAAATTAACCTTTCCCTAAAACATATATAACCTTTATTGTTCTCTTTGTTCTAGGAAATAAATATGCATGCTTGCCGGAAATTGGTAGAGAATGTAATATTCTTTAGGAATTTGCCATTAAACCTGCTTGTTCGAATTATATCCTGTTTGAAAATAGAAGTGTATTTAGTAAATGATATAATAATAAGAGCTAATACTCAAGGAGAGAATATGTACTTTATTTCTACCGGTACTGTGGCGATTTACACAAAATCAGGTAAAGAGGTAAGACTTCTACGTCAGTTTTAGGGATTTACACAAGGCATAATACCTAAATCATGTTCACGAGCTAATAATTTTAAGTTTGTATTAGCAGAAAAGAAAAAAGGAGAGGGTCGTTAAAAGGCGTCAGGAAAACAACAATGCGACAGATTTCAATAAGTGGAGTAGCTACAATTCTTCCGAATTTCTCCCCTATCATCGATTGATAAAGTGAAGCTGGCGTTTCGGTGATCATCCTGCCGGCTTCTTCAGAGCTTGTTCCGAGAAATGATTTCTTTGAAACTTAGCACGAATAATTCCGAAATTAGTTCTCGGAACAAACTCTAAAGAAGTCAGCAGGATCAGTAGCCAAACGTCAACATCACTTTGTCAATTGACATAGGAGAAATCGAGAAGAATTATACCTTTAAGCTCTGTAACTTGTGGACGTTTCCCATCACAACAAGTAAAGCTTTCTTAAAATGGTTAGCGAGTCTAATCTACTCGTATATCCCTGCAAGTATATCTGTTTATGATTGACAGATCTCAAAGTTATGATGCTGGAGGCAAATTATTCTTTAGAAATTGAAACCGTCTACGTCTTAAATAGCTACAAGTAATACGATTTTGTAAACTTCCGAATAAATAGTGAACGTCGTAATACGTACTATTTCGTGTAGACAGTATTTTATTCCACATTTTCTAAAGTTTAGACTTTTTTTTTCGACCTACCGACAGTTTTCAAAGTTTTTATCCTGAGTTGTAGCAATTACCGATAAAAAGACGTCCTGGATCTATCTATACTCCACGTCCTGGATACTACTCTATACTACACGATATTGATTTATCATAAAAGTTACACAGTTTGTTTCAACGGAATTATAATAATTATTAGCTTTCGATAGAAAGTGGTTAGTGTATAATATTCTCTTAAGTGAAAATTTGTTTCTGAACCAATGAATTTCAAGTTTAGTTTATTCCTGCAGTATCAGATGCTTTCTTAAAGTAAAAAAAAAGTTAAATTTAATTTGTTTTTGATATAGCCTTTTACTGTAACTGTACATGCTGAAAAACCATAAATTTTCAAAGTAGAATTTGTCATAAGGTTTAGGGAAGCGTCGTTTATCATTATTTTTTCGTAGTTGCTTTTGATGCAGGGATTTACACGTTTAAATACATTAAAACGGTTGTTATAACACCCTGTACGTATATACAGATAGTTAGACTTTTGCAGTGCGTGAATTTATATACTGATTTGTTTATGTTTCAGCTTAGACAATAAAAATGTTGATAATAAATAAAAGTAGCACATTATAATATTCTGCAAATTAACGATAGCTTTTTCGTAAGTTTGTGGTTGATTTTCTAATTAGTATTTCCAATATTTATCCAGTTTCAAATAGGATATAAAGAAAATAACTTATATTTAAAGGAATATTTATTTTTATTTAAACGAAATAGCTTTTAAAACAATTTGTTATAACAACGTACCCTTTTAAAAGCGTATACTTTAAATAAACCGCGTCTCCTGATCAGTCGGTAAAATAGATATCTATAAAGAAAATGCTTCTAAAATTGTAGTTGTGACTGTAGCGAATGGTATTGTTCATAGACATAGAGGATGGACTGAGCATTAACCTCACAAAATTGACCACTCTCTAGAAGGAGACAAAGCGACTGTGCGGTCAATACCTGTCTCTTTTCTATAAGCTTGTAATAACCAAGGTGCAGTACCCCAAGACGGAATTTAAGGCGAGAAAAGCCCCCACCCGATCTTTGTTCAAATAGAACGCTTAGAAATATTATTTGCAAGAAGTCCGTAACTTCTCGGCATTCTAGAAAGAGACAGCTACTGGCCACACATTCGCTTGGTCTCTCTCACACTTTTGCGTCTATATTTACTTCACAGCCGGATAGGGAACGCTCAGTTCAGCCTCTATGTCTATGGTATTGCTAGTATTGGGGGAACGTCAAACCACAGTCAAACTCTCTTTTTATTCGTTTCGGGCAAAGAAGCAAGTAGCGCGACGTCAAAATGTCGCACTTTCTTCGACCAATGTTTACATTTATATAATATTCGCTATTGATGGTTTTTCCCTCCTCAGTAGAGTCGGTAAAAATTATTCCATGCGCATCCCAAAATACAGAGGCCAAAACCTTCCCAGCCGACTGTTGTGTCTTTGGTCGCTTCGGGCGGCTTTCACCGGCTGCTGTCCACTCAGCTGACTGCCGATTTGATTCCAGTGTATAGTGGTGGATCCATGTTTCATCCATTGTCACATATCGCATGAAAAAAATCCTTTTTATGCTTAAACAGGTCCAAACAGCGCTCAGAATCATCAACACGTTGTTGTTTTTGGTCCACTGTGAGCAAACGCGGAACCCATTTCGAAAAGAGTTTTCTCAAATGTTCATGCAAAATAGGACCAACACGTTGTTTTGATACATTTAGGGTGTCAGCTATCTCACGCAGTTTCACTTTACAGTCGTCCAAAACAATTTTGTGGATTTTTTTGATATTTTCAGGTGTAACCACCTCTTTTGGGCGTCCAGAGTGTTCAGCATCATTTGTATCCGTACGACCGCGTTTAAATTCAGCATACCAGTAAATGATGAATGATTTTCTGGGGGCAGAGTCCCCGTAACACTTGTCAAGCCATTGCTTTGCTTGAACGGTATTTTTCCCATCAAGAAACAGTGTTTTTAATCAACACACGAAATTCGATTTTTCCCATTGTTTTGAAAATATCAACAGTAACGTTACTAAAACCACTGTAACTTGTAAACTAATCGTCGAAATGTCATGAAATTTTGACACGTATTGTTTGAAGGTTGGTACTTCCTAAAAATCATATGGATTTTTTGAAAAGGGCGACATCTATGTATCAGACCAAAAACTCTTCAGCCTATGTGTTAGAAATTCGAGGTGGGTTTTTTCAGCTGAACAAATATAAAGCATAGAAAAATGTATAAAAAATTGTTGCAGCTCGACGAAAACTAGGTAATGACAGGTGTGCAGTGTACTTGTGTTGCTGAGGCTTTGGGGCGATGTAATCATATTTATGCTGTCATTCATTACGTCAACAGTGATCGAGGATTACCAAAAACCGGTATCGAGCAAGAATGGGGCAGGTCATCAGTCAATCAAATGGGGAAGGAAAGTATTCAGGTGACAAATAAACATAAAGCGGTGTTTAAGCCAGAAGATTTTGCCAATATAAATTGCGCTATTCGCGTAATTTTAAGGGAAGAAGAATTTACCATTTTTCTGGTTGCTCCAACTGTTTTATTATAGAAAAGCTGTAGAATATTGTATTGGGTGAATTCCCTTTGCTATTTTGACAGCCAACTGTACTACACTCTCCGCGACTTTTTATTGATAATTGTTAACACAATACCGGAAATACAACAATCTTTAACACATGAACATACGGAGAAAGTGCGAATTTCCGCCACCGCTGCTAGTCTTCAGACAGGAAATTCCGCCTCCTTGCCCGAAGCGAGTACTTTACTCTATTAGTTTTAAAAATTTTATATAATTTTTTAAAAAAAAGTGCAGCAGATTTGATTTAAAAATTGTTAAACATCTATATTTTAGATTTGTCATTTAGAAGACGGTTCACATTTTGGTGAAATAGCCTTGATAATAAAAGGTACGTTAAGAACCGCTTCTGTGATAGCAGTAGAAGTCTCAGAAATATACAGACTGGATCAAAAGGACTTCGTCAAGGCAATAAATCCGTATCCGGACCTTTTGGCAAATATTCAACGAATTGCAGCTGAAAGAATGGAAGTCGCGTCTATGCTTGACGAGTACAATAAAATGGAACATACCAAAAGATGAGACGGGGACGGAGGATAACCTAAATGTGTAACGAGTGACTCGAATGAAGACGAATCGATTCATATTCGTTATATTGACAAATCATATTCTGCTTAGAACTTAGTTAAGTAAGTTAAGTCTAGAGATAGATAGAAAGTATAGATAAGCTAATGATTTTTGTTCCCTTTTTAGAGTTTTAAATCTTTATATCGCTAAATAATAAAAAAATATTAAGCTGAGGAACGTATGTACATATAGTGTAAGGTGTTCATTATATTATCAATCCTAAATATTAATCATCAGTGGGTTATAAAATATATACTCTTGGTTTCAGTTTTATGGATTCGATTTTAATTAAGCTTATGGCAGGTTTCAAAATTAACTACTTGTCGCCCAAGTTTAGTCAATTCATTAATAGAGTATCTTTTTCTAAGAACATAACCACAGTAAACTGAATAGAGTAGCGAAACTAAGCAGTTGCCGTAGAGGAAAATCAATCTCGGTTTTCAGGAAGTCACGTGATGGTTTGCCATGTTAAAAAGGGGGCCAGCGGAAGATTTTTAAATAGAAATAATGTTACTGTGAAAAATTTTATCATTCAAAATCAAATTTTTGATTTAATAAAATTTCAAGTTAATGCAGCACGAGTAAAATAAAAAAAAAATAATAATGGAGTGTTTTGTTAGAAAATATATGAATACAAGTGAAAAGCTTGACAGGAAGGCATTTTCAGGAAAACTTTTGCAGGTAAAAGTTTTAGCATTTTCTCCATGGAATTGAATATCAGATTTTGGGCCTAAAGCTTTGTTGGGACTCTATAAGGCCAAAAGTGAAACCTGAAACTGGAACCCAAATTTTTAAATAAATTTTTGAATTCAGCAAGGAATTTTATGTCCGAAGACAAATTGAATGTTTCTGGGCAAGATTGGATCTCATTGTAACTACAATAAAATCCGACTCTTATAAGGCTCTTTACCTGTGTTATTAGCTTTTGGGCCACGGAGTATTCTTTATCTGATCTTATATTAACGTGTGGATATACATGGTCGAATAAAGGATTTTTCAAGTCATATTTAAATATTTTCTGAGAAAAATGTGAGGGGCATATTTTATAATTATTGCACAAATTTTCAATTAGTCAATTGATGATAACCAAAAAATGTCATAACGAGAAATAGCCTCTCAGAATTATTCAATTTATCCGCGTACAATTTCTTACGCAATTGATATTCTTGAATTAAATTCTTTCAACATCTTTGGGGAAGAAGAAGAAGAAACCCACTCCCAGCGTACTTTTTGAATTATTTTTACAATTGTCAACGGCATAACAATAATCTTCTTTCCCCATGATTATAGAAATTGTTTGTCAACCTCTTCGATTATCTTCACTTACAAACGTTTTTAATTATATCTTTCTTCCTTCTGTCTTTAAATTCATACAAACTGCAGTCGAACCAAGAAACGATCGACAATACATTTCAAAGGACACATTCCGAGATCTGATGTAAACATTGAGCAGTCGTTATGAAAGAGGGACCAGTCGACGCACGCGCCGTTAAAATCTCGTCACCAACTTGGAGCTCATTTTCGCTACTGTATTGGATTTACTGTGACATAACTTAACCTCTTTCTTCACAGCTAATCTTGATAGATGTAGGCGATTATAGGGTTTAAGCGCTTTTTAATACTTGTTAAGGTTACAAGATCGTCAACTACGGTGTGAACGTAAGTACTCTCTCTCTCTCTACTGCTACCTGTTAAACCAGGAAGAAAAAATTAAATTAAATGGTACCATTTTGTTTTATGGGGACAGAATAGGCGCTGCAGAAAAATACCTAGCTACCCTAGGCTGTTCATTTGCACGGGATAAGGGTCTCCATATAAAAGAATTCTTGAAAACGATGATCTGACAGGTGAAAAGCTTATACAAATGTGCCGGATTAGCGTGATCTGTATTTCTAGCAAGCACCGCCCGGGAAAGTTGCTTCAAGTTTTATTCGGTACAAAACTCCTCGGCAGTCATTCCAAAGGGATAAAGTTCTCCATATCCTGACTTTTTGGCAAATATTCAGCGAATTGCAGCTGAAAGGATGGAAGCGTGATGAGTACAATAAGATGGAACATACCAAAAGATGAGACTTAGTTCGAGGATAATTTGTGTGTGTAACGAGCGACTCAAATGAAGCTAAATAGATTTAAATTTGTTAACTTCTTGAAAAAGATTCTCCTTGAAATTCAGATGTAAACACAACCCGCCACCGTGCTGGCAGCCATGTTGTTGGTATGCTACAAGATACATGCGTGATAAAAAAAAGGACACCACCCAAAAATTTTCTCGAGCATCCCTACTGTGTTTTATATTTACTGTAGTGTTATTTAGTACTTCTTTTGCCCAGAAGTTAACAGAGGGGGGAACTTTCAAAGCTTGGGCCCCTCCCCTAAATAAATTCCGACCGGAAGGGTAGGGAAGGATTTTTACAAAAAAGTACTTCGCTATACAATGCAACTCTAAAACTTCCCCTAATCAAAATTCTCTAAGAGAGCGATATTTTCGGCATTTATAGAGGGGCATAAGCCCCCCGGCTACGCCGCAACCTATAAGAAATATAACTGATTCCGTCCCACTCCGTGTAATTTTTGTAGAACGTTCAGCTTGAGGTTCTTTCATATTGTGTTTTTTTTATTTTGTCTGATAAGAAAAATAATGGATTTTATTGCAACAAAATACCACTTACCAATCAATTATGCATATATTGTAAATAGTTCTTTTGGTATTGAAAAAGGTTTAGTTAAACTTATTAAATCCCTGTCTTTGTACTCGTAGCAAATAATATAGTGTTTCCGTTATTAAGAAATGTTTAAATATAACAATAATAAAACAGATTAGAAATCATTGTTTTATTAACTCGCATATTTGTGTGTGATTAAATGCTTTTTAAAAGTACTATTAGCTCCTTCAAAATCCCTTTTCAAGGGATTCGTTAGTATAGCAAAAAAATACCATAAAATAAACTGTTTTTCGTGCTCCGTGCTAGAGATTTAACCCGGGAGTGATGCTGCTTGTGTGAAACAAAAGAAACCGAAGAACAACTTTCGACCTATACCAACTTATTTATTAGGCTGGTTAGGTCAGTTTTATCATCACGCAAATAAAATTTTAATGAATTACAATGTTACAATTTTCAGAATATTTTCTGATTATTAATTTGTTTAGGAAACCTGTTCAAATGTATAGTAATATGTATAGTAACCTTACATTCTGGTTCACGTTTTTCATTAAAAAATTTTCGCGGCAGACTAAGTTAAAAGATTATTCTAATTTTAATAACAATAACCAAAGTACCTTCATAAACAAACCTAAATAATAATAATCATTAAAGGATAAATATCCGGAAATGACTGAAAGATTATGGGGTACATAAGGACTGATATACCAACTATGCAGAATATCAGCAGGCCGTAAGGCCTTACGGTGGATGAATATACTAAAAAACACACTGTATCCACTGAACTTAAAAAACTGTAAACCAGCCTTGTAAACTTTATTAAGTATTCATAAAGCTTTTTTAAATTTGAGTTTGACATTCTGGTGAACGCACCGCGATATTGTGCAGTCATATGGCACACCAGTGGCGGCGTGAAAAAATATTCATGACGTCATTTCTTTAGGGGTCGATTTTTTCCTTTATTATTGAGATCCGTTATTTAAAGTGAGTTTTCTGTGATCGCTCTTGCTACAAGGACCCGCCAGTTCCAATATATGTAGCGAATTCCATAACACCCGGTATATATAATATAAATATATATATATATATATATATATATATATATATATATATATATATATATATATATATATATATATATATATTACAAGTATAGAGTGACACATGACCTGTTTTGCTCATATAAGAGCTCATCAGCCAGCCTAGGTGAATAGGCAATCGCAACACAATAGTAGCGGCAGTGGAGATTTAAAAAGAGAGATTTTAAACATCTAACAGCTATATCTAATAGCTAGAAAGCCTCGACGCAATTGTGGTTGTTTTGCGATTGCCTCTTCACCTAGGCACGCCTGGGTGCCCCTTGGATGCAGGGCCAAAAAATTTTCCGATAGTTCTAGTATTCTTAAGTTATGATATATCTTTTCTCGTTCAGACGCACGATCCTATAGATTAGGGCCGAATTGAACGCCACACAGCTTTGCGAGTCAAGCAATAGTTGGGAATGGGCAGGAATCACGTGACAGTACTTCTGCTCCATTTTGGCTCGCAGTAAAGCGTAAAGTATATTCCGATTACCATCCAATACACTATTCTGTGAAGAAATCAAATGAAAACAAAATATATACTTATAAACAACATTTACTTTTACGAAAAAGATAGATTTGTTTTTGGAGTACAAATTTATTTACAACATTGACATTTTTCTATGAAACCAATGAATAATATATAGGAAAATAAAACGGGTAAAATCACAGAGCAAATGCTAAAAATATTATAAATAAGAAAAAGTGGTTAATACTTTTAATTATATTATAACTATATACAGAACAATATATTAGTAATAAGATTCAAGTCGTTTGCTGTTTTTTTTTTTAATAAAATGTATATGAGCTTATTCCTGAAAATTATATGATCTATGTAATGAATATTAATTTAAAGACCTAAGTTGATAGAGGTGTCAAGCAAAAGGCAATAAAAATTAGAACGATGTTTCTATGCGACATGTTTATTTATACACTCAATATGCTCGCTCCTATTATTTATTGAAAATATTTTTATTACTTAGGTCTTCTTTGTTCTATTTCTATTTCCTTCTAATAAAACAGGCGCGGTGGTGCATCTATATGGATATATTGCAGCGTAATTACTTACATGAGTAGACGTGTTTTGGGGTTTTAAACTAAGACTTGAGAACGTCTTCTCTTTATAAATCGAAATTTCCGAAAAATCAGCAATAAAATGTCCACGTTTGTACTGTAATTCGTCGATAACCCTGTTAAAATTTGACTTGTGATCGAAACGTTGCGTGTAGATTTAAATAAAACAGCCTAAACCTCGAGAGACATCAAGCGGAGTGCTGTAGGGTTAACTGGAACACCTTCCTTTTAAAGTATCATAATTCTTAATAATACACTCATGGAAATGTAATTTTCAACATCATCTGACCCAGGTATTACCCTACAAAGGTGTGAAGTAACAGATCAACCCATATATAACTATGACGAGAACTTTTTTCCTGGGCGAAAAATATTGTTTGTAACGAAGATCTGCTTCGGAGCGCAGCGCATTATTATCAAATTGCTAGCCGGAGAGGGCGTAAAATTCACCGAAAATTTTCAAAGGTGGAAGGCATACTTCGAGGATGAAACACTGTCAAAGCTTCGTGTGCTTGTCTGGCACACAAGGTCCGGTGGAATAGTCCCCGTGCAAGACAAAATCCGACTGTCATCTGTCAAGGTGCTTGCGACTGTATTTCTCGATCGGCGTGGCGTTTTGATAAATGATAATGCGGAATATTACTGCGACCTTCTGAATAGGGTTCCGACTTGTGACTGTTCTCCACGAAAACGCACGGCTCACACGTGGAAAATTACAGTGAATGCCTCTGAAACAAACTTCTTACAACACTGACTTATCGCCATGCGATTTTTGTCTCTTTGGGCCACTGAAGCAAGCTCTAAGAGGCTAACGATTTGCCGACGAGGATGAAGTGATGCGCCTTGGTGTGCAATTGGCTCCTGATACAACCTTCTTCATTTTACAAAGACCGATTAAAAAACTTCGGGTACCGAGAGCAAGATTATGTAGAAAAATGGTATGTACTTGGGTTTTATTGTTACCAAAATAAAAAAGAATTGTCAAAAAAGTCTCGTTTATATTTGATTTTCCTGCTATTATGAATTAACCTAACTAGTCAGGACAGTGCATAATAAGAAGGGATTTTTTGTTAAAACAAGAAGTAACTCGCAACTCAAAATCAACTCTCATTAACTGTGCATCACTCAACAGTAAAAAAGGAAGTTCCTGTTCAGCCAAAATGATGTTCTTGAAAATATTACAACTAAGCAAAACTTCACGAATTATTCAAAATATTAGTGGACCACTTAATCTGACTGCCCAGTTAACCCCATGGTACCCAGCAACCTGCTGGATAAAATTGGAGGATCTGGAATGTCTAAAATCAATTGTCAAATGAGCGGAATATGATGCGTATGATTAACGATTTTATTTTGAACTGAATCCCAATATGTTTCTTTCAACACATGATTGAAGCTACGTATCAAGATTACTTAATTTTGTCCATGTAATCCGGTTTGAAAAAGTTGTACTTTTATAGAAAAAAATACGATCTGCAATTTTCAAAGGGAGAAACGACCCATCAAAACAAAAAAAAAATCAACCCCAACATTCTAATCACACTACTATCAATCGTTCAACTCGATAACATCCCCGCTGACTCCCGCCGAGCTCCTCTGCGGTGGATTAATATAATTTTGTGACGAGGCCGCCCCCTGTAATCGATTCAATTCGTCGGGCGTGATGTTTAGATTTCCCAGCATCTGATTGGCTAATTGCTGCTTCTGTAACATTTGTTGTAGTTGGTATTGTTGTAAGTAGTTCTGGCGCATGCGTTGCGCCTGGATGGCTTGCATCAGGCGGATCTCTTGCGTTACGCGATTGTACATGCTGAAGTCGTTTTCGGACATTTGCATCTGAAAATAAATGAAAAAGTATTTTATACAAACTGATTAACGTGGCATTACAGCATATTTGTATCTTGTTTCTTTTTTTGTATGGTGGCATATGAAAATAAGTTAAAAACTTTGAATAACGATATGACGAAATGTATTAGAAGAGATGTAAGAGACTATAACAATGAGAAAATTGAAGAAATTCTGGAGAACAAAAAGGGTATAAAAGTTTTACAAAGATCATTAAATGGAGGATAAACTACAAATAACAAAATTAGTAGATAAGAACAACCAAATAATAACTCAAACGAATGAACTAAGAATGAATATAGAGAGATTCTACAAGGACCTTTATGAGAGTAAAGTAGAACCACCGCCAGACAAAAGCGAGTCAGTTCAAATACAAGTAATGAATGAAGGATTTGAAGATGTTCCCAACATCACAAAATACGAAATACAAGATTCTTTAAATAAAATGGCAAGAAGAAGAGCAGCAGGTGAAGACGGCTTACTTGTCGAAATTTTGTAACAGTCAACGATAGAGTAAAGTTCATTATCTCATTTGTTTCGGGAATAACGAAAAAACGTTAAATACAGTAGTTTTAGGGAATATTAAGGTGCACAGTTTAAAATTATTTTTGAGTATACAGGGTACTTCAAAAAAGTGTGGCCGATATAGCATATATTTTTTTTTTAAATGGAACATGCTGTTTTCTAATTTACTTTTAAATTTTATAACTTTTTTATTAATAATGTTATATACCTAAACCTAGTAGTTTTTCTAATATTTCAATTTTTTTAAAAAATACTAGTTTTCAGTTTTGTAAAAAATTGCCAGTAGCGCCATTGTTTCTGAAGATGGAATACTCATAAATGGTACGAACATTCTATAGAGATGAAAAAAAAGATATATGTAAAGAAATTTGAGTTAGACGCTACAGGGTGTGCAAAACAAATGTATGCATTTCGACTATTTTAAATTGAAAAATCTCAAATTTTTTTAAACGGCACACCCTGTATATTATTATTTTTTCTGATAGATTTTACAAAACCCTCCAACTTTTATTAAGTATGTCATATACCTACTTCTAATAATTTTCGATTTATTTTGTTTGTTTGTTTTTAATACACTTACGCTATAACATCATAATTGCAAAGACGAAACACAAATATAGGAATTGCCAAATTTTTAAATGTCTATTAAGCAAGTAAAAATAGTTTAATTTGTTGTAGTAAGTGACGTATAAAGGAAATAGTTATGGATTTTCCTAAAAATCAATTAATTGATATGGTTTATATATTGGGCGAAGCGGGAAAAAAAAATTGTCTTTTGGCAGTAAGGCTTTACGGAGCGAAGTACCCTAATAGACGTATACCATCTAGAAAATCTTTTCAGTGCTTAATGGAACGGTTTGATGATAGTGGTAGCGTTGAGTATACGAAATGGAAAGTAGTAAACCAAACTGCTACCAATGAGGAAAAAGAAATGGAGATTTTACTTCATGTTGAAGATAATCCTCAGGTCAGCAGCCGTCAACTAGCTGATTTATCTGACACATCCCAATCTACGTCTAATCACACCACGAGAAAATATAAGTATCATCCCTTTCATATGGAACTACACCAATAACTTCAAGACCGTGATTTTGAACGACGAGTAAACTTTTGTACCACCATGAATGGAGCAATAGAGGCCGATCCAAATTTTTTATCCAAAATAATATTTTCTGAAGAAGCTACTTTTCGCAGTAATGGAGCAGTTAACAGCCATGACATGCATTATTATTCAACAGTTAATCCATTTTGGGTCCGGGAAGTTCAAAACCAAAACCATTGGTCGCTTAATGTATGGTGTGGAATATTAAATTTTCGAATTATTGGTACATATTTTTTTCGCAAACCGCTTAACGGGCCTAGATAACTAAATTTTTTGCAAAACAAATTACTCCAGCTTCTTGAAGAAGTTGATAGCTTTGAAAGGGAACAAATGTGGATTCAACCAGACGGAGCTCCTGCTCATTACCATCGGGAAGTTCGGGAATTTTTAAACGATGTTACCCACAAAAATGGATCGGTAAGGATGGATTCATTCAGTGGCCCCCTCGATTATGTGACTTAACACCTCTAGACTTCTTTTTGTGGGGCTTCATTAAAGATCGTATTTATGTGAATCCCCCTACAACACAAGTAGACATGAAAAATAGGTTACGGGATGCGTGCAGGACAATAACGCCCTTTATGCTAAGGAAAGTGAAGGAAAATATAGTAAAACGACTAAACATGTGTATTCAAGTAGACGAGCATATTTTTGAATATTTATTATGTCATAACAATTAATCATTAGATAAGTTAAACTATATTAAAATTATTATTAACTATTTGTTTATGTTTTCACAATAGCGTAAGTGTATTAAAAAGAAGGATAAAAAATGAAAAATTCAAAATAAATCGAAAACTATTAGAAATAGGTATATGACATACTTAATAAATGTTGGAGGGTTTTGTAAAATCTATCAAAAAAATAATAATATACAGGGTGTGCCATTTAAAAAATTTGAGATTTTTCAATTTAAAAGAGTCGAAATGCATGCACACTCTGTAGCATCTAACTGAAATTTCTTTAGATATATCTTTTTTTTCATCTCTATAGAACGCTCGTACCAATTATGAGTATTCCACCTTCAGAAACAATGGCGCTACTGGCAATTTTTTACAAAACTAAAAACTAGTATTTGTTTAAAAAAATTGAAATAATAGAAAAACTACTAGGTTTAGGTATATAACATTATTAATAAAAAAGTTCTAAAATTTTACGCAGAATTTAAAAATAAATTAGAAAATAAGATGTTCCATTTAAAAAAAACATGTTATATCGGCCATACTTTTTTGAAGTACCCCGTATACACAAAAATAATTTTAAACTGTGCACCTTAACATTCCCTAAAATCATTGTATTTAACATTTTTTCGTCATTCCTGAAACAAATGAGATAATGAACTTTACTCTATCGTTGACTCACCCTGTATAAATGTCTCGTTCTGTGCGATGTACCTCGAGACTGGGATAATGCTGTGGTGGTCCTGCTCTTCAAAAAAGCAGATAAGTTTAAGTTAACTACCTATAGACCAATCAGCCTACCATCCGTAACGTACAAGTTATTTATGAAAATAATAATTGCGAGACTCACAAAGAAATTGGACGTTTGCCAACCCAGAGAACAAGCTGGATTTAGATAAGGCTTTAGTACACTGGACCACCTTTAAGTATCAAGAATTCTAATAGAAAAGTCAAACGAGTATAATTTTAAGATTTGGGTGATCTTGGTGGATTACGAAAAAGAGTTTGACTTCCTTGAAATCTGGGCAACATTAAATAGTCTAAGTAACTGTAGAATTGACAGCAGATACTTGCAGATTACTCAAAATCTATATAAAAATCCAACATTTCAGATAGTATTGAAAGAAAAAGAGAGAAATGAAAAGAAGGGTACGTCAAGGGGACATCATCTCACCAAAAATAGTTTACGTTGGTGAAGATCTTTTCAAACAACTTCCATGGACAAGTAAGGGTATAAATATGGGAGAGCAACTCAATCATTTGCGCGATCCGATAGAACCTATATCGGCACAGGTTAAAGGTTAAGTCACCAGGAACAGTAGGGCGACGAAACCTTTTTCAGAATGCTATACCTTAATGTTTCCACAATTGGTGAAAATGCGTCGAGCATGTATTGAGGGTGGAAGATAAAATGTGGACTGTGGACATGGTACTGGATGCCATTGTTGAACCTTTAATTATACGTGTAAATGTATAATGTAAAAACTGTTTCATTCATACTATTCGCAAATAATACGTATACGCCCAGGCGCACCAGCTGGCCAGAACTATTTCCTATTGTATTCAAACATAAGAGATTCCGGATAATAGACCGATGCCAGATGGTATCCAATAAAGTTGTTGAACTGCTGCATTACAGATAAAATCGAGGTAAAACTCCGGGCCCTTACTACTGCTTGATGATAATTTGCATAATTCTAGATGATGTATTGCTATCACTTTCAAATAAATAGAGTATAAATGAAGTATTAGAACACCGCGTCTGCTCTTACCTGCAACTGCGTAACAAGGGCCGGCAGTATGCCCCTAATTTGTACTTCTGACCACGTAGGATTATCCTTGCGCACGATATTTGCTAATGCGACTTGTATCAGTTGTGGTGAAAAATTCAACGAATTTTGTAAAGCTAGAAACAAGAAATAAAAATTAACACTCGTTCATTTCTACAAATATTATATGGGGTGAAAAGTCTCGAGACCTTTAAAGAAAAAACAATGTTTTTGCCCTAAAATCGATTTTATTCTTCAATACAGTTTCCTTTAAGACCAGCGATACACTTATTACAGCGATCTTCCGATATTTAGATACCTTTCGTATAGCCCCATATGTCGAACTCTCTAGAGAAGCCTCAGTTTCCCATTCGACTTCTTCATTTTCGCTGGGTGGCAGATCTGGTGAATACGGTGGATGAGGAAGCAATTCTTAGCCCAATTGGTCTTGTGAACTGGTGCATTATCTTGATGAAACAACACTTTTTATTAGTTAAATGCAGCCTTTTTTTCTTGATTTTACGTATGCAAATATTCATGCAAAATATGCCTCACGCGTTCTGTTGATATTTTCACGATGTTAGCTATCTCTCTCACTTTGCGGTCATTCAGAATAATGGTGGATTTTTTTGTGTTTTTAGGAGAGACTGAATTTTTGGATTCTAGGTGTATTTTTTCCCATTAAAAGCAAATGTTTAATCAATACACGAAATTCTTTTCGTTCCATAGTTTTGCAAAAATCAACAACTGTAATTTTCAAACTAATAGAAATGAAAATTTTACATGAACCTTCTGAGAGTTGACATAACTGAAAAATTATATGGTTCTTTTTGTTTGTGCATCTCTCGGAAAGTCTCGGGACTTTTCACCTCATTTAGTAAACTTTATGGTAAAAAAACAAAATATCTATTTTATATCAAACTTCGTTCTCGGAAAATTATATCCTAACAATTGAGGCACTGGATTGCAGAACTGCCTCTATAGAAACACTCTTTAGGTTTGTGCGCTTCTTATGGACATAGTCGTTTGATAAAATTGTTTGTTTAATTTAATATTAACAATGAATAAAATTTACGCTGAAAAATTTCAGTATTAATTAAAAAATTGGCCAAAATGAACAATGTCGGCTTATTTTTCATACATTTGCGAGTATTATATCAAAAATTTAGGTCAGTATGTTAATTTTTGCAGCAATAAAGTGCGCTTTTAGCGCACGCGCACACTTTCATGTAGCTAATCATAGTGAAAATTTGTTTTTTGAATGCTTTCAGATGCTAAAAAGACATTATGTTTTCTTATTTGGTTATTTCATTTGAAAATGAAACAACCAAATATTAATGTTAATTTGTTAATTGTCATAATAAAATCAAATAAGGAAACTAAATAGTGTAACCGTGTAGATATAAATTTTAAAAGTAAAAATTATAAAAAGGCATATGCACGTTTCAAAATCGTTTTTACAATTTTTAACGCCAAAATTAAAAAACCATTTGGTTTTACAATTTGGCTTTTCCATTTGGTTAAACTATTAAGAAAACCAAAATGGAGAACCAAATAGTCAATAGGCGTCATTTCACTGAATTCCACAACGTTTACAATAGTGGTTACCATTTTTGAAAGTATCAAATTTTTTCTATAAAACTTTCTTCAATATTTGATTTCATCTATACTCAACACTTCTAAAATCCAAATTGTCCAACCAAATGGTTTTTGAATTTTGGGGTGAAAAATTATTACATCGATTTTAAAGTGTGCATATATCTTTTTAGTGTTCCGTACGGAACACTTATAAGATGACTTCGGTGTCTGTCTGTTTGTCACACCCGATTTTCTCCGAAACTATTTGTCATAGAAAGTTGAAATTTGGTAATAATATAGGAATTGATGGCCTCATCAGAGCCATGTAGTTTTGAAAGTCAAATTTTGACTTAAGGGGTTAACTTTGGGGGGGTGAAATCGAAAGTGAAAAAAAATTTTTTTTAGTATGTCATCGAGTGTGGTGTCAAATGAAAGCTTGTGAAAACACGAGTAAAAAATATATATGTAATGTAATACTTGCGTACACTTTTCTTTGTATTATTTTTAAAAAATCGCGAAAAATTGCTGTCCCCCCACCTTATTTCGAAAAGTACTGATCAAAAAATTTTGAAAAAATTCTGGAATATTCTCCACGGGGTGTAGATTGAACGAAAATTATCACGAGTGCATTACCTTGTAGTGTGTAAATTTCGCCCCGCATTGACAGCGTCAATTTGTACCGTGCGAAAATGGAATGCCTCTCGTTTGGGCACAAATTTGTAACATGTGAATTTCGCCCCGCATAGACAGCGTCATTTTGTGGGGTGTCAATTTTCACTTCGCCCGCACCTTGAGGCGCACCTTTTAATTTCTGAGAATGAATTGAGTGAATACTGATTTTAAAAGAACTAAAGAAATTAAACATACACTAGCTCAGTTTTTCTTGGTAGAGTAATATGGGTTGTACAAATTTTGGGCACCATTCATTTTAAGATAGAAATGATCTAACTTCAGCTAAAAAAATGAAAAAATACTGAAGGGTTATGCAATTGTTAAGGAAAAAAAAAAAATTATCTGGTACAACCCTTTTGTCCTGAAAAGTAAGATAGGTGTACAGTGAGACACTAGCTTTAATCAACAAAAAAAAAGGTTTATTAATGATTTAAATTAAAAGTTCTAACTTTTGCAGTTTAGTAATCACAAAAACTTTAGCCTAAAAGGTAGTTATTACTAAATAGAGTTCTTAAATCAGACATTTTACTTTTAAAATTTTGCTACACCCGATATTGAAGATTCGTGACGTTCACTTCACGATTTATCAGTTCAATTCGATGTTAAATCACTTATCTGCGGGAAATAGGTCTACTGATAAATATTCTGGTGACTTACGGTTTTCCTACGGGCTTCTAGGCCTTAAATTGAACACTAAAACCGTTTCCACACATTCCATCACTAATTTATCGGTACTGCTTCATGACGAGAAGAGCCTACAACGGCTACTTCATGTTAAAAAACAAAGCCCACTACGGCTTCACGTTGAAAAAACCTCGTACTCGACTTGGCTCTCGATAAAATTGACGAAGCCTCTACTGCGGCTGGATGGACAAAGCCTGGCTGCGGCTTGATCAGAAAAAAAGCCAACTACGGCTACTGGTTGCAGAACAGCCTTCTGCCGCTACATGTTGGAAAAAACCTCGGCGGCGGCTTGATGGGAAAAAGCCTCGGCGGCGGCTTGATGGGAAAAAGCCTCGATCCGCGTTCTCCGGACCCTTAAATAAGCCGTGAGAATTACGTCTCTAAGATGGCCTGCTTCCGGAAACAAATATCTGACCTATCGGGGCGTACCACGAATTGAATAAATTCGGTCGGAAACCCGCACTGCACACTGTACCATGAGCGGCTAGAAATTCCAGCGAAATACACTGCTCGATACAAAAATGACAAAAGTAAATTATAAAGCCAAAAATCAGTAACATTTCATGCTCTTAAAATCTAGGAAAAAATAATGTTACAACCTTTAATAATTTATCTGGTATATAAAAAAAACTAAAAATTTCAAGGTCATCAGTTTTCAGTAAAGATTGGG
Organism: Pachyrhynchus sulphureomaculatus; assembly: GCA_019049505.1. Taxonomy (NCBI): domain Eukaryota; kingdom Metazoa; phylum Arthropoda; class Insecta; order Coleoptera; family Curculionidae; genus Pachyrhynchus; species Pachyrhynchus sulphureomaculatus. Next base: position 18,240,797 of record CM032446.1, read on the forward strand.
AACAAACGTTGTTGAAAACTCATTTGGAGTGTGTTTTGTGAAGTCAGTGATTATTTTATACCACCGTAACAACATTTTTTATTTTAAAAGCAATCAACGTACAGAACACTAATTGTGCAAGTTCAACTTGCACTTGACCGGTTATTTTTACTTTATAACTATATACCTTTACATTAAAACATTCAAAAAAACACTCTAAAAACACTTAACTAATTGAGCAGTTTTTTTAATAGAATAACCAAATAAAAAACAATATGCTGTTTTCGCAGTTGAAAGCATTCAAAAAACAAATTTTCATTGCGATTAGCTGCATAAAAATGTGCTCGTGCGCGCTTGTTTAGTTATCCACATTATTGCAGCAAAATTAACATACTGACCTGAATTTTTGATATAATACTCGCAAATGTATGAAACATTGTTCATTTTGGCCAATTTTTTAATTAATACTGAAATTTTTCAGCGTAAAGTTTATTCATTGTTAACAATAAATTAAACAAACAATTTTATCAAACGACTACATTCATAAGAAGCGCACAAGGCTAAAGAGTGTTTCTATGCAAAAATCAATTTGATTCGTGAATTATTAACAGAAAAACGAGTTGATTATTGCGTTGTAAATTGATTATGTCTGTCGATCAATGCTGTAAAAATTAACATACTGACCCGAATTTTTGAAATGATACTCGTCATTTTGGCCAATTATCTAATTAATATTGAATTTTTTCAGCGTAAAGTTTATTTATTGTGAATAACAAATTAAACAAACAATTTTATCAAACGACTATATCAATAAGAAGCGCACAGGCCTAAAGAGTGCTCCTACGCAAAAATCAACTTGATTCGTTAATTATTAACAGAAAAACGACGAATTGATTATTGCATGGTAAATTGATTTTGCCCGTCGATCGACGCGTTCACAGCGTTATTCTGTCTCCTGCCTATTAGGGAAACAGAGGTCACGCATAGTTCTGCAATTCGTTACCTCAATTATGCCCTAAATGTAAACGATTGCGTTTCCGGTACTCTTCAAGGCGAGGTGTAAAATTATCGTTCACTGCTTGGCACGTCGTTTCCATGAACGATGAATTTTCCAATTCATGCCAAGCTAAAATTTCGAGATAGGCGCCAATGTTTTAAAAACCTAGATATCGTAATTAACTGAACTTCTTATTCTTTACCTCCCATGTTTATTCCTCCGAAATTCGTAACCGAAGTCTTTCTAATGACTTTTTCATTTTCAAAGTCGTCCCATGCAGCTTTCCTCTCGTCCTCGTTCAATTCTTCATCTTGCTTATTCTCTAATAACGATTGATGCTCGTGGTACTTGAAGACTGTGTTCTCATATTTCTGGAGCATTTCACCGAGCAGGACGTCCTTGGGCACCAGAGGGATCGGTCGGTCTGTTGGTTCTAAATCAGTCCTGAAACCGATAAAATTTTACAAAAATATTCAACTTATTTTTACATTTGTTTAAAAATTGAGTAAAGAATCCCGAAGTTGGCGCACGTGTTTAATTCACACCTTGTAAATTGTCGAACAACATGTCATACCTTAAAAATATCGTCGGTCAAGTAAGAACGTGTCGGTAAAAGAAATTCCTTTTTTTTTGAGGTTGGCACCCTTGCAACAAAAAGATCCGAAAATGACACCTATAGCGGCTGCTAAGTATATAGGCAAGTCAAGAGCATTCGTTAGCATGTGGGTAAAACGATACCACAGTAACAGTAGCGACAATCCGACACGGCATCTTTAATCTCAAGGTGTTCGTAATGATCACATGACCTGTCGCTATATTGCTGGTATGATGCCTGCGAGTTTTTTAAATATTCAAATTCCTTCTTTCAAAAAAAAATCCTATTCTGTAGAATAAAAATGAATTTTGCTGATTGAAACGAAGAAAAATGAAAATTTTTTTTTTTAGAAACTTTTTATCAAGTTCTTAACTAAAACAGAGATACAAAAAACACAAAAAAAAGCAAAAATACAAGGAAAAAATACATTTGGCTTCAACGCTTTTTGCACGTTGTTCATTTGAATATATCATTGTTGCATTTATATTTTTCAACTTTTAGAAATATTGCCTTAGGGGGAAAAATGGTCATTTAGAGAATATATCTCTGCACACCTTCAGCTTCACGCGTATAATGTCAACAATCATGCTCCAGCGAATCCCAGTAATCTGGAGAGATTGAAAATAGTTATAATTATCATTTTAAGATGAGTTTGTCTTTCGTCTGAACTTAAAAATGAAGTGAACGCACTTTTTGCTCCATTTTATCAATAGTTAAATCTAATATAATAATTTTCAAACTAATGACTTTTCGTGCCTATTTAATTACTACTTTTGCATGCCCGAACTGAGTTTTAAAAGTGCGAATTTTAGCAGACAATATAACTCAACTCTAGAAAACATTCTGCCCTGAATTCAGAAAAAAAACCGGTCAAGTGCAAGTTGAACTTGCGCAATTAGTGTTCCGTACGTTGATTGCTTTTAAAAATAAAAAATTTTGTTACGGAGGTATAAAATGATCAGTGACTTCACAAAACACAAATGAGTTTCCAACAAAGTTTGTTTCCAATCTTTACTGAAAACTGATGACCTTATAATTTTTGTTTTTTTTTTTATATACCAGGTAAATTATTTAAGGTAATGCACTAGTGATAATTTTAGTTCAATCTACACCCCGGGGAGAATATTCCAGAATTTTTTCAAAATTTTTTGATCAGATTTTTTAAAACTAATACCAAGAAAAGTGTGCGCGAGTATTACATTATATATATTTTTTACTCGTGTTTTCACAAACTTTCATTTGACACCACACTCGACCTAATAATTTTTTTTTTTTACTTCCGATTTCACCCCCCAAAACTAACCCCTTAAGTCAAAATTTAACTTTCAAAACTACATGGCTCTGATGAGGCCATCAATTCCTATATTATTACCAAATTTTAACTTTCTATGACAAATAGTTTCGGAGAAAATCGGGTGTGACAGACGGACAGACAGATGGACAGACAGGCAGACAGACACCAAAGTCATCTTATAAGTGTTCCGTACGGAATACTAAAAAGTACAAGTGGAATAACATAAACCGCTACTTAACAAAAATAAAACATCACACAAATAAAATGTGAATACCACACAACCAACTCCCGAAAAATATTTTTAAATGTGCCACAAGATGTTAAACGTCGAAATCAATGGTTCCAAGCAGCACGACGTATTAATCCTAAAACAACATCAAATTTTTTTCTGTTCTGAAGATCATTTCGATGTAAGTATTTTAATATAATAATGTATTTAATAATCATTCATGTCAGAATAATGTTACTGAATGATTTTTATTTTATTTAGTGTATCAAAATTTATATATTCAGATGGACAGCGTAAATTGTCACACATTACTGAATTAAAATAGATTAAATTAAATTGATAACCAACAATGATACAGATATACAAAAAAAAAAATGTAAAACTGTATAATCATTCAAATTATGGAATAAAACTATTATTTCGAACATCTTTAAATGTTCCGAATATACGTTTATGATAAAAACTTAAAAATATTAGGTTTTAGCGTTCATATTTTGTTGAAACTGAACATAAAACTTTCTTTTTTGATGTCAAGTCAGGATTAAGAACTTCAAAAAATACGGGAAATAATAGTTTTGTTCAATATTAATAAATATTAAAAACAATTTTTACGCAGCATTTTGCTATGTAGTTTAGTTAAAGGTGGTGTATGCGTGTTTTTTGTTAAACGTGAAAACTAAAACCTAATATCTTTAAGTTTCTATGATAAATGTGAATTCAGAATATTTAAAGATGTCGGAAATAATAGTTTTAGCCCATAATTTTAATGATTACAGAGTTTTACATTATTTATTAAAATGTATTTTTTTCAATTTAATAGTTTTCTGGCAATTTTAAGTGTGTTTGCTCAAACAACCTCGCGGAGATGTCTTTTTTATGAATTTTTTGGATTCAGCATAAAAAAAATACTTAAGAAAACATGTGTTTCTCTTAAAAGACAGATACTTTTTTTTTATATACCTAATCTTTTTTGGCCTAAACTTCAATAATTTTGACAGTATATACACAGGTAAAAGCTGTCGACAGTATTTACGTGAAAACATTTTAACATAATGATGTCACAAGCATGGCAGCCAATCGTGACGCTTTCGTAGTTACGTGATTTTTTTTTTAAATTGTGAAAATTTTAATTTATTTATTATATTATTAAATTTTTAAAAAGTTTTTCGCATCGATTATCAATATTATTTATGATATTCGTTGCGTTGAAAAAAAAAACCTAGAATAGTATACGTATGTATTTACAACAAACTTACTTGTATAATTCCTGTATATCATTTTGACTATAGTGCCTATCAATTTGTTGTTCGTCTATTACACGTTTCGAAATGGCTTGCTTGGTAACCTGCCTCTCGTATATTTTCATCTCCATAGTTCCGTAATTTACGAATCGGTATACGTACGAAGGCTTCGTTTGTCCAAATCTGTAGACCCTGTATATACTTTGAATGTCATGTGACGGGTTCCAAGAAACATCGAAAATTATTACCCTATTTGCTGCTACTAAATTAATTCCTAAACCACCAGCCTTCGTCGATATTAAAAATAACCTAAAAAAATATCAAATTTGTTGGGCGTTTTCTAATTTAAAATGTTTCTTCATCGTTGCTAACTTGTGAATAAACAAAAAGCTTCCAAATAACGGGAAAATCAGTATCGATTAGACACTGAAATTAATGAATTTTAAAGTTGATATAAATTGAGCAAAATTCCAACAAAAAATTACAGCCTTGTTTCATAGTTTTGTGATACAACATGAGGTGAAAAGTTCCATTTGAATATCTTTCGAGCTCTCTAAAATAAGCCCATTTCTGATTCGACTTTCTTATTTAAGCCAAATCAACTTCCTTGAAGTTATCTTTTCAAATTAGGAAAGAGGTTACGATCGCTGGGGGCTAGATCTGGACAATAAGGCGAATGAGGAAGCAATTCATAGCCCAATTGGTCCAATTTCACCATCGATTTTATGGAGCTGGGAGCTGATGAATTATCTTGGTGAAATAACACTTTTTTCTATGCTAAATGCGGCGGCGATTGCTCGAACCTTCTCAAGATAATCGATCAGTATTATTCCACGCACATCCCAAAAAAAATTTCTTGCTAAAACATTTCCAGCTGATATTTGTGTTTTTAGACGTTCCGGTCGGTTTTCAAACGGTACCAGCCACTGACTAATGGAGTCGTGTGTAATGGTGGATACATATTTCGTCCATCGTTACGAATCGACGCAAACACTCCTCGAGATTACACCGAAACAGTGCCAAACAGCGTTCTGTATCTTTGACACGTTACTTTTTTTGACCAATCGTGAGAGTACGCGGCATCCAACGGGCGCATAGTTTTTTACACATGCAAATATTCATGCAAAACACGCCTCACGCGATATCTTAACGATCTAGCTCATCCTAGCTCAGCTATCTCTCTCACTTTCATTTTATGGTCATTCAGAACAATATGGTGGAATTTTTTGAGTTTTTGGAGTGACTGACTCATTTGGACGCGCGGAACGTGGCGGATATATAGAGTTGCGTGCAAAACTTTTGGGCCAAAAATATTTTGGTGATTAATAGAGTTATCAAGGGAGAAGAAAAAATAACCAAATACACCATCATAAACTACTTTATAATAGCAACTTATACAACTCAAAAATCTTCTACTATAAATAACAATCATTTATAAACAAAAATAACATTTTTTTGCTGTTCATAAGTATTGGGCCAACTTCAAATTTCACAATAAAAAGGTATAAACATAGCAAAAATGACTAGAACTCAGAAAAAAGTGGCAGTAAAAGATACATTCTTATTAATACTTTGTAGCCATACCCTTCGAAGCTAATATGGAGCACATCGTTGTGGTATCGATTCGATTAATTTGAGAATTTTGTCTCTGGTGATATTGGCCCACTCTTCTTGGACTTTTTTTCAGAGAGCACCTTTATTGGAACAATTCTGAGTTCCGACATTCATTTTCAACTCTTCCCACAAATGTTCCATGGGGTTCAAGTCCGGGGATTGACTTGGCCATTCTAAAAATCGAAGATTCTTCTTTCTAAAAAATTCTTGCACAAGCTTGGGTCGATGTTTCGGATCATTATCTTGTTGAAAAATCCATCCTCTTGGCATATTTCGACGTTCATAAGGAAGCATGTGTTCTGCTAGAATATCTCTGTACATAACAGCGTCCACAGTAATTTCAATTTTAACCATTGGACCGACACCTTGTCACGAAAATGCCCCCCAAAGCATAATACTAACACCACCATGTTTAACAGTCGGTATTTGATACCGGGAATCATATCTAGTACCTTTTGATCGTCGAACATATCTTCTTGCATCATTTCCAAATAAATTAACTTTAGTTTCGTCCTAAAACAACACTTTTTCCAGTCTTCAACTCTCCAATTTTGGTGTATTTTTGCAAGTTCTAATCTGGCCTTCTTATTTTTTTTACTGATGAATGGTTTTTTTACTCCAACACTCAACAAGTCCAACTTGTGTTAGTCTAAGAGAAACAGTACTCCTACTGATGTCAACTAAATTTTCCTCACGTAATTCACGTGCAATAATTGCAGCATTCTTTTTTACGTCTGCAACTGCTTTTCTTTTAATTACTTTGTCAACAAGTTCATCTAGCCTTCATAGACATAAGAAAGGCCTATGACTCAGTACCAAGACAAAGATTATGGAACGCAATAGGCATTGACAAAGAACTAATATACGCGGTAAAAGCTCTCTACGAAAACAACACAGTGAACATAAAAATAGAACATAAAAGAGGGAAGAGACTCCAAACATCAAAAGGCCTATTACAAGGATGCTCTACATCCCCAACACTATTCAAAATATACCTCGAACAAACATTAAAAAAATGGAAGCAAAAATGTAGTGGGAGTCCCAATACGAGAAGATTACTTATATACTCTAAGTTTCGCAGACGACCAAGTAATCATAGCGTAAGATGAGGAAGACCTCAGTTATATGGTAAGAAAACTGAAAGAATACACTAAAGCAGGATTAGCAATAAACTTTGATAAAACGGAATATCTAACAACAAAGGAGGGAAACGTGGAGAATCTAGAAGTAGATAACGAAACAATAATCAAAGGAACCGATAGATTTAAATATCTAGGAACCATCATTTCAAAAAAACGCAACATCAGAAGAAGAGATTAAAGCTAGATTACGACAAACGCGAACATGCATAAGACAATTAAATTCGATCCTGTGGGACAAGCACATTACAAAGAGAAACAAAACAAGCATATACAAATCAATAATACAAAGCATAATGACATACGAGTCAGAAACATGGACGATCAACAAAAGAAATAAATCTAAAATTAACGCGGTAGAGATGGAGTATTGGAGAAGATGTTGTAGAGTGACACGTATGGAGAGAATAACCAATGAAGAAATAAGAAGCAGAATGAACATCAAAGAGAACGCAATAAATACCATTGAAGAAAACCGATTAAAATGGTATGGACACATAAGACGAAGCGAAGATAATAGGTGGATAAAGAAAATAACGGAGTGGAGCCCTATAGGGAGAAGAAAAAGAGGAAGACCCAGACGATCGTGGAGAGACTATGGAGGACAGGGGTCTAACAGATGGAGATTGGGAAGATAGAAAACGGATGGAATCAAAGGCTGAGAGAAGGAAGACAGCGTCAGCTGTAGAAAATCCTATATATATATATATATATATATATATATATATATATATATATATATATATATATATATATATATATATATATATATATATGTCGACACGAACAGTTGTTTTCCTGGGTCTTCCAGAACATGGTTTATCATTCAGAGTACTTGTAGTTTTCCAATATCTTTATTATATTGTTACCGCTGTTTTTCTCATAGATAAAAATTCGGCTATTTCACGTGAAACTTTTCCATTACCGTACAACCTTACAACAATTTTCCGAATGTCTAATGACGTGCGTTTTGGCATCTTTCCTCAAAATGATACTGATACACAATTATGAAGTGAACTAAATTCTTGATGTTTACCTGAATTCACAATTCATAACTGAGCAAATCACAGTTTCTTTTTAGAAGTTGGCCCAATACTTATGAATAACCGAAAAATATTATTTTTGTTAGGAATGATTGTTATTATAGTAAAAGATTTTTTAGTTGTATATGTTGTTAGTATAATTAAAGTACTTTATGATGGTGTATTTGGTTTTTTCTCTTCTTCCTTTATAACTCAATTAATCATAAAAATATTTTTGGCCCTAAACTTTTGCACGCAACTGTAATTGCTTTCAACTCGACGGAGTAGATATGCGGGCTGTATTTTTTCCCATCAAAAAGGAATGTTTGATCAACACACGAAATTCTTTTTAGTCCATCGTTTTGTAAAAATCAAAAGTAGCGTCACTCAAACAGCTGTAACTCGCAAACTAACAGACGAAATGTCACGAAAGTTTTACACGAACCTTCTTAGAGTTGATATTAACTGCAAATCATATGTTTTTTTTGTTTGTGCTGCCATCTGCTGAAAAGTCTCGAGACTTTTCACCATATGTAAGTAAGTCCTTACCTGGCTCTCGTATTATCAGGATCGTTAAATTGATCGCACCAGTTAGCCCTATTATCACAGCTCGACGAGCCGTCCAGTCGGAAATAGTCCAAACCGATCGCCCAAGAACCGGAATGTCCGCCGACAGTTTCCGGTTCTCCTTTTTGTGTGGCTTCTTCTATCCTTTGTAAAAAGTATTCTATACAGTTTAAGGTGTAGAGAGACTGCGAAAATACCAGTCTAAAAAATAAAGGAATATTAAATAGTTATTTTATTTACTACTATTAAATGACCAGGTAGGTGTCCATTTAATTATTAAACGTTATTATTACGTATATTTGGAGAATATATTTTTAAAGGTAACATGGATTCACTAGTAAATGTTATGGAAATTAATAAAGGTCGCAACGTGTGTCGACGTCAATAATTTATATATATTTTTTTTATATAATATGAGAATTGAAAAACAAACCCTATTGTTTAGAAATTAAACGTCATGACACTTCCGTAAACAATGTTAAAAAACATGGAAAATTGCAAAAGAGGACTAATTGTTCGCCCATCAGGTTGTGGTAAAACTAATGTTGTTATTAGCCTAATCGAACAGCTAAACGGATTACGATCTGAAAATTTATATATTTATTCAATGTCTCTATACCAACCTAAATATGAATACTTGAGAACACTTTTTAAATCATTAAAATAAATTGGTTTCTATGAATCAAACAATGAAGAAAATATAATTTCACCATAAGAAATTCAACCAAACGCAATAATAATAAAACGTAGGCTAAAAAATTTTTGGTCTAGCTACTTGAAACACATTTTCTTTTTTTGAAAAATTCGATTTTATTCATCAACATAGTCTCCTTCAAGAGCGATACAATCAGTCCAACGCTTTTCTAACATTTCTATACCTTTCTTTTAGAAGGATTTGTCTTTGCCTTCAAAATAGGCCTCAGTTTAGGCGATAACTTCTTCATTGGAGCCAATTTGCTTCCTCAACCACCGTATTCTCCAGATTTGGCCTCCAGCGACTATTATCTATTCGCACACCTCAAAGAAATGCTCGCGGGAAAGAGATTTGGCTCCAATAAAGACGTTATCGCCGAAACTGAGGCATATTTTGAAGGCAAAGACAAATCCTTCTATAAGAAAAGTATACAAATGTTAGAAAAGCGTTAAACTGACTATATTAATGAATAAAGTCGATTTCTTGGAAAAAAAAAGTGTTTTAAGTAGCTAGACCAGCCTACGCGTTACATCAGGGGTGCTCAAACTTGAACTGCTGGCGATCTACCTCAATATTGTTAGACTACGATCGATCAACTCTGAGAGGCTGCAAGTAAGTGTGATGCAGGATTGTCGTCTACGTAGGGTGTATCGTGGCATAGATATTAGTTTTCCGCACAATATGCATTTTTTTAGTCAAGGTAAGTGTAGGTCTGCTCTAAAATGTCGATGAAAAAACTCATAATTATTCAAAATTGGGAGTTTATTGGTTCTTACAAAACAAACGAGTTCTAGTGTCTAAACTTAACTAAAGAGTGACTTTGGATGTTGAAGCGTGGCACTGCATGTCCTCAGCATACTTTTCATAAGATAGTACGTAATACCGAGTGCTAATCGCAAGCATGATGGCATATGTTCCTCAGTTAGTCGATTGCGATATTTTGACTTAATTATCTTCATTTCAGAAAATGCAGACTCGCACAAGTAAGTTGACCCAAACATTGCCGTCAGTTGAAGGGCGATTTGCCTTAGATTCGGATATTTATCTTCAGATATAAAACACCAGAATTTTGTATCAGATGCTGTGGCTTTGAGATGTATATCTGATATAATCTGCACTAACTCATTTTCAACAGAACATGAGTTCATGTTAAACTGACTTGCTATTTCAGTAGCTAATTCCTCAATGTTTTTACACGAAAAAGGATAACTCATAAATGATGCGATATTTGCCAATTTACTGAAATCATAAAAACATATTTCGAATTGGCCCAAAATATTTGATAATTCTGCCTCATAAATATCATAATTCAACTGAGGAATCCTTGCTTTCAAAGACGGAAAATTTTTCAGATCCTTTCTTTTCAGTTGATCTATCATAAGTTGCAATTTATTTTTGAATGCGTTTATTGCGCTAATCATCTCAATAATAGTTTTTCCTTTACCTTGAAGCTCCAAATTAATGGTGTTTAAATGCATTGTGATGTCTGTCAAAAATGCCAAATCAGTCAGCCATTTTCCGTTTTTCAGCATCTGAGTGTCATCACCTCTTTCGTCCAGAAAAGCTGCTATTTCGGGCAATAATTCTTGAAACCTTTCTAGGAATTTTCCGCGACTCAACCACCTGACATCCATGTGAAGAACTAAATCAGTGTGTTCAGCTGACTCACTATCTTCCAACTGCAATTTAAAGAGCCCTCGTTGCAAGCTACGTGCACGGATAGAATTCACAATTTTTATTGCAATGCCCATAATCTCCTCCATGTTTCGAACTTTTGAACATAAAACTTGTTGATGTATAATGCAATGGAAGGAGAAAAATGAAGGGAAATCATCATTAGCTCGACACAATGCCACAAAACCATTTTTATTTCCAGTCATTGCTGGTGCTCCATCGGGTGTAATGCACACTAGTTTATATATTGGTAGCTTGTAGTTTGTTACAAAATTGAAGAAAACGTCATATATATCTTCGCCACGGGTCTTTCCTCTCAGAGGAATCATTGTCAAAAACTCTTCCTTAGCCCACATGTCATTGAATACCATTCGAATAAAAATACACAGCTTGGCAGTGTCTGTCATATCGGCGGATTCGTCGAACTGTAAAGAAAAGTATGTACGAGGCTGGTTTGAAAAGTCCGTGCAAAGTCCGAGAGATGGCACCACCGGCGCGTATCTAGGTCATGTTTAGTTAGTAGCATCTCTTGAATGAACGCACACCAAGTTTCAGCCATATTGGTCTATTTCTTTGTGTTTGGCATTCGTGTGAATCAAGGAAGTCGAGTGATTTTCAAGAAATGGACGAAAAAGAATTTCGTGTGGTGATTAAACATTACTTTATGAAAGGCAAAACGCCTCAGGAGACTAAAGAGAAGCTTGATAAACATTATGGTGACTCTGCACCTTCGATTAGAACAGTTTATAAGTGGTTTCAAAATTTTCGGACTGGCCATATGGACACAAGTGACGCTGAACGTTCTGGACGGCCTGTGGAGGTTACGACTCCAGAAATCATTGATCAAATCCATGATATGGTGATGGATGACAGAAGAGTTAAGGTGTGTGAGATTGCTAGTGCTGTGGGCATCTCGACTGAACGGGTACATAATATTTTGCATAAACATTTGGACATGAGAAAGCTATCCGCAAGATGGGTGCCGCGATTGCTCACGCTTGACCAAAAACGGAATCGTGTGAAGTGTTGCAAGGATGGTTTGCAGCTGTTCCAGAAGAATCCGGAGGACTTTAAGCGTCGTTTTGTCACTGTGGGTGAAACATAGATACATTACTATACTCCTGAGACCAAACAACAATCTAAACAATGGGTTGCCAAGGGAGAATCTGCACCAAAAAAGGCGAAGACCGTTCCATCGGCCGGAAAGGTTATAGCGACTGTCTTTTGGGATTCGCAAGGGATAATCCTCATCGACTATCTGGAAAAGGGTAAAACTATTACAGGTGAATATTATTCATCGTTATTGGACCGTTTGAAAACCGAGCTGCAAGAAAAACGCCCGCGATTGGCCCACAAGAAAGTCCTTTTCCATCACGACAACGCACCAGCACACACCTCAGCAGTTGTGGTCGCAAAAATAATGGAAATAGGATTCCAACACGTTTCACATCCCCCTATTCTTCAGACTTGGCTCCCTCGGACTACTATTTGTTCCCCAATTTGAAGAAATCGCTGGTGGGACAAAGATTTTATTCAAACGAGGAGGTGATTGCAGACACTAATGGATATTTTGCAGACTTGGACAAATCCTATTATTCGGAAGGGATCAACAAACTAGAACATCGTTGGACGAAGTGTATAAGCCTAAAAGGAGACTATATAGAAAAATAAAAAAGGTTTACCCCAAACATATAAGTAGTTTTTATTTTTGCACGGACTTTTCAAACCAGCCTCGTACATTCCATGATATCATGTTTTAGTTTATCTGCCATGTCCTGACTCATGACTTCAACACGCCTTGTGACAGTCAGACGAGATAACTGAAGTTCTCTAATAGCAGACATAATCTCTGTTTTATTTTTATAATCTCCAAATAAAGTCTCACCCGCTTCAATAAATCCTTCCTTCACAACCAATCCATCATCAAATGGTTTCTTGTGTTTCGCCAATATATGAGATATTTTAAATGACGCGATCGTTGCAGCTTTTGATTGTTTGGCTGGTCTTGTGAACATGGTTTGTTTTTTTTTAAACAAGTTATCAAATCACGTACTTTTGGTTTTCTTAATTCATTCTGTGACGGAAAATCCTTTTCATAGTTTTTATGAACCGTTTTATGATGCCTCTCTAACTTCCCACGCTTAGGTATTGCAACTGACGCACGGCAAATGAGACAAATGCACTTATCCTTTACCATACAAAAAAAAAATTTTTCCTCCCAATTGTTATTAAAATGATAAGTTTTACTTTTCTTCGCAGCACTTATTTTGGACTATTTATTAATAAACTTTGTATCGATGTATCGCCTTTAAGTTACAACTCAGACTGACTCCTATTCCTGCAGGCGCAACATTTATATTGGCGCGAACGAAGTCTCGAATGTTCCCGTCAAACATGCAGCCCGAAGTTTCTAGAAAAATCGGCGGGAATCAAAAACGCGGCTTGTCTTTGACAAGTACCGCGCGTTCCTTTGATAAAGCCGTCTTTTGCCGCTAGCAGGGAGTTATTACGATAAAAGAAAGTGATGAGGGGGTTATTCTGGCCTAATTGTGGATCGAATAAATTTTAGTAGTTTATTCATTACATTTTGTTTTAGTTACCTAAAACAAAATGTGTGAATAGTTCTATATCGGAATTTTTTTCTCGAAATCGACTCAAAAAGCACTCGCGATCGACTTGTCGATCGCGAACGACTGTTTGAGCACCCCTGCGTTACATGAATCATATTAGAGTGTACAAGGATCTTTAAATCGAATTGAGTGTTCTAATATTGCAAAGTAGAGTCGTGACGATGTCCCGTACATTGACACTCTTTAATGCCAACAATCACGACTTCTCACCTAACCGATGACCGCGAAAGTTTCCCTCCACGCTAGGACATACATTACTGCAGGCAACGTCGCGAGCACAGGTTAGTTTAACGGTTTAACGATAATGTTTTACCCCTTTTCTTTTAACTAAAAATCATTGAGTTGTTCGTTCACTTTGATTTTGGAAACTATTTATCAAACTAATCAAGCAAACAAATAGTGCTCATGATTACACTAACAAAATTACTTACATTTTATCTCCTATCTCCTCACATTCCTTCAAAATTTGAAACAAAAGGAATATCTTCGCGCTATGATTTATATTGTCTAATTGATCCTTATCTATATATTCTTCCCACCATTCTTTTGCTTCCAAAACTTCCAGGTCGCTGTCCGACGATATTTCGCCGTTCTCGCGTTTCTGAGCTGCCTGGGCCCTCGTCAGGCGACTTCGCCTAGAAAGTAATAATAATTAAATAACAGGCCAAGTGCAAGTCGGACTTGCGCAATTAGTGCTCCGTACGTTGATTGCTTTTGAAATAAAAATGTTTGTTACAAAGGTATAAAATGATAAATGCCTTCACAAAATATACTCCAAATGAGTTTTCAACAAAGTTTGTTTTAGATGTTTGTTAAAAACTGATGACCTTGAAATTTTTGTTTTTTATATACCCAATAAATTATTAAAGGTAATGCAATAATTTTCGTTCAATCTACACCCTTTGGAGAATATTCCATAATTTTTTCAAAATTTTTTGATCAGTAATATACAAGATAGGGGGGGGCAGCGATTTTTGGCAATTTTTTAAAATAATACAAAGAGAAGTGTGAGCAAGTTTTACATTACATATATTTTTGAACTCGTGTTTTCACAAGCTTTCATTTGACACCCCACTTACTGGTAAAAAAAATTTTCTCATTTCCAATTTCACCCCCAAAAACTAACCCTTGAAGTCAAAATTTAACTTTCAAAACTACACAGTTTTGATGAGGCCATCAATTCCTATATTAGTGCCAAATTTCAACTTTCTATGTCAAATACATTCGGAGAATATCGGGTGTAACAGACGAACAGGCACCGAAGTGATAGGTGGTTCCTACGGAACACTAAAATTAGGAAATCATTTTTTATGGAGGTATTTAAACCAAAATGGAGTCAAATCTGCCATCAATTTTTTACTTACTTCGTGGAAGTAGTTCCCTTTTTTCGTTTCTTTTTGTCGTCCGATTTTATCGACGCATCGGAACCGGAATTGGATGCTGAACTATCCGAACCTGAGGCGGACTCTTCATCCTCAGACCCGTCATCTATGAAGTCCTTTAAGGAACCTTCAGATTCTGAATCCTCATTCAACTAATAACAGAAAAAGACCTTGTATTGAAATCTACTCAGCCTTTGATAAAAGTAGTTGCAATCCCTTTCAATTCTTAGAAACTCGATGTTTCTTATTTCTCACCGCACTTCGTTTATTTACCTGTATTGACACATCAAATAAAGTAATCAATATAATGCTTCATTCTTGTAATTATTTAGTTTAGTTCGAGATCTCGTAGTGTACACATGGTGTTCATAATATGTCAATTTTAGTGGTTTCCACTAAAGGTTAAGTGTATTTTTATATAAAATGTAAAAAAAGTGTGAATTAGAATCAGAAAAAACGTATGAAACTACAATTTCTTTTTGAACGTGGAAAAAATAAATCAGCCATTGCAAAAATAATGAAATCTCCACATGCTACGGTGAAATATACTACAAGTTATTTTAAAAAGGTAAAAATGCACAAAAACCTAAATAGGAATGAATTAATGGATTGGTCCGTTACTTTGTGACAGTACATTTTAACAATAAAATTACTTCATTACTTTGTTAACTGACACTAAATATATTTTTGTAAAGATTTTCAAATGAGTATCGCGATTTTGCACTACAACTACATTTTCAAACGCTTAACTAAGACTAAAACAGATTTTTTGTATTTATTTTTATATAATGAAAGGATGTTGGTAAAGGACGGAATTTTCGACGTCTACTTGACTAGTTAGTAAAGGGTAACCGCAAAAAAGTGTGAATTTTAGCTCGTTTTTTCAACCTTCATAACTTCGAGACAAAAAAAGCAAACTTAACGTAAAAGGTCTTAAATTAAAGCTAATTAAAAATCTATAAGGACATATTTTTGAATTTGTTTATTTAGGGGTAACTCCCCCCTATTTTGGCGGTTAAAAGTGTGAAAATAAATAAGATTTTGCCCCAAAATTGAAAGTTATTTTTTAGGTTAAAATAGCACCAACATGACTTTCAACTTCCTTTTAGGGGGGTGATTATCGCTTAGCGATAAGTTTGGGAGACGTATAAGTCCAGCGCTATATTCTCAGTATTTTGATTATATCTTTGTATTTTTTCCTAGTTTTGGGAGTCATGTTTGTGAGATAATAGAAGAAAGAATACTAATATCAGCACGTCAGTTTGGTTTTGGAGAAAGCCATTCAACCGTTGATCAAGTACATAGGATCACCAATATCATAGAAGCGACACTCGAAGAGAAAAAAGTTTGCTCCACTATTTTTCTAGATGTGGCGCAGGCTTTTGATAAAGTATGGCTTAAGTGGCTAATACAAAAGCTCCGTAGTTGCCTTCCTGAGCAGTATTGCACACTTTTGGAATCATATATAACAGACAGATACTTTAGAATTAAGCAGGAGGAGGCATATTCTGACTTGAGGCAGATCAGAGCTGAAGTCTAACAAGGAAGTGTCCTAGTACCAGTTTTATACCTACTGTACACGAGAGATATCCCTGAAAGTAGCGAAAATACTATTGCTACGTTTGCAGATGACACGGCAATACTCGCAGTTGGCAATAGTTACGAAGAAGCAGTGAAAAACCTACAAACCACTATGGACCAAATTCACAACTGGACCAAGAAGTGGAGAATAAAACTGAACGAATCCAAGTCCGTTCATGTTAATTTCACCAAAAAAAGAACTTCCAGTTAGAATAAATGATGTCCAGATCCCGCATGAAAACACTGCAAAGTATCTGGGTATCACTCTTGATGGAAATGATGGAAAATACATGTCAAAAAGAAACGCCAAGAACTAGAACTCAGATACAAGAAAATGCGATGGTTGCTTGGACGTGAAACCAAATTATCCATCCATAATAAAATACTTTTGTACAACCAAATACTCAAACCGGTATGGTATTATGGCATCCAAATATGGGGGTGTGCCAGTGAAACCAATATACAAATAATACAAAGATTTCAGAACAAAATATTAAGAAACATCATAGATGCTCCTTTGTACATCAGAAACAGCGACATACACAAAGATTTGGGTATTGGCACTCTTAGACAGATCATTACTAAGGACGCTAGGAACCATGAAGATAGGCTCCACAACCACGTGAGTGTCGAGGCACTCCAACTCCTGGACAACACGAATCATACCAGACGACTCAAAAGGATTAAACCTTATGAGTTAGTGTAGTGAAGTAATTTTATAAAAGCAGAGCACAGTGCGAGCGTGTACACGTCAGTTTAGTGTATAAAGTATATAATAAGCTGGTAGAAACCATAAGGACTACTACTGAGTAAGATCTAAGACTAAGTATTTTAGATAATTTAAGTTAGATACAAATTACTCATTGTTCTATCGATGAACAGATTGTCATATTACTTCGAAAGGAAAAAAAAATGTTTGTGAGTATGGCAGGATCCCCTATTAATTGCGACCCCCTTTTAGAGGGTGGTTTATACGGTACTGAGTAGAGAATATGTAAATAACACTGGTCAACAAAAAAAAAGAAAATTGCTTGTTTCCTGTGATTTTTTTTTGTTTCTATCTCAAATTAACGCGTATTTTTTAAACATGGCAACAATTTTTCTCTAACAGCTTTTGTTTTTGAGTTATAGTTAACTACCCTCATTTAGTATTTTTACTTAGATTTTCGTTTTTTATTGGACACTAAAATATATTTTGTTGTTGTTTTAGATATGGCTTCGTCAGGAAGATGTTGTGTGCTTAATCCCGATTGTTTTTGCTATATTTGTGGTGAATATATATTTGCAAAATATCGAAAACCTATATCGGACTTTGTGAAAACTGCGTATCATCAATACTTTAAAATAAAATTGTGTAATCAGGACAAACCATGGGTTCCTCATATTGTATGCCAGAAATGTGTGGTATGTCTACGGTTATGGTCCAGTAGAAAAAGAGATGCAATAATGTTCGTAACACCCATGATTTGGCGACAACCTCGAAACCATCATGACGATTGCTACTTCTGCGTTGTGAAAATAAACGGAATTAATCCTGGAAATCGAAGTAAGTGGTCATATCCTAACTTATTTTCTGCTCAACCACCTCAATTAAAATCACAAGAGGTACAACCCAGCACATCTAAATCTTCTGATGATCCAAATCTCTGTGAACCCGAACGAAATACAGCACATCTAAATCTTCTGATGATCCAAATCTCTGTGAACCCGAACGAAATACATCAAGTGAAGACTCTGATTCAGACTACAAATGTAGCCTTTCAGAACCTCAACCATTTAATCAGAAAGAACTAAATGACTTAGTAAGAGATCTGAACTTACCAAAAGAAGCTTCTGAAATTTTAGCATCTCGTTTAAAAGAAAAAAATGTGCTTACTCCGGAAACCAACATTACATTTTATCGTACCACCCAAGAAAAAAGTCTGTTACCGTATTTTTCTCAAGAGAAGGATTTAGTTTTTTGTAACGATTTTGGTGGTATTTTGCAGCAGATGGGATTAACACAGTACCAACCTAGTGATTGGCGTCTTTTCATACACAGCAGCAAAAGAAGTTTAAAGTGTGTTTTTGCTTCATAACGGTAACAAGTACGGATCTATACCTATTGCACATTCGACGACTTTAAAAGAAGGATACGTAAATGTTTCTAAGGTTATGGAAAAAATTAAGTATCAAGACCACAAATGGGTCATTTGTGTTGATCTGAAAATGGTTAACTTTCTTTTAGGTCAACAAGGGGGGTACACAAAGTTCCCTTGTTTCATGTGTCTCTGGGATAGTCGTGACAAACAACACCATTGGTCACAAAAAGTTTGGCCAGTGAGGGAAGAGCTAAAAGTTGGTACAAAAAATGTAATAAACGTGCCTTTAGTTAGCCGAGACCGCATCATACTTCCACCACTTCATATTAAACTCGGCATAATGAAACAGTTTGTGAAGGCGCTTAACAAAAGTGGCGAATGTTTTAATTTTCTTTCACGCAAGTTCAGAAAAATTGAAAGCTGGTATTTTTGATGGGCCACAGATTAGGCAACTCGTGAAAGATCCTAATTTTGTCAAATCAATGACTGAAGTCGAATCCAAAGCTTGGAATTCATTTGTTTTGGTTATGAGTAGCTTCCTAGGCAAAAAGAAATCTGACGACCATGTCGAGCTTGTTGAGTGCATGCTATCGAACTTGCAAGAGCTAGGGTGCAACATGAGCATAAAAAACCACTTCCTGCACTCGCATTTAGATCGATTTCCACAAAATCTGGGTGATTTTAGTGAGGAGCAGGGTGAAAGACTTCATCAGGATTTTCGGACAATGGAAGAGCGTTATCAGGGGCGGTGGGACTCACATATGATGGCAGACTACTGCTGGAGTTTGCAACGAGATCTACCTAAAGTCGTTCATTCAAGGAAATCTTATAAAAGATCATTTGCTAGTGTTCAATAGAAATTTTGTTAACATAATGTATTATTTTTTTGTATTTTTTTGGCAAAATAATAAAACTGTATATTTCAAAAGGTAAAGCTGTTAGCAATCTCCCAGTATTTTTTTCATAGTCAGGGCTATAGAAATACCCAATAACAGAAAAAAAAATAAAGGAAACAAGACTTGTGTTGACCAGTGTAATTAAAGTGACCTATTATCATGAATTACACATTTTCACACCCTTTTAACCCTCAAAATAGCAGGTAGTTACCCCTAAATAAAAAAAAATGGGAAGATATGTCCTAATTTTTTAATTAGCTTTAATTTAAGACCTTTTACGTTAAGTTTGCTTTTGTCTCAAAGTTATGGAGGTTGCAAAAACGGCCTAATTTTGCGGTCACTCCTTATATTATGGTTCTTTGAATGTCTGTACCATATAATTAATATTGGGAAATGGATGGTCTGTTTCTAAAAAATGCTTAGCAAAGTGTGATTTTTCATTTTTTACCCTATAAGATGCATTATGTTCTGCGACTCTTGTTTTGAAATTCCGTCCTGTTTGGCTTACGTAACAGCTATTGCACTCTTGACAATTAAGTTTATAAACTTCTGATTAATTACGTTTATTAGTTTTATCTGTGGCACTGAAAAATATATTGAATAATTTTTGAGTGGGCTTTAAAGCTATTCTTATTTTTCCGGCTGTGAGAATTTGAAATATTGTATTCGAGAAGGGGTCAAAATATGTCAGAGGTATGAATGTTTTTTTTTCTTGATATTCTTTTATGGGATAAATTAAGCTGAAGATGATTTGCTTTTGTGTACGGCCATCCATTTCCCAATATTAATTGTTTATCAATACTAAAGGGTCAAAACTTAATTTCTTAGAATCTATAGAAATTTAAGACATTCAAAGAACCATAATATAAATTTACTAAATAGTCAAGTAGACGTCGGCAATTCCGTCCTTTACCAACTTTTATAGCACCTAAGATACCTACATCCTTTCATTATATAAAAATAAATAAAAAAAATTTGTTTTAGTCTTAGGTAAGCGTCTGAAAATGCAAGTATACTACAAAGTCGCAATAACGCATTTGTAAATCTTTACAAAAATATATTTAGAAGAAAAAGCACAGAAAGCTGAAGACTTCTTAAAAATATGAGAACAGAACGGAAAAGAGAAATCTTCTCACCAATAACACCAGAAAAATGGAACCAATATTTTTACAAATATGCTAACAGAAGATAGACAGACAGAGTTCAAAAGTACCCAACATGGAAACCCAAATATAGTTATACGAGGATCCCCAATAAGGATAACAACATCAGAAGTTAAAGAAGTATGTAAAACCCTATATATATATATATATATATATATATATATATATATATATATATATATATATATATAAATATATATAAATATAAAATATATATATAATATAAAATATAATATATATATATATATATATATATATATATATATATATATATATATATATATATATATATATATATATATATATATATATATATATATAAATATATATATATATATATATATATATATATATATATATATATATAAATATATATAAATATATATATATATATATATATATATATATATATATATATATAACACATGGGCTGAAAAGTCCCGGGCCTAACACATAGATGGCGCTAGTTTTATTGCAGTCATCTTTTTTTCAGTTAATACTAACCTTCAAAAGACAGCTGTTAAAATTTCATGATATTCTATTCATTAGTTTGTGAGTTATTGTGCTAAGAGTGACGCTACTTTTGTTATTTTCAAAACAATGGATCAAAAACAATTTCGTGTTTAAATTTTACACTGCTTCTTGATGGGAAAAAATACCGTTCAAGCGAAGCAATGGCTTGAAAAGTGTTATGGGGACTCCGCTCCATCAGAAACAACAATAAAACGTTGGTTTGCTGACTTCAAACGTGGTCGTAGAGACACCGATGATGCAGAACGCAGTAGACGTCCAAATGAGGCGGTAACACCAGAAAACATCAAAAAAATCCATAAAATGGTTTTGAATGATCGAAAAGTGAAGGTGCGTGAGTTAGCTGACATCGTAAAGATATCAAAAGAACGTGTTGGCTTTATATTGCATGAGCATTTGACTAGCTCTGTTCAAAGTGGGTGCCGCGTTTGCTCACTGTTTATCAAAAACAAGAACGTGTTGATGATTCTGAGCAGTGTTTGGCCATTGTTAGAGCGGCGCTGGAATGATTGCGTTGCTCTTGATGGAGATTACGTTGATGAATAAAGCTAATTTTGAACCAAAAAAACCGTGTTTTCTTTGTTAGGCCCGGGACTTTTCAGCCCATGTGTTATATATAAAATATATATATATATATATATATATATATATATATATATATATATATATATATATATATATATATAATATATATATATATATATATATATATATATATATATATATATATATATATATATATATATATATATATATATATATATATATATATAAAATATATATATATATATATAAAATATATATATATATATATATATATATATATATATATATATATATATATATATATATATATATATATATATATATATATATATATATATATATATATATATATATATATATACATATATATATATATACATATATATATATATATATATATATATATATATATATATATATATATATATATATATATATATATATATATATATATATATATATATATATATATATATATAAATATAAAATTTGTTGAGGAACTCGGCAAAGGGCGTGATAAATGTTCACACAATGTTCATTAAGCCAATATTTCGGTTCTTGGTTGAGACCTTCTTCAGGGCAAAAACTGAAATGGAGAATGAGTCTACTAACTGAGAAAACTTGGGCAAAAATTAAATTATTCAAATTATTATTATAATTATTATAATATAAACCTATGTAGAAGCACAGAAAAATATAAGATGTAATATAAAACAAAAAACACTCACATGAATAGTGAGAAGTTGAGTTAACATGAATGGCCATAATTAGCTTGTAACATAAATACGACTAACAATACATAAAGTTCAAAAGATCAAATTTATAATGGGGATGTGTTTGAAAACCCTGGATGCTGAAAAACATTTTTAATTATTAATTAATTCACCCGAAACAACCACCTGCAACCGGCGCCATGCACAAAATGATTGACATACCACTGACAAAAGACAGCTACCTGCATTAACACATCAGAAGTACCTGAGGAATGGAAAATATCATACATATCAACAATTCATAAGAAAGGAGACAAAAATAATTGCGATAACTATAGGGGAATAACGGTTACAGGATCTATTAGCAGAATATACGGAAAAATACTTAAAAATAGAATAGAAATGGAATACGCGGACGTAGAAGCTGAAGAACAGGCAGGCTTTAGAGCAGGAAGATCCACAATAGACCATCTCTTCTCACTGACACAAATCCTAGAAAAGAAAAGCGCATTTGATCAGGAAGTCCATGTCTTGTTTGTTGATTTAAAAAACCGGTCAAGTGCAAGTTGAACTTGCGCAATTAGTGTTCCGTACGTTGATTGCTTTTAAAATAAAAAAATTTTGTTATAGAGGTATAAAATGATCAGTGACTTCACAAAATACACCCCAAATGAGTTTTCAACAAAATTTGTTTCCAATCTTTACTGAAATCTGATCACCTTGACATTTTTGTTTTTTTTTATATACCATATAAATTATTAAAGGTAATGCACTCGTGATAATTTTCGTTCAATCTACACCCCGTGGAGAATATTCCAGAATTTTTTCGAAATTTTTTGATAAGTACTCTTCGAGATAAGGCCCGGGACAGCGATTTTTCGCGAATTTTTAAAAATAATACAAAGAAAAGTGAGCGCAAGTATATTATTATATATATATTTTTTACTCGTGTTTTCACAAGCTTTCATTTGATACCACACTCGATGACCTAGTAAAAAATTTTTTTATTCACTTCCCACTTCACCCCCCAAAACTAACCCCTTAAGTCAAAATTTAATTATCAAAACTACATGGCTCTGATGAGGCCATCAATTTCTATATTAGTGCCAAATTTCAACTTTCTATGTCAAATAGTTTCGGAGAAAATCGGGTGTGACAGACAGACAGACAGACACCGAAGTGATCTTATAAGTGTTCCGTACGGAACACTAAAAAGGCCTACGACAGCGTGCCCCTAATGAGATTGTGGGAAACACTACAACAGAGGAATGTAAGCACCGAAATAATTAAAGCCGTAAAATCCTTATACCAAGACGCAAGAAGTAGTGTGAAAACCAAATATGGTATAACAATAGGGTTTCCGGTCACAAAGGGTCTCAAACAGGGGTGCTGTATATCCCCAACGCTATTTAAAATCTATTTGGAGAGTGCACTGAAGAACTGGAAAAGGAAATGCAGCAGTAAGGGATTACCACTGGATGACGATACTATATTGTACACGCTATCATTCGCAGATGACCAGGTAGTAGTCGCTCAGGATATCGTTGATATGGAATACATGACACGAAAACTTATGGAGGAATATCAAAAATGGGGCCTAGAAGTCAAAATTAAAAAGACCGAGTATATGTGCGTCGGAGGACAACAGCAGGACTTGAAACTGGGCACAGGACACACCATCAAACATTGTGCCAGTTATAAGTATTTGGGAACGAGAATATCTAGGGACGGAACACTGGAAGAAGCAATATTCGAGAGGAATATCCAAGGAAGAAAAGCGATTGCAATGCTTAATAGTATACTATGGGACAAAAACATAACCACTGAAAATAAGAAGAGAATTTACAACTCAATAGTGAAAAGTATAATAACTTACAGCTCCCAGGTGTAGCCATTAAAGGAAAGAACAGAAAAAATACTAAAAGCTACAGAAATGGATTTCTGGAGACGAGCAGCCGGAAAATCCAGAAAAGACCGCATACCAAATGATACGATAAGGCGAACTTTAGAAATAAAGCACGATATAGTGGACGAAATCAGAACCCAACAGTTGGTATGGTACGGACATGTACAGAGAATGTCACAAGACCGACTACCTAAAAAGATTTTAAATTGGAACCCTCATGGAAAAAGAAAGCGAGGAAGACCACGCCAAAGCTAGAGAGCAGGAATCAACAAGGAAGTACTAGAGAGAGATCTGGAGGAGGAGGGATGGAGAAACCGGGAGGAGTGGAAATTAGGCATCGGAAGACGGAAGACGTTATAAAACCGATTGATATATATATATATATATATATATATATATATATATATATATATATATATATATATATACATATATACATATATATATATATATATATATATATATATATATATATATATATATATATATATATATATATATATATATATATATATATATACATATATATATATATATACATATATACATATATATATATATATATATATATATATATATATATATATATATATATATATATATATATATATTTAGTGTTAGTTAACAAAGTAAATAAGTAATTTTATTGTTAAACAAGAGAGAAGACCAGAAGTTAATACATGCTTCTTTGAGAAATAGCAAAAGGAAGTCTTCTGAGCTGATTTTTCTGAAGACATTGGAAAATAATTTCTGGTCGAACAGCGAGAAGAATGCTTTAAAATGCTATTAAGCTAGAATAAAACTCTGGCTATCGGAGTAGAAAAAAAATATACGCTTGGCATAGGCCCAGAAACATAAGTCTTTCAACGGAGAAGATTGGTCTAATATAGAATGTTAGTCGGACTAGTATAACTTGGAGTTATGTATTGTTTATTAAGTCTGACTATTGTTTAAACCATTTATTTTAGTAAATGAACCTGAAAGTATTTCTTTTATATTTTTCTCCAATGATGGTTTTGTTTCCCTTGCTTTACAGCCTGTCAAGTAAGAACGTGACCCCTCATATTCTTGAAAAAATGTGTTTCGAGAACATTTTTTGCCATCAATGTATCCTTTAGTGTTCTAACAACGGCGCAATTACCTTAGTAAGTTGTCCAATCGCCTCCTGCATCGATAATCGCCTAGCATCTTCGAGGCATGCTGTCGACGAGAATTTCTGCATAGTTTTGAATCCCGCGAAACATCTAAGTCAGAGTCTTTCCTCTGAGCTTTCTCTTTACAAGGGACCAAACGTTTTCAATAAGGTTGGTGTCTAACGACTGTAGGGGCCACTCTAGTATCTTATCGTGGACCCAAGCGAACCGCTCTGCGACGTGATTTTCGCCCAGCCAAGGTTTCTTCAACGTGCTTCGGTATTTGACATCATGAGCATGAAGATGTTGTCGAATGGACTCAAGGGACACATTCAAACCGGATGTTCGTAATTTTGCTGCTCCTTGACGCAGTGTCAATTTCGGGTCACGTGAAAATAAAGACACGATTCGTTTTTCGACTTTCGGGAGACCTTTTCTATCGAGCCACGTTTTGGCAAGTCGTTATGATTTACCCACTTCTTCACAAAGTTGTGACACGACTTTTTAATATATTTAGCGGCCGCAGCATGTATCATTTTAAGCTTCTTTGGATGAGAACAAAGACTGCCTCGAACCGACACATAAACAAGTGACACATTTTGGATTTTATGTGATTTCGCGAAAGTTCTTTTATTAAAATGCGCCGTAGGCAAAAGATTTTTTGTTGAATCGCTAGAATCGCATCTACCAAAAGTGCATTATCGCGGATACATCCCTACTTGACAGATTGTAGGTTTTTGGTACTCTTGGTGCTACCTTCGTGAGGCGCCAAATAGCATTGCGTAGTACCTACTGTAAAACGCGAGGGTTGCAGTACTGTGGTGTGGGGGTGCATGTCAGCAAGTGGCGTAGGGTCGAATGAATTCACAAAAGTATCTGGAAGTTCAAAATATGCACTAGAACCATCATTTTGTAAATTGAATGGCGTATAAACTTAGAAAATATGCCTTTCCAACAAGATAACGCACCCTGTCACAAAGCGACAGCGACAATGAAGTGGTTCCGGCTTCATAGGGTTGGCGCTCCCGGACTGCCCTACGGTCATCAAATCTCAACCCTATAGAAATCTGTGGTCGATCTTCAAGCAAATAATCAAGGAACACTCAATCACATCAAAAGATACTCTCCAACGAGTCTTGTTTGAGGAGTGGAATGCTATTTCCCAACAAGAATGTCAAAAGTTAATTTCTTCTTTACCAAAAAGAATTGCAGCGGTAATAAAAGCCAAAGGAAATAGTATTGAATATTGATTTTTATAATAAATAACCAATTTAATTTAATGTATGTGTTTCATGTGGTTCTATTCTAACAGACTTTTAAGATTTTTAAATTTTTGTTAGGTGGCAAATACTTTTGGCCGAAGGCATTTAGTAAGATAAAGCTCTCTAAAATTTGAACCTGTCTGTACCAATAGGACGGGATAGTGACTATTTTGTATACATGTAAGACAGAAAAAAAGACAAATAATACTGAGGTTGTAAATACGACGGCAATGATATTGTAGTGTTTAGATGCTAACAGGATACAATATCAGGGCTGGACTAACTAAATTTTTATACAATTTGACGGCAAATTTTTTAAAAAACCTTTATATCCGCAATAATTGGCGAAATGGTACTATACCTAGGTAAAAATAAAGTTCCATCTTAAAATACATCTTGTGTGTTAGAATTAGGGTCATATCTTGTTATTTAATGCTTTTACTTTTTGCGATTCATCCAAACTTACCTTTTTTTTTTTATCTTCGATACTCTTATCCAACAAAACCCTCGGATGGGTACCCATTCTTTGGAATTGTTGAAAGTCGGTAAACAAAAATGAAGTCCTATTTGAACCATCGTTTTTTTCTTGCGAAATGATCCAAGTAATGGTTGTATAATTTAACCTAAAACAGAAATAATATATTTGGTCTTTAACATATTTGAGCTAGTGTTCTTGTAATGTGTGCGGCGGAGGGTTTAAGGCCAAACAAAGAGACCAGAAGGATCCTCTTGCCAACCCCAATTAACGTCTGAA
Organism: Pachyrhynchus sulphureomaculatus; assembly: GCA_019049505.1. NCBI lineage: Eukaryota > Metazoa > Arthropoda > Insecta > Coleoptera > Curculionidae > Pachyrhynchus > Pachyrhynchus sulphureomaculatus. The sequence continues at coordinate 18,268,420 of CM032446.1, forward strand.
TAATGTTTTTGTCGTCTAACTGTCTGCCAGCCACGAGCCTCGATGAGCTGCCGGACTGTTAATACGTCAATGGACGTCTACGTGGCGTTGCGGGGTAGTATGCCTATTAGCAATGACGTTTGACCCTTCCCGCTCAACGTCCGACCTGCGTCTCATTCAAGAAAGCGCAACCTACTTTGTTCGCCTTCCGGCTCAAGTAACCATGCGCCAAAAACATGTCGTCGCGTCGGCAGTTTTTCTTGTCGGAGTAGGCTCTCGATCTGAAGGTCGATTTCAGGTAACCACCCTACTCATGCGGAAAGGTGGTGAACCGACAACAAGCTGAATTTTCTTTATGACGTGGCGGCTTTTGAAAGTTTGTCGATGTCTGCTGGCATGCAGCATGATGTGGAATGTGGCCTAGCCAAATACACTTTAAAATAAAAGTGTACTGACCTGCTGGGGATCGAGTCCGGAAATATGGGCACAGTAAGCCGGAACCATACCATGGTGTTAAAACGTCAACGACGGAAACAAATAACTTTTAACCTGTGGTAATAGTAACTTTATAAAATATTGTCTAGAATGAGGTAAATTAAATAATTTTTTTTTTCTCTTTTTAGGCCACGAAAGTTAGTTACTTTGTCAGAATTATTTAGGTATTACAGGTATAGTATTTTTCAAGATCTAAGAAAGTGATTAGGCAAATTGAAGCAATAAAAACATTAAACGACCGTTAGGATCTTCGCATATATATATATATATATATATATATATATATATATATATATATATATATATATATATATATATATATATCTTTCAATCTAACATTTTATTGGCTACTTCATGTTTATAAATATAAAGAATATTCTTCATTTTATCTGCAGTATTACAGTGAAATAGTGTGTATTATAAAGTTCAGTAGTGTCTTAAAATGTCCGAAGCCCTTTCCATCAGAAGCCGCAAATGTTTGCCCGTTGAGGCAAAAGTGACAGTTAAAAGTGTTTATTAAAGCGAGACCACGAAAAGTACTTTTCATTGATGGAGACATCAGCTTTAAGAAGCATACCTGAAAGTACAGTTTGAAAAATTGTAAATAATTTGATAGCGCCCAAAAAAAAACATGAAAAGACAAAAGTGTGTCGAAATGTATTGATTTCTGAGACTTAATCCGTTGCCAAATTTATGAAATGTTTTTTTTTATGGGTCTAGCACACGTGCTACAGGGAAGTCCCTAAAGCGCTACAGGAGCGACACGTGTGCGGAAAAAGCGATTCACGTTGTTCTTAAATCGCTGTAAATTGTACTCGGTGGGAAACACAGACCTGGGCAAATTATTCCAAAGGGATGATGTTCTCCATATAAATGACTGCTTGAAAAGCGTTGTACGAGGAGTAACAAGCTGAACCTCATACGGATGTGAAGTATTAGCGTGACGTGTACTTCTAACATGCACCGCTCTGGGAGGAATTAAGCGGACCACATCCTTCGAACACTTTCCATGAAAATACTTGTAGAATAGGCTCAAGTCGCCAACCGTTCTTCGATGTTCCAGCGAATCAAGGCTACCTGTCAGTTCCGGGTCTCCAATCAGACGAATAGCTCTTCTCTGAATAGAATCCAACAAATGCAGTGTATGTTTGGGAGCGGAGCCCCAAACATGGGAGCAGTATTCTATAGTTGGTCGAATTTGAGCTTTGTAAAGAATTAACAGTTGTTGTGAAGTGTAAAGCTTTCTGGTTCGAAATATATATATTCCCAACTTCTGAGAAGCTCTCCTTGCTATGCCTGCAACATGTTCATGCCAGGACATATTTGCTCCCAAATTTACGCCCAACAATTTGAGTGACGATGTTAGCGAATGGAGTGCCCCGACATAACTATATCGGGTTCAGCACCGTTAACTTTTTTAGAAAAAACTGCCGCCTGGGTTTTTGTAGCGTTAAATTCCACTTGGTTACTGTCACCACAAGATAGAATTTCTTCCAGGTCTTCGTTAAGTTGAATGACTTCCTGCTGTCTGCGGATATTCGTCTGAGTAGCCGATGTCCGAACGTTCAAAGTGAATGAAGAGATAAGTGTACTGTCATCTGCAAAGCTGTAGAATTCCCGGTCTTTTCCAGCAGATCGTTAATATAAATGAGAAAGAGAGTAGGAGACAGTATGGAGCCTTGGGGTACAACGGCGTTGATAGTGAAGGTGTTGGAAAGAAATCCGTCGACTGCCACTCGCAGAGAACGCTTTCTGAGGAAACATGAGAGCCACAAACAGAACTTTTCAGACATACCATAAGAACATAGTTTAGCCAACAGCCCATCGTGCCAAACACGGTCGAATGCCTTGGATATGTCAAGAGCAACCGCTCGAGATTCTCCAAAGTGTTCAATTGCGTTGTTCCAAACATGTGTTACATAAGTCGGGAGATCTCCTGTTGATCTATTTTTACGAAAGCCATATTGGTGATCGCTAATAATGTTGAATCCTTCAAGATATTTTAGAAGATGCTGATTGACAGCCTTTTCCATGACTTTCGATATTATTGAAAGCAGTGCGATTGGTCGGCAGTTATTTGGCAAGGTCTTCTTGCCTTTTTTAGGTATGGGCTGAACTGTGGCACATTTCCAGCACGAAGGAAATATTCCCTTTCTGTAAGATAGGTTGAAAAGTCTACAGAAAACTGGTGTTAGTTCCCTCGCACAGTTTTTGAGAACTATGGCAGGTATTCCGTGAGCGCCAGAAGCCTTTTTGGTGTCGAGCTACATCAAAATACGTTTTATGATACGCTGCCTGAAGACAATATCGGGCATCCTTGACTGCACTATGGGAATATTAGGTGGTGTTTTTCCTTGGAAATCGACAGTAGAATGTGAAGCAAAGAGTTCAGCCAACAAGTTCGCTTTCTCAACAGGTGTCTTTGCAATAGAATTATCTGGCCGTGTGAGTGGTGGTATGGTGGATTTGGTGAAATTTTGACTAACTGCCTTAGCGACTGACCAAAAGGACTTGGAATTGTTGGGACAAGCGAGAAGTTTGTTTCTAATCAGTTGATTGTGTGCCTCCTTGGTTTCGTCGATAATTTCTTTGCATCTGTTCCTGACACGAACAAATGTGTTACGATTTATGGTGTTAGGATTTTCACGCCAATGTCGGTATGCAAGATGTTTAGAAGCAACAGCTTCTTTGCATTTTCGGTCAAACTAAGGCTTGTCGTTGGAAGGGCATTTCTTCGAAAAAGGAATGTAAGCCTCCATACCGGCCAAAATAACATCGGAAACCTCCTTGGCGCAGTCAGATGGGTCATCGGATCGAAAACAAACGTCTAACCAAGGGAAAGTTCGAAAATATTCCATGAGATCTTCCCATTTAGCAGATTTGTAGTGCCAAATCTTGCGCGGTTTAGGCGCGTCTCTGTCACTGATTGGTAGGATACTCGATGTCGATAATAGTTTATGGTCGGAAGAACCTAATGGCGGATTTACGCTGACCGTGCAAATCTCCGGATTGGTGGTTAAAAACAGATCAAGAAGACTGGCGAACTCCCCGTCTCGATCAGGGATTCGTGTTGGTTCGTTAATAAGCCACAACTGATTGAAAAATGATTCGGCTTCACGACCTTGTTCATCGGTGTATGTATGCAGAACAAAAAGTGCCTACGTTATTGTCACTTTCACGGAAACTGTCCGAGAATAGTTGTGACTTAAAATGTTCCATTACAACTTTATGGCGGATTCTATGTCGTTTGGGGTTTTTGTTCAAAAAACAAAAGGCAAGTTATAATGGAATCACGGCGCTTACAACAACTCAGAATGGAATATCTACAGCGATTCAAGAACAACGTGAATCGCTTTTTCCGCACACATGCCGCTTCTGGAGCGCTTTAGGGACTCCCTGTAGCACGAGTGCTAGACTCATAAAAAAACCTGAAAAAATAAATACAGCTAGATCGGAAAATCGAATGATAATCTACCTAGATGAGACTTGGTATGAAACCCACGACACACCCAGTAAAGGATGGATCGATAAATCAAAAAAAAACCACACCAAAGCTCCATCAAATAAAGGTAAAGGAATAACTATTTTATATGCGGGGTCAGAAGAGGGCTGGATACCAGAATGTCTATTTCTAGCAGCCAAGAATAATTCAGATTCCAGCTTGGATTATCACTGTGATACAACCGCTGAAGTTTTTGAAGAATGGCTTTAAAATAAATTAATGCCGAATATACCATCGAATAGCTGTACTGTGATGGATAATGCATCCTATTATAGTCGCCAAATGAATAAGGTACCAAGTTCCACCAGTAGAAAAAAGTAAATACAAGCCTCTTTGTGCGAACGTGACATATATTTCCATGAAAGTTATACAGTTAAACAATTGTTAGAAGTTTTAAAAAGTTATGATTTTTCAAAGGAATATGCTTGTGATAAAATTGCAAAGGAAGCAGGACACGAAATAATTCGGCTTCCACCATATTATTGTATCTTTAATGGGATCGAGTTGATATGGCATAAAATAAAGTCTAATATACGTGCTTACAATAATACACCCACTTTAAACAGTAGTGTGATTGAGTTGATAAAGATAGAAGTCAAAAATGTAACCGTTGAAAACTGAAGAAACTGTATTCAACACGTCAAAAAAATTGAAAACTTATAAAGATCTATGTACAATATAAATTGTTTTAAAACCTGTAAAAAACTTATTATTGATTTGCAAGATAGTAGCGAGAACGAAATTGAACTAGATATTAATTAATAATTAAAATTGTAACAAATGTACGCGAGGATACTGTACGCTGTTTTAATATATTTGTGTAATTACTATATTGTGTATTATTCAGTACATAAAACATTAAAATTCAACTGTCTTATCACAATAAAATTTTAAACCCAACAATTATACAATCAGGCATAGTGCGGCCCCGCACGATGCCTTGTCATTAAACAGCCATAAATTAACCACTTTCGAATCTTGTTGAATTCTGAATGTGTATTAGCTAAGTCACTTTCTTAGATATTGAAAAATACTATAACAAGTTGTGTTTGGAAGTTCCAGCCTGGTTTAGCGATTGTTCCAATGTAAATAAATTTTGTTTTGTTCACCCCTAACATAGGCGTAAATTTAATCAAACAGGTTAATTGAAGAATGGCAATTCCAAAAGTGTCTTGGTAGTTTACGACAATAACAAAGGAGTTTTACATTAAAGTTCCAACTTTACCTTGATAAAAAAAACTACGTTAGATATGTCTTTGCTTATTCTGTATTAGGGTTATTACGAGGCTGGTTTGAAAAGTCCGTGCAAAAATAAAAACTACTTATGTGTTTGGGGTAAACCTTTTTTATTTTTCGACATAGTCTCCTTTTAGGCTTATACACTTCGTCCAACGATGTTCTAGTTTGTTGCTCCCTTCCGAATAATAGGATTTGTCCAAGTCTGCAAAATATCCATTAGTGTCTACAATCACCTCCTCGTTTGAATAAAATCTTTGTCCCGCCAGCCATTTCCTCAAATTGGGGAACAAATAGTAGTCCGAGGGAGCCAAGTCTGGAGAATAGGGGGGATGTGAAACGAGTTGGAATCCTATTTCCATTAATTTTGCGACCACAACTGCTGAGGTGTGCGCTGGTGCGTTGTCGTAATGGAAAAGGACTTTCTTGTGGGCCAATCGCGGGCGTTTTTCTTGCAGCTCGGTTTTCAAACGGTCCAATAACGATGAATAATATTCACCTGTAATAGTTTTACCCTTTTCCAGATAGTCGATGAGGATTATCCCTTGCGAATCCCAAAAGACAGTCGTCATAACCTTTCCGGCCGAAGGAACGGTCTTCGCCTTTTTTGGTGCAGATTCCCCCTTGGTAACCCATTGTTTAGATTGTTGTTTGGTCTCAGGAGTATAGTAATGTATCCATGTTTCATCCACAGTGACGAAACGACGCTTAAAGTCCTCCGGATTCTTCTGGAACAGCTGCAAACCATCCTTGCAACACTTTACACGATTCCGTTTTTGGTCAAGCGTGAGCAATCGCGGCACCCATCTTGCGGATAGCTTTCTCATGTCCAAATGTTTATGCAAAATATTATGTACCCGTTCAGTCGAGATGCCCACAGCACTAGCAATCTCACGCACCTTAACTCTTCTGTCATCCATCACCATATCATGGATTTGATCAATGATTTCTGGAGTCGTAACCTCCACAGGCCGTCCAGAACGTTCAGCGTCACTTGTGCCCATATGGCCAGTCCGAAAATTTTGAAACCACTTATACACTGTTCTAATCGAAGGTGCAGAGTCACCATAATGTTTATCAAGCTTCTCTTTAGTCTCCTGAGGCGTTTTGCCTTTCATAAAGTAATGTTTAATCACCACACGAAATTCTTTTTCGTCCATTTCTTGAAAATCACTCGACTTCCTTGATTCACACGAATGCCAAACACAAAGAAATAGACCAATATGGCTGAAACTTGGTGTGCGTTCATTCAAGGGATGCTACTAACTAAACATGACCTTGATACGCGCCGGTGGTGCCATCTCTCGGACTCTGCACGGACTTTTCAACCTCGTAGTACTACTTTTAACGAAAAATCAACTAAAACGACCTTTCGAGAGTTTGGAATTTCCACTCTTCAATTCAGCTGATATATTTATTGCAGTTTACCTTGTAAATTTGTTAGACAATATAAATATAGTGTTTATTGCGTGACAATATATACGTAAATCTACTTACTTGAACTTCGGTTAACTTAATGAACAGCACGTACTCATATTTGGGAGGCAGGTACGGCTCTAACACTGAGTAATCTTGACGCTGTACCACACCGTCGAGTAGTTTATGTAAGACGTGTGAGCGCCGCCTCATAACAACGAGATCGTGCTGCGTCGAGTCCGTGTATTGGCCGTTCGTTATTGGATTCACAAATCTAAAAAAAAGACGTATTAAAATGTGTGAAGTATCTCTTGACGACGAATTAATTATTTGAAGTTGACATAGGGCAGAGTAGCAGTTTCTTTCCAAAGCAGGAAGGGATGTTAATCAGTGTTATATAAGGTGTTTTGCAAGTTGAACCTTTATTTTTATGTGTTTATAGTATTCATTAAATAAAGTTACTTCGCCAAACGTAGCCTATATATAACTGAATAACAAAGAAGATGTAGCCTCTTGAAATTACTCAAAATTTTAACATGGTCCTGTCTAACGTCTATTTCACCCGCTGGTAAGTTGTCAACATATAAAAAGTTGACGTTTTATTGGTATGGTAGGTTGGTCTGTTTTATACAACACGCAAACATTTTCTATAGTCATTATTTTGCGTAGATATTCCCAGATTCCTTTAATACCAGATTAGTGTACGATATTTAATCGTGTTTATGTGCGTAAATAGTCTTCTTTTTTGTATAATTCAAATAATATGATGTTTATCAATATTTACAATACATCGGTAAGATATAACAGTTGATATTTCTGGCTCCTATAAACCTAGTTTTGAAAGCATACCTGCCTTTTGTGGGGGATGCTCAAGGCTACAGACAGACAGATGAATTAGAGTTGTTAACAATTACCACTAGGCAGCGCGATTGCTAGCTCTCTGATATAGGGCAGGTATGCCTTGAAAAAAGCTGAGTAGTGATACGACGAAATCCATCCCGAGATGGTTTGCCAAATGAGAGAATGCTAAATAACTGCAGACCTTTGTACAATTTTGGAAGATGAAACTGATGTACAATGAAGTAAATTATTTACATACAGACCGTATAAAACCTCCATGTTGTTCGCTTACCAAATTTTTACAACAAATTTAATTGATATTATTAACATAAAGCCTCTTGACTTATTGATAGATCGCAAATTAATAGACAAAATGTGATGAAAATGTTACACGAATCTTCTAAAAGTTGTCACTAACTGAAAATCATGGCTTTTTTGTTTGAGATGCCATCTCTCGGAAAGTCTCGGGACTTTTCACCACATGTAGTATAAATGACTATTATAACCAGGTAAAAATTATGTCTCAGCTTAAAAAATAACTTGTATATAAAATCGTCTGCCAAAATTTCTTTGAGGGAGAGAAAACCATAATGAACACTGTTCAGGCGCGATATATTTCTGTACTTTAACTTTGAATTTTGGTATAAGAGTTTTAATACAGTCGTATCAACTAACCAAATTAAGTTTAAGGCAACATTACACTTTCTCGGGTCGGGAAAATCGACTTCTTAGAAAGTATCCTATTGGAAAGTATTATATTTCAATAATATTCTCTGAAAATTCCAGAGGAAAATTTTAAATACTTTCGAAGTTATAGACGATATAGCGCCAAGTGTAAGGGCCGACTTACCTTTCGGCCGTTTACAAAGGTTTTGCTCTACCTGCATCGAACATCTGCTGCTACTGTTATGAGAGAGATGAGATAGAAGCAGGTAAAGGCCTAGCTTACTTTAATGGGATAATATATTTTCAGTTAGAGGCAAGACTGTAGCTCCGAAGCAAACGGTACGCTGGCCTGCTCAGTTTGAAAATATCGCTCGCAGGGTTAAAACAGTACTCAGTAAATGTCTCAGCTAATTTTGTGCAAAATGAAAAAAAAAAATACGGGAAATTTAGTTCAAAAGGCAGTTTATGGTAGTCGATTTTCAGAAGAAAGTAATTCTAGTTTTACCAGTATATCTGCAGAAAAAATTGTAACAATTTCTGATCCGACTTTTGTGTGCAAAGTTTGTGACGGAGACGTGAAATTTTCGTTTTGTATGCAGCAGGCATAGCCGATTTAACCTAACTAGATTTTATATGTGAAAGTTCGTTTGTCAAAACTTTAAACACGTTTTTCTCAAAACAACATTTTTGTAATCGACGTGCATGATAACTTAAAAACCATTTAACCCGATCGGTCTGTATTCTACTATACAACAATAGCCCAGTATAAACTAGAATAAAACAATTTGGTTAATTTTGTTCCTCTATTTTTAATGTTTTTTTTTACGAAAAAAATTGCTATTTTCAACTTTGGGGGTTCACTATTTTGTGAATTTTTTGCTCAAACAAAATAATCGTAGTCTATACTGGGGCCATAGTCATACTTTTTCTAAGGATATTTTTTTCAGGGGTTCCAGTGAGCCACAATCGTGCATTCCAGCAGATCAAAATTTTCAAAATGGCTTCCGAGGCTGCAAAAAAAACCTATAAAAAATCATTTAAAAAAATTATGTAAAATTTTTTTTCTTGTATTTGAAGACTTAAAATGTAAAATTACGGATTCTAACCTGAACTAATTTATCAGTCCCACAAAAATTATTAAAATTTTGAATCGAGAGAGTGTAATGTTCCCATAAGTGTAGAGACTAACATTAAATTTAGGACTCCTTAAAAGGTCAAGAAACGATTTCCATAGGACAACTGGCAGCTACGTAGGTTATACTTAAAATTAAGTCAATTAGATATGTTAATTACGCGTCGTATAATTTAAGTCTGCCTTAAATTACTAGTGCATGTAAGTGGCCCTTAGAAATGTGACTTTGACTTGAAATAACGAAAAAAAGATTCTGATTAAGTTTTTTTTTATTGCCATTACCTTACCTGTTCATATATTCTTTATATGTTCCTAATAAATTTGGTTTTATAAATTGAACCATGCACCAGTATTCTCTCAAGTTATTCTGTAACGGAGTACCGGTTAGTACGATCCGCCTTGCCGTTTTTAACCTATTCATTGCTATGCTGAGATTCGTTTTTTCATTTTTGAGAAGATGGCCTTCGTCACATACTACGAGATCCGGCCCTATAAACATAAAAAAGTGAAATATTATAATTATATTCTTTTTTTTCTGTCACGGTGTCGTGGAGTCGAATCAAATAAAAAATATGAGGTGGTTCCAAAATTCTGATCAATTTTGATTCTGGCAGGTATTACAAGGAGTTCAAGCTAAGCCAAAAAATCCGTTCGGCGCTTTTCTTTTTAAAGCAAAAAAAACATTTTTTAATATCTTTACTAATTTCTAAAAAATGAATAAATTCCGCTGAGGCTAGTTTATATGATTTTCGTATTAAAACAAATCAGAAATTGTCTTTCCCAGCTTATATTCAAAATTATTAGGTCTGATGTCAAATTCTATGAAAAAAAAATTTAATATCTGAAATCGGGCGAAAGTTCCACGAGTGTATAAAACATTTTTGCAGGCTTAAATTAACACTTCGCGTACAATATGACATGTTAATACTACTTAAAAATACAGTCCACGTTCGGCCTTATGGGTGAACCTCACGTTCTTTTTGCACATTCTACTCTGTAAATAAACATTCAAATAATGAAACACAGGGACGAAAAAATCGATTTTTTTTGTCCGTGGATTTAGAATCTCCCCTTGCGGACGATTACTTAAATAAAAATAAATTAATATCCGATGCGCAGTATGGTTTTAGACAGAAGTTGGGCACTGAAGATGCTCTTATAAGGGTAGTAAACTATATTTCTGAGAACCTCGACAATGGCAATAAATCACTTTTGATATTCTTGGACCTGACAAAGGCTTTTGACACTGTGTCTCACCGCATTTTGTTGGAGAAAGTTGAGCATATTGGAATTAGAGGTATCCCGTATGATCTAATAAAATCATATCTGATCGGACGTACGCAACAAGTAAAAATAGGAGAATCAATGAGCTCATCACTTCCAATTGAGTGCGGTGTGCCGCAGGGTACAGTGCTTGGGACGTTGTTATTTACAATATACATAGATACCCTTTTGCGTATTTTATCTCAAGGATCTATGGTTTGTTATGCCGACGATACTGTCATAATGGTACAGGATAAAATATGGGGCGGGTCTTTGAGAGGGCAGAACTGGCTATGAGTAAGGTAAAGTTGTGGTTGGATTTGAACTTATTAACCTTAAATATTGATAAATCAAAATTTATAGCTTTTACGTTTAATAAAAGGAATTATCCCGACAAGAATTTTATAAAAATTCATGAACCTGGTTGTAATAACTTTGCTGCTTGTGATTGAAATCTGAAGATCTGCTCCACCGATAACATTAAATATTTGGGTGTATACTTAGATTCGCATTTAAGATGGGATTCTCGCATAGATTATATAACAAGTAAAATTCGAAAAATGTATTTTAGGTTTTATCAGATTAGGCAGGTTACCCAAGAAACATTTGTTATATGTATATAAAGCACTTGTGGAGTCAGTGATAGGCTATGACTTGGTAGTTTGAGGGTCCGTGCGTGATTCGGTATCTTCGTCTTTAATAATAGCCCAGAAAAGGGTTCTAAAAATAATACTGTTTAAACCGTGAAGATTTCCTACGGACCAACTATACGATTTGGCTAGGGTTTTGTCGCTGAAGCAATTATATATAAAATCGGTGGTAAGAATTTTACTGAATAACAAACATAAGGTAAACACAGTTGATCACTCTATTCATAATAGACTAATTACCCTGAACAACGTGAATGTACCATCTACCCCCTTTAGTGCTACTCAAAGGTCCCTATCTTTTTCTGCTCCGAGAATTTTTAATATAATCCCTCACGAACTGAAAGTGAAGCCATATAGGTTGGTAAAAATTAAATTGACTACTGGTTGCTTGATAACAAAATAGATCATTATTGAGAAAATAAATAAAGTATGTATTTAAAATAAGATAGTTCTAGTACATTTGTAATAAGCACTAATAGTAGATTATGAAATGGTGATGCACGCACATTCTTCTTTAAGAAAATTGTGCATCGCTTAAAATGTATTATTGCCTTGTAATTTGGTTTTTACTGCTAGGGAAATTGTCTTTTCCTGTATTGGTTCTTGTAGTATTAAGTTTAAGTTTAAAGTGTAATAACTATGATTTGTTGGCAGGAATAAATGTATTTTTATTTTTATTTATGTTTGCAGTCGGTCAAGTAAGGACGTGACCGCTCTTATTGTTGAAAAAATGTGTTTTGAGAACATTTTTTGCCATCAATGTATTCTTGTAACACATGGGCTGAAAAGTCCCGGGCCTAACATATAGATGGCGCTAGTTTTATTGCAGTCACCTTTTTTTCAGTTAATACTAACCATCAAAAGACAGCTGTTAAAATTTCATGATATTCTATTCATTAGTTTGTGAGTTATTGTGCTAAGAGTGACGCTACTTTTGTTATTTTCAAAACAATGGATCAAAAACAATTTCGTGTTTTAATTTTACACTGCTTCTTGATGGGAAAAAATACCGTTCAAGCGAAGCAATGGCTTGAAAAGTGCTATGGGGACTCCGCTCCATCAGAAACAACAATAAAACGTTGGTTTGCTGACTTCAAACGTGGTCGTAGAGACACCGATGATGCAGAACGCAGTGGACGTCCAAATGAGGCGGTAACACCAGAAAACATCAAAAAAATCCATAAAATCGTTTTGAATGATCGAAAAGTGAAGTTGCGTGAATTAGCTGACATCGTAAAGATATCAAAAGAACGTGTTGGCTTTATATTGCATGAGCATTTGACTATGAGAAAGCTCTGTTCAAAGTGGGTGCCGCGTTTGCTCACTGTTGATCAAAAACAAGAACGTGTTGATGATTCTGAGCAGTGTTTGGCCATGTTTAAACGTAACAAACCGGAATTTTGCGTCGATATGTGACAATGGATGAAACATGGATCCATCACTTCACTCCGGAATCAAAACGATCGTCATCTGAGTGGACAGCAACTGGTGAACCTCGTCCAAAGCGCCCGAAAGCACAACAATCGGCTGGAAAGGTTATGGCCTCGGTATTTTGGGATGTGCGTGGTGTAATATTCATCGATTATCTTGAGAAAGGAAATACCATCAACAGTGAATATTATATAGCGTTATTGGAGCGTTTGAAGGCCGAAATTGCAAAGAAACGACCGCATATGGCAAAGAAAAAAATTTTGTTTCATCAAGACAACGCACCGTGTCACAAGTCAATCAAAACAATGGCAAAACTACATGAATTGAACTTCGAATTGCTCCCACATCCACCGTATTCGCCAGATTTGGCTCCCAGCGACTACTGGCTGTTCGCAGACCTGAAAAAAATGCTCGCCGGTAAGAAATTTCGCACGAATGAAGAGGTTATCGCTGAAACTGAGGCCTATTTTGAGGCAAAAGATAAATCGTTCTACAAAAGTGGTATTGAAATGTTAGAGCGGCGCTGGAATGATTGCGTTGCTCTTGATGGAGATTACGTTGATAAATAAAGCTAATTTTGAACTAAAAAAACCGTGTTTTCTTTGTTAGGCCCGGGACTTTTCAGCCCATGTGTTATGTGCTAACAACGACGCAATTATCTTAGGAAGTTGTCCAATCACCTCCTGCATCAATAATCGCCTGGCATCTTCGAGTCATGCTGTCGGCGAGATTTTTTGCATACTCGGGTAATCTCTAAATTTTTCGAATCTCGCGAGACAACCGAGTCGAAGTTCTCAGAGCGTTCAGAGTGCTTTACAAAGGATCAAACATTTTCAAAAGGGTTGGCGTCCGGCGATTGTGAGGGCCACTCTAGTATCCTATCGTGGGCCCAAGCGAGCCGTTGCGCGACCAGATTTTCGCTTAGCCAAGATTTCTTCAACGTGTTTCGGAATTTAACATCATGAGCACGAAGATGTTGTCGAATGGTCTCATGAGACGCATTCAAACCAGATTTTCATATTTTTGCCACTCCTTGACACAGCGTCAATTTCGGGTTCCGTGAAAACAAAGACACGATTAGTTTTTCGACTTTTCGAGTGACTTTGACTATCGAGCCACGTTTTGGCAAGTCGTCGACATTTTTCATCTCGTTAAAACGATTTATCCACTTCTTCACAAACGATACCGACTTTTTCATACAATCAGCAGCAGCGGAATGTGTCATTTTAGGCCCCCTCGGATGGGAACAAAGAAAGACTACCTCGAACCGACGCGCAAACAAGTGACTCAATTTGAATTTCATTTGATTTCGATGAAACCTCGGAATCGACTGATACTTTTACTAAAATGAGTCGTAGACAAAGGTTCCCTGTACTGATTTTGAATCGTATCTACTAAAAATGAATTATCGTGGATACGTTCTTACTTGACCGACTGTATATCTAATCTTATTTTACATTACGAATTAATTCCTACCTGGATCAACCAATCCTTCGTGAAACGATGCCCTTAATTTCTTGGTTATAGCTTTGTTATCCGGATTGCTCAAGGTCCTAAACATGTTATACCCTATAATAAGCACGCCACCGTTTTCATGCCATTCTTTTACTATGTAATTTCTCTCGTGGTTTATACTGGAAGTCTTACAAGACACCAGTTCATACACCTAAAATATTTATTTAATTCTTAAAACCAACTGTGTTTCTGACAGGTACATCACCAATAGAATATTGTTCTATCAAGAGCTTTAGAGGAATTTCTTTTTACCTACGCAAGCGCTACAGCTGAAAGATAATAAAAGCGATGGAAAAGATTCTGATGATGAAGCTTTCCACTGAGATAACAATTGGCATACAGAAGAGATTGATGGCTTTTAATTATCAATTAAACAATAATTTCATAATATTACTACGTGTATTTTATACATCTTACAATTCAAGCTAACAAACATTAAAACTTACTAAGAAGTAACCGGACCTGAGATCACTAAAAATTTGTAAATAATCAATAAGTAATCCAGACACATCTATTGGAATCAGACTGCTGTAGTACAAGTAAATGAAATAGTAACAGATGAAATATAGATTCAGAGAGGAGTCAGTTACTGTATTGTTTAACTTATATTCCCAAGTCATCTTCAAGAAAGCTTTATGGAAACGGAATGAGGGAACCAGGAAGGGGCTATGGATGTCATTTGAACCTTCTGGTCGGCAGAAATTGGCCGTTTTTGTCATTTTTTTTTCTTTTGTCATTTTTTATAAGTAAATAGGTGTACTTGCAAACTGTAAGCTAATTTTTTTTAGTTAACTCTGGAAATATGTTGCATGGGCATTACTTTAATTGATCCAAACATAATTTTAGCGTTTTTTCCTCCTGATGAATTTTTTAAACAACTTTTTTTCGGTATATCTTACCTAAAATATCAGAAAATGTTCCTTAGTCCCTAAGCTTTCATTTGAGGTACTTAAGAATTCATTTAGGCAATTTAAGGCCGAGAAATTGGCCATTTTAGTCTCAAATTTATTTTTTTCAATGAAAATTTACGATTTCTTTTTTTGAAATTATTTTTTCTTAAGTTTTATAATATTTTCAGTAATCAAAGTTATTTTTAATTATTATACACAGGTTACTGTACAGGGTGGTCCAAACTGGATACTTTTTAAGGTAAACCCCGTTTGTAATTCTTTCCCTATTGAAAATTTTTGATTTCTGTAAAAACATTCTCAAAGCACTTTTTCACGTGGATTATAACAGTGTAAGTTACATCTTTTTGCAACTAATATTTTAATAGTTATTAACGCAAAAATATATTTTTTAAATGGGATACTCTCTATATTTTTCCTTATCCGAATAGAGCTTTAAATTACCATTCTAAAAATATAGCACACTTTATATTTTGCTTAAATCTACTTCAAAATATAAAGGTTTTCAATTTTTACGCGAGTTTTAAATGCACATTTTGTGAATTAGACTTTGGACGGAGCAGCCATTTGGTTTAATTCAACTGTTTACTCGTAGTTGTCAAATTTTACTTCAGGATCAGTTATTGAATTGTCAAATAAATCGCAATGAAGTTTATAAATTACAAAAAATGGGATATGATAGTATGTTTCACACAAACCGGAGAAAATTCGGAAGTGGCAAGTAATTTGTACCACGAACGGTATCCAGAGAGGCGTCAACCCTTCAAGGATATATTCGCTCGAATGCGACATAACCTAGTTAATAGTGGTCAGTTTGAAAAGAAACGACCCAAAAATTATGCATCAAACAAGGATAAGGAGTTAGAAGAAATAGTAGTTTTAGGAACTATCTAAAATAACCCCAACACTTCAACCCGACAGTTAAAAGAATCCACTGGACTACGAAGAACTAACGTAAGTCGTATCGTGAAGAAGCACAAATTCAGGCCATATAGGACAAGAAAAGTTCACCTTAGAGACGGAGATTTTCAACGGCGTGTGGATTTTTGCCAATGGTTTCTGGAGAATTGTAACCATGTTCCGAATTTTTCATTAAATTGCATTTGGACAGACGAAGCTTATGTAAGCAATGCAGGTATTTTTAACTGTTATAATTCTTATATGTAGGCACAAGAAAATCCTTATTTAGTTGTAGAGCAAAGAAATCAAGGCAGATTCGGATTTAACGTGTGGGCAGGAGGCAGGGTTATAGGTCCATTTATTTACGAAGGAACACTCACCTCTTAGAGACATTTAGAAATGGAACCTTGTGTTGATGAACTGCCGTTAATCGACCTTAGAAAATATATTTTTTCAACATGATGAAGTACCCTCTCATAAGGCTGCAGTTATCAGTAATTTTTTATCGATCAATTTCGACAATAACTGGATAGTCAACCAAGGTCCGAACAGTTGGCCGGCAAGGTCACCGGATTTAACACCCATGGACTTCTATCTCTGGGGAAGATTGAAAGACCTAATGTTTAAATTGCCGATAAACACCAGTCAAGAGTTAGAAGTCGCAGTGATACAAAGTTTTGCAGTTCTCACTCCTCTTGAACTAATCAACTTGGTAAGCAGTGTCCAGAAACGATGCCGCCTATGTGTAAATGAAACTGGTCGACATTTCGAACATCTCTTATAGAAAATTGTTTTGTTTTAGTTTGCACTA
This sequence comes from Pachyrhynchus sulphureomaculatus, assembly GCA_019049505.1. NCBI lineage: Eukaryota > Metazoa > Arthropoda > Insecta > Coleoptera > Curculionidae > Pachyrhynchus > Pachyrhynchus sulphureomaculatus. The sequence continues at coordinate 18,285,164 of CM032446.1, forward strand.
CTCGGAATAAATTGTTTTATTGTTTGTTTTGTTTTATTTTCTACATAGTTTAGAGTGCTATAGCATTTAGTAAATTTCATTGTAGTTATGACTCTTAGAGTTACTTCTGGGATTTTTTTTTTACGATTTGACTGCTATCGGTAAACAATTGATATTGCTGCTCCGTCCAAAGCCTACTTCACAAAATATGCACTTAAAACTCGCGTAAAAAACTGAAACCCTTTATATTTTGAAGTAGATTTAAGCAAAATATAAAGTGTGCTATATTTTTAAAATGGTAATTTAAAGCTCTATTCGGATAAGGAAAAATATACAGGGTATCCCATTTAAAAAATATATTTTTGCGTTAAAAACTATTAAAATATTATTAGTAAAAAAATGTAACTTACACTGTTGAAATCCAAGTGAAAAAGTGCTTTGAGAATGTTTTTACAGAAATCAAAAATTTTTAATAGGAAAAGAATTACAAACATTTAGGCTGAAAAACTGGCCATTTTACCTTTAATTTTATGCTTTTTTTGTTTCAAATTTACAGTAACTTTTAAAAAATTATTTTTTCTTGAATTTTATCATATTTGCCGTATCAAAGATTATAAAAAATGACAAAAAATAACCGGTCAAGTGCAAGTTGAACTTGCACAATTAGTGTTCTGTACGTTGACTGCTTTTAAAATAAAAAATTTTGTTACGGTGGTATAAAATGATCAGTAACTTCACAAAACACACCCCAAATGAGTTCTCAACAAAGTTTGTTTTCAATCCTTACTGAAAACTGATGACCTTGAAATTTTTGTTTCTTTTATATATCAGATAAATTATTAAAGGTAATGTACTCGTGATAATTTTCGTTCAATCTACACCCCATGGAGAATATTCCAGAATTTTTTCAAAATTTTTTGATTATTACTTTTCGAGATAAGGTGGGGGACAGCGATTTTTCGCGATTTTTTAAAAATAATATAGAGAAAAGTGTGCGCAAGTATTACATTATATATATATATTTTTTACTCGTGTTATCACAACCTTTCATTTGACACCACACTCGACGCCCTAGTAATAAATTTTTTTTTTCACTTCCGATTTCACCCCCCAAAACTAACCCCTTAAGTCAAAATTTAACTTTCAAAACTACACGGCTCTGATGAGGCCATCAATTCCTATATTATTATCAAATTTCAACTTTCTATGACAAATAGTTTCGGAGAAAGTCGGGTGTGACAGACGGAGAGACAGATAGACAGACGGACGGACGGACAGACAGACAGATACCGACGTCATCTTATAAGTATCCCGTACGGAACACTAAAAACGACAAAAACGGCCAATTTCTCTCGAGCAGAAGGTTCAAATGACATCCATATCTCCTTAGATTTTTCGTTTATTTTATCTAAAATCAATATCTGCCAGAACTTTTAGTCTATCTGTAAATCTATAAATTTATGATAAAAATTGCAAAAATACGTTAAAAAATCCAAAAACGAGCCAATTCTCCCATTTTTTGAGGGTGTTGCCTCAATTTTTCAGCGGTCACAATGTTTTTTTCCTTAATGTACTCGTCGAAATGAGTATTTATTTTTTAAAAGTAGCAGTATCTGACGATTGCACCTCAAAATCGTATTCTGACTGGAGTATAAGCTCTTGAAGGAAACTATGTAGAAAAATAAAATCGATTTTCTTCAAAAGTTTCGGGACTTTTCACTATATGTAGTAGATTTCTTTACTTTTTACATACCTCAAATTCATCGCCTTTTGGTAACCATTTCTTAAACTCGCTTTTCCAATTAAGGACAGTGTTAACGGGACACACGACCAATATCTTTTCGACCTTAGTTTTATCGCTGTGCGATAGTAACGTGTGTGCAAGCGTTATAACTTGCAATGTTTTTCCTAACCCCATACAGTGGGCCAAAATACAACCAGATCCTGGATCCTTTTTTAATCTCGCCAATGATTCGAAACACGCGTCCCACATGAACTTGACACCTTGTACTTGATGCGGTTTAAGTTGTTTGACCAATTTTTTACTAACACTCAGTAGGGCTTCGTCAGTTTTATCGTCGAAATCGAGGACTACTTTGTCGACCGTGGCGTCTGCTTTCTGTTCAAATATTTGGTTGTACTGTAAAATAAAAAAAATCAGTTAATAAATTATATAATTTCTTAAGTACCCAGAGAAAATAATGCTCCAATATATACGTTATATGTCAACTATTTTGAATATAAAGAACTTGTAACATTCATTTTTTCCTAGATTTTAAGATCGTGTTACGACACTGTTTTTCTCCCTATAATTTATATTTTTTTTTTTTCCATTTTTATATTTATTGCAGTGACTTCAACTTTTGAGCAGTGTAGCTTAAAACAGTGTTTTAAATTTTTGAGCAGTTTAATTTAAATTTTACACTGTGTTGACTACCTGACTTTTTAATTTGCATCAAATGTGTCTGATTCGCTAAAGATTTGTATCGGGGAAGGAAGCCATTTTAAAGACGTTACTTTAAGGAAGGGAGAAAAATATTTAAGCGAGCGGATGGCGGCTTTTTCCAGCCGAGATGCAGTAACGGCTTTTAACATCATAGCCGCATTACAGCCGAAATGGGCTTTTTAGATCATCAAGCCGCAGTAGGCCTTTTTTTTCGATCAGCAAGCCGGAGTAGGCTTTTTCCATCACGTTGCCGTAGTAGTTTATTAGTGATGTGGTAGTGCAGAGACGGTTTTTAGCTTTGAAGTTCAAGGTCTTTTCCTTGAAATATCCTGCTCATTCCCAGACATTTTCGGGTCAAGAAGTGCTTAGTAGCCCAAAAGGAACTGGGGTAGCAAAGGTTGAGACAATATGGTTATGAAGATCTCACCGGGACAGGCTAAAAAACTAACATAAACACATCAATCCATAGATCTTGCTTCCTGCGTTTACATCGTCTATTCAGCACGTGTAACTCGTGAAGTTAATTCCACGAACTTTTAACATCGTGTTTACCTAAGCCTTTAATTAGAATCCTGATTTAAAGACTCTATATAATCGTACCATCTACTAGATTAAGGGATTTTATTTAGTAGTAGTAATTTTAAAGTGTAGCGAAGTTAGAACTTTTAATTTTGTCATTAATAAACCCTTTTCTTTATTTAAATCACTGAATCACCCGTTTTATCTTTCAAGACGCAACGGTTGTACCATATTAAAAAAAAAAATTTCAACAACTACATAACCCTTCAGTTTTTTTTCATTTTTTTTTGAGCTGAAGTTAGATTCTTTTTATTTTAAAATGAATGGTGCCCAAAATCTGTACAACCAAAATTTTAAACATCTATAGAGACTATTTTCAAAAGACGTACAAAAATTATCTCTTATCCATATTTCTCTACCGAAAAAAAAAAAAACTGAGCTAGTTTATGTCTAATTTCTTTAGTTCTTTCAGTATTAATTAATATCCACTCAATCTATTCTCAGAAATTATGATATACATAAGAGGCAAATAACGACTTCTATTTAATAAATATAATATTTATTAAAAGTAAAGTAGGGTAAGACCTTCTAAAATAGGGGTCCAACGTGAGGCTATAAAAAAAGGCCCCGCTTTAACAGGGTACAAAATTGCGCCTCAACGCGCGGGCGTTATTAAAAGAATACAAAATTGCGCCCAAACGGGAGGGCATTTTCTATTAACACGTTACAAACTTAATAAAAAATAACCGGCCAAGTGCAAGTCGGACTCGCGCAATTAGTGTTCCGTACGTAGACTGCTTTTAAAATAACAATTTTTGTTACGGAGGTATTAAAATCATCAATGACTTTACAAAACACATTCCAAATGAGTTTTCAACAAAGTTTGTTTTCGAACTTCGTTGAAAACTGATGACCTTGAATTTTTTTAAATATACCAGATAAATTATTAAAGGTAATGCGCTCGTGATAATTTTCGTTCAATCTACACCCTGTGGGAAATATTCTAGAATTTTTTGATCAGTACTTTTCGACATAAGGGGGAGGGGCAGCGATTTTTGGCAATGTTTTAAAAATAATACCAAGAAAGGTGTACGCGAGTATTACATTATAAATATTTTTGAACTCGTATTTTCACAAGCTTTCATTTGACACACCACTGGATGACCTAGTAATTTTTTTTTTACTTTCGATTTCACCCTTCAAAACTAACCCTTTAATTCAAAATTTAACTTTCAAAACTACACGGCTCTGATGGGGCCATCAATTCCTATATTAGTACCAAATTTCAAAAGCTGGACAACTACGTCACGAGAACCTTAAAAACAGACGAACCAAGACCTTGTCTTATAGGGAAAAGAAGAAAACGAAGAAGAGTTAGTTTTTTTTTGCAAGCATGATTTCAAAAATATACTAGGTGTACAAGTATGAAATGCGGATTTCAGACAACAGATGGTGCACCAATGCAGTTTGTGCTATAAAGATTTGACATTGCGCCATTTTGTTGTGTCATCAACAAGTGTCAGAAGCGCACTAGTGATAAATTGGAAAAGTGTCTGCATAGTGTTGTGTTGTTGTGTCAATATGTCGAAATTTATACCGAACAAAGAGCATTCGCCGACAGCATTAATTTTTTGTTTTCATTTGAAGAAAACTGCTGTTGAATCATACCGATTACTTCGAGAAGTTTATGGTGAACATGCTCCATCGCAAGATACGTGTGAACGATGGTTTCGGCGTTTCAAAAGTGGTGACTTCGATGTTTGCAGACAAAGAACCAAACCAAAACCAAAAAAAATACGAAGATGTGAGATTGCAAGCATTGTTGGACAAAGATGATTCGCAAACACAAAGACAACTCGCCGAGCAATTGGGCGTTAGTCAACAAGCTGTTTCCAATCGGCTACGAAAAATGGGAAAGATTCAGAAGACCAGTAGATGGGTATCACATGAGTTGAACGACAGGCAAATGGAAAAGCGCAAAAATACGTGTGACATTTTGCTCGCTCGGTAGAAAAAGGAAGTCGTTTATTTTGAGAATCCCAAGCGCAAAAAATCATGGATAGACCCAGGCGCACCATCCACACGACCGCAAGACCGAATCGCTTTGGCAGAAAGACGATACTCTGTGTTTGGTGGGACCAGAGAGGCGTGGCCTATTATGAGCTGTTAAAACCTGGGGAAACGGTTAATACTAAACGTTACCAACAACAATTGACCGATTTGAACCGTTCGTTGCTTGAAAAAAGGCCAGAATACCGAAAGAAGCAACACAAAGTCATTTTTCTTCATGACAATGCTGCATCACATACGGCAAAACCAGTTCGCGACACGTTGGAAGCACTCAGCTGGGAAGGTCTACCATGCGGCTTACTCATCAGACTTGGCTCCTTCCGATTACCACTTGTTTACATCGATGTACTTGCTGAGCAGCGCATTGGTTCGTACGAAGATGTGAAAAAATGGCTCGACAAATGGTTCGCAGCAAAAGGGGAAGATTTTTACTGGCGTGGTATTCACAAATTGCCCGAAAGATGGGAAAATGTATAACAAGCGATGGAGCATACTTTGTTTAAAGCACTTTTTATCATTCTTCCGAATTTAACATGTTTTTTTTAGAGAAAAAAAAATCCGCATTTCATACTTGTACACCTGGTATATGATGTAATACTCGTGCAAACTTTTCTTTATATTATTTTTTAAAAGATCTCCACAAATCGCTGTTTCCCCACCCTACCTCTAAAATTCTGAAATATTCTCCATAAGGTGTAGATTCAGCGAAAATTATTACGCGTGCATTACCTTTGATAATTTATCCGGTATAAAAAAAATATATTTTGCTTGACAATATGGTGGAGAGTTGTGAATTTAACCGGGACTAACAGCTGTGAAATATCAATACGCATACGTTTCGTATTCGGTGCAACCGGTAATATACTCATACTTTTCAGTACATTACTGCTTTAACACATAAATAAAATAAATTTCCATGATGATTGGTGACCAATGTATAGGTAACGAGACAAAATAATTTTTTTTTTGTTTATAATTAAACACTTATTTGAGTAGTAATTATTTGTTTTAAACTTTAACTATAAAGATGTCTCGCTTTTTATATATTTTTGGTAATTCTTATATTGAAGACGGATGTGTGAGTAAATTTCATAAAATACCTCAGCAATCATGGTACGGAACACTAATTGCGCAAATTCGACTTGCACTTGGCCGGTTTTTTCTTTATAAATTTAAACCATCTACAGCTTAAATAGTTACAGTTTTGTCTTTTTGTAAATTTAAGAGCTAATAGTAAACGTGGTAATACTCATTTCGTTTGTAAACTATTTTTATTCTCTATTCTCTAAAATTTAGATCGTGTTTGTGTCCTGCCCGAGTATTTTTGAGGCTATTTATATTCTGTTGTTAGTTAGTTATTCAAAAATTATATTCTGGATATTTTAACACTGTGTAGTTATATCGACAACGTGACGATCGTCTATCTCAGGAAGGCAATGGCAAACTACCTGTAGTATTACGCCTAGTTAAGCTCTCTCATTTTGGCCGTTCGGAACCGGCATTAAACTGTAGGTGCGCTGTGACTGTGGCAACACTTAAAAAGGCACCAACCACAGGCAAAGGCGAGAGGGTTGAATACGTCCTTATCGGATATGGCACTTTAAGAAAAAGAATGATTATCCGCTTTGTCTAGCAAATTGTTTGTATATATTGCTTCCTTCCATGAATAATTTTCTTTAGAACCCTGAACTTCTAACGTAGTTTGTCTCTACAGCAGCAGACGTTTTTTTAATACCAGAAAAAGCACATTCTTTTGATTCTAAGCCTAACAATATTGAATAATACAAGCTATTGTCAAAATGCGAATTGATTGGTTTTGACATGTCTATTTACTGCAACCAGTAGCATACGAGGCTGGTTTGAAAGTCAGTGCAAAGTCCGAGAGATGGCACCACCGGCGCGTATTGAGGTCAGGTTTAGTTAGTAGCATCTCTTGAATGAACGCACACCAAGTTTCAGCCATATTGGTCTATTTCTTTGTGTTTGGCATTCGTGTGAATCAAGGAAGTCGAGTGATTTTCAAGAAATGGACGAAAAAGAATTTCGTGTGGTGATTAAACATTACTTTATGAAAGGCAAAACGCCTCAGGACACTAAAGAGAAGCTTGATAAACATTATGGTGACTCTGCACCTTCGATTAGAACAGTTTATAAGTGGTTTCAAAATTTTCGGACTGGCCATATGGCACAAGTGACGCTGAACGTTCTGGACGGCCTGTGGAGGTTACGACTCCAGAAATCATTGATCAAATCCATGATATGGTGATGGATGACAGAAGAGTTAAGGTGCGTGAGATTGCTAGTGCTGTGGGCATCTCGACTGAACGGGTACATAATATTTTGCATAAACATTTGGACATGAGAAAGCTATCCGCAAGATGGGTGCCGCGATTGCTCACGCTTGACCAAAAACGGAATCGTGTAAAGTGTTGCAAGGATGGTTTGCAGCTGTTCCAGAAAAATCCGGAGGACTTTAAGCGTCGTTTCGTCACTGTGGATGAAACATGGATACATTACTATACTCCTGAGACCAAACAACAATCTAAACAATGGGTTACCAAGGGGAAATCTGCACCAAAAAAGGCGAAGACCGTTCCTTCGGCCGGAAAGGTTATGGCGACTGTTTTTTTGGGATTCGCAAGGGATAATCCTCATTGACTATCTGGAAAAGGGTAAAACTATTACAGGTGAATATTATTCATCGTTATTGGACCGTTTGAAAACCGAGCTGCAAGAAAAACGCTCGCGATTGGCCCACAAGAAAGTCCTTTTCCATCACGACAACGCACCAGCACACACCTCAGCAGTTGTGGTCGCAAAATTAATGGAAATAGGATTCCAACTCGTTTTACATCCCCCCTATTCTCCAGACTTGGCTCCCTCGGACTACTATTTGTTCCCCAATTTGAAGAAATGGCTGCGGGACAAAGATTTTATTCAAACGAGGAGGTGATTCCAGACACTAATGGATATTTTTGCAGACTTGGACAAATCCTATTATTCGGAAGGGATCAACAAATTAGAACATCGTTGGACGAAGTATATAAGCCTAAAAGGAGACTATGTCGAAAAATAAAAAAGGTTTACCCCAAACACATAAGTAGTTTTTTATTTTTGCACGGACTTTTCAAACCAGCCTCGTATATGCTGAAAAAACCATAAATCTTCTGGTTAATTTTCTCATTAGTTACAGAGGATCGACATTTATCATTACTTTTTCTATGGTTGCTTTGGATACAAGAATTTGCTAGAGGAAATATACATGCCAATTTGTTTTTTAAGTATCTTTTACCTTTTTTTGCTTCTCTGCAATACGTGCTTTCCTATTTTTCTCATCTTGCTCAGCTTTCTTTGTTGTTTCAGACAGAGAATCTCGGTCAATCATCTAAAATAAAATAAATTTTAATTATTGTTTCAATTATTGACCTATCTCATACAGAAAAAAAATTATAGTATTATAAATTATAAAATTTACACACCCTTCTAATATGTTTTCTAGTTGATTTATCTTCTTCGTCGCTGCTACTATCTTTAATCTTTTTTATTCTTTTTTCTACTTCGTTTTCTGAAAACGAACATATGTATTAGATAATAATGCCAACCCCCTTTTTGATTTGTAACGTTCGTACTAGTTTTTTTACCTGTAGGATAGTAACATTTTACAAAGACCTCTTTTTAAGTTATCTACCTAACTATCCACTGAATACAAGAGATTGCTAATACATGCTTTTGTGGATTTCCACAAGGCATTCGACACCATTCAAATGGATAGTATTATGGAAGCACTCATTGAAAGCCGTATTGATTACAGACACGCCACCTAGATTTAAAACATATATAAGAACGCCACAATGACTATTAAATTGCATGAACTTAAGAATAACATCAGAATTGAGCGAGGAGTTCGGCAAGGCGACTCTAAAGTTTTTTTATAACCATCCTCGAATACACTTTTAAGAAGCTAAATTGGACCTGAACTAACTATGATTCGCAGATGACGTTGGTCATCATTTCTGATGATTGGACAGAGATGGAAATTAAGTTGAGAGAACTATCTGTTCCCTGCGCACGCGTAGGTCTAAAAAACAAAATTAAAGACTAACTTAGTAGCCTCAACCCTAAAACTTTTGACGAAGAAATCGACCAAATAGACAAGTACATATATCTAGGCCACGAAATAAACGTCGTCGACCGAAACAAAAACGTCTGAATTTAGAAGATTCGGTCTAGCTTGGGCAGGGTGTGGAGCTCTAAAGGATATATTTAAGTATGACAATCCAATTGGTCTAAAGAGGAAAACATTCAAACAGAGCGTCCTTTCCAGTCTTTACTTATGAAACTAAGAGGTGTGCGCTTACTACAGAATTTACACACAACTGAGGATTGCGTAAAGACGCATGGAGAGGTCGATGCTTGGTGTGACGCACTGGAGTCGCAGAGACATCCCGCGCGTAGCTACTAAATTTGGAAATGAGCAGGGCATATGACCAGACTTACAGACATGAGATGGACGCGCAAAATATTGGGATAGAAATCAACAGCACATAAGAGTGGGAGAGGGAGAGCACCGACACCTTGGTCAGACGATATTATAACGGCCGCTAACGACTGGTTGCAGATTGTGCAGGATAGACATAGATGGAAGTCTATAGGAGAGGCCTACGTCCAGCAATGGACTCAGAGGGCTGGTCGATAATTGATGACCTAACTATAGAGGAAAATTTGTAAAAACTTTGGTTCATTCCATTAAAAAAAAATGTTTGTGTTTGCGACTCATCATCTTAAAAAAGGTTTCGGTCCGCGAAATCTATCTTCAGATGTTTGAACGAAAAAAAAAATTGCCGGGTGCTAAATCAGGTTATAGGGTGAATGCAACTCGGTAAATTCACAGCTTTCGGTAATGGCTTGAACAATGTGGACCCTGCAGTTGACGTGCAACAGGTCTTAGGCCACCATTCCGTAAACCTCTCCATTGAGCTGCAAAAATGCAACGAACTCACATCAAATTTTGTCAAAGTACACTGACAGTAATTTGACAACTAATTATTTTGTATGACGACATTTTCGTGGCTAGGTAGATAACTTAATAAAACATCCTCGTTTATCGGGCCCCTTTTATTCGCAAAAGTCAAATTTATATTTTGAATTAGGGCTATTTAACTGGCAATACATACTTAAAATTAAGTTTGGTCCGTCCTGTCTTTAGCAGTTAATACATTACGTATTATATGAAATATTTTGATTTATGATCTTGTCGCAGTAAAATTAAATTTTATAGAACAGAAACGATATATCGATCAAGCGGAGCAAGACCGTCTAATAAGTGCTTTGAGCTTGTTTCAAAAGTACCTTTAAGTCACCAAAACAAGACATGTAAGGTTCACGCCAGGTCAGAGCTCGTCAGCCAGCCTAGGTGAAGAGGCAAATCACAATCACACAGTCACATCAGAAGAGATTTAGAAAAAATACACACAAAAGTGCCAGTAGCCAACAAACCTCAGTGCCATCCGGTGTGAAACCGCCGAAACTTTTAATTTAAGGGCAAAACACAACGAAAAAGGGATTTGTTTTTATAAGCGAATAGGGCACTAATACCGCCACTGATTAAATAGTAGAAATTGTAAAAATAAAGAACTAATACCACAACTGAATGTTTAGCGATAGCTCTAAAAATAAACGAGAACACTGTTGACTCCGGTATAGAGATCCCTTTAGCACTTTTCTCCCAAAATTCGCGATTTTTTAGAAGAATTACACTTTCAATCCCAACGGGCAAGAGATTCCTTGAATTAAAAGCTTTGGCGGTTTCACGCCGGATGGCGCTAAGGTTTGTTGGCTACTGGCACTTTTGTATGTAAGCTTCTTAAATCACTTCTGCTGGCACCGTGTAATTACGATTTGCCTTTTCACCTAGGCTGATTGACGAGCCATAAAGCAAAACATGCTAGTTTGGTGAGTTAAAGATGGCACGCCTGGGTAGTCCATAATTTTTGGACGGTCTTTGTTCGCTAAGACGATATTTATCTTTTCTTTTGTTTTGTATTTGCACGTACAGTCGGTCAAGTCAGAATGAATCGCCTATAACTTGTAGTTGGTAAAAGATATTCCTCTTTTTCAGGGTGCTTCATCCGCTTCGTCACTGTGTGCCTATATAATTCTCCAAAAGGTTCGAAAATAACTCTTATAGCCGCTGCTAACTATATGGACAAGTCGAAGGCATTCCTCTGCAAGTGGGAGAAATGACACTTTCAGTTAAAAAATATTGATGATCTACCAGAACGTGGCTCAAGAAAAAAGCTTCGGACAAAGACGAAAAAATTATTATTAATATATTCCAGATTTATAAAAAAGGCATTAGTACCGACTGTCGAACGGTGGTTTGTCGATAAAAATGAGGAGTGAATTCTTTAAGAGGATAACGACTCCAAACAGTAAGAAGACACATGTGTAGCCAGTGGAAAGGAGAATCCGGTATCATCATACTAGATTGGCCATTCCAGTAGCCCGCTGCAAACCCAATCGAGAACATGTGGTCATACAACAAGCAGAAGCTTCGTAATAAAAAGGTGTAGACAGATAAGCAGCTGTCACGGCATATTCGGGCAATTTGAAAATCTTCATCCCATGAATACGAGGAAAAATTTAGTAGAAAATATACCTCGAAGATGCCAGACGATCATGGACGCTGATGGAGGCTGGACGAACTACTGAACTATTAGCATTTTAATGGCAATACTTTACTGCCAGATGATGTAAAAAACTTTTAAATAAATACAATTTCTAATAAACAATCGGCGACAAGTTCTTACTTGACCGGCTGTACAATAGATATTTGATGTGATTAAATTTACTTTTAGTTGTGCCATATTTTATTCGTTTATTGCTTTGAAAATTAATTTTGGATTTTTTATCCCTTTACAAAAATACAATCGTAAATTACTGCACATTATTAAATTTAATGAATCTTACTTCTTGTTTTCCTCTTCATTATCACTATCTTTCTCCTTATTTTCTTTTTCCGAATTGCTACTGGAATCTGACGACTTTTTATCGTTTTCTTTATAATCTTCATCATCATCGTCACTGTCTTTGCTCGTCTTCTTATTTTTATTTTTTACCTCTATCTTCGTCAGAGTCTGAATCTGATAAAACTGTAGATTTCTTCATTCGTTTCCTTGCTTTCCTAAAAACAGACAACGGAGTCCGTCAATTAAGGTATATAATCGATAGAAAATTTATTTAATGTTAATTGGTAATTATACCGAACTCTTTTTTGCTTCTTTTTCTTACCTTACTAATTCTGATTTACTTTTCTCTTTCTTTTTGGAATATTTGGAAAAATCATCATCACTGTCGCTGGTATCTATTTTTTGTGTTAATAATTTGTCGTTCTTCCACTTTTTGCTTTTTTTCTTACTATCTTCCTTTTCTTTGTCACTTTCATCTTCTTTGTCACTTTCTTGTTCTTTGTCACTTACATCTTCTTTATCCTACAAAAAATTTGATACTGAAGACCAGTTTTACTCTTTCCAAAAATGTTTTGCCTATCTATGTTCTTTGAATATATTATATATATAATTTGATTTTTTGATCATTTTTAGGATCACCGAAACCAATGAATAAACAGAAAAAGATATGAAAGGAAAGATGAGAATAAAAAGGTTGCACGGGGCAGATAAGGATCAAACCCAAATACGCATAGTATTTGTAGCTTAGCCACGGCAGGAGTGTACTCTTGCCTGCTAGTCGCAGACCACTTTCTTCGCCTACACCAGCACAAGTGAGATTTAATTTTTATTTTCTAGGCGTTAAGCGCATTCACGAGCTCAATCTGGGAAACCTCCAGTAGCTTTCATTACGTTATAGTCTTTTTTATTTTCATCCTTTTCTCTGACACTATCAGATAGTACACTGTTTACTTTCTACTCCAGTCAGAATACGATTTTGAGGTAAAACCGTTGGATACTGCTACTTTTTTTTTTAAATACTCGTCTCGACGAGTACATTGAGGAAAAAATATTGCGACCGCTGAAAAATTGGGCAGCATCCTCAAAAATGGGAGAATTGACCCGTTTTTGGGTTTTTGAGCGTATTTTTGCAATTTTATCATAAATTTATGGAACTATGAATTCTGACAGATTTTGATTCTAGATAAAGAAACGAAAAATTTAAGAGGCTATGGATCTCATTTGAACCTTCTGGGCGGGAGAAATTGGCCGTTTTTGTCGTTTTTTTTTTTGTCATATTTTATGATTAAATAGGTGTACTTGCAAACTGTTAAGCTAATTTTTTTTTATTAGCTCTGGAAATATGTTCCGTGGACAATACTTTAGTTGATCCAAACATAATTTTAGCCATTTTTTTACATATTAGATATATTTTTCATTCCTTATAATACTGATAAATTTTACCGATTCACGTTTTTTTCTTCTGACGAATTCTTTAACCAACTTTTTCTCAGTATACTACTACCTTACCTAAAATATCAGAAAATGTTTCTTAGTCCCTAGGCTTTCATTTGAGGTACTTAAAACACGTAAACAACGTTTAAACAATTTAGGTCTGAGAAATTGGCCATTTTAGACACAAAATGATTTTTTTTTAACGCAAATTTACGATTTCTTTTTAAAAAATTATTTTTTCTTGAGTTTTATAAATATTTTCAGTAACCAAAGTTATTTTTTAATTATTATACACAGGTCACTGTACATGTTGAGTGGCTGAGGAAGTCATTTGGTCCATTTAATCCGAAAAAACTGGCCGTTTTACTCTCAATTTTTTGTTTTTTTTTGTTTCCAATTTACAGTTACTTTTAAAAAATTAATTTTTCTTGAATTTTATCATATTTGCCGTAATGAAAAGCATTTTTATTAGTTATAAAATGATTGCCATGTCTTACACGGACAGGTCAGAGCATTTGGGTCACTGATTTGGATGAAACTTGGTGGAGAGTTAGAACATCATTTTATGTTTCATCTCAAGATTTTTTTTTAAAGAAAATTCATTTTATTTGGCTTCATAATGTTCTGAAAAAGTAGTAATATTTTTATTAAATAAAAAATACGTTGCTACAACTATTTAAATATTATTTATTATTTTATTTAACTAGTTAAACTTGTATCATTAAAATTATTATTTTGTGCAATAACTTTATAATTTTTATTAATTTAATTATTATATAAAATTTACATTTACAGTTAATTTAAGATTTTTCTACTTAACAAAAATAGAAAATTAATATATTGTTTACGAAATCGGGCTGTTACAAGTGAACTATTGTTTGCTCGATTTTGTGCAAAACGTCACTAGTGTTCTATTATTATGTACTACAGTCCCTGGCCAAATTATTAGACGCACTTTATTTTTTTTTTAGTAATTTTATGTTTCTTAAGAGTTTTTATGCAATAATGGTATATTTAAACTACAATATTGATTTTTATTTAAAAGAATTGTTGTAGACTACATATTTGTATTTATTTTTAACATATGGCAACACTGTGTTGACAAAGTGATACATGAACGTAAATAAGTACAAACCTGTATCGGTCGCAATCGGAATCGAGTCAGGTACGGACGTGTTTCTGTGGCTTTATGGACTGTGATTGTTTGTTTAACAGTTTTATACTACTCAGTTATTAGTTTATTTTGTATGCAGTGTTTTAAAAAAGTAATTGGACTATTTTCTTTATGGGTAGAAAAGGCGATCTTTCACCACGTAAAAAAGCTAAAGTAAAGGCCCTTGTGATTGCGAAAACATTTACAAACCGAGAAATATCACGAAGATTGGAGGTTTCTGAAGCTAGTGTACGACGCATAAAAAAGAAAATTGAGTCAGGGAAGGAATTAAGCCCGAAAAGAAAGAAAAAAGATGCGGTAGAAAACCAATTTTCACTCCACGGTCAGAGAGATGTTTGAAGAAAATTTGTGTAGAAAAACAGATTTGCTACCACAAAGGTAATAAAATCACAACTCCTGGATGCTAGCGTAAATGCTTCTGAGCGCACTGTTCGAAGAAAATTGAAAGAATTAGATTTTAAGGCCTGTCGCCCCGCCAGGAAGCCCAAGTTAACAGCTGCAATGAAAGCAAAGCGCCTGAAGTGGGCCAAACAATGGCAAGACAAAGATGTGGACTTCTGGAGATCGGTAAGATACAGCAATTTAAACAATAATTGATACATTATTATCATTTTCAGTTAAATAAAGCAAATAAACATGGAAGTTTATATATTTTTCCTATTTTTGACAGGTCTGCTTCAGTGACGAAAGCACATTCGAAATTTTGCAGAATAAAGCTCAGTATGTGCGTCGTCGTCATGGAGAAAAGTTTCATCCTGATTGTGTCGTCCCGACGGTTAAACATCCCACCAAAGTGATGATTTGGTCAGTCATCAGCGGCAAGGGCACTGGACGTCTGTACGTCGTCAAAGGAATAATGAGGCGAGATCAGTACAAAGAAGTATTACAAAATCGGTTGATTCCGCAGCTCAGAGAATGGTTTCCAAATGGGGAACCATTCACTTTCATGCAAGATGGAGCTCCCTGCCACACTGCTCGGTCTGTTAAAGCTTTTTTGGCAGAAAAAAATATCCCTCTGTTGGATTGGCCCTGATATGAACCCCACTGAAAATGTGTGGGAGCTGATGAAAAGAGAAGTGGCTAAAGATGTGATTACCAACAAAACCCAGCTCCTAGAAAAGATTATTCATATGTGGAATCATCATCCTCAAATGCAGGAGACAGTACAATCTTGCATTGATAGCATGCCGCGCAGAATTAAAGCTTTGATAGCGGCTAAAGGTGGCTCAACTAAATATTGACTTTTACTAACATTAATTTCACTTTTCTTTAAAACTTAATAAACTTATGCTTTTCTAAATTAATGCTGTTTTATTTATGTCAAATAAAATAAGTAATTGATTGGATAATAAAAAAAAAAAAACAAATCAATTTTAAAATAATAAAACGGTACAATATCACTCGGTAATTAATATTTTACATGAAATCTTGCAGTGCGTCTAATAATTTGGCCAGGGACTGTATGTAGTCATTATGGTCTTAAAAGCACTAGAACTATAACTAGTTATATATCATCTTAGGTCACCGTTTCTGATTGGATGTAGGTCGCTAAATAACTACACGTATAAGTAAAGTAGAAGCAATAGCATTAAAAAAATCTAGTTATAAAGCAACATTATACTAGTTTACTTTAGTACTTTAAAGATATAAAAACAAAATTGACCCAAATAAAACGGGGGAATAATTATGTTTTTAAATGTAGTAATTACTAAAGAGAAATTAAATAAATACGTTAATAAAAATTTTTACAAGAAATTATTTCCTAATAATTAAAAATGAGTCTATGCTCAAAGATCGGTAATAAATTATGGCTTACTTCCTCATAGAGGTTCAAATTACTTTCTGAGACTTATTCTAATAAGGGGAGGAATTGGGATTTGGATCATCAATTTAAGAATTTGACTCAGCCATTCAACAGTAACCTGTGTATAATAATTAAAATTAACTTTGGTTATCGAAAACATTATAAAACTCAAGAAAAAAATAATTTTTTGAAAAGAAATCGTAAATTTGCATTAAAAAAAAATTGAAACTAAAATGGCCAATTTCTCGGGCCTAAATTGTTTAAATGAGTTCTTAAGTACCTTAAATGAAAGCTTAGGGACTAAGGAACATTTTCTGATATTTTAGGTAAGGTAGTAGCATACTGAAAAAAAGTTGTTTAAAAAATTCGTCAGAACAAAAAAACGCGAATCGGTAAAATTTATCTAATATGTAAAAATGGCTAAAATTATGTTTGGATCAATTAAATTAATTTCTATTAGAACATATTTCCAGAGTTAACTAAAAAAATTAGCTCACCGTTTACAAGTACACCTATTTAATCATAAAATATGACAAAAAAAAACGACAAAAACGGTCAATTTCTCCCGACCAGAAGGTTCAAATGACCTCCAGAGTCCCTTAAATTTTTCGTTTTTTTTATCTAGAATTAAAATCTGCTAGAATTTTTATCTTCTATAAATTTATGATAGAATTGCAAAAATACGCTAAAAAATCCAAAAACGGGCCAATTCTCCCATTTTTGAGGGTGTTGCCCCAATTTTTCAGCGGTTGCAATATTTTTTCCTTAATGTACTCGTGGAAATGGGTATTTTTTTTTAAAAAAAGTAACAGTAACCGACGATTTCTGTTTTTGGCTAATTGGCTGACTGGACTATTCCGTTCTTTATTCTAGAGAAAGAAATAAGACTAAAAACTAATCGACAACTCATAAAAATCGCAAAAAATATTACTCTTGGATCACTCGAATGACAAAAGCCCTAGTACTCAATTAATGAAATAACCAACAAAATTTGATCAAGTATTTGAATTATAAATTCAGGCAAAAATCGTCGTTTAAATCCGCTAGTCTGTACTCATTCAACGGACATGCATTAGTTAACTATACCTCCAAAAATCGATAAAATTCTACTCCCGCGAAGGGTGTGCGTTTGATGAAAAACATCGCAATTCGTATTGCATCTCTGGCTGCTGTAAACCTAGTTTTAAAAGGATATCTTCCCTCTGTCAGGGGTTATTTAAGGCCGCGCACCGCTATAGGAATTGTTAGGGTTCTATCTCATGTATATATAAATCAATATTAACTACTAAATTTCTTGTTTTAGCAGTTATTATTGTTCTCTCATCTGTTAATCCATCTCGGGATGCGTTTCGTTGTATCACAACTTATCAGCTGAGCTAGGATCAACAGAGAACAAAACTGAAAAGTACGATAGCATTAGCGTTAGGAACGGGCTGATCAGTGTTTAAGGCAGTGATGGCATCGGAACCCCGGATGCAGACAGATCAGGGATCTTATATTGTGATCGAGAAGGGTACAGGTTGAATGGCTGCTCAAGAGAAGACGTGTCGTAAATACCCTTGTGAGAATTCTTATAGAACACTAGGTTGAGAAAGCATTTACCACTGTTAGGAGTGCAGGATGAGCCGAGATGTCCAGGTTATCTGGAAATTGAGCAGACGCTGCTCCACTTTATCTGCGCCTGGATAAACTTGTACATGAAGTCTTTGGATCGGCTATGCTCCGGGGGAAGAACGTTTACACCCTAGCGTAAAATGACATCCTAATCTTCATAGTTAGGTGTGGGAGGTTCCCTAGAGACCTCGGTGATTAAGGTAATTGGGAAATTTTCGAGGTTGGCAAAAAAGATATTTCTGGTTTGTTTGCAAGACGCTGAGCGTTGGTCTCGAATTATCGCAAAGAATGAACTATTTCGAACACATATATACGTGGGCTGTAAAAAGTTCTCGGCCTAACAATGAAAGACAATTTTTTTTGACGTGAAATATGTTTTATTTTTCAATATAATCTCCTGAAATTTCAATACATTTATTCCTACGTTTTTCCAATAATTCAGTCCCATGATTAAAGTGATTCTGGAAGGTCTGCAAAATATCTATTGACGGCTGCAATAACTTCGTCATTTGATGTAAAAGGCTTTCCAGCCAGGAATTTTTCAGGTTTGGAAACAGATAATAGTCAGAGGGAACCAAATCTGGTGAATACGCTGGATGTTCAAGCAATTCGCACTTTAATTTGTTGAATTTTGCCATCGTCAAAACACTTGTGTGAACACGTGCATTGTCTTGATGAAAAATGATTTTTTTCTTCTTTAAGGCAGGTTTTTTTTTTTTTTTTTTTCACGAATTTTTGCATTCAACTGATCCAAAAGGTTACAATAATATTCACAGTTAATTGTTTTACCTTTCTAAAGACAATCGATCAACAAAACACCATTGTAAACCTAAAAAAAACTGTTGCCATAAACTTCTCTGCTGATGGAACCGTCTTTGCCTTTTTTGGCGCAGTTCCACCAGCTTCAATCCATTGTTTCGACTGTCCTTTTCACTCTGGTGTATAGTGGTGGATCCAAGTTTCATCAACAGCTATGAAATGACGTTTGAAATCAATTTTATTTTGCTTAAAACGATCCAAAACAAGCTTGAGAAATACGCATGCGTTTTTGGTCAGTTGTCAGCAAATGTCTTCTTTGGTGCACTTTCACCGGCTCGAATCCATTGCTTCGACTGTTCTTTTCGCTCTGGTGTATAGTAGTCGATTCAAGTTTCATCAATACTTATGAAATGACTCTTCAAATTCATTTTATTTTGGCAGCATTGGTATAAAAACTAAAGACGAAACGAAAAGAATCGCATTTTGAGAAGTTACCAAAAGTGTTCTTTGTATTTGCTGAACCATCACAAGACGCGTTTGGCCGTATCACGGCTCATCAGTTTGGCTAGGTTCAGCAAATACGAGAACACATTTTTTAGTCCTTTATCCAGGTAACTAACGGAAAACTATAACAAATAGATGCTTATACTGCACTCTGTCGGCGACTTACTAAGTCTATTCAAGCAGAGCGGCACAGCACGGCTGGCACTTAATGCAGAAACGCACCTTTCTCGAGCTTACCGCTCGAAGGCATAGATGGCAGCATTGGTATAACAACTAAAGACGAAACGAAAAGAATCGCATTTTTAGAAGTTACCAAAAGTGTTCTTCGTATTTGCTGAACCATCCCAAGACGCGTTTCGCCGTATCACGGTTCATCAACTGGGCTCAGTTGTTATACCAATGCTGCCATCTATGCCTTCGAGCAGTAAGCTCGAGAAAGGTGCGTTTCTGCAATAAGTGCCAGCCGTGCTGTGCCGCTCTACTTGAATATACTTAGTAAGTCGCCGACAGAGTGCAGTATAAGCAACTATTTGTTATAGTTTTCCGTTAGTTACCTGGATAAAGGACTAAAAATGTGTTCTCGTATTTGCTGAACCTAGCCCAGTTGATGAGCCGTGATACGGCGAAACGCGTCTTGGGATAGTTCAGCAAATACGAAGAACACTTTTGGTAACTTCTAAAAATGCGATTCTTTTCGTTTCGTCTTTAGTTATTATACCGATGCTGCCATCTATGCCTTCGAGCAGTGAGCTCGAGAAAGGTGCGTTTCTGCAATAAGTGCCAGCCGTGCTGTGCCGCTCTGCTTGAATAGACTTAGTAAGTCGCCGACAGAGTGCAGTATAAGCATCTATTTATTATAGTTTTCCATTTTATTTTGCTTAAAACGATCTAAACACGCTTGAGAAATACGGATTCGAATAAGTTTTTGGTCAATTTTCAGCAAATGCTGCACCCATCTGGCATAAAGCTTTTTCAAATGTAATTCTTCATGCAAAATATTTCCAATTCAATCTTTTGAGATGCCTATGGCCTCAACTATTTCACGCACTTTCATTCGTCGATCATCTAACACCATATCATGGACTTGTTGAATGATTTGTGGTATTGTAGCAGTTTTTGGACAACCTTCGAGGCTTGTACAACCAGATTTAAAAAGAGCAGCAGATTTTTTCACAGTAAAGGTGATGCATCCTTATACACTTTTAACGATTTCGGATGAATTATTGTTCGTGTTAAACCATCCAAAACAAAGAACTTAATCACTGCATGATATTAAATTTTTCCATTTTCAAAAAATCAATGACCTGTCAATATTAAACAGCTGCTACTACTCGATTGAATTGACAAATCGAAATAAAATTTTTACAGTGTTTATATAAAGGATGGAACTTTCCAATACAATTATGGTTTCACAGTTTCTAATGCCATATATGTGCCAGGCCGAGAACAAAATTATTTTGTTTGTAGAAACGAAGTTACACGTTCTTTTCACCCCGGGTTGAAATTTAAAGTCGATTTTTGGCGAACATATTACTCTTTAGACTAATTATATGTCTAGCAACGATCAATTTAAAACGTTAATACAAAGTACTAATGGATAGCTTTTTATCTAGAAGCATAATATAAAACATGGAAAAGTTCACAATGGAAGTCATAACAGATAATATACACATTGAATAATGCTAATGAAGTATACCTTATCTTCATCGGAAGATTTAGACTCCTCTGCACCTTCATCGACAGATTCATTTTCCTTATCGTGCTTATCCTTATTTTTCCTACTCTTCTTTGTCTTCTTAGTTTTCTCGTCGTCATCACTTTCGTCTTTCTCGCTTTCCTTGTCGCTGCTTTTTTCATCAGAATCTTTAGTCTGATCCTACATAAACATAAAACAAATCATATTTTCAAAAATTCATATTATAAACTAATCCTTTAAAAGATATCATTCTCGTGATATCGTATTAGAATACTATACCAAACAACATTCAATCATAAGTTCATAACTCACAGTATGTCTGAAATAGGTTTTAATGAAAAATTTGAGACGTAGAAGTCTGTTGGTGCTCTGGAAGCAAAATTATGGTAATCTTAAGATCATATCTAATCTTATCTTATTCATTTTTTCGTAT
Organism: Pachyrhynchus sulphureomaculatus; assembly: GCA_019049505.1. Lineage (NCBI taxonomy): Eukaryota > Metazoa > Arthropoda > Insecta > Coleoptera > Curculionidae > Pachyrhynchus > Pachyrhynchus sulphureomaculatus. Next base: position 18,306,564 of record CM032446.1, read on the forward strand.
TTTTTAAAAATCTCGTAACCTTAGTTCTAGATCATCTAGAAATTTCTTTAAAAAATAATATTGAAAAGTTTAACTTCTAGTTTCATAATCTAATATGAACATGATTTTTCATCGAGGTATAATTTGCTAATTATGTCAAAATAATAATTTGATTTATCTTTAGCACAACATTTAATGGCTTCCCTCTTTTTAGTGTTTCGTACGGAACACTTATAAGATCACTTCGGTGTCTGTCTGTCTGTCCGTCTGTCACACCCGATTTTCCCCGAAACTATTTGTCACAGAAAGTTGAAATTTGGTAATAATATAGGAATCGATGGCCTCATCAGAGCCATGTAGTTTTGAAAGTTAAATTTTGACTAAAGGGGTTAGTTTTGGGGGGTGAAATCGGAAGTGAAAAAAATTTTTTTACTAGGTAATCGAGTGTGGTGTCAAATGAAAGCTTGTGAAAACACGAGTAAAAAATATATATATAATGTAATACTTGCGCGCACTTCTCTTTGTATTATTTTTAAAAAATCGCGAAAAATCGCTGTCCACCCGCCTTATCTCGAAAAGTAGTTATCAAAAAATTTTGGAAAAATTCTGCAATATTTTCCACGGGGTGTAGATTGAACGTAAATTATGGCGAGTGCATTACCTGTAATAATTTATCTGCTATATAAAAAAAAACAGAAATTTCAAGGTCATCAATTTTCAGTAAAGATTGGAAATAAACTTTGTTGAAAACTCATTTGGGGTGTGTTTTGTGAAGTCACTGATCATTTTATACTTCCGTTACAACATTTTTTATTTTGAAAGCAATCAACGTACGGAACACTAATTGCGCAAGTTCAACTCGCACTTGACCGGTTATTTAAGATAAAGAAATAGCTACTTCAGATGGTTTCTTTGTCAACAAATTTTTCTTTCTTAACATACTAAATATTCTTTTTCTTACACACTTTTTTAAATTTGGGAAATTGAGGGGCAGCAAGAATGAGGCTTTCCCCATGTCAATTCCATAGTACATTTTGGATAATACCTTGCAACTATTTCTTTTGTTTCCACTCTAGATTCACTATTTAAAAAATTCATATGTTCTGGTTTTCGCACTAAATCACACAAATTGCATTCACATATTTTTTCTTCTTGAGATTTCATATTTCTACGCAATGCTTTAAACGTGGAATAATCAGGTAACTCAATGGATTTAATTGTTTTATTTTTTTTTAATAGCCTCATAAACTAAGATTTTATAAGAAGTACAAATTACTGTGAGAAGACGTTTATCATCTGAGTCGAAATTTATGACTTTTAAAATATATTTTTTTAAAGATCCAGCAATATTCAATGAATGTTTTTTTTTTTCAAACGTAACAAACATAATTTTTTAATTTTCTTCATGAGTAAGGGCACTATCTTGTTTTTTTAAACATATTTTGAATTAAATAATAATAAATAAATATATAATAAAAGACTATTTTTAGTCAATTTCCACTGGTTTATTTATAATTGTGAAGAAGCGTTTCGCTGTCGATGCAGCTTCTTCGGATCTACATTTTACACTGTCAAGTTTCGTTTAATGTTTACAATTTTATATTCTTTCTTAATTATAATATTATACTTAATTAAATTATATTGATAGTATTGGAAAACCCACACAGAAATGGTTGAAATTAGCATATGTTGAATCAGACTTTCTAAGGTTGAAACTTTTTTCGTGTTCTGTAATTCTTTTTATAAATGTACGTCCAGTTTGTCCTATGTATGCTTTAGGACACGACGCACATGTTAATTGATATACAGTCCCTGGCCAAATTATTAGACGCACTGCAAGATTTCATGTAAAATATTAATTACCGAGTGATATTGTACCGTTTTATTATTTTAAATTGATTTGTTTTTTATTTTTATATTATCCAATCAATTACCTATTTATTTGACATAAATAAAACAGCATTAATTTAGAAAAGCATAAGTTTATTAAGTTTTAAAGAAAAGTGAAATTAATGTTAGTAAAAGTCAATATTTAGTTGAGCCACCTTTAGCCGCTATCAAAGCTTTAATTCTGCGCGGCATGCTATCAATGCAAGATTGTACTGTCTCCTGCATTTGAGGATGATGATTCCACACATGAATAATCTTTTCTAGGAGCTGGGTTTTGTTGGTAATCACATCTTTAGCCACTTCTCTTTTCATCAGCTCCCACACATTTTCAATGAGGTTCATATCAGGGCCAATCCAACAGAGGGATATTTTTTTCTGCCAAAAAGCTTTAACAGACCGAGCAGTGTGGCAGGGAGCTCCATCTTGCATGAAAGTGAATGGTTCCCCATTTGGAAACCATTCTCTGAGATGCGGAATCAACCGATTTTGTAATACTTCTTTGTACTGATCTTGCCTCATTATTCCTTTGACGACGTACAGACGTCCAGTGCCCTTGCCGCTGATGACTGACCAAATCATCACTTTGGTGGGATGTTTAACCGTCGGGACGACACAATCAGGATGAAACTTTTCTCCATGACGACGACGCACATACTGAGCTTTATTCTGTAAAATTTCGAATGTGATTTCGTCACTGAAGCAGACCTGTCAAAAATAGGAAAAATATATAAACTTCCATGTTTATTTGCTTTATTTAACTGAAAATGATAATAATGTATCAATTATTGATTAAATTGCTGTATCTTACCGATCTCCAGAAGTCCACATCTTTGTCTTGCCATTGTTTGGCCCACTTCAGGCGCTTTGCTTTCATTGCAGCTGTTAACTTGGGCTTCCTGGCGGGGCGACAGGCCTTAAAATCTAATTCTTTCAATTTTCTTCGAACAGTGCGCTCAGAAGCATTTACGCTAGCATCCTGGAGTTGTGATTTTATTACCTTTGTGGTAGCAAATCTGTTTTCTACACAAATTTTCTTCAAACATCTCTCTGACCGTGGAGTGAAAATTGGTTTTCTACCGCATCTTTTCTTTCTTTTCGGGCTTAATTCCTTCCCTGACTCAATTTTCTTTTTTATGCGGCGTACACTAGCTTCAGAAACCTCCAATCTTCGTGATATTTCTCGGTTTGTAAATGTTTTCGCAATCACAAGGGCCTTCACTTCAGCTTTTTTACGTAGTGAAAGATCGCCTTTTCTACCCATAATGAAAATAGTCCAATTACTTTTTTTAAAACACTGCATACAAAATAAACTAATAACTGAGTAGTATAAAACTGTTAAACAAACAATCACAGTCCATAAAGCCACAGAAACACGTCCGTACCTGACTCGATTCCGATCGCGACTGATACAGGTTTGTACTTGTTTACGTTCATGTATCACTTTGTCAACACAGTGTTGCCATATGTTAAAAATAAATACAAATATGTAGTCTACAACAATTCTTTTAAATAAAAATCAATAATATTGTAGTTTAAATATACCATTATTGCATAAAAACTCTTAAGAAACATAAAATTACTAAAAAAAAATACAGTGCGTCTAATAATTTGGCCAGGGACTGTACTCTGATTTATTATCTTTATTGATTTGCGGTTTGTTATTTTTGAGATATTTCCCTATAGTATTGTTTATCTTGTAAGCTACAGTCCCTGGCCAAATTATTAGACGCACTGTATTTTTTTTAGTAATTTTATGTTTCTTAAGAGTTTTTTATGCAATAATGGTATATTTAAACTACAATATTATTGATTTTTATTTAAAAGAATTGTTGTAGACTACATATTTGTATTTATTTTTAACATATAGCAACACTGTGTTGACAAAGTGATACATGAACGTAAATAAGTACAAACCTGTATCAGTCGCGATCGGAATCGAGTCAGGTACGGACGTGTTTCTGTGGCTTTATGGACTGTGATTGTTTGTTTAACAGTTTTATACTACTCAGTTATTAGTTTATTTTGTATGGAGTGTTTTAAAAAAGTAATTGGACTATTTTCATTATGGGTAGAAAAGGCGATCTTTCACCACGTAAAAAAGCTGAAGTGAAGGCCCTTGTGATTGCGAAAACATTTACAAACCGAGAAATATCACAAAGATTGGAGGTTTCTGAAGCTAGTGTACGACGCATAAAAAAGAAAATTGAGTCAGGGAAGGAATTAAGCCCGAAAAGAAAGAAAAGATGCGGTAGAAAACCAATTTTCACTCCACGGTCAGAGAGATGTTTGAAGAAAATTTGTGTAGAAAACAGATTTGCTACCACAAAGGTAATAAAATCACAACTCCAGGATGCTAGCGTAAATGCTTCTGAGCGCACTGTTCGAAGAAAATTGAAAGAATTAGATTTTAAGGCCTGTCGCCCCGCCAGGAAGCCCAAGTTAACAGCTGCAATGAAAGCAAAGCGCCTGAAGTGGGCCAAATAATGGCAAGACAAAGATGTGGACTTCTGGAGATCGGTAAGATACAGCAATTTAATCAATAATTGATACATTATTATCATCTTCAGTTAAATAAAGCAAATAAACATGGAAGTTTATATATTTTTCCTATTTTTGACAGGTCTGCTTCAGTGACGAAAGCACATTCGAAATTTTGCAGAATAAAGCTCAGTATGTGCGTCGTCGTCATGGAGAAAAGTTTCATCCTGATTGTGTCGTCCCGACGGTTAAACATCCCACCAAAGTGATGATTTGGTCAGTCATCAGCGGCAAGGGCACTGGACGTCTGTACGTCGTCAAAGGAATAATGAGGCAAGATCAGTACAAAGAAGTATTACAAAATCGGTTGATTCCGCAGCTCAGAGAATGGTTTCCAAATGGGGAACCATTCACTTTCATGCAAGATGGAGCTCCCTGCCACACTGCTCGGTCTGTTAAAGCTTTTTTGGCAGAAAAAATATTCCTCTGTTGGATTGGCCCTGATATGAACCCCATTGAAAATGTGTGGGAGCTGATGAAAAGAGAAGTGGCTAAAGATGTGATTACCAACAAAACCCAGCTCCTAGAAAAGATTATTCATGTGTGGAATCATCATCCTCAAATGCAGGAGACAGTACAATCTTGCATTGATAGCATGCCGCGCAGAATTAAAGCTTTGATAGCGGCTAAAGGTGGCTCAACTAAATATTGACTTTTACTAACATTAATTTCACTTTTCTTTAAAACTTAATAAACTTATGCTTTTCTAAATTAATGCTGTTTTATTTATATCAAATAAATAGGTAATTGCTTGGATAATATAAAAATAAAAAACAAATCAATTTAAAATAATAAAACGGTACAATATCACTCGGTAATTAATATTTTACATGAAATCTTGCAGTGCGTCTAATAATTTAGCCAGGGACTGTATGTTGATATTTTTTCGACTTAAAAATTTTCCCAGTTTTTTGTTGGCTTGCCGAAACATATATTTAAATGTAGTTTTTCTGTCCTTAAAACATGGGTATATTTCTGAGATCGCCTTGTTTCTGAGTTTTTTCCTAACGATGTTATCGATTAAGGTAATTGAATAACCGTTGTTAACGGCTACTTGTTTTATGTAGTTTAATTCTTTAGTAAAATTGTATTCTGATAAGGGGATATTAGTTAGTCTGTGTATAAAGCTATGATAGGCCGCGAGTTTATGATGGCTGGGGTGGTGAGAACTATTGTGAATTGTGGTATCTGTATGACAGGGTTTGTGACATATTGCAAATTTATGTTTTTTACTGGTTTTACTGATTGTTAAGTCTAGGAAGTTGATTTTCCTTTCGACTTCTTCTTCCATTGTTCCGTATTTCTATATAAAGAATTAATGTACTGTAAAAAGTGAATTAATTCTCTGTCCGTTCCTGTAAAGCATACAATTATATCGTCTATGTATCGATACCAATATAAACAATTATTACTATTGTTATTATGGTTGTTAAATATCATTGTTTTAATACTGTCCATGAAAATTATGGCAAGTCTTGTCTCTGTCATACAGAACAAAGCAATCTCAGAAATATACCCATGTTTTAAGGACAGAAAAAACCACATTTAAATGTTTAACCTAACAGAAAAAACTGGGAAAATTTTTAAATCGAAAAAATATCAACATAGTTTACAAGACAAACAATACTATAGGGAAATATCTTAAAAACTACAAACCGCAAATCAATAAAGATAATAAATCAGGGGTATATCAATTAACATGTGGGTCATGTCCTAAAGCATACACAGGACAAACTGGACGTACATTTATACAAAGAATTACAGCACACGAAAAAAGTTTCATCCATAGAAAGTCTAATTCAACATATGCTAATCATCTTTTAACAGAGAATCACATGTTTAATAAGAATTTCAAAATTTTACATACCCAACAAAAAGGTTTAAAACTAAACTTTTTAGAGACAATGCAAATAAATCGATTAAGGACTACAGGTACTTTGCTCAACGACCAGATAGATTTAAACAATTCACCATTATTGAATTTATTCTCCTAATACCATATCAATATAATTTAAATAAGTGTAATATTATAATTAAGATATTATATAAAATTGTAAACATTTAACCTAACTTGGCAGTGTAAAATGTAGATCCGAAGAAGCTGCATCGATAGCGAAACGCGTCATCACAATTATAAATAAACCAGTGGAAATTGACTAAAAATAGTCTTTTATTATATATTTATAATGAATTTCTATCAAGTAGAAGTTACAACCATCCGAAATTTTAAATAATAATAAACTAAGGCAAAGAAATTGACCATTGTTATGTTATTTTCTACAACTTTATACCTAGCCAACTTAAATTCAACTAATAATATTACTGATCTTATTCAAACTAAAATCTATTATATATCTAGCAGATGCACATTTATTCAATGTTGAGAAAATTAGCTTTGATTTTTGGTACCTGGAATTTTAAAAAATCTTAAAATTATCACAATTTTGGCTCCAGAGCACCAACAGACTTCTACCTCGTCTCAAATTAATGGTTTTCACGTATACTATTATAGACAATTGTAATAATATCACATAAATATGATGTAAATATCTTTTAAATAAATTCAATAAGCATTATTAATGTAGAAAATTATGTTCATTTCGAAATTTTCCATTTTTAGTGTTCCGTACGGAACACTTATAAGATCACTTCGGTGTCTGTCTGTCTGTCACACCCGATTTCCTCCGAAACTATTTGACGTAGAAAGTTGAAATTTGGTACTAATATAGGAATTGATGGCCTCATCAGAGCCGTGTAGTTTTGAAAGTTAAATTTTGACTTAGGGGGTTAGTTTTGGGGGGTGAAATCGGAAGTGAAAAAAAAAAAAATTTTTTACTAGGTCATCGAGTGTCGAGTCAAATGAAAGCTTGGGAAAACACGAGTAAAAAATATATATATAATGTAGTACTTGTGCGCACTTTTCTTTGTATTATGTTTAAAAAATCGCGAAAAATCGCTGTCTCTCATCCTTATCTGGAAAAGTACTTATCAGAAAATTTTGAAAAAATTCTGGAATATTCTCCACGGGGTGTAGATTGAACGAAAATTACCACGAGTGCATTAGCTTCAATAATTTATCTGGTATATAAAAAAAACAAAAATTTCAAGGTCATTAGTTTCCATTAAAGATTGGAAACAAACTTTGTTGATAACTCATTTGGGGTGTGTTTTGTGAAGTCACTGATCATTTTATACCTCCGTAACAACATTTCTTATTTTAAAAGCAATTAACGTACGGAACACTAATTGCGCAAGTTCAACTTGCACTTGACCGGTTATTAATTTTTAAATGCACTTTTTCAAAACGGCTAGGCAAAAAATTTTAAAATTGTTCACACATACTCTGTATTACTACAATAATTGATTACCGTAGGAAAATTTGGAGCGGTCGTCGAAGTCACTAAAACCTGTTTCAGGCACACCGTGACACAACTTTAGATTCCACATGCATTTTTCGCGTTGTATCGTTTTTTGTGGTCGATCCACCGAGTAGTTCAAATGAATTTTCTATCTGAATTCTTACTGCCATCTCCATTAAGTTCAATATCGATATTTGCAATGAAAAAAATGTTTAGTAATCTCTTTGCTTTCTTTTGCAGTATGGAACCACTGATTGGTACATTTGAACATCTCGTCACTGCATATTATTTTAGTAAACCCTTATCTACATAGAGTGTTAGTGGTTTAAGTTAACGGTTCTCTTGTTCAATGGCCTTCGGAAATTAAATCGCTTTGTGCCCAAACTGTTGACACTGTCGAACTAGACAATCGGATATTTTAGTACATATTGGCATTAGATTTTCTACTTTTTAGAAGTTCGACAAATTTTAGTTTTCCACAAAGGAAAACGAGAGCAGTTCTACACCTCACATTGTTTCCCAAAAGTCGACCACGAACCGAGTTAAAAATTTATAATTCAAAAAACTTTTTTTTCTAGGCAAAGAGTGCGACAGTCGCAAAGAAAGAAGTGTTTTTGGTGACAGCGGCATTCTCAGTAATGTGGTGATGTTATGCCCGCTGTATGCGAGTAAGAGATAAAAATTATCTCAACAGATCGATCGTTATAATCGAGTGCTCGGTGTAACCGTGCTCGTTTTAACCGAAATCATATACAAGTAATTCCTTTTATCGAGAAATTGCGCGTTATAAAAGAGCTCTCGTAATAAAGAGTGCAAGCAAGTTTCACTGTAAATTTATTAAAATTAATTGAAAATACCTTAACCTTGTCTGCAGATTTCGACTCCTCTGTGTTTTCGTCAGATTCTTTTTCCGAATTTTTCTTATCTTTATTTTTCTTTTTCTTTTCGTTCTTCTCAGTTTCTTCGTCTTTATCACATTCGCTTTCCTCACTTGCCTTATCGTTGTCTTCCTTATCGGAATCTTTAACTTGATCCTACATAAAAATAAAATAAAATTAGGAATCACATGGTTCAAATAAATGAAATTAACATATATTCAGACAAAGATTATGTTCTTCTTGCAACAAAGTTTAAATTGATAAGCATTCTTCACTATTAACGCTGGTGTACCTCAGGATTCCATGCTGGAACTGGAATACTCTCCTGTATTGTATTAACGACCTGGTGGAAAGGACTAAATATATAATTTATACTTTGCTAACAATAGCACACTCACGACGTGTAGCCGAGACGTTGTCTTAGCATTGCATCGGTGCTGAAAGAGTGTAAAAGGAATTTAATCACTGCTTATGACGTTAAATATTATTGCGCAGTTTGTGTTTCAGGCTATTAAATGCGGTACAGACGAATAAAGTTTTGAGAGCCGTTCGTGTATCGTTAAGCTTTGTTCATGCCCGGAACAGATGCAAGGGAATTATCGACGAAACCAAGGAGGCACACAATCAACAAATTAGAAACAAACTTCTCGCTTGTCCCAACAATTCCAGGTCCTTTTAGGCAGTCGCGAAGGCAGTTAGTCAAAATTTTACCAAATCCACCATACCACCACTCACACGGCCAGATAATTCCATTGCAACCACACCTGTTGAAAGAGCGAACTTGTTGGCTGAACTCTTTGCTTCACATTCTACTGTCGATTTCCAAGGAAAAACACCACCTACTATTCCCATATTGCAGTCAAGGATGCCCGATGTTGTCTTCAGACAGCGCATCATAAAGCGTATTTTAATGAAGCTAGACACCAAGAAGGCTTCTGGCGCTGAAGGAATACCTGCCATAGTTCTCAAAAACTGTGTAAGGGGACTAACACCAGTTTTCTGTAGACTTTTTGACCTATCCTACAGAAAGGGAATATTTCCGTCCTGCTGGAAATGTGCCACGGTTCAGCCCATACCTAAAAAAGGTAAGAAGACCTTGCCAAATAACTACCGACCAGTTGCACTGCTTTCAATAATATCGAAAGTCATGGAAAAGGTTATCAATGAGCATCTTCTAAAATATCTTGAACGATTCAATATTATTAGCGATCACCAATATGGTTTTCGTAAACATAGATCAACAGGCGATCTTCTGACTTATGTAACACATGTTTGGAACAACGCAATTGAAAACTTTGGAGAATCTCGAGCGGTTGCTCTTGACATATCCAAGGCATTCGACCGTGTTTGGCACGATGGACTGTTGGCTAAGTTACGCTTTTATGGTATGTCTGAAAGGTTCTGTTTGTGGCTCTCATGTTTCCTCAGAGAGCGTTCTTTACGAGTGGCGGTCGACGGATTTCTTTCTAACACCCTCACTATCAACGCCGGTGTGCCCCAGGGCTCCATACTGTCTCCTACTCTCTTTCTCATTTACATTAACGATCTGCTGGAAAAGATCGGGAATCCAATCTACAGCTTTGCAGATGACAGTACGCTTGTCTCTTCATTCACCTTGAACGCTCGGACATCGGCTGCTCAGGCGAATATCCGCAGACAGCAGGAGGTCGTTCAACTTAACAAAGACCTGGAAGAAATCCCATCTTGGGGTGACAGTAACCAAGTGGAATTTAACGCTACAAAAAACCCAAGCGGCAGTTTTTTTCTAAAAAAGTTAACGTTGCTGAACCCGACATAGTTATGTCGGGGCACTCCATTCCCCTAACATCGTCGCTCAATTTGTTGGGCGTTAGTTTGGGAGCAAATATGTCTTGGCATGAACATGTTGCAGGCATAGCAAGGAGAGCTTCTCAAAAGTTGGGAATATTATTTAGAACCAGAAAGCTTTACACTCTACAGCAACTGTTAATTCTTTACAAAGCCCAAATTCGACCAACTATGGAATACTGCTCCCACGTTTGGGGCTCCGCTCCCAAACATACACTGCATTTGTTGGATTCTGTTCAGAGAAGAGCGGTCCGTCTGATTGGGGACCCGGAATTGACCGGCGGCCTTGATTCGCTGGAACATCGAAGAACGGTTGGCGACTTGAGTCTGTTCTACAAGTATTTTCATGGAAGGTGTTCGAAGGATGTAGCCCGCTTAATTCCTCCCAAAGCGGTGCATGTTAGAAATACACGTCGCGCTGGTGCTTCGCATCCGTATGAGGTTCAGCTTGTTACTCCGCGTACAACGCTTTTCAAGCAATCTTTTATATGGAGAACGTCATCCCTTTGGAATAATTTGCCCAGCGTTGTGTTTCCCACCGAGTACAATTTACAGCGATTCAAGAACAACGTGAATCGCTTTTTCCGCACTCGTGCCACTCCTGGAGCGCTTTAGGGACTTCCCTGCAGCACGTGTGCTAGCCCCATAAAAAAAAAAAAAAAAAAAAAAGCGTAATTCTTTAAAACAAAAAACTTAGCTCGCTAAAAGTAATTTGCCCCTCGAACGTTGTTTAGTATTTATTATATTATATATTTATAAGTTATAAGTACGTTGGTAAAAATATAAATACCGAAACAGTACGGACCTGAATCCGCTTAATTATAGCTTGTGGGCCAAGCTGGAAGAACGTCACCGCTCGTATTCTTGAAAAAATGTGTTTCGAGAACATTTTTTCCATCAATGCATTCTTTGGTGGGCTAACAACGGCGCAATTACCTTAGTAAGTTGTCCAATCCTGCATCAAAAATTGCCTGGCATCTTCGAGGCACGATGTCGACGAGATTTTCTGAATGATCTCCAAATTTTTTGAATCTCGCGAGACAACTCAGTCAAAGTCCTCAGAGTCTTTCCTCTGAGCTTTCTCTTTACAAGGGACTAAACGTCTTCAATAGGATTGGCATCCGGCGATTGTGAGGGCCCCTCTAGTATCTTATCGTGGGCCCAAGGGAGCCGCTTTGCGACGTGACTTTCGCCAGCAAACGTTTTTTCAATGTGCTTCGGAATTTGACATCATGAGCACGAAGATGTTATCGAATGATCTCATGAGACGCATTCAAACCCGATTTTCTTAGCAGCTTTTCCACGCAGCGTCAATTTCGGGTCCCGTGAAAACAAAGACACGATTCGTTTTTCCACTTTCGGTGTGACTTTGCCTACCGAGCCATGTTTTGACAAAGGTCGACATTTTTCGTTTCGTGAAAATGATTTACCTAGTTTTTCACAAACGATGCCGACTTTTTAATACATTTAGCGGTCACGAAATGTGTCATTTTAGGTTCCTTTGGACGAGAACAATGAAAGACTGCCCCGAATCGACGTGCAAGCAAGTGATTCATTTTGGATTATACGTGATTTCGACGAAAGTTCGGAATCGACCGATACTTTTACTAAAATGCGTCGTAGACAAAGGCTCCGTCTACCGATTTTTATTGAATCGCTAGAATCGCATCTACCAAAAATAAATTATTGCGGCCACATTCTTACCTGCCAGACTGTATATCCAGCAACGATAGGTGAGTTAAAAAATTATCGAGACATCAATAACTATCGAGAGGTATTCGTATATAATACGAGGCTGGTTTGAAAAGTCCGTGCAAAGTCCGAGAGATGGCACCACCGGCGCGTATCGAGGTCATGTTTAGTTAGTAGCATCTCTTGAATGAACGCACACCAAGTTTCAGCCATATTGGTCTATTTCTTTGTGTTTGGCATTCATGTGAATCAAGGAAGTCGAGTGATTTTCAAGAAATGGACGAAAAAGAATTTCGTGTGGTGATTAAACATTACTTTATGAAAGGCAAAACGACTCAGGCGACTAAAGAGAAGCTTGATAAACATTATGGTGTCTCTGCACCTTCGATTAGAACAGTTTATAAGTGGTTTCAAAATTTTCGGACTGGCTATATGGGCATAAGTGACGCTGAACGTTCTGGACGGCCTGTGGAGGTTACGACTCCAGAAATCATTGATCAAATCCATGATATGGTGATGGATGACAGAAGAGTTAAGGTGCGTGAGATTGCTAGTGCTGTGGGCATCTCGACTGAACGGGTACATAATATTTTGCATAAACATTTGGACATGAGAAAGCTATCCGCAAGATGGGTGCCGCGATTGCTCACGCTTGACCAAAAACGGAATCGTGTGAAGTGTTGCAAGGATGGTTTGCAGCTGTTCCAGAAGAATCCGGAGGACTTTAAGCGTCGTTTCGTCACTGTGGATGAAACATGGATACATTACTATACTCCTGAGACCAAACAACAATCTAAACAATGGGTTACCAAGGGGGAATCTGCACCAAAAAAGGCGAAGACCGTTCCTTCGGCCGGAAAGGTTATGGCGACTGTCTTTTGGGATTCGCAAGGGATAATCCTCATCGACTATCTGGAAAAGGGTAAAACTACTACAGGTGAATATTATTCATCGTTATTGGACCGTTTGAAAACCGAGCTGCAAGAAAAACGCCCGCGATTGGCCCACAAGAAAGTCCTTTCATCACGACAACGCACCAGCACACACCTCAGCAGTTGTGGTCGCAAAATTAATGGAAACAGGATTCCAACTCGTTTCACATCCCCCCTATTCTCCAGACTTGGCTCCCTCGGACTACTATTTGTTCCCCAATTTGAAGAAATGGCTGGCGGGACAAAGATTTTATTCAAACGAGGAGGTGATTGCAGACACTAATGGATATTTTGCAGACTTGGACAAATCCTATTATTCGGACGGGATCAACAAACTAGAACATCGTTGGACGAAGTGTATAAGCCTAAAAGGAGACTATGTCGAAAAATAAAAAAGGTTTACCCCAAACACATAAGTAGTCTTTATTTTTGCACGGACTTTTCAAACCAGCCTCGTATGTATGTGTATATATATATATATATATATATATATATATATATATATATATATATATATATATATATATATATATATATATATTCACTTATTTTCACCCCGGTGTCATCAAATTTAGAAAGTGATAATTTTTTTTAGAAGAAAGACAAGTCTTTCCCGACACAATAATTAATTTTTGAACAATAACTACTGATATACCGAAAGTTATTAATGACTATCGATTGTTATCGATATAGCGACGATAACTATTGATATATTGATAAGTTAAAACTATCGATAGGAAGGTTGCCAGCGACTCTCGATAGGTAAAATCCATTATCGACCACCCCTATTCGCAATGTTGTCAAAACGTTGCCTCTGGAGATGATTTGTGTTAATATCGACGAATGACCGGACCGGCTTCGCCATGACCTTGGTCCTAAAGGCGATCATTACAAATAATCTGTAGCTGGTTCTATGATGTGTCATGTTTCTCTTCGAGCACTAAACTTATGACCGTACGATGAATATTCCACAAGAGCTTTTAAACCTATGCAAAGCTCAAATTCCATCTTAGAAGGAATACTGCTTCCAAGATAGCATTTGTTAGACTATATCCAAAAGATTATTTGAATGAGGACCTGAAACTCACTATAAACCTTGATTCTTTGGAATATTGAAAACGAGTTAGGGACTCGAGTCTATTTCGTAAATACTTTCGTGAAGAATATTTGATAGATGTAGTCCCAGAGATTCTTTCAGAGCGTTGCTTGCTACGAATAGACGTCACCCAAACTCAGTAAACCGCTCCTCGTACTCTCCGCTTTAATTCTTTTCTTGGGAGAATATATGTGGTAGCCCTAATTCCGTGGTTACCGTGCCGGCATACGGTATCAAGAATCACGAGTTCAATCTCGGAAGGTCAGTGTACTTATTTAATTATTTATTTAAGTATCTTTGGCTTGGCCACATACATAGTATTCAGTATATATCACCACTACATCAAACACTTTATTTTTTGTGCTCGACGTGCGTTCCACTAACCATGTTAGCTTCATCAGGAGCGATGGTTGACTAAAGCTTAACTACAAATCTACCCTATTTATACTTAGGCTAACACCTGAATTACTTAAGTGGAACTAATGGCATAGGTGAGGATATCAGTTCTGGTCCAGTAACCAGTAAAGGAGACTATAAGGGATAGGCCCTCTGTCTTTATTTAAACTACATTTCATAATTTCCATACTTTCGTATGCATTTAAGTATCTCCTACACATTTACATATTTTTAATTTATCTTAGATTACATAGGGCAACAAAAAAATATTTTTGTTTTGGTGCCTGGGATTTTAGAGCTGATTTTAACTATATTTGGGACGCTAAATCTATACATGCAATCCGTTTTTCTCTATCAGCTCTACTTTTTTAGATACATCAACTTATCCACCAATGTGGTTTTTATTCAGTATATTCATTTATGAGAGTTCTAAAATTATTATATATTCATTAATGTAGGTACAATGGTTTTATTGTCAGTCTGTAATTGAGTAAATTCCAGGTAAATCTATAAATAGTGGAACCATTGCCTATCAGGTACCTGAACTGACCATTTTAATCACCTAACTCGGGTAAGTCTCGTCAGTTTGTGCGTTCTTACTAATGAGAGTAGATCGAATTCGGCGTGTTATTTTATGTTAAGAAAAGAGTGTTTTTGTGTTATTGAACAGAATTAAAATGAGTTCAGGTTCCAGTTCAAGAAGAAGTTGTGTAAATCAACCTGATGTGTTTTTGCTATATATGCGGAGAATA
The DNA here is from genome assembly GCA_019049505.1 of Pachyrhynchus sulphureomaculatus. Lineage (NCBI taxonomy): Eukaryota > Metazoa > Arthropoda > Insecta > Coleoptera > Curculionidae > Pachyrhynchus > Pachyrhynchus sulphureomaculatus. The sequence continues at coordinate 18,321,903 of CM032446.1, forward strand.
CATGTTTCAACAAAACAGACAAACTATTACTGACTTTGTAAAGCGAGCGTATCTTGGATACTTTGGAGTTAAGCTTGGTGATCAGGACAAAACGTGGGCCCCGCATCTCGTATGTAAAACTTGTACAGAGCATTTACGGCAGTGGACTACCGGGAAAAGAAAATGTCTAAAATTCTGCGTACCAATGGTTTGGAGAGAACCAAAAAACCACTTCAATGATTGTTATTTCTGTTTAGTAAATACTAATGGAATCAATCGAAATAACCGCAGTAAGCGGACTTATCCCAATTTAGACTCGGCAATACGCCCTATCCCGCACTCAGATGAAATACCGATTCCAACATTTCATCAGCTACCACATATCTCTGATGACGAATATTTTCCCTCTGATCGCTCTTCTGATGCTAATAAAAGTTCTGATGCTAATGAAACTAACAGTGACTATGAGGGGACGTCATCAGTTCCTCAACGCTTCAATCAAAATGAATTAAATGATCTCACCAGGGATCTCAATTTATCGAAAAAAGCTTCTGAAGTACTGGCTTCTAGGTTGAACGACAAAAATTTACTGGAACAAGGAACCAAAATTACTTTTTACCGCACAAGAGAAAAAGATCTGCTACCATTCTTTTCTCAAGAAGACAATCTTGTATTTTGTCACGAAATTAGGGGACTCATGAAAGAAATGGGACTTTCTGAATATATTCCAGATGATTGGCGCCTATTTATTGACAGTTCAAAGCGAAGTTTAAAATGTGTCCTTCTACATAATGGGAATAAATATGGTTCAATACCACTAGCTCACTCAACGAAACTGAAAGAAGAATATTATACCATAGCTTTGGTCTTGCAGAAGATAAAGTATTACGAACATCAATGGATGATTTGTGTAGACTTAAAAATGGTAAACTTTCTTCTTGGGCAGCAAAGTGGTTACACGAAATATCCGTGTTTCTTGTGCCTCTGGGATAGTAGGGACAAAACACACCACTGGGTTAGAAAAGATTGGCCTCAGAGAGAAAAACATGGACGTTGGGGAAAAGAATGTCATTAACGACGCTTTGGTTGAAAGAGAAAAAATCATATTTCCTCCGTTACATATAAAGTTGGGCTTAATGAAGCAATTTGTAAAGGCTCTTGATAAGAATGGGTCTTGTTTTGCATATATAGGGGTAAAAATGCATCAGTTGAGCACAGAAAAACTCAAAGCAGGGATATTTGACGGCCCACAAATAAGACAATTAATTAAGGATCCTGCCTTCATAAATTCAATGAATCAAGTTGAACGAGAAGCTTGGACATCATTTGTTGCAGTTGTAGAAAATTTTCTAGGCAAACATAAAGCTCAAAACTATGTTGAAATGGTTAACAAGATGCTTAATAGTTTCAAATCCTTAGGGTGCAATATGAGTATTAAAATACACTATTTACACAGCCACTTAGACCCTTTTCCAGAAAATTTAGGAGACATGAGTGAGGAACAAAGTGAAAGATTTCACCAAGATATTAAAGTTATGGAGGACCGCTACCAAGGAAGATGGGACATGCACATGATGGCAGATTACTGCTGGAGTTTAAAAAGGGACTGTTTAAAAAAACATTCAAGAATGTCGCGGAAAAGAAGCTTTCCAAGTGTTGAGTGACTATTTCATTTCTTCAATGTTTTTTTTTGTTTGTAAGTACGACATAATATTGTATTTTGTATAACTAAAATAAAAATTTCGTATCTACTTTTATTTACTACACTTACGGATTTGAGTTACAATAATGTAACTTATATTTCTCTAAAACTGTATATCTTAAAAATTTGAGCTCCTAGGTACAAATGAATACGTTATTTGAATTCAGGACATCAAATTGATATAGAATCAGCTCAAAAAACCTCGACACCAAAACAGCTGTTCCCCTGTGTTATTTAATCTGTTACTGTGATAGATTAAACATTTTTCGATGGGAAAAATACAGCCAGAACCCAAGAATGGCTCGAGACGTGTGACTGCACTTCTGCTCCATGGAAAGCAACCATATGTCTATGATTTAGTGAACTGAAATGCGGTAGTACACGAACCGATGATGCAGCACGGTCCGGAAGTCTAAATGAGGCAGTCACATTAAAAAATACAAAAATATCCACCATATTGTTCTGAAGGACGGCAACATAAAAGTGAAAGAGATAGCCGACATCGTGAAGACCTCAATAGAACGCGTGAGGCACATTTTGCGTGGACGTCGTGTCGAAGAGACAGAACGCTGTTTGGCAGTGTTTTGGCCTAATCCAAACTGCGTAGATTCGTAACAATGGGCGAAACACAGAATGACCCCTAAACGCCCAACAATCAGTCGGCAGCATGGCTGGAACCGCAAGAAAACCAACCGAAGCGTCCAAAAACCCAACTATCAGCTGGAGAGGTTTTGGCAAGTATTTTTGGGATGCGCATGTAATAATACGGATAGACGATCTTGAGACTATTTCGTTGGTTTTTTAGACCATTTGAGTGATAAAATTCATAAAAAAAGGTCGCATTTAGCGAAGAAAAAAGTATTGTTTCACCAAGATAATGCACCAGCTTACAAGTCCCTAAAATCAATGGTAAAATTGGATCGACTGGGATATGAATTGCTTCCTCCGACGTCGTATTCACCAGATTTGGCCCGCAGTGATTATTACCTCTTTCTAAATTTGAAAAGGTGGCTGCCGGAGAATAAGATCAGTTTCCCGTTCGACTTCTTTACGAGAGCTCGAGCTGCAGAATAAAGATTTTTGACAAAAAACATTGTTTCTCTTCGTAAATTTTTTAAATTCATTGTATGATTGTAAATAAATATGTAACGGAATTCCTGAACGCTGTAAATTGTACTCGGTGGGAAACAGCCCTGGGCAAATTATTCCAAAGGGATGATGTTCTCCATATAAAAGACTGCTTGAAAAGCTCATTATCTTGAAGTGTACTTACCAATAAAGCTTCCGCAAGTGAAGAATCTCCATCTCCACCAACACCCTCTCCGACATCCAATGGATCGATCAATTTCATTCGACGTATCTTGCCTATCTTCTTTATCGTTCTTCTTTTCCTTACTCACTTCTTCATCCTTATTCTCCTCCGTACTTGACCTCTCGTCACCGCTACTATCCTCTTTTGCCTTTTCTTTTTTGTTTAATTTCAACGTCAATTTAATCCTCTTCCTGTCCGGTTTATCCGATTCGTCTGAACTTCTCGACGGTTGGTTCCTTGTGCTGCGTGTACGACGAAGAGAATCCATTTTAATTAACCTGGTAAGATAGTTATTTGGGATATAATTTAAATAAAATCAAAATGGTGGAAAAAGGGGAGAAAAAAAACAGTATAGATCTTTCAAAAATGTTTTCGTAAACTAACTTTAGCAAATAAAGCAGTCTTTTAGTTGTCAATCATTTTCAGTTAAAAAAAATATATATTTTTTTTAGATGTCTGCAGTTTAAACAGCAGCAAAAAACATTCAATTACATCTAAGTGATGCACATAATACGTGGTACGATCCAAAAGTTCCCGGACTAAGGTTATATAGCAAGAACACGAAATAATATCGACTCGCACCGATAGGTGGCGCTAGGTACATTCTTAACAACACCGAGTGAGAAATTTACCTGCTAGTTCGTTCAGTTTGTTCTGAATGCACGTTTGAGTAAAGGTCGAATTGAGTATCTCTACGATGTTAACAATGGATGAAGTAAAATTTTGTTTTAAGGGAACATTACACTTTCTCGGAACGGAAAAACCGACTTCTTAGAAAGTATCTATCCTATTGGAAAGTATTTTATTTCTATTTTCGGTTTGAGGCAAAACTGTAGCTCCAAAGAAAACGATACGCTGGCCTGCTCAATTCGAAAATATCGCTTGCAGGGCTAACATCACTCAGTAAACGTCTCGGCTAATATTGTGCAAAATGGATAAAAAAATACGGGAAATTTAGGTCGAAGCTATTGTGCCGATCCCCTAAACGACAGTTTCATGGTAATCGATTTTCAGATGAAATTAATTCTAATTTTGCAAGAGAAAATTGTAAAAATTTGTGATTCCAGTCCAAAAACACCTGAGAACAAGGCGTATGAGAAGTTGGAAGGAATTTTGTATGTTGTAGGCATAGTTAATTGAACGTAAGTAGATTTTATGTGAAAATCCGTTTGTCAAAATTTTAAACATGTTTTTCTTTTCCTCAAGACCACGTTCTTGTAATCTGCGTGCACGATAACTTAAAAACCATTTAACCAATCGGTCTGAAATTTTAATATGTTCTACACAACAATAGCCCCAGTATAAATTAGAATAAAAAAGATTGGTTAATTTCTGCCCCAATTTTTAATGTTTTTTTTTTTACGAAAAAAAATGCTATTTTTGAGACTACCGTTTTGTGAATTTTTGCTCAAACAAAATAATCGTAGTCTATACTGGGGCCATAGTGATACTTTTTCTAGGGATATTTTTTTTCAGACGTTTCAGTGTGCCGCAATCATGCACGCAAGCAGATCAAAATGGCTTCCATAAGGCTGCAAAAAACCCCAATAAAAAAAATCATTTAAAAAATTATAATTTTTTTTTCTTGTATTTGAAGACTTAAATTATTAAAATTTTCGACCGAGAAAGTGTAATGTTCCCTTAAACTCGGGAAAAATCCTACTGAAATGATTTGGATTGTATTTGGGAACAAAGCGCTGAGCCGTACGCAAATCTTCGAGTAATTTTCGCGACAAAAGGTCCAGAAGATCTTCGACTGCAATAATTATTCGTGAAGACCGTCGTCGAAAAATTCTCTAATGACCTTTCTATTGACTATGGAACAGCCGGAGCTTTAGAGCGAGAAGAGTTTCTTTTTGCATCACTTTGGTTTGTATACAACTCCCTCCACCCACCTTATTCGCCTAATTTGACACCCTGTGACCTGGGGACAACATGAAGTTAAAGGGTCGCCGTCTTGAGACGATAGAGGAGACACGACGCGAATCGCAGGCGGCGCGGACCAGTGAAAAATTGGCGGGACCGGTGTTTTTCGAGTGCAGTGATGGGAGTCACGGGGCTAACTTATTTATATTTTATCGCGTAAGAGGAAAGTTTCCAATATATTATGACTAAAGCTCCAACATAAGGTATCATTACTTCTTTAAAATATCGATTCTTTATGCTTAGAATACGTAGGCCAACATTTTTCAAACTCCGAGTTCAGACTATACTTTTTTGAAGGTTTTTGGTACACTGAATTCAAATCTGACCTCAGAATTGCTCCATCACATCAAGTTTTTCAAGATATCCTAAACTAAAAATGCAAAAAATACGGATTTTCGCTATATTTGGGATTATACCATATTACACCCCGAATTAATTTTTCTCCGCAAAATTCGATGCGACGTATGAAAGTACTACTTTTCCCCTTCAAAATACATTTTGAATTTTTCAGATATTTTATTTCTTCCTGGAGAAATCGTCCGTTGAAATTAATGAGTTTGGCGTTTTCGTTACAACTATACCAAAAAAAAGTTGATCCAACAGACGAGAGTAGTACAATTATGATTTTTGGGATGCTGAATCTGAATTCGTTGTCGATTTAAACCCATCGAGCCAACCTTAAGAAATTCAAAATGGCGGATTCGACATGACGGGTCGGAATTCTGAGGAGTCTAAACTACTGATGAGAAAAAATTTTCTAACAAAAGTTGTGTATTTTTACTAGAGAAACATGATGCCGTCATAAAAAATATGGGTACACGTTTAAAAAATCAAAGTTGACCTTGAAATGACCTTCAAAATGATTTTTTTCCAAGATCAGCACAATTATATCATTTTACGAGGCTGGTTTGAAAAGTCCGTGCAAAAATAAAAACTACTTATGTGTTTGGGGTAAACCTTTTTTATTTTTCGACATAGTCTCCTTTTAGGCTTATACACTTCGTCTAACGATGTTCTAGTTTGTTGATCCCTTCCGAATAATAGGATTTGTCCAAGTCTGTAAAATATCCATTAGTGTCTGCAATCACCTCCTCGTTTGAATAAAATCTTTGTCCCGCCAGCCATTTCTTCAAATTGGGGAACAAATAGTAGTCCGAGGGAGCCAAGTCTGGAGAATAGGGGGATGTGAAACGAGTTGGAATCCTATTTCCATTAATTTTGCGACCACAACTGCTGAGGTGTGTGCTGGTGCGTTGTCGTGATGGAAAAGGACTTTCTTGTGGGCCAATCGCGGGCGTTTTTCTTGCAGCTCGGTTTTCAAACGGTCCAATAACGATGAATAATATTCACCTGTAATAGTTTTACCCTTTTCTAGATAGTCGATGAGGATTATCCCTTGCGAATCCCAAAAGACAGTCGCCATAACCTTTCCGGCCGAAGGAACGGTCTTCGCCTTTTTTGCAGATTCCCCCTTGGTAACCCATTGTTTAGATTGTTGTTTGGTCTCAGCAGTATAGCAATGTATCCATGTTTCATCCACAGTGACGAAACGACGCTTAAAGTCCTCCAGATTCTTCTGGAACAGCTGCAAACCATCCTTGCAACACTTCACACGATTCCGTTTTTGGTCAAGCGTGAGCAATCGCGGCACCCATCTTGCGGATAGCTTTCTCATGTCCAAATGTTTATGCAAAATATTATGTACCCGTTCAGTCGAGATGCCCACAGCACTAGCAATCTCACGCACCTTAACTCTTCTGTCATCCATCACCATATCATGGATTTGATCAATGATTTCTGGAGTCGTAACCTCCACAGGCCGTCCAGAACGTTCAGCGTCACTTGTGCCCATATGGCCAGTCCGAAAATTTTGAAACCACTTATAAACTGTTCTAATCAAAGGTGCAGAGTCACCATAATGTTTATCAAGCTACTCTTTAGTCTCCTGAGGCGTTTTGCCTTTCATAAAGTAATGTTTAATCACCACACTAAATTCTTTTTCGTCCATTTCTTGAAAATCACTCGACTTCCTTAATTCACACGAATGTCAAACACAAAGAAATAGACCAATATTGCTGAAACTTGGTGTGCGTTCATTCAAGAGATGCTACTAACTAAACATGACCTCGATATGGTGCCATCTCTCGGACTTTGCATGGACTTTTCAAACCAGCCCTTTCAAAACCCTCCAATTCTTTTCTGAAACTTTTTTTACTAAAAGTTGGCACAAAAAAAATTAAAAGCCTGGTACATTACATGGGACATCATGTATGATAACAATTAAACCATGTTGATGCTAGACAGATGATTTCTCCGAGATGAAAAAGGACATCTGAAAAATTCAAAATGCATTTTGATGGGGAAGAGTAGTACTTTCATATGCCGTAATGAGTTTTGTGGAGAAAAATTAATTGGCGGTGTATTATAATCCCGAATTTAACGAAAAACCGTGTTTTTTTGCATTTTTAGGTTAGGATATCTCGAAAACCTGATGTGATGGAGCAATTTTGTGATCGGATTCGGATCGAGCGCATCAAAAATCCTTGGGAAAGTATACTCTGGTCTCAGGGTCTGGAGTTTCGTCAAATTTTGTCGGCCTGTGTTATTCCTATATGTATTAACTAATTTTTATTCTGATACCACTCAGTGAAAATTAGGAGTTAATAAATTTAAACCACACTTTTGGTTCTGTTGGGAGCCAAATTATTTCCTTATCATGTCCTTTGCTAAAAAAAACGAATGCCTTCCTGCCTACAACTTTATCATTTATTGGAGGAAAATAATTCTGTAGTCGATTTAAAACAGTTCTGAAATTAAAACCTTAAGTAAATATCGCAAAATTATTTTCGTTCCAAGACCAAAAACCAGTTTCCTTATTGCGAAATACCATAACCTTTAGAAAAAAAACCGTTACAATGCCTGTCACATATCAACTTACTTCTTAACCTCAAAAATCTCTTTCTTCCTTTTATAAACACTCTGTAATTCCTCACATTTAAATTGAGGCAAACTTATGAAAACTCTCGCTTTAAATTTAGGATCATTTATATCGGCTTCGGGATAAACTTTGGCCTTTTTGTGGCTAGATTTCCGATTCCTACTTGATTTTTTCTTTGAGGAATCCTCAATTTCTAAATCTGACACATCAGAGTTATCGGATTTGTCGGACAGACTACTCTCTTCTAGTAACTCTTTTTTTCTTCTACGTTTTTTATTTCTTGTGGCTGTTTTTTCCCTTTCTGAGTCAGTGTCATCATCGCTTTCGCTGTGTACTTTTTTCTTATTTCTTTTATCGTTTCCTTCCTCCTCTGAAGAACTTTCTAAAAATACACTGTATATTTTAAAAAAAACTACGATCTAATACTCATAAAAATATTAACTTGTAATATACGAGGATGAATTCAAAAGTTCGCGGCCTAGTCAAGAAAACCAAATAAAATACAGTAGAATCTCGAAAAAGTTAACCGAAATATTCCAAGGGTAATTAACGTTTTCTAAGCGGTTTCCAAAATTGAAAAAAATAAAATAATAAACCTAGATTTTTTGGAAATGACATGCTAAATTTATTTCATTGACTTAGTTTTCATCACTACAAAAAAGAAACTTAGATTTAATTTGTACCGGTTGGTTTAAAGTTCACAGTCACTCTTGAATATTTTCGTGCGCAGTAACTTTATATTAATTTGTACGGAGTGGTTTAAAGAAGCAGTCGAGACTTGTTTGTTTTTTTTCTTTTGTGTAATAGCTCTTGACCATTTTCGTGCGCATACTGACAAGGTCTGCCACCTGATTTGCATCGTTATTGTTTTCAAACCATTTTATCAAGGTATTGATGCTTTCAACTGCTTTCGAGAAGCTCACTTTTGGTTGTTGAATATCTTGCTCGATAATTGACCCGTCGTTATCACTATCGGACACTTCGAAATCATCATTATCTTCTGAAATTTGATCATTGTTCCAATTTTCAATGTCATCAATGCTGATGTCAACATTATCACCCACCTTTGACATCAACAATTGAACTTCTCGAAGTGTATCGTTGTATGCACTATTTGATGTAATCAATTTAGAGAGCGGAATGTCGTCTTCACTATCGTATTGATCAACATCCCACTTTTTTATCTTATTCCACGCTTTTATAAGAACAGCTTGCGGCAATTCGTCCCACACTGATTTAAGTAGCAAAATAGCATCACGAATTGTATGTGCCTTCAAAATATTTTCAATCGGAACGTTTTCTTGTGCGACAATGTTGCATAACAATTTAGTTCGATATTCTAACTTGACCAATCTTATGGGATTTTGATCCATGGGTTGCAAAACCGCTGTTACGTTAGGTGGTAAAAGCATTGCAGCAATGTTTCCATCATCAGACTGTAGCATGTCAATTGGCTTATGGGCAGTACAGTTATCAATCAGCAACAGTGCCTTTGGTGGTAAATTATTTTTAGCAGAAAATTGGCGAACCTGCAAAAATTTTTATGTAATAACCTGCAAATTTTTTTATGAAATTAAAAAAATAAGTTTACCCGTTTTATAAATGGATGATGGAACCAGTTGAAGAATAACTCTGAATTCATCCACGACTTCTCCGAATTGGCGTATTCCAATGGGTTTTCAAATCCCTTAAAGCAACGTGGATTTGCAGATTTACCAATGACCAACGGCTTTAACTTGTGCGAACCATCTGCGTTAGCACACAACAAAAATGTGATTCTTTCCTTTGCACTTTTTCGGCCCGGTGCGGTCTTTTCGTTTGCTGTGACAAATGTTTTATCCGGTAAAAAACGATAAAATAGTCCAGATTAATCCGCGTTATATAGTTGCGAGTCGGAGATATTTCCATTTCATTAAATTATGAATGAAAGATGTAACATCCGACGTATCGCTTGAAAGGATTTCCCCACAAATTTTGGGATGGCGAATACCATGTCTTCTCTTAAAATTTGCTAGCCATCCATCACTGGCATTAAAATTTTTTTCCAGGGTGCAGCATGGCGAATTCGTGCTTAGCTCTTGATTTTAAAATTGGACCAGTCATTGCACAATTACGCTGTCGTTGGTTCAAGAACCATTTATACAACCTTGCCTCAAGATCAGCATATTCCGGTTTATGTAGTATTTTCTTGGGTGCTTTTTCATATGTGTTCGCCACAGCCTCTAAAATTTCATGGCGTTTTTTCTTTATTTTTGAGATGGCTACTTTAGATACACCATAATTCAACGCCAATCGTGTTCCGTGAATACCTTGATCAATCTTTTTTAAAATCTCCACTTTCTGCTGCAAATCTAATCTGATTTGTGATGATTTGTTCTGCTTTGACATTTTTTAAGTAAACGATACACAACTCACAAACTCAAACGCTAACGACTAACTAAATCCATGTTGTTTGACAATGAAGATGATTATAGGTTTTCGCAGCTCAAAATAGAAAAGAAGTTCGGGGAATACCATAATCCAACAAATAAAATTAGAGCTCGGTGCTGCCACTGAGAATTTTTTAAAAGTGGCCAAATTGCCACTTTTATGAACGGAAAAAAAACCGTTGTTTTGAAAAATTCATACGCTCTGAAAAGTTAACTAAGGAGTTAACTTTTTAGAGCGGCACGTGGATGCTGAAATACGGTTAACTAACCCGAGCGATTAACTTTTACGCGAGTTAACTTTTTCGAGATTCTACTGTACGTACAAAAATATTTTTATTTTTTCGACGTAGTAATCTCCACCTAGCTTTATACTTTTCTTCACCTGCTTTCCAAAGCTTCCACACCTGTTTCAAAAAAAAAGATTCCTCAAGGTCCTCAAAATACCGGTTAACTTTTTTTTTATGGCTACAGGGAAGTCCCTAAAGCGCTATGAGGCGGCATGTGTGCGGAGCTTTGATTTCGAGGTGTTTTTTTAGGTTCGGAAGCAGATGAAAGTCCGAAGGTGCCAAATCAGGAGAATAAGTCGGGTGGGGCAGCAATTCGAAACCACAATCACGAATTTGATCCATAGACTTAACAGACGTGTGAAGGCGAACATTGTCCTGTTTGAACAAAACTTTCTTTCTCAGTAATCCCGGTCGTTTGTCTTTAATTTCTTGACGTAAACGTCGTAAGTCGAGTTTATTGTATCGCCTTTCAGAAGGTAGTCCACCATAATACCTTTAGCTTCCCAAAGAACTAACGCCATCATTTTTGCAGCAGACAGAATTGCCTTCGCTTTCTTTGTCGGTTCACCATATTTTTTCCATTGCTTGGATTGTTGTTTTGATTCTGGAGGTTCGTCCATTGTCACAAACCTGTTAAGAAAATCTTGCGGATCAGCCTCAAACATCTCCAAACAGTCGCGAGAAATCGTGAGTTGAATTCGTCTTTGTTCAACTGAAAGCTATCTGGGGATCCACCTAGCGGAAACCTTAGGAAATCCGAGTTCGTTGGCAATGACGTTGTGTATTCGTTCATACAAGATGCCTGTAGTGTCTTTAATCTCCCTGAGAGTTAATCTACGGTCTTTCAATATGAGATCAGACACTTTGCCGATGTTTTCTTCAGTCGTAGACGTCGTGGGCCGGCCGGAGCGAGGGTCATCTTCGATGCTCTCTCGTCCACGTTTAAATTCTGCAACCCATTTTTTCACGGTGGTATATGACGAAGCAGATTCCCCTAATGTTGTTTTCATATCATCGTGGATCTCCTTTGGTGTTAATCTTTTTATAAACAGGTACTTTATGGCTGCACGTTGTTTAATTTTTTCCATTTTTCCAAAAACGCCGCACTTGTTCTCACTAAACTCGTTTTAACCTAAAAACCACAAATTCTACAGCAGCAAAATTTTACATTGTGACAACCAAAGAAAGTATGAACTTATTGAGGGTACTATAATAAAAATATTATAATTATTTTTTGGGAAGGCCGCGAACTTTTCAAGCCATCCTCGTAACATTTTTAAGCAACATTCAATAGTTTTTATTGAAAATATTAGACAATTTTGCTTTATCCTTGGGCTTACCAGCTACCCCGCGTAACTTTTTATTAGCAATACTACGTGATTTCCTTTCACCATATCTTTGTGCCAACTTAGAGAATTTGTCTTTCAAATTTGACGAATTCGTTTCATGTCTTCTTAGCGTTCTGCGTCTTCCATTATTTTCACTAGCAGAATCGTCAGAAGAATGATCACTTGTAAGTATCTTCTTTTCGTTTTTGTTTTGTCTAGTGTCTCTTTTATTATTCGATTTTTCATTGTTCTCTTTTGAATCTGAAATATTCGTAAATATACATATACATATATGCATATGTACATATATATATATATATATATATATATATATATATATATATATATATATATATATATATACGAGGCATGTTTTTTAAGTAAGTACCGTTTTGCGATTCCGCCGCCGCAGCGATACGGTCGGCGTTCCGCGCATGCGCGCTGGTAACCTACATCTCATGTCTACGCACTGACGCCATTACAGTCTGATTCTTCATTGTATACGTTGTTTACTGAGTGTTTAAGATGCCTCCGACAATCGTGAGTCCCGCCGATTGTGAAGTACGGGCTGTTATACGATTTCTTAGTGCTAAAGGCGTAAAACCGATCGATATTCATCGTGAGATCTGTGAAGTTTACGGACAAAACATTATGAGTGATGGAATGGTAAGGAAATGGGTGAGAGCATTTAAAGATGGCCGCATAAATGTGCATGATGAAGAACGGAATGGGCGTCCTTCGGTCGTTAATGAAGATTTGGTGCAGAAAGTGGACGAAAAGGTGAGAGAAAACAGACGCTTTACAATTTCATCATTGTGCGACTGCTTTCCTCAATATTCTCGTAGTGTTTTGTATCGCATTTGTGACACAGTGGTTAACAAGTCAGGCGGCAGAATTTTATGAGGAGGGTATTCAAAAACTGGCGCCACGTTATGACAAGTGCCTCAATATTCACGGAAATTATGTAGAAAAGTAGATTAAGGTACAGGCTTTCATGTAAAAATAAAATTATAGCGATATCTTTGCACGTCTTTTTTTAATTCCAAAACGGTACTTACTTAAAAAACATGCCTCGTATATATATATATATATATATATATATATATATATATATATATATATATATATATATATATATATATATATATATATATATATCTATAATATATATAAAATGCAACGTCTCTCTGTCTGTCTGTCTGTCCGTTAGTGACCTTATCACTGGAGAACCACTTATCCGATTTACGTACTTTTTTTTTAAAACATACATATGTTCTCTGGCCAGGTTATAGGCTATATTTTATTACGATAGGTAGCATAAGGAATGAGCAGTGACGATAATAGTGAATGAAGTCGGAAAAAAGTTTATCGCTAACGCGTTCCCTTGCAATACACAGTCTAAACCATTAAATATGGAACAATATTATGTAGTAGAGAATATCTAGAATCTATAATATATATAAAATGCAATGTCTCTCTGTCTGTCTGTCTGTCCACTGGTGCGTTTATCACGCGAGAACCACTTATCAGATTTACGTCTTTTTTTAAATTCATACATATATTCTTTGGCCAGGTTATATAATAATAATAATAATAATCTATACCTATAATATAAACAAATTGCAACCTCTCTCTGTCTGTCTGTCTGTCCGTTAGTACGTTTATCCCTCGAGAACCACTTATCTGATTTACGTGATTGTTTAAATTCGTACATATGTTCTCTGACCAGGTTTTAGATATATATTTTATTACATCTATAATATATATAAAATGCAACGTCTCTCTGTCTGTCCGTTAGTGCGCCTATCACTGAAAAACCACTTATCCGATTTACGTAGTTTTTTTTTTAAAACATACATATGTTCTCTGGCCAGGTTATAGGCTATATTTTATTACGATAGGTAGGTGACAATAATAGTAAATGAAGTCGGACAAAGTTTGCCGCTAGCGCGTTCTCTTGCAATACACAGTCCAAACCATTAAATATGGAACAATATTATGTAGCAGAGAATATCTATAATATATATAAAATGCACTGTCTCTCTGTCCGTCTGTCTGTCTGTCCGTCCGTTAGTGTGCTTATCACTGCAGAACTACTTATCCGATTTACGTGCTTTTTTTTAACCATAAGTATGTTCTCTGGCCAGGTTATAGGCTACATTTTATTAGGTGACATAAGGAATAAGCAGTGACGATAATAGTGAATTAAGTCGGAGAAAAGTTTGCCGCTAGCGCGTTCTCTTGCAATACACTCCCTAAAGCATTAAATATGGAACAATATCATGTAGCAAAGAATACAATATATATAAAATGCAACGTCTCTCTGTCTGTCTGTCTGTCTGTCCGTTAGTGCGCTTATCACTCGAGAACCACTTATCCGATTTACGTGTTTTTATAAATTTATACATATGTTCTATATAATTCGATATAAGCCTAGATAATGGGAGATAAGGTGAGATAATTGGAGATAAGGAGAAATAATGGGAGATAAGTCGAGATAAGCCTCGATAATGGGAGATAAGGTGAGATAATGGGAGATAAGTATAAATAATGGGAGATAAGGAGAGATAATGGGAGATAAGTCTAAATAATGGGAGTTATGGTGAGATAATGGGAGATAAGGAGAAATAATGGGAGATAAGGAGAAATAATGGGAGATAAGGAGAAATAATGGGAGATAAGTCGAGATAAGCCTAGATAATGGGAAATAAGGTGAGATAATGGGAGATAAGAAGAAATAATGGGAGATAAGGAGAAATAATGGGAGATGAGCAGAGATAAGCCTAGATAATGGAAATTATGTAGAGATAATGGGAAATAAGGAGAAATATTGGGAGATAAGGAGAAATATTGGGAGATAAGGAGAAATAATGGGAGATATTTTATTACGTTGGGTAACATAAGGAATAAGCAGTGACGATAGTAGTGAATCAAGTCCACGCGAGCGGAGCCGCGGGCCCGGCTAGTATATATATATATATATATATATATATATATATATATATATATATATATATATATATATATATATATATATACATATATATACATATATATATATATATATATATATATATATATATATATACATATATATATATATATATATATATATATATAAATATATATACATATATATATATATATATATATATATATATATATATATATATATATATATATATACATATATATATATATATATATATATATATATATATATATATATATATATATATATATATATATATATATATATATACATATATATACATATATATATATATATATATATATATATATATATATATATATATATATATATATATATATATCTATCAGTGGCGAACAAAGTATGGAAACATTTAAATTTCCGTCTCTAATCTTAACATTTTAACGGTTTACAATTACAATATTTATTTATTAATCGTGTACATGCTAACAAACATTTTGAAGACTAAAACAGTTATTGTTTATTAGAAATGTGCTTAGTTTTTAACGTAACAAAAGTATGGAAACTTTTTTGTTATAAAATAAAAATTCCACTAAGACGAATAAGATGTCGAAAATATTTAATATTTAGTGGGATATCCTTTTGCGTCAATCACTGCTTGACATCTTCTGCCCATACAGTCAATAAGCCTAGCACAAAAATCGGGTGGTATTTTTTCCATTCTTGCTTTAATGTGATCCAAAGTTGGTCTCGGCTTTTTATATTTCTTTTCCTAATTTGTTTATCCAGATAGTGTCAAAGATTCTCTATCGGGTTCAAATTAGGTGATTGTGAAGGCCAAAGCATCATCCGAATCCTTTGTTCAGAAAACCAATTCTTGGCCAAGCGAGATGTGTGTTTTTGGGTCATTCTCTTGCCAAGAAAACTGCTGTTAATAAAGAACTAAGGCTGGAATATCAGGGTGTAATGGTGTCAGACATGACTATTAGACGTCGTCTGTTATCTGAAAATCTTCATGGTAGGCGTGCTGTTAAAAAGCCACTCCTTATAAGGCGTCACAGAAAAGAGAGATTGAAATTTGTAGTATGTTCTCTGGTCAGGTTATAGGCTACATTTTATTAGGTGACATAAGGAATAAGCAGTGACGATAATAGTGAATTAAGTCGGAGAAAAGTTTGCCGCTAGCGCGTTCTCTTGCAATACACTCCCTAAAGCATTAAATATGGAACAATATCATGTAGCAAAGAATACAATATATATAAAATGCAACGTCTCTCTGTCTGTCTGTCTGTCTGTCCGTTAGTGCGCTTATCACTCGAGAACCACTTATCCGATTTACGTGTTTTTATAAATTTATACATATGTTCTATATAATTCGATATAAGCCTAGATAATGGGAGATAAGGTGAGATAATTGGAGATAAGGAGAAATAATGGGAGATAAGTCGAGATAAGCCTCGATAATGGGAGATAAGGTGAGATAATGGGAGATAAGTATAAATAATGGGAGATAAGGAGAGATAATGGGAGATAAGTCTAAATAATGGGAGTTATGGTGAGATAATGGGAGATAAGGAGAAATAATGGGAGATAAGGAGAAATAATGGGAGATAAGGAGAAATAATGGGAGATAAGTCGAGATAAGCCTAGATAATGGGAAATAAGGTGAGATAATGGGAGATAAGAAGAAATAATGGGAGATAAGGAGAAATAATGGGAGATGAGCAGAGATAAGCCTAGATAATGGAAATTATGTAGAGATAATGGGAAATAAGGAGAAATATTGGGAGATAAGGAGAAATATTGGGAGATAAGGAGAAATAATGGGAGATATTTTATTACGTTGGGTAACATAAGGAATAAGCAGTGACGATAGTAGTGAATCAAGTCCACGCGAGCGGAGCCGCGGGCCCGGCTAGTATATATATATATATATATATATATATATATATATATATATATATATATATATATATATATACATATATATACATATATATACATATATATATATATATATATATATATATATATATATATATATATATATATATACATATATATATATATATATATATATATATATATATATATATATATATATATATATATATATACATATATATATATATATATATATATATATATATATATATATATATATATATATATATACATACATATATATATATATATATATATATATATATATATATATATATATATATATATATATATATATATATATATATATATATATATACATATATATATATATATATATATATATATATATATATATATATATATATATATCAGTGGCGAACAAAGTATGGAAACATTTAAATTTCCGTCTCTAATCTTAACATTTTAACGGTTTACAATTACAATATTTATTTATTAATCGTGTACATGCTAACAAACATTTTGAAGACTAAAACAGTTATTGTTTATTAGAAATGTGCTTAGTTTTTAACGTAACAAAAGTATGGAAACTTTTTTGTTATAAAATAAAAATTCCACTAAGACGAATAAGATGTCGAAAATATTTAATATTTAGTGGGATATCCTTTTGCGTCAATCACTGCTTGACATCTTCTGCCCATACAGTCAATAAGCCTAGCACAAAAATCGGGTGGTATTTTTTCCATTCTTGCTTTAATGTGATCCAAAGTTGGTCTCGGCTTTTTATATTTCTTTTCCTAATTTGTTTATCCAGATAGTGTCAAAGATTCTCTATCGGGTTCAAATTAGGTGATTGTGAAGGCCAAAGCATCATCCGAATCCTTTGTTCAGAAAACCAATTCTTGGCCAAGCGAGATGTGTGTTTTTGGGTCATTCTCTTGCCAAGAAAACTGCTGTTAATAAAGAACTAAGGCTGGAATATCAGGGTGTAATGGTGTCAGACATGACTATTAGACGTCGTCTGTTATCTGAAAATCTTCATGGTAGGCGTGCTGTTAAAAAGCCACTCCTTATAAGGCGTCACAGAAAAGAGAGATTGAAATTTGCTAAGGAACATAAAGACTGGACTCAAAAGCAGTGGTCTCTAGTAATCTTTAGTGACGAAAGTAGGTTCAATCGCTTTGGAAGTGATTCTACTGGTTATGTAAGAAGACCAGTTGGTCTAAGATATGACCCAAAGTACTTTGTACCTACTGTCAAACATGGCGGTGGAAATATTATGGTATGGGGTTGTTTTCGACGGTCTGGAACGGGGCCATTGGCAAAGATAAATGGACGCTCAAATGTATCTTGAGATATTGGAAAATAATTTGATACCTTATGAAGATTCGCCACTGTCATGGATTTTTCAACAAGACAATGGCCCAAAACACACATCACGCTTGAACAAGAATTGGTTTTCTGAACAAAGGATTTGGGTGAGGCGCTGGCCTTCACGATCACCTGATTTGAACCCGATAGAGAATCTTTGGTACTATCTGGATAAACAAATTAGGAAAAGAAATATAAAAAACCGGGACGAACTTTGGATTGCATTAAAACAAAAATGGGAAAAAAGCACCCGATTTTTGTGCTAGGCTTATCGACTCTATGGGCGGAAGATGTCGAGCAATGATTGACGCAAAAAAATCCCACTAAATATTAAATATTTTCGACATCTTAGTCGTCTTAGTGGAATTTTTATTTTATAACAAAAATGTTTCCATACTTTTTTTTGTGCATAATTTTGTTACGTTAAAAACTAAGCACATTTCTAATAAAAAATAACTGTTTTAGTCTTCAAAATGTTTGTTAGCATGTACACGATTAATAAATAAATATTGTAATTATAAACCGTTTAAATGTTAAGACTACAGATGGGAACTTAAATGTTTCCATACTTTTGTTCGCCACTGTAAATAGGCTGTTAAGTAAGAACGTATTTTTGAAAAAAATGTGTTTCGAGAACATTTTTTTGTCATCAATGTATTGTTGGGTGTGCTAACAAATGGCGCAATTACCTTAGAAAGTTGTCCAATCGCCTCCTGCATCAATAATCGCCTGGCATCTTCGAGACATGCTGTCAACGAGATTTTCTACATACTCTGCAAATTTTTCGAATCTCGTGAGACAACTGAGTCAAAGTCCTCAGAGTCTTTCCTCTGAGCTTTCTCTTCCCAAGGGACCAAATGTTTTCAGTAGGATTGGCGTCCGGCGATTGTGAGAGCCACTCTAGTATCTTATCGTGGGCCCAAGCGAGCCGCTTCGCGTCGTGATTTTCGCTCAGCCAAGGTTTCTTCAACGTGCTTCGGATCTTGACATCATGAGCATGAAGATGTTGTCGAATAGTCTCATGGAACACTTTCAAACCGATTTGTTTTTCGATTTTTGGAGTGACTTAGCCTACCGAGCCATGTTTTGGCAAGACATCGATATTTCTCATCTCGTTAAAATGATTTACCCACTTCTTCACAAACAAAACCGACTTTTTAATATATTTAGCGGCCGCGGAATGTCATTTTAGACCCCTTTGGACGGGAATAAAGAAAGACTGCCTCGAACCGACGCGCAAACATGTGACTTATTTTGGATTTTACGTGATTTAAGTTCGGAATCGACTAATACTTTTACTAAAATGTGTCGTAGACAAAGGTTTCCTCTACCGAAGTTTCCTGAAACTGACTACACTTTTGTACTGAATCCACTTTACATGATGTATTAAAACTGAAGAATTCCTACAATACTGCTTACCTGAGTCACTATTATCGACTTCTTTCGATGGTGACTTTTCATTTCTTTTTTGTCTTCTGTCTCTTTTTCTTCTCTTTTTTATTTTTCAATCTCTCCTTGTTTTCCTTTGAATCTAAAATAAATAAATAAATATATATATATATATATATATATATATATATATATATATATATAATATATATATATATACACAGTGACAGCCAGAAAGTATGCAATGTATGGGATTGTTCTTAACTATTAAATTTAGAAGGAACGTAAGTTTATAGGTGGATTCTGCATCACGTGAAACCCAAAAAATGCTTTCGCAGAGCCAATTGTCATTTGTCGTGACATTTGTATTTACTAAAGTTTAATGTCAAAATGTCACCATGTTTGTTAAGATAGCAAAGAAAACACTTATTAGGAAAAAGTGTTTGGAATTCCATTTTATGGTAGTATGCGAAATTTTAGATATATTGGACAAAAATCCTTTTTTCAGTTTTTGACTAATAAAAATATAAGAATATTTTTATTTTTTGAATTTGAGCTATATTTGTCAGATTGGTACAAGAATTTAAAGTTATTTCTTGATTTTAAGTTACGTTTTACGACCAATATTCAAAAAGTCTGTAAAACCGCAACTGTCTCACGGACAATTATCAAATATTACTTACTAGTGCAGTAAAAAAAGCATTTGAAATTGCACAGTCTAGATACAGAAATATTATGATTTTATTGTCTCTAGGGTATCACCAGGAGTATTGTCCTGAGTTTTGAACCTCGAAAAACTTGTGCTGTTTTTTTTTATGGGTCTAGCACACGTGTTGCAGGGAAGTCCCTAAAGCGCTCCAGGAGCGGCATGCGTGCGGAAAAAGCGATTCACGTTCTCCTTGAATCGCTGTAAATTGTACTCGGTGGGAAAAATCGCGCTGGGCAAATTATTTCAAAGGGATGATGTTCTCCATATAAAAGACTGCTTGAAAAGCGTTGTACCCGGAGTAACAAGCTGAACCTCATACGGATGTGAAGCACCAGCGCGACGTGTATTTCTAACATGCACCGCTTGGGGAGGAATTAAGCGGGCTACATCCTTCAAACACTTTCCATGAAAATACTTGTAGAACAGACACAGTCGCCAATCGTTCTTCGATGTTCCAGCGAATCAAGGTCGCCGGTCAATTCCGGGTCTCCAATCAGACGGCCAGCTCTTCTCTGAACAGAATCCAACAAATGCAGTGTATGTTTGGGAGCGGAGCCCCAAACGTGGGAGCAGTATTCCATAGTTGGTCGAATTTGAGCTTTGTAAAGAATTAACAGTTGTTGTGGGGTGTAAAGCTTTCTGGTTCGAAATAATATTCCCAACTTTTGAGAAGCTCTCCTTGCTATGCCTGCAACATGTTCATGCCAGGACATATTTGCTCCCAAACTAACGCCCAACAAATTGAGTGACGATGCTAGGGGAATGGAGTGCCCCGACATAACTATGTCGGGTTCAGCAACGTTAACTTTTTTAGAAAAAACTGCCGCCTGGATTTTTGTAGCGTTAAATTCCACTTGGTTACTGTCACCCCAAGATAGAATTTCTTCCAGGTCTTTGTTAAGTTGAACGACCTCCTGCTGTCTGCGGATATTCACCTGAGCAGCCGATGTCCGAGCGTTCAAGGTGAATGAAGAGACAAGCGTACTGTCAGCTGCAAAGCTGTAGATTGGATTCCCGGTCTTATTCAGCAGATCGTTAATGTAAATGAGAAAGAGAGTAGGAGTCAGTATGGAGCCCTGGGGCACACCGGCGTTGATAGTAAAGGTGTTAGAAAGAAATCCATCGACCGCCAGTCATAAAGAACGCTCTCTGAGGAAACATGAGAGCCACAAACAGAACCTTTCAGACATACCATAAGAGCGTAACTTAGCCAACAGTCCATCGTGCCAAACACGGTCGAATGCCTTGGATATGTCAAGAGTAACCGCTCGAGATTC